>CM060920.1:504062074-504718502 GCA_030737875.1 Allium sativum
CGGAGAGGAGCTTGCTCCTTGCCTCGACTCATGACGGAAATCCAATTTCCAATATGACCTTTGCGGTTTTAATTGTAAAACTAGTATGGCGACATGATATATGGTACTCATGCCGCCTATGATTGATACATTTATATTTGAAGTTGTTTTCTTCACTTATAGTAATAATAAAAGATGAAATTTAGCGTATCAAGCATTCTTTGGCTATTATAAGGTAAAACCCTACCCTCCAGCTTGCGTTGCATTGTGTGATGGGACCTGGGTCTTATAATAGCTTCATTTTCTTTATTTAGCAAGCGCTGTTGTTATATGCACTGGTATTCTTGGGGTAAGAACCCATTCCGTGTTATACGGCTTGGTCCCTTGATTTACCTAACTTTAAAAATAAAGATTAATAACTGTTATAGTTATCACACCAGTAACATGACTGGCCTGGAGTTTATTGTTTTAACCTAAACTCTGGGTGCCCCTATTTCCACACCGGCATGTAGTAGTTTTGATTTTGCAGATTTACATTCACAGGATCCTGGTTTACAACTGGAACGATACTCAGAAAGCTCTGTATCCGTGTATTTCTTTTAGTTGTGTTTTGTATTAATTATTTTTCCGCTGCTATGTATTTAAATTTAATTTAAATCTCTGATATTCTCTGTTGTATAATATTTATTCTTACTCTGTAATATTCTTGTACTCTGATGTAATTGTTGTAATAAGCAATGAAATGTTCTTATGTTTGGGTTCTGGTTCGTCTTGTCCTCAAAGCAATCGGGGGTTTCGAGCGGTCTTGGTCGGTTTAGCGATCGATTCGGATCGAGCGAAATTCTCAATTGTTACTTGACTTGTATAAATGGATGTCTGACAGAGTATTTCCAAAAGGGTCATGTATGTTGATTTCTTCAAATGTACCATAATTTTGTGGCAGAGAAGGAAACTTCTCTAAGCTTAACACCCAGAGTATTTTTTTGGAAATCAATTAGTGATTTCTGGTGGATCTGACAATGTTCAAAGTGAATGGTGATGTGATGTTCTGAAGGGTAAGTATAACCTCAAGCCTCATCAACAGGAAAATTGGCAAAAATTGGGTAGGCCGCATGACTATGTGGCTTGCACCCATTAGGGTGTATCATTACCTGGTCTGGAGAAATTAAATGCCTTAGGTTCTTCCTTTTTTGTAAGATTTCAGTTCGATTGGCTGGCGCCCAATCATAGTAATGATATATTCGGTACACTCAAGTGGAAGGAGTGGTCGGTCATGTTTAGCTGGGTTGCAAGATGTTCTTATGGAACCCCGGTGTACTCATCTCCAGAGGTGCACTATTCGAAAGGTGTTTTCATGGATTTCCATGGTTGGAATCCATTCTTGAACAAGCGCTTGCTGTTTTTTTATTATATACTATATATGTGGAGCGTGAGATGCAAGCATTCTGCTAAATGGTTATTTATTTGATATAGGCACTTGTAATGACCCATATTTTCGCTCGATTAATTTTTAACATTTAATATTGTTTTAAATGTTGAGTTGATAATATAAATGGATTTTTATATAGAATTTATCGATTAATAATCGAAATACGATTTAATTTTAAATAAATCGAATTATCGTAATACGAAAACGACAAATAGTTGAATTCGAAGTTAAAACTGAATCGAAACGATTAAAATGATCAATATAGATTCTATTTAAACATAAACGATAATAATAACAATTTCTTATGAAGGAGTTGATTGTTTTGAAATTAAATTGTATTATACCGATTTAATATGGTACTTCAAAATAACTAATTTTCAAACGACCTCAGATTTCAACAAATTAATTTTATTAAATCCGTAGTGATTAATAATTGTAACATTTTCAGTTTCAAGTCAATTGGAGTTATTTTATGATCGTGCGCAATTTATACACATATCGATTCATGTTGAGGATTAAAAGTAAGTTTTACAAATGATCTCGAAATTCGATGAACCAGTTCTATCATGTCCGAAATATTGAGTTATTTTGAGATTACGAGTTTCATCACGATTGGAGCTCGTATGTGGTCGTTCAAGCACGTTACTTTGGGCTTAAGTTTCATAAGAATATTTTATATTAAATTTTGTCTATACATCCACACCCCTTAAACTCTTTTATTTTCTTTCCTCTTTTATTTTTCCTTCAGGTTGAAAAAAACGACTGTAGTCGCTCCTCTCAGAATCGATCAATAAAATTAAAACAATTCAAATGAAATCTCTAAAATTCCAAAACTAAATTCCTTGAATTTTCGTTTAGTTTCTCTTCCAACCTATACCCGTTAAGGTTTTCGCAATTCAATATTTGGAGCTATCCAGTTTTTGCCTGAGCCTAGGGCTTGGGATCTAGAATGTTTAAAGCTTTGATTCACATTATGGAGATTGGATTCAGTTTTGTGATTGAGAATAGCTCCTTGAGTGAAATTTTGGGATGTTTTCACACATAAGATGTCGATGATTTTATCATAACAAGGAGGGAGATACTATGCACGCATTTCGAATACGGTGTTCGAGTTGTGCTTTGTGATGTCAGATGGAAGGAGCGAAGCTAGGGGAGTTCAATGATGGGCAGTGGCAGAAGTTACTATGCTGATGGCTAGAGGTGTTCGCATGGAATTAAAAATTAAGAGCTTGCTGAGATGAAGTACGTGGTGGGGTTAGACCTCGAGTTAGTCAAAGTATGGAGGAAGAATCGGAGGCAACCTGTTCGGCATTTTTGTTGTAGCACAATGGGAGGCATCATGATGTAGGAGAAGGGTTAGGTATGGATTAAGGTAAATTTAGTTATTCATTTTTTAACAAGTAATGATTATTTAAATTTGTTTCAAACTTATAAAAACATGTATCCTTTTCTTATGTATTCAGAATCAAAAGGAAATAAGTTACATTGGCTTCGTGTTGACAAAGGCTACACTTATGAGTCGGATTGAAATGCTTTGGAGCTAACCGGGACTTTCAATTATATTAAACGACTGTTTAATTTAATTCGAAACAAACCGTTATTTCTATGAAAAAATCAATATGAGTAAACTCACTCTCTAATTCGTTTATAATGTTATTCTAAATGAATTTTTATTAGGTATATAATATTCTATTTGTTGGCTTTTTGGATGCATTTATAAATGATTGTCAATTGTGGCTATTATATATATATATATATATTAGTTATATTTAGGCTTGGTAGTTGGATACTCCCACAATTTTTAGTGGATGAGACCCTATGCGCTCCATATAATAGCGGATAACTTTCTATACCACGATATCTCGCCTCGAAGCTGGATTGGTAGTATTTATGTTTTCTAACATCTATGGATGCAGGAAAACAGGTTGTAGCAATCCAGGTGGATTCCTCAACAATTAAATTGTTGTTTTCATATATAGTGTTATATGATGTGATAAATAATCTGTGATTGACTATTGGGTGTTTTGAATGTTTAAATAGCAGTGGCCCTTAAATAATTATTATTTAAATATCGTAAAAATATATTGGAATAAAAGAATGTGGGTCATAAAAAGGAAAATTTAATTCCAAAACAGAATTTGAATTTTGAATGGGCTTTGAAATAATAAACATATTTTAATAATAAAGCGGGTAGTTAAATTTATAAACGATGTTTATAAATGAAGTGGAATAATTGTCATTGGATAATTTGGGAATGCAAATTCAAATGTGAATGTAAAGGGAAGAGGAATCATTTCGGGAAAAGGACCGATGAAATTTATTCGGATGTTCGAAATGCAAATTGAATTGAAATAAATCCATAAGGATTTATAATTGAAATTCGATTATGTCGAATTTATAAAGATAAATTATTTCTAAAAAGGATATTTGGATTTCATTTAGTGAAATTATAATTTGGAATTTAATATTTTAAGGTTAGTATTTTCAGTATTTTAAAATATGAAATAGATTCTATATTTATATATATAAGTTTTATAATAATTAAATATCTTCTTAAAATAGAATTATTAAATAGGGAAGGTTATGGTAAAGTAAAATAAATATAACTTTGAATGATGTTGGGCCCAAAAAACAAAATTTGAACTCAAAACAGAATTTTATAGAAAAAGAATTTCTATAAATAAAAGTTTGTGAAGGTAAAGAGGGAATTGGTCATATTTTGAGAAATATTGGAGATGATTTGTTTATAAGAAAAGAACGCAAGTTTAAGATATATAGCTCAATTTAAATTCAAGTAATGTGAGCATGTGATGAAGTTTTAAGGATATAAATTTTGGATAAGTTTGAAATAAACATATAAGGAGTTTTATGAAAGGATTCTATTTAAAATAGAATCAAGTCTCGTACAAAAAGGTGAAATGGATGTTAAAGTTAATAGATAGAATGTAACAACCCAGAATTCCTGAACCAATTTAAAATTTTAATTTTAGCTATTTTAATGGATTTTATGAATTTAAAATGATTTATTTTAAATAATAACAATTTAAAATTTATTTAAATTGAAGTTAGAACATATAAATTTATATTAATTATAAAATGAGTTTGGAATGGTGTGGTAGTTTGAAAATTCGATTTTAAATTTAAAATGAATGTACAGAATTCCAAATGAATCGGATTTTGGTAAAACCAGAAATCTTGGACTATGTTTAATTATATCTTTCTAATGAATGTGAAAAATTCATATTTCATAATATTAATTGAAAGTTATGTCCAGTTTAAAATTTAAAATAGTCGCTATGGAATTTATATATATTTTTAAATAATGTATAACTCTTAAAAATAGCCATTTTGCAAACGACCTCTGTTTTTGACGAAACCACTTTTGTTGGATCCGGAATGCAAAATTATTGCTAGATTCCAAAATTCATAATTTTTGGAATTAATATGTGAGCGCGGTGAATTTAAATGTGCTTGGCAATTTCAGTTTGAATTTAATCGACTGGAGAAAGGACCATTTTTCAAACGATCTCCAAATTTGACGAAATTAGTTTTGTTAGCATTGTATCATCAAAACATAGCTGGATTTATTTTCTGGAATTTTGGAGTCAGTATGTGGCCCCGGTAAATTAAAATGTACGTTTTAATTCAATATATGTTGATTTATATCTTAATTTTGATAAAAACTTGTCAAAACAGTCAAATTGGCCTACGGAACATATCTCATTGTGCTCAGAATGGGGGTATTCGGCTTGAGGTGACAATTGTTGGGTTTGATTTGGAGTTCTGACGAGAAATTTCACATTAAAGAAATAAATGAATTAAATATTAATATATTTTATATAAATACCCCTTTTTATCTCCTAACCCTAGCCCACGTAGAAAAGGCAGTGCCGCCACTAATCTATTAAGGGCCAATGTTGCTCGAAATTTCACCTTCAATTTTCACCAAATCCGATCAATGAAACTCCAAACCCCCAAAGGCAAGATCGAATAGGGTAATGAGATCATGATTTCTGTATAGGCGTGATCGTATATAGTTCTGTAGTTTATGGAAAATCGTTGCTTAAACCAGCAACTTTTGAAGCCGATTACACGGCCAACGGGGCGTTCGAGATGGTTGGGGTCAAGAGCGAAGGACAGTGGTGCGACTACGGTTTCTTCGATCATGGTGAATGGGTTTTTACAGAGGAATAGGGCGAGGAAGAGGGTGATAAAGGAATTTAATTTTTTAATTAATTTTAATTAATTTAATTATTTGATTAATGCAAATAAATCAATATCTTTTTCATACGAGGTCCAAATCCGATGAAATCAGTTGTGTTGGAATCGTCTCAACGCGATCTACATTTCAGAACTGACCAAAACAGAAACGGAGGCCATTGGAATTTTTGACAAAATTAAATGCCTTTTTAATTTTGTTAAAAACAATTCAGAAATAAAGAATGACGGAGTGGAACCCAAAGTGAGAATTCTTTCACTAAAATTTTATACAGTTATTTATTTTATAACTGTAAATGTATAGAAATTGCATGTATAGATTTTTATCTGTTGTATGGAGTTCAACACACGAATTAGCACAAATCATATAAATTGGAAGCGATGTATGGATATTAGCGACGCTCGCATTCCATACTCCAAGAATGGCCACTTATGGCGCCGTAAATGGCATTGGGTAGTTGAGTATTTATTTATTTGGCTTATTTGGTGATTTGTGATGTGATTGTGATGTTTAACATACTAAAAATAATGCTATCAGTAATATGATAGTTGAAATTAATTATAAATATCCGTTTATAATTTAAACAATAGAATTGGTTAATAAGAAAAATAATTCAAACCGAATTAGAATTGGTTAAATTTATTAACCAATAATTTATTTAAATTGATTGTTGTTGTTTGAAAACCCCACACGGGTATTGGGATGATATTTGACGTACACTAATCCCAATATTTAGTTGTATGTCAATCGATGAGTTGATATGCTGTGATGAGCGTTATTTATTTATTTTAATGCTTAAATAGTTGTAAAATGCACTCTGGATGACGGTTGATTGTTAAATGATTATTTATCATTATTGTGGAGTACATGTGATGTATGAAATCCATATAATTGAAATTATATGATAATTGATTGAGTCGCATTCTGATTCAGAATCTGAACGAATATTTTAAAATAATGAATGTTTTAAAATAATATTCACTTAATAATCAAAATATGATTTTGATCTCTGATTTTGGATGGACACGAAAATATTGTAATATATGAAGCCGAGTAAGGAAATATACTCCATGTTTACCCGAACGGGTTTATTGATCGAATTTATTCATTTTATAATGAATACGACAAGGAAATGGATTTCAAAATCAAACATTTTGAAAATATTATCATTTTAATTTTTATAATGGTATAGAATATTCAATTTTGATGTAAAATTGAAAATGAATTAGAAATCGTTTTAAAATGAAGTTATAAACGATTTATAAAATACGTTTGGAATGGAAATCGATGATATTATATATATATAATGGCTTGAACAGAACGCGCCGCGCAGCGACGGTTCGCGAATTTTCGACAATTAACTTCAAACTGATATAACGGGAGATCCGACCGTCGGTGTGACACCCTACGTTCATTAATGTCACTCACTAAGGGAATGCATTAAGTTTCGTGAAGCGCTATAGGTAAACAAGAACATAATAGCATAAGAAAGACATGTAAAATAGCAGCGGAATTAAAAATTTATCTAAATCAAAATATCATGGTCCCAAATACTGAGTTTACATCATAAGTAACTAATTTCATTAATAATATGTCTTACCAAAAATATCAGAGTACAAAAGCATAAACCATATTTCCCTTGCAAATCCATAAGAGAGTTGACAAGCAGTCAAAGTGATGCATATATATCCAAAATCCAAGCTAAGCTGAAAGAATCCAAATCAACTCTAAGCATTTCCACCCTGAGAACCTTTGGGGGGGGGAACGGAAGAGAGAGAAGAGGAAACAAAAAGGGTCAGACATAAAGTCTGGAGAGTCCAATTACTTTTAAATATAAATAAATAAAAGTATCACGGCAGGCATATAAAACTGGAAGAACAAGATAACAGTAACAATAACAAGTGTGAACTGAGCAAGATAAGATGAACAAGATATATTGCGCTTCTTAAATACATTTCTCTGCACTGCGCAAATACTAGTATATCAAAAGTAGAATGATCCCTACTAATAATGTTCCATTCCATTTTTTGGTTATTAGGTTACTTGGGTTAATAGCACTCAAGACTTATACGCCCATCGTACCCAGTTACTTTCCCATGGATTCACCTAATACAATATGTGTAGCTATCTCTCAATATTGAGATACACCCCATGGTAACCCACTCGCACGGTCTCCACTGTAATGAACGCAGTCCCTCATCCTATGCCGGAGTGACGCACATATCTCTATACAACAATATTATGTTGCGCATATATCTGTCATTACTATGCTATGTAAGCGTACAGACTGCCACCATTGACCGAATCAGATTCCTTATCGGAATAATGCCCTCTAGTCTATGATACACCACTCAAAGCTAATATGCATGTAACTAGACTGTCCCACGTATGTACTGTAATTTTAGCTCGATGCCTTAATCGCACGTTCTCTAATGTGCACCGAGTTCCGTGGCAGGGCTAAACAAGAAACACGGAACTCGGTCGGGAGCTTTTCCATATTTGTACATGCCGCCTTTATGTGTCTTAAAATACAGATAATCCTCGGGTCTGTTTTTCATGGTGGTTATGGCCCCACATCGGCCCCTCCATCAACTAGTAAAGACTACAAGAGCTAATAGACCGCCCCTAATACAACCAATCTAAACATCCATGTGGCGTCTACCCTCAACCCCGTACCTCGACAGTGAAAGGTGAAATGATATCTTGGGTTTAGCTCTAGTCTTTCGCATCCCGCTGGCTGTCGATGACAGATATCTGACGGTCTACTATCCTTGTTGGTCGTGACCCTCTCTACTTCCTCGTGAGGCAACTGTCGAATCACCCTGGTGTCACCTCGTCATAGCATTCTGACTGCATAGCTACATCTGCAGTCAAGGCCCACCCACCTAGTATTTACGCGCAGATCCAACCTCCGCGAGTATAACCTAAGACATCTGTCACCGCACGGAGGACTACTAGGAGCACCTTACATACTTCAGGAAGCCGCGTGCTTCCCCTTCCTATTCCTTTGGAGCCATCATAACAATCAGATGAATGTGAGCTCCCCTCGTGTATGATAACACCTCGATGATCTACCCCCTTGGGTTATTCACCCTCAAATGTACGGATAGGTCCAAGCGCCTTTCTCTAATATGTTATTAGACCCTATGTCTAAACATTCTTTTACGCGCTTGCCTTACCTCACTGGGTTTCCATTTAACTTGGTTGTTCCCATTCATATTGAATTCTTATTCAAATTACCAAGTTTCTCTTGCTTATTGATTTCAGTCATATAACTTAATCCATTTAAGTTTATTAATAAGCCCACAACATGTTATTTTCTAGATTGTGGCCCAAGATCTATAATCCACAATCTATTTTATATTCCTGCTTGGTTACATCATTACAATAACATGTTCTCCTTAATACGTTATTAAATATATCTCAATTCACATGTTTCCTAATGAACATGTCACTTAACATTTATGATTAAATATAACTTATTTATTTTACAAGTTTTCCTCATTCTATCTCATTTAGTCATAAATTCAATTTACACCGTCACTACAACTTATCGTTGTTTACTTAGCAGATTATTACGCATCTCTAGTTCTATCATTTATATAAGTTATGCTTACCTTACAAGGGTGTCTTTAATTACATAACTTTATTATGATTTCCACCGGATATGTATACCACTAGGTGTCTTTAATTACATAACCTTATTGGGTTAAGGTCGTGGGCCTATATGTAAATATTACCCACCCCCTCTATTTTACTTAACCCACCCACTACCCATCCAATTTTACTTAACCCTAACTTAAGTTCATAATCATACAATCCTTATGGATTAAATTAGGTTAAGTAGTCCAATTCATTGCCATATCCAATTATGGTTATAATGGGCTAGACCTCCAACATTAGGCCTGCAATGTGTGGATGCTGGATATGCCGCTCGGGTCCGAGTAGTCTTATTCCACAGTTGGGTCTAAACTCGTGTCTTAGCCCAATTCGTATTTGCACACTTAGACCTCTCACATTAGGTTCAACCTTAGTAGCTGTTGTTGGCTAGCTTTTAGACCAAGCCACTAGGGTTCATATTCATTAAAACTACAGAGTTTCACACATCTGAATCATTAAGAGCTTGATCGTGATCCCCTTTTTCTTCCCGGATCGTGATAACGCTTCCACGACCCCTCGATCGCGAGTCCCTGTCGCAACCCGATCCGCCTACTCAACAGCCTCTCGATCTGACCCCCGAAGACTAAAAAATGAAGGCCACGACAAAGTCAATTACGATCCGAAAATGTAGCATCTCGCGACACATGTCCGCAACTGTCATATTGACTATTTCTCCATCAAGCAACGAACTAGTCCGAGATCCTTGGGATTTGTACCACGTATGACCGCGATCCTCCTGTAGAAATCAGCTATAAATAGCCCAGAGCTTGGCATTTTTCAGGATCTTTTTGGGCAATTCTGAGTTCTGAACCCACCATTATTACACCTGTATCGTTATTATTCAGAGTTGTCTCGAAATTATTGAGTGAATCAACAATGTAAAAGTGAGGTTGAGGGATAAATCATCGATTGTACTTGAATTTTAAGTATAGTTATACATATAAAGTGGATGTAGGCTCGTTAACATCGAACCACTATAAATCTCGTGTCTTTCCTGTTTATTCTTGCATCTTTTCTGATATTAATCTCTGCATAATTGAACAACTTGGCTGTTGGAGCCAATTTTGGATCTAACATTTTGGTTCTTTCATTGAGAGCAAAGTCTCAGCATACTGATTGTAGTTCTATTATTCGGACGATCAAGTTTGAAGAAAACAGTCCAAAACTCAGTAGTTTTGACTTTTGAAGATTTCAGCGATACCCAGATATCATGGTTAGAAAGAAGTCTAAGGAATTACAAGCTCTGCAAGCGAACGAAGCTATGAATGAAGCAATCAGGGAAGATGTGCATGAGCAGGTCGAGGAGGAGCTTTCGGATCACGATAATGCGGGGGCGATCCGGACCGAAGAGGGTACCACGACCCGACCTGAAGGTGTCACGACTCGATCCCAGGACAACAACACCATCCTCCCATCTAATTCCCCCACGATCCAATCTCAGGGAGCCGCCACGAGCCACCGACACAAGGGTACCGCGATCCAAAGCGATAATCAGACCACAACCCGACCCAGAAAGCAGGTCATGGCTCATTCTTCTCATGCCGGTACATCTGCTCGACCTGGCCCAAATTCTTTACGTATAAGAGAGAATGTCGATGATCAATTCAACCCTTCTGCTCCAGTTACCGAAGGACATTTGACTCGAATACTTGAAGCATTGGACAGGCAAACCGATGAACTGGCCGCTCAAAGGCAGGAGAGCTCGTTGCTGCGTCAAAATATTACTGCCTTAGGTAGAAAAATTGATGATATTCAAAGGCAGGTTTCACCACCTCCAGCTCACCCTTTCTCTCCGGAACATACGTCGTCGTCTGAAGAGCCCCCAAGGAACCGAAGATGGCCCCCGTTAGAAAGGCCCGAGAATATAGAACAGCATCGATTTGGGTCACTTCCGTCTCGCGAAGAAGAGGCATTTAATCAGGGAACTAGTAACCGCAATTTAAATGAGCCTGTTCTACCACTGAGGAATGGCATGCCTCCCGCTCGTCGCACGATCGACCGCGGCAATAGGGGGAAAGGGAGTTCTGCTCAAGGCCCAGATTTTGTAGCAGCGCGTCAAAGAAATACTGGAGGAGGACCTCGGGCAGGAAGTGCTGATCCCGAATCTACCCTGACCCATGCAGAAGTTGAAGCAATGATTAGGAAAGTCATGGTAGATAGCTGTGGACAGAGGAATGAAGATTGGGGCATATATAGCAGTCACACGCCTTTTACTGATGACATACTGGATGTTACATTCCTGAGGCGCTTCAATATGCCAATCATGAATCGCTATACGGGCAGGACTGACTCCATCCAACATTTAATGTGGTACTCTTGGTCAACGAATGTCGCTGCAGCTACAGACGCGGTCAAATGTAAAGTGTTCCCTATATTCTTGGAAGATATGGCGTTATTGTGGTTTACCTGTCTGCCAGCACGGTCAATATCCAGCTTCAGGGAATTGAGTGAGAAATTCGCGAACCAATTCCGTCTTCATGCCCAGAGGTCTAAGAATGTGATCGAGCTATCCCTTATTAAACAACGATCGGATGAAAGCCTAAGGTCGTATTTGGATCGTTTTAACTTGGCTGTCACAGAAGTCAAAGATCCACATGAGCAAACTGTGTTGATGGCCTTGATCGATGGCGTCGATAAAGATACCGAGTTTGGAAGATATCTGGCTGGCAAACCACCCCCGACCAGAGAAATATTTTATGAAAAAGCCAATGTTCGCCTGCGTCGGGAGGAGATATACGCTACTCGAAAAAGAAAAGCTACTGATAAGGAAGATATCCAAAGCAACGTGGCCATCAAGCAAACGGGAGATAGCTCAGGAAAAGTTGAAGTTAACGTTGGGAACAAGAACCAAGGCAGCCGTCGCCAATCAGGGAATAATAATAACAATAATCGGAAAAGAAATCGAGGAAATGACTCTCAGAGGAGATCCCGGCTCAGACCGTTTGAGAACTTCACACCGTTAAATGACACGTTGGAGAACGTCTTCCTAGATACATATAATGTCCTCCAGTACAAAAGGCCTCCCCCCGAGAGATTCTACAGAGAAAGAGCGTGAAACTGGGAAATTCTGTCTTTTTCATCAGATTCACGGTCATTCCATAAACGAATGTCGTCACTTGAGAGACGTGGTTGAAAGGCTGCTCCGAGAAGGGAAGCTTGATGAGTATAAGGTGACTCATAGGGATAGGAGGCAAGCCGTACAAGCCCCGAACCAAAGCCAACCTACTGCCAAACCGATGGCTCAGCATAAAGGGAAAAATATCGTTATCAATACCATAATTGGTGGGCTCCACCTAGCAGGGCACAGTTTCTGAGCTATGGATCAATACATAAATGCAGCTAAACAGCATTTCAAAGTGGGAGAGTGTAGTAACCCCGAGGACAGCACTCCGATTAAGCAACAAAAGACGATGTCCGATGACGTCATATTTCACGAGCGAGAGAGTATTGGAGTACACTCCCCAACTGAAGATCCGTTGGTGATCACCGTCACCATCGACCCAGCTATAGTTCATAAAATCTTGGTAGATAATGGGAGTTCAGTCAATATTTTGTTCAAGAAAACGTTCAACCAAATGAAACTCGAGCTGAAGGATTTAAAGCCATGTGAAGGTTGGATACGTGGATTTAATGGGGCCTCGACTGCTCCAATAGGATACGTGGAATTATCAGTAACCCTTGGGGAAGGAGAACGCCAGAGAGTGAGGATCCTCCCCTTCGTGGTCCTGGATATTGAATCGCCGTACAATGCCTTCTTAGGCCGACAGGCCCTAGCCAAATTCAGGGCCTGTATTGCACCCTGGTGCTTATTGTTGAAATTCCCAATGGATTCCGATGTGGGTATTGTTAGAGGAGATTAAGTTGTTGCACGAGCATGCTACATTGCAGAGTTAAAATTGCTCCGCAAAGGAAGAGATATAGAGGTGAAAGGTGGTTCCTCCCCTCCAAGGGAGGAATCGTCGTATCAACTAAAGGAAGTGCCTTTGGGGGGAGGGGGGTCGCCTAGAGAGTTTCCCGAGGACATAGATCCCAGAGAGGATGAAGAGCCTGGGGGCAGAATGGCGACTCCCAATGAAGCAACGGTGGATGTACCAATCGATGATAGTGACCCAGAGAAGGTCTTGAAGATTGGATCCCGTTCGAGCCAAGGAATTAATAAATTTTCTGAAAACTAACTTGGATGTATTTGCCTGGACCCATGCGGACATGTGTGGGATATCTCCCTCGATTATGAGTCATTCGCTAAGCATTAACCCGAAACATCCTCCTGTCAAGCAGAAAAGGCGAATGCTGGGTCCAAAAAGGTCTGCCGCATTGAAAGAAGAAGTTGAAAAACTGAAGAGTAATGGATTTATTAAAGATTCGACGTACCCTGACTGGATTTCAAACCCGGTTTTGGTAAAAAAGGGCAATGGAAAGTGGAGAACGTGCATCGATTTCTCTGATCTAAATAAGGCTTGTCCAAAGGATAGCTTCCCGTTGCTTAGAATCGACCAATTAGTATATTCAACTGCAGGTCATGAACTCCTTTCTTTTATGGATGCCTATTCGGGGTATAATCAGATCCCCATGCATGTCCCAGACCAGGAGCATACCAGCTTCATTACAGATTTGGGATTATATTGCTATGTGGTGATGCCTTTCGGTCTGAAAAATGCCGGCGCTACATATCAACGATTGGTAAATAGGATGTTCTACAACCAGACTGGGAAAACGATGGAGGTATACGTCGATGATATGTTGGTAAAGTCTAGACAGTCGTCCAATCATACCAACGATTTGGCAGAGATGTTTCAAATTCTCCGAAAATATGGGATGAAATTGGATCCTTTGAAATGCTCGTTTGGTGTAGCATCTGGAAAATTCTTGGGGTTCATTGTAAGCTCGCGCGAAATTGATATTAATCCATACCAAATTACAGCAATCCGAAATATCCAAGAACCAAAGCAGATTAAAGATGTGCAAAGCCTTTCCGGAAAAGTGGCAGTGCTCAGCAGATTTATCTCAACAGCTACAGATAAACGCATCCCTTTTTTCGAACTAATAAAGCGAGGCAAGCGCAACTTTAAATGGACTCCTGATTGCATAGAATCTTTCCAAAATTTGTTGAATCATCTGGGGAGACCCCCGATACTGTCTAAGCCTGTGGATCACGAGGATTTATTCGTGTACTTGGCAGTGTCATCCTAAGCAATCAGTTCGACTTTGGTAAGAGAAGAGGATAAGGTGCAAAGATCGGTGTACTATGTGTGCAAGAAATAGGTAGCCGCAGAACGAAATTACCCAAAGATAGAAAAGCTTGCGTACAGTTTGCTAATCACATCTTGGAAGCTTCGTCACTACTTCTTGACTCATCCCATCACTGTTTATATTGATCACCCGCTTAAACAAGTCATACAAAGGCCAAAAGCATCGGGAAGATTGCTCAAGTTGAACATTGAGCTGAGTCAATTCAACCTGAACTTTCATCCCCGGAGGTCGATAAGAGGGAAGGCACTTGCAAACTTTATAGCAGAATTTACCATCCCAGAAGATGATGCGGTAACTGAGGAAGACGATCCGCCAAAGCTACTGCTTGACCCTAATGCCTGGAAACTATATACTGATGGAGCTAAAAATGACAAATGATCAGGTGCCGGAGTGGTTCTTGAAACTCCAGAGAAATGGCTAATATATTACTGTCTTAGATTGGAGTTCCACGCAACCAATAATGATTCCGAATATGAAGCTCTAATTGCCGGGTTGAAGCTTGCAAAGGAACTAGGGATAACAAAGCTAGACATCTTTTGTGACTCCAATTTGGTCGTGAACCAAGTTAATGAAAAGTTTCAGGCTAAGAGTCCAAGGTTGATATCATATCGAGAAAAAGTAAGGACGTTGCTAGATGGTTTTGATCACCATAGTATATTTCACATTCCTCGAATGGAGAATCAAAGAGCGGACAAGTTAGTGAAGATTGCTAGTTCCGATAATCCAGAACATACGGAGCTAGTCTGTATTACAGTTCCCCAGTGTGGATCAGATGGAAGTTGATCCGATACTGGAGATTGAACCTGAAAGGGAGTCATGGATGACCCCCCCTAACGAATTTCTTAATGAATGGAACGCTCCCAACTAAGAAAAGTGAGAGGCGTGCAGTTATACGGAAGGCTTCCCGATATGTGTTGCAAGGCGAAGTCCTGTACAGACAAGGTTTCTCGATGCCTCTTCTCCGGTGCATTGCCCATGATGACATCAAGCGTGTGCTGAAGGAAGTCCATGAAGGTGAGTGTGGCGACCACACTGGAGGGCAAACATTGGCAAAGAAGATATTGCAATACGGCTATTTCTGGCCCACTATAAACAAGGATGCAGCCAAGTATGCACGACATTGTGATGCTTTCCAGAAGTTCTCCAAAATCCCTAGGGCGCCACCTAACCAGTTGAAAACATTGACAATCCCGTGGCCTTTTGCTATGTGGGGAATTGACATTATTGGGAGCCTCCCCATAGCAAAGGGTGGAGCAAAGTTTGCTATTGTGGCCGTGGATTATTTTACTAAATGGGTAGAAGTAGAGCCTTTGACCATGATCGCGACCAAACGAGTGATCACCTTTACCATTAAGAACATTGTCTGTCGGTTTGGGATTCCAAAAGTCATCATAACCGATAATGGGACCCAATTCGATAGCACAGAGTTTCAAGATTTCTGTCGAAAGTATCACATCGAGAAAAGATACACCTCTGCGGGACATCCGCAATCAAACGGACAGGTTGAAGCGGCAAACAAGGTGACAAATCCATTCTAAAAAAAAGATTGAAGAGGGCCAAAGCTATGTGGGTCGATGAATTGCCCCTGGCACTATGGGCCTATAGAACAACGTAAAAGTCGACGACGGGTCACACCCCGTTTTCCCTTGCTTTCGGAGCTCAAGCTGTTATTCCGGTCGAGTTAGAAGTACCATCCCATTGCACCATTTATTACGACCCGATGACCAACAATGAGTTGCTTCTTGAATCCCTGGACATGGTTGAGGAAAAAAGGGATGAAGCCGACTTACGTGCCTTGAGGCACAAACAAAAAATAGCTCAGTATTATAATAGAAGAGTCCGAGCTCGAACATTCGAACCCAGAGACTTGGTTCTAAAGCATGTCTTTTCGCTCCCGGTACATATGGGCCCAAGGAAGAACCGTACTCCATTTTACGAAGGCTTGATAATGGAACCTTCAAGCTAGCGACCGTAGATGGAGATGAAATCCCCAGAGTGTGGAATGCCTAGCATTTGCGGCTTTACCTGACATAAAAGTGTCAGTTTTACTCTTTTGTTTTCAGAACCATGTAAAAAGGCTCGACTTGCCTAAAATAGTCTGTTTATTTGAACAAAAGATTATAAAGTGGGCGTAGGTCATGATTCTACCGAACCAATATAAAAATATTGTGTGTCATTTACCTTTACTGCACCATTTCTTATCTACTCTTTTATTTTGATCAATATATATACTGTTACCATTTCGAGAATTGTTTCAAATTTATGCAGTAATCTCAAAACAGCTAATTCAAAATGCCGTCCAGCAGATCGGAAAGTTCACGATAATTAAAGCTCCAAAAAGTGTCTTTTATTTTGATCAATATATATACTGTTACCATTTCGAGAATTGTTTCAAATTTATGCAGTAATCTCAAAACAACTAATTCAAAATGTCGTCCAGCAGATCGGAAAGTTCGCCATAATTAAAGCTCCAAAAGGTGCAGCGAGGTAAGTCGCACTACAACTTGCACTATAACTCCTGAGATCAGGGAGAGAGTATAAAGGACGCGAAAATAACGTCCCCAAGGCGTGAAAGTGCACCATGATAAAGCCACCTTGACAACACTCTAATCCGCTGAAGGATTGGGAGAGCATAAAGGCGCTAGAGAGTTAGCACCCCCAGAACTTCTGCCCCGCTGAAGGATCGGTGAGCAGACCAAAAATCAAGCTCGAAATCTAACCCGCTGAAGGATCGGGAGAGTATAAAGGCGCTAGAGACTTAGTACCACACAAACTCTAACCCACTGAAGGATCGGGAGAGTATAAAAGCGCTAGAGACTTAGCGCCGCAAGAATCATTACCCCATTGAAAGATCAGGATAGTACGAATACAATCCTAATCGATCGCCAATAAGCCCTGGCTAGTCACTATAACGACGATTAATTAGGAATATATACGTGCATCACTACACGTTTACTTATCACGCGTATTTCCCGATGATTGTTTTCGTTATGATTAATGATCGTTACTTATAACTTTAATATTTAACTATGAAAGTTTCATTTATGATTATTTAAACTCTACTAACATGATGAATTTGCAGGAACACAATGATGCAAGAGAAGTAGGTCCTTATTTACTGGAAGCAGGTTTACAAAAAACGAGAAACTAAACAAATAGTGAGGGCCAATCTCACGACTACATCTTTTGGCCAAAGGAAATCCTAAAACTAAACATGAGCCAATAGATGCATTCTATTTGCGCTTGGGAGATGGCTTTGATTTCTTGTCCTTCTTCTGTTTCTCCAACTCCTCTTTATCAGTACTGGAGAGGTCACTTTTCTTCCTCTTTCTCTTGTCAACAAGAGGCTCCGGAGGAGGGCTGGAAGGTTCAGAGGCAAGCTGTGAAGTTATCGATTTAGAACAGAATCTTATAACCAACCCAGTCTTAGGGTCGATTTCAGAAATAGGTGTCACGAACTCAGGATTATGTTCCTCCCTCTTAAGAGCCAACTGCTTCTCCTTCCTAGCCTGTATGTCAGCCAAGTTCTCGCTATCATCGCCCTTGGCCTCGTCAATGATTTCTACCTCCTCTTCCTCATCTCCATGACTGCCATTTGTGTCATGCAGAGCAGCAATGATCTCGGCGTCTGCAGGAGCGCCAGTGCCAGACTCCACGGGTGCTACTGTAACTTTATCACTTGTTAAGCCCTCGGTTTGCTTTGAGACCTCGGAAGCTTCGATACCAGAACCCAGGGGAACCTCAACCTTCTCAGCCTCTGTCTTCTCCTCTGCACCCTTTTCGACCACTTTGGTACCTACACCATTAGAAGCAAAGGTTAGTGAATCGGGAGGAGATGTGGCCATGTCAGTTGTCTGTCCCATGAGACGACGATAAGTTACGATTGCTTTAATGAACTATGGAGAAAATGTGGGGATACCTTCGGCCGACTCATCTCCCAGATTTGTACCGGTGGTCCCGACAATCGGAGGAGTAGGTGCCAAGATGATCAATGGATCATCGGGGTTATACCCTCAACTTCAGAGGTTTTGGGCTCTACCACCGAGCTCGAGCTCTTGCCAACCTTATCCTTGCACTTGAGCCTGCTTTTCTCCCTCTCCATTTCCTCGTGAATAAGGCGTCTACCTTCCTCCAAAGCCTCGGGCTCTTCACCTCTGAGAAAGGTTTGCATCAGCTGGCGTTCGTCAATCTCGTCAACCCCCAGTCGCCGCTTCTCGCCCTCGACAATTGCGTCCCATACATTGGCCAAGATAACATGGTAGTCTGGAATCCAAGAGATGTCTCGATGCTTGATGACTTGATCAAAGAAATCGAACAATAGTTCCTCAAAACTATCTATATCTTTCTCTCTTTCGGCAAGCTTATTGGCTGTAGCAGCTGCTGACTCAAGGGCGCTATTGGCATTGCTTTCGGCGAGAGCTGCACTGAAACACCCCACCTCCATTAAGGTCACTCACAAAGGGAATGCCTTAACTTTGGTGGAGCTTTATAAGTAAAAGCCACAGATAAACTCAAGACAGAAATAAATGCACATATTTTTAAACAGCGGAAAACAAACAGACTTTTATTTCATCAATATGTGTTCAAAACAAAACATTCCATAACTGTCTCAAAATACTTCCAACATTACAACATCATAACTGTCTTGATTATTAAAGAAGCATAAAACATAAATAAAGTGACAAAAATCCCCATAGTGATATCCAAAGCCATAGTCCGAGCAAAAGAGACCCAAATCATACATCTACGTTCTTGGAGCTTGTACAGAGCCGGACTGAGCTGAGCTATTTCCTCCCTGTGGACCTAGGGGTGGGGGAACGAAAGAAAAGAAGACGAAAAGAAAATAGGGCCAGACATAAAGCCTGAGTAAATCTAGTAACTCTTCAGTATGTGAATAAGAAAAGGGCATGATAGATATATACTGAAAATAGGATGGTGTCACAAGCTAAGGGAGTGCCAAATGTACTATCGCACCCATACTATATCTCTGCATCTACTTGTGTAACACCCCACCTCCGCCAGGGTCACTCGCAAAGGAATGCACTAGCTTTGGAGGGGCATTATTGGTAAACATGCATAATGATATAGCAAGGTAGGACATGACATATATATGTATATGTAAATAAACAGAGTAAGCAAATAAAACAGCGGAAGATTTATAAACCATTTCAAAACTCAAGTCTGGTACATCAAAATGTCACTTTTCCCAAAATTACAAGTCTAGATAAATACATCATCTGATAAACTGAAAATACATAAGTACTATCCCCAAATAAGAGTGATAAACCATAGCGGCTCAAGTCCAAAGCATACTTGAGCTATCCAAGGAAGCAGCTAAAATCCAAGCTAGGCTCTAGTATTCCCTCCCTGAGAACCTGGGGGGGGAAACGGAAGAAAAGAGGCGAAAGAAAACAGGTCAGTCAAAAAGACTGAGTAAGCCCTGCTACGATCAGTCTATAAACTAATAAAGTTAACATCATGATGGAAACTGAGGTGATCATAGGTAACAACATACTGGCATGAATAAATCAACTATAAGATAGATAGAGGTGTCATCGCATAAACAAGGTTAAGTTTTTTTGCACCACGGTGTACTAGCAAACCAACATAACCGGTATTGATCCCTTAGCCCAAACTTTGGCCCAATAACATGAAGTGACCTTAGTATAAGGTCCAGCCCAACGGTCTAGTCGATCGGCTCCCTATAAACCTAACACGTCAAGTGTTGGTGTCCATATGGCCCACGTATGGTTGTAGTTAGTCTGTGCTGGGTCCCCCTTTTGGGTGTATCAAGCCCTCGGAGGTCAACCCCAGACACTTAAGCAATAATGCACAGCCCTAAACTACTGGTACCCGTGCCTCGAGTTTGTCCAACATCGGACTACGTGCACGTCCGTAGCCCGCCGAACCCGCACCGCTGTACCACTCGGCCATCGCCCTTTGGTCGCTTACATCAGTCCAGTAATCGTGCCCCGCCCTAGCCTAGCCTCTAGGGTTGTGAATGATACCAAACTGGGATTACTGCTGGAACAGACCACGTTGCTAGGGTTTCTAAGAGGGTTAAGTGTGGTTTAACCCCTCACTAATCATGGATTAAATTAGTTAAGTGTAATCAACGGTTCACCACTTAACCCCATCTAATCCCTCGTATCCCCAAATGGATTAAATTGGTTAAGTGTAACTTAACCCCATTTTTCATCCCCCGAATTTCCAAATTGGTTAAGTATTAGTGGACCCTGACTTAACCCTAATCATGAGGCATTAATTAATTTAATGCACCTTAACCTCTCACATTAGACCTTGTTGTGGTTACTAGTTAGGCCGGGCGGGTCCGGGTAGGTTTACACCACAACCTAGTCTAACCTCGGGTTTTGGCACCCCATGACCAACTTCTCACATTGGGTCCTATTGTTTGTAGCCACTAGTTAAGCCGGTCGGTTCCGGGTAGAATTACGCTACAAACTCAACCCAACCTCGAGTTGGCCATACTTATGTTTTCTAAGTGTCATGTCCACTTTATTTCAAAACATAATTACAAGTCAACAAATACTTGGGTAGACCTAACTTAATAGGTAAATTCCCAAGGGGTAGACCTAACTTAATAGGTAAATTCCCAATCTTATATTTTCATGTATTTTAAGTTTACCCAAAACCCCCAACGTCATTCTATCGCTTACATATTCGTAATAACGCATAAAGGATAGGAAGAGGGAACTTGGCACAACATACATGATAAACTTGCACAACAATCATGCATAACATGTTAGACTTGCACCACTTAGCAAAGTGAACTTGCATATTACCATAATCATGCATAACTTGTCAAAACATGCACAACTTGTCAAAACATGCGCAACTTGTCAAAACATGCACAACTAGACTTGCATAAACATGCACAACTTGTCAAAACATGCACAACTTGTCAAAACATGCACAACTTGTCATTTTAAACTTGCATAAGCATGCAAAACTAATTAAACTTGCAAATCAAGGTTTAGTAAGCTTGCATAAACATGCATGACTCAATTAACTTGTAAATCATGACTTAGCAAACATGCATAAACATGCATAACTCATTTAACTTGTAAATCATGGCTTATCAAACATGCATAAACATGCATAACTCATTTAGCTTGTAAATCATGGCTTAGCAAACATGCATAAACATGCATAACTCATTTAGCTTGTAAATCATGGCTTAGCAAACATGCATAAACATGCATAACTCATTTAGCTTGTAAATCATGGCTTAGCAAACATGCATAAGCATGCATAACTCATTTAGCTTGTAAATCATGGCTTAGCAAACATGCATAAACATGCATAACTCATTTAACTTGTAAATCATGGCTTATCAAACATGCATAAACATGCATAACTCATTTAGCTTGTAAATCATGGCTTAGCAAACATGCATAAACATGCATAACTTGTGAAACATGTAAAACATGGCATAGTGAGTTCGCATAAGCAAGCATAATCAAATAAACTCACACAAATCCCAATTTTCACCACATATTAACTTTAGAGTTTACAAAGTGAAAGTAAGAGGGCTTACAATGCTTATGCGGGCTCAAATGACTATAGCAAATGTAAAGAACCCCTTATGCAACTAATTACAACCCCCAAATGCAAGCAAACTTGATCAAAACTCCTCTTTTATGGTGCCAATTGAAAAACAAGCCTTTAATGCAAGCTAAGGAGGATCATACAAGCCTAAATATGCTTGTATGCATGGAAAATCACTTAGGAATTAATTTAGGATTTGTATGAAGAGGGTGGAGGCCATGAGAGTTTGGATTTTGGCATAGTTTAGTTACTAGGATGAATAATGAGGCTTTAGGGTAGGATTAGGGGTATATTTATAGAAGATTAGAGTGTTTTTAGCCCTAGGATTAACCCTAGGATAGTTTTGGCCCGTCAGATCTCGGAACTCTCTAGAACCAAGCCACCCAATCAAGCCCAAATCAGAAATGGTGCACCAGGCTAGACTGCCTGGGCACCCCCTGTCGACAGGGCTGTCGACAGGGCAGTCGACATGCCCAGGACCCTGTCGACAGGCCTGTCGACATGCGGGTCCTGGCGGGATTTTTCCCGCCTTGGCCCAGCTGGCCCAAACCCTTGTTTCTAATTTTAAATTTTAAATCTGTTTTTACTTAGAAATTTTCTGCAAACTTCAATGGGCCTTAACTGGGCCATACGGACTCCGATTTTCGAAAACTCGGACTCTATTTCGCGTATTTTTCCGAGACGAACGCAATGGCATAGCCCGTTTCCCTTGATTCCCATTTTAGAATTAAATTCCGCCTCGATTTATGTTATAACAGATTATTAAAAAATACGGGTTGTTACATTCTCCCCTCCTTAAAGGATTTCGTCCCCGAAATCTTCAAGTTAGGAAGAACGTATCCTACCATCCAATCATCCATCTACTCAAAGCATCATCCACGAGCAATCATTGTCCTTACAAGATTCTAAATGCTGGATGAACATATGCAAAAGTGTGTGTATATGTACTTACCTAATGCAAAAATCGGGCGGTTACTGATACAGTAAACCTCCTTAATGCATATGTATGTAAATCAGGCGGTTACTGATACAGTAAACCTCCTTAATGCACATGTATGTCAGTGAAATGAATCCATATGTATGCAAATTCCTAACATAATGTATAATATCTACATGCGTGCTCAATCATACATCCATATGCAACATCCATGTGATAGCATACGAATTTCATCCAAGAATAAACATAAACACTCATGCACATGCAATATGAGGAGTGTGTGAGCCGATCTAGTGCCTAATCGTGTATAATGCGTCCACGAGCAACCACTTGCAAACACTTGCAACCACTTGCAACCATCAAGCATAACATGTTTCAAATACATGTTTCATCCAAAGGGTTTCTACCTAAGGTTCTCATGACAAGATCGACCCGATAAACTAGATAAACTCCTTTTTGGTTTACAAGAAATCCATTCAACTTTGACATATAGTACTAACCGATGAGTCTTAACCCCCTTATGGAGTTTACAACAGAAATAAGATCAAGAATGGGACCGAGAGGATATAACAAGGATCAAAGATGCACTCTTAAAAAGAGATATGATGCGCGTATCTAGTCTTCACTCTTCTTAGTTACGTTTCCTTGAGCTTAACTCTACTGTGCTTTGACTATCTTTCACTTCATGATTCCTTGGCTTCCTAACTCCTATTTCCCAAATTCGAGTTGGAAGTCATTTCATTATTGCCTCTCGTCTTTCTTTTCCACTTATTCTTCCTTCTGTATACCTGGCTTAAACATACTATAACCTCATGATCTCAAGCCAGCTCTCCAAAATTCACTAGTGAATCCTGGATCTCGTCTACTTACTATAAAGTATTCCATGCAACAGAACTTTCTCTCGAAAATACCAATCCACGTTGCCAATTACCCTATAAACGTGATTTTCTATAACTCATGCTTAATCGAAATGAACCATCCGCCTATGAGTGATAGACCATACCTAGATTCAATTGCCTACCCATGGCTTCCTGTAGGTTATTACAAAACTGGCCAACTTCTTGAGGGTAAACCGTTGTTAACCATGATGCAGTCCTCTTGCTCTTCACCGGACTGAAATGAGCACTCTCCGTGAGTCTACCCACATACCCGTGTTCCCTTTCTAGTCTATCCACATAATCTATCGAGATGTTTTCACACTTCCCTTGCGAAACCTCCAATGGAGGTAATGGCCCACTGGGCTTCTATGACTTGGCCTCAACCTGGTGGCACAACATGTATCCTGAAACCAACTCGGCCACCTCCTCGAGTGATGCGCATCTTCAAGAACCTTCTTTACCAAGCCTTTCACTCGAGGAACACATAATCTCTTGTCGCGCCTTAGTCATCCTTTATAATATCTCTAGCGAGGTGACCTAACATCTCGCCTCGAATCGACTGGTCCATGTTCTTGACCAACTGCGGGTCTTCTTCCCGCGAAACCCCCTTCTTGATCTAGAAGAGTAAGTCTAAGCTCCGGGAATGCTAACTAACTAGCCAAACTGAGAAAGTTTCTTACTTCAATTGCCCTTCTCAGAGCTTTCCGGTCTCAAACCGCAGCCACTTTAGCGGAATCCACCGCTAAGCCTTACCTAGGAACTCTGTGCCCAAGAAATCCAACTTCTTTCCTCCAAAGTGACATCTGGAGAACTTGACCTTCAACTGGTGGCTCTAAGCGTATCCATCTTCTTCTCGAGATGTCTAGCATGCTCTTCCTCGTTGTTTTTGAGGAGATAAAAATATCGTCTTCGACGACCCTGACAAACTTGTTCAAGGACTTCCTAAACACCCTACCCATCAAGTTCACGTAATATGCGGGTGTATTAGTCAAACCAAATAGCATGACTAGCCATTCTAAAACCCATCCAGAGTCCTAAACGCAGTCTTGTCAATTCCATTCTCAGCCATCCTAAGCTGATGGAATCCGGTAGCTAGATCAAAAGAAAACGGATGCTCCTACAAGCTGATCAAACAAATCATTGATCCTTGGTAACGGTTATCTCACGATAATCAACATATAAGCGACACAAACCTTCCACATCAGTAACGAATACTACTGGAGCACCCTACTCGAAAATGCTTCATCTCAGGAAGTTCTTCTCAAGCAACTCCTTGACTTGCTTTCTTAACTCTCATCTCGTGGGGTCACGTGCCTAGCCGGCCACGAAGCTGGCTTGGTATTACCAACCAGATAATGCGGAAATCTATCCCACGTCTAGGGATATCCCCTTTTTCCCAAGATATCAGGATATTCTCGGACCACCCTCCCAGATTGCAAACTATCGATAGACGAGTTGAGGGATTCAAGATAACATAACATGACGGGACCCCTAGGGTTACTAGAAATTTCTAGGGTATTACCGAGGCGAGTCATGAGCCCCACACCCTATATACAAAAACCCAGAATGGCCCAAAACAGGACGACCATTCCATGCCCAAAACCAACCCATATCCCCTGAAACCGAGAATATAAACATCCCACGAGAATTCCATACTTAAGATAGAAATTTTCAAATCCACTCAGACCATAGACAAACGGGCAGAACCCCCAATTGGATTTGAAACACATACGGGATCATCAACTACACTAGTACTTAGGTGCAAAACTTTCAACTGGGTCAGATGAAATAAAACTATGCGATGTGCCAGAATCAAACAAAGTTCGAACAGGGAAAATCAGAAAATGTAAACAAGATTTTCAACAGAAACACTACCTCTATCATGAGTTGGAAGAACGGGGTTGAGGGGATGAATTCGCCCTCCAGATAGTCCTGCACACTGAGTCTGACCTTGCCCTTGTTTCCTCGGGCAATCCTTGCTGAAATGTCCAAACTCACCACCATCAAAGCATTCGCCCCGCTTTCTTTTTTCCTTTTTCCTACATTCTCTGGCTATATGTCCAACTTTACCACAGAAGTTGCATTTCATATTCTTTCTTTGCTTGTTCTTGCGGTTGTGGTTATTCTTGCCCCGTTTTCCGGAATTTACTCTTTTGCCTTGAGACTCATTTGCCTTGACCTCTTTCTTATCATTGCTACCTTCTTCTTGAAGTAGGGCCAAATTCACTAAACTCTCGAAAGTCGCCCCCAAGGGTATATGAGACAGGGCCAAATCATGTAATGGCTCGTTTAATCCTAGAGCAAAGTGTAGGGCCTTCTTCTGAGCTGTATTAGCCAAGTCTAAATCGTCCTGAGTCAGTTGATTAAACTTATCTATGTATTCCCTAATAGTCATATCCCCTTGCTTCAGTGATAAGAATCTCAGTCCAAACCTTCCTCTAAAGTCATCCCAAGTCTCGATTGGCCTAGTAGCGGTGGTGACTACCCACCAACGTGCAGCTTCTTCCTTTAGCAACCATACTGCCAACAAAACCTTCCTGCGGTCACCTATATCAAAGGTGGCTAAAAGATCTTCGGTCTCTTTCAACCAATTCCTTGCCTCTACAAAAGTCTCTGTTCCATTAAAATTCTTGCCACCCATCCTCTTAAAGTTCCTGCAAGTTTCCGCAAAATCCGCTTGTGGAGGCTGAGGGGGAAGAGGAACATCAGCTACGGGAGGAGGAGGAGGAACAGCGGCCTCGACTGGGGAGACAACATTAGGGACACCCGGGACCGGTGCCGTGACTTCCAAGTACCGACGAAACCAATCGGGTATCGTTACTCCTTCGGGCAAGATGAGATTATCAGACATGCTGGAAACGAAAAGAAAAGAGTTCAAACGAGGAGTCAAAGGATAGTGCTAATGGCTTTTGGGGAATAGCCTTTAAAAATAAACTAGACTTTTCTTTGGAAAATACTTTATACTTGGTTTTGAAAATAGTTTTTCAAAGAGTTTTAAAACCTTTTTATCCCTTCTCGTAAACCATATGCTCTGATACCAAATGTAACACCCCACCTCCGCCAGGGTCACTCGCAAAGGAATGCACTAGCTTTGGAGGGGCATTATTGGTAAACATGCATAATGATATAGCAAGGTAGGACATGACATATATATGTATATGTAAATAAACAGAGTAAGCAAATAAAACAGCGGAAGATTTATAAACCATTTCAAAACTCAAGTCTGGTACATCAAAATGTCACTTTTCCCAAAATTACAAGTCTAGATAAATACATCATCTGATAAACTGAAAATACATAAGTACTATCCCCAAATAAGAGTGATAAACCATAGCGGCTCAAGTCCAAAGCATACTTGAGCTATCCAAGGAAGCAGCTAAAATCCAAGCTAGGCTCTAGTATTCCCTCCCTGAGAACCTGGGGGGGGGGGGGAAACGGAAGAAAAGAGGCGAAAGAAAACAGGTCAGTCAAAAAGACTGAGTAAGCCCTGCTACGATCAGTCTATAAACTAATAAAGTTAACATCATGATGGAAACTGAGGTGATCATAGGTAACAACATACTGGCATGAATAAATCAACTATAAGATAGATAGAGGTGTCATCGCATAAACAAGGTTAAGTTTTTTTGCACCACGGTGTACTAGCAAACCAACATAACCGGTATTGATCCCTTAGCCCAAACTTTGGCCCAATAACATGAAGTGACCTTAGTATAAGGTCCAGCCCAACGGTCTAGTCGATCGGCTCCCTATAAACCTAACACGTCAAGTGTTGGTGTCCATATGGCCCACGTATGGTTGTAGTTAGTCTGTGCTGGGTCCCCCTTTTGGGTGTATCAAGCCCTCGGAGGTCAACCCCAGACACTTAAGCAATAATGCACAGCCCTAAACTACTGGTATCCGTGCCTCGAGTTTGTCCAACATCGGACTACGTGCACGTCCGTAGCCCGCCGAACCCGCACCGCTGTACCACTCGGCCATCGCCCTTTGGTCGCTTACATCAGTCCAGTAATCGTGCCCCGCCCTAGCCTAGCCTCTAGGGTTGTGAATGATACCAAACTGGGATTACTGCTGGAACAGACCACGTTGCTAGGGTTTCTAAGAGGGTTAAGTGTGGTTTAACCCCTCACTAATCATGGATTAAATTAGTTAAGTGTAATCAACGGTTCACCACTTAACCCCATCTAATCCCTCGTATCCCCAAATGGATTAAATTGGTTAAGTGTAACTTAACCCCATTTTTCATCCCCCGAATTTCCAAATTGGTTAAGTATTAGTGGACCCTGACTTAACCCTAATCATGAGGCATTAATTAATTTAATGCACCTTAACCTCTCACATTAGACCTTGTTGTGGTTACTAGTTAGGCCGGGCGGGTCCGGGTAGGTTTACACCACAACCTAGTCTAACCTCGGGTTTTGGCACCCCATGACCAACTTCTCACATTGGGTCCTATTGTTTGTAGCCACTAGTTAAGCCGGTCGGTTCCGGGTAGAATTACGCTACAAACTCAACCCAACCTCGAGTTGGCCATACTTATGTTTTCTAAGTGTCATGTCCACTTTATTTCAAAACATAATTACAAGTCAACAAATACTTGGGTAGACCTAACTTAATAGGTAAATTCCCAAGGGGTAGACCTAACTTAATAGGTAAATTCCCAATCTTATATTTTCATGTATTTTAAGTTTACCCAAAACCCCCAACGTCATTCTATCGCTTACATATTCGTAATAACGCATAAAGGATAGGAAGAGGGAACTTGGCACAACATACATGATAAACTTGCACAACAATCATGCATAACATGTTAGACTTGCACCACTTAGCAAAGTGAACTTGCATATTACCATAATCATGCATAACTTGTCAAAACATGCACAACTTGTCAAAACATGCGCAACTTGTCAAAACATGCACAACTAGACTTGCATAAACATGCACAACTTGTCAAAACATGCACAACTTGTCAAAACATGCACAACTTGTCATTTTAAACTTGCATAAGCATGCAAAACTAATTAAACTTGCAAATCAAGGTTTAGTAAGCTTGCATAAACATGCATGACTCAATTAACTTGTAAATCATGACTTAGCAAACATGCATAAACATGCATAACTCATTTAACTTGTAAATCATGGCTTATCAAACATGCATAAACATGCATAACTCATTTAGCTTGTAAATCATGGCTTAGCAAACATGCATAAACATGCATAACTCATTTAGCTTGTAAATCATGGCTTAGCAAACATGCATAAACATGCATAACTCATTTAGCTTGTAAATCATGGCTTAGCAAACATGCATAAGCATGCATAACTCATTTAGCTTGTAAATCATGGCTTAGCAAACATGCATAAACATGCATAACTCATTTAACTTGTAAATCATGGCTTATCAAACATGCATAAACATGCATAACTCATTTAGCTTGTAAATCATGGCTTAGCAAACATGCATAAACATGCATAACTTGTGAAACATGTAAAACATGGCATAGTGAGTTCGCATAAGCAAGCATAATCAAATAAACTCACACAAATCCCAATTTTCACCACATATTAACTTTAGAGTTTACAAAGTGAAAGTAAGAGGGCTTACAATGCTTATGCGGGCTCAAATGACTATAGCAAATGTAAAGAACCCCTTATGCAACTAATTACAACCCCCAAATGCAAGCAAACTTGATCAAAACTCCTCTTTTATGGTGCCAATTGAAAAACAAGCCTTTAATGCAAGCTAAGGAGGATCATACAAGCCTAAATATGCTTGTATGCATGGAAAATCACTTAGGAATTAATTTAGGATTTGTATGAAGAGGGTGGAGGCCATGAGAGTTTGGATTTTGGCATAGTTTAGTTACTAGGATGAATAATGAGGCTTTAGGGTAGGATTAGGGGTATATTTATAGAAGATTAGAGTGTTTTTAGCCCTAGGATTAACCCTAGGATAGTTTTGGCCCGTCAGATCTCGGAACTCTCTAGAACCAAGCCACCCAATCAAGCCCAAATCAGAAATGGTGCACCAGGCTAGACTGCCTGGGCACCCCCTGTCGACAGGGCTGTCGACAGGGCAGTCGACATGCCCAGGACCCTGTCGACAGGCCTGTCGACATGCGGGTCCTGGCGGGATTTTTCCCGCCTTGGCCCAGCTGGCCCAAACCCTTGTTTCTAATTTTAAATTTTAAATCTGTTTTTACTTAGAAATTTTCTGCAAACTTCAATGGGCCTTAACTGGGCCATACGGACTCCGATTTTCGAAAACTCGGACTCTATTTCGCGTATTTTTCCGAGACGAACGCAATGGCATAGCCCGTTTCCCTTGATTCCCATTTTAGAATTAAATTCCGCCTCGATTTATGTTATAACAGATTATTAAAAAATACGGGTTGTTACAACTTGAGTCTCCTCTAACTGGCACCCCATGGTGAGGGTGAAGTGATCCCCAACTTTATTTAAAGATCGGCTCCTACTCGCGTTAACATGTGTCATACGACCCCCAAGAATTGTAGATACCTATGCTGGTCCCACCATGGGGTGTATCAAGACCCATGGTGGCGGCCCCGACACAAATTCTGGAAGGCATAGGTTATACTACTGGTGTCCCCAGTGCCCTGGTTGTCTGCTCCGGAGTGTGTGCACGCCCGCACCCCGTTAGACCTGCACTGTGCACCCACCGCCGTCGTTTGACTGCTTACAATCAGCCCAGTAATCGTGCCCCACCCTGCCTAGTTTCAGGGTACCGTTGATACCTAACTTGGGTTACTGCTGAAACGGGTCCCTCGTTACCAGGATTTTCTAGTCAAACACGTTAAGTGTCTATATTTACCTAACCCCACCCATCAATGTTCAATTTGGTTAAGTGTTATAGTTGACTTAACCCTACCATCTGTCCTTAGCCTCTTAGGAGCACCTGACCACTCACATTAGATAGGTTTTGCTATGGTTACTGGATATGCCGGTCGGTTCCGGGTAGGTTTACACCGTAGCTTAGTCTAACCTCAGGTCATTATTGGGCTCAATGCTTAACCACCCACATTGGATAGGTATTGTTGTGACTACTGGAAAGCCGGGCGGTTCCGGGCAGGTTTACATCACAACTCAATCCAACCTCGGGTTAAGCATATCGTGTTTTCTAAATTTACATATTTTATTACTTCTCAATTATATATGTAAATGTCATATCTTTTATTTTTGGGTATAACAATTTATACCGCTTTAAATGTCATTGTCGTTGGCATGTGCCAAACATGCCAACATATATTTTCAATGTTTTACAACCAACGTTGTTACCCCCGTTTGTAACGTTCGCAACATTATAACAAATGTTGGGCTCGACACAATTCAGCCCAACTTTATAAACGTGAGAAAAAGGGGAAAATCAATAACATGTAATATTTTACAACATATAAGGGTGTGTGGCGCATGAACTTGCAATTTAGCGATTCAACTAACATATAATATGAGTCACGTGAACTTGCATTCAAATCAATGTATAACTAAGTAGGTGACATATGAAATGGCATAGTTTAGGCTTACACAACTTGTGTTTAAATATGTTTAACTTGGCATAATATCAAACACAAAACTAGCATGGTGTATTGTTAGACCAAAAAGTGGTTCTAACACCCAAATTGATTAAAAGCAAATGAAATGAGATAAAAATGAAAATGAACACACAGGATTTATAGTGGTTCGGCGAAGAAATGCCTACGTCCACTTATCTTTCACTATATTCAATGATTCAGTTGCAAATACAATGAAATATTCACTTGATTCCACTCACAACTCACTTATATTCACTCAATTAATTAAAACAAATAATGAAAGAGGATTTGGATTCTCCGGGAATACTGGAGTTCAGATTATGGAGGTGGTTGAATTCTCGAAATGCCAGAAAAAAGATCCTTTTCTTTGTCTCCAGACAGGGTATTTATAGGTGTGAATTTGCTCAAAACCCGATCCGGATCGGAGCCACGTGTCATCCATCCCATTAACCTCGGGTTCGGATGGATTACTGTGTTGACAACGCATCAGAGTAATGAACGTTATGGGCAGGAACTGGTCATAGCCGATCCGGATATCCAGGCGCTTATGTAGGGGAACGATATGGAAAATGGGTTCGGGTCGGAGGTATATATACCAGGGGTTCGGATCGGGATATCCGATCCGACCCAGATTGACTTGGTGACAATTCTCTCTTCTCTTTATTCTGCTCCACTCCGACCCATCTCTGTAGCAATTGGGCGGCTTTCCGATCCATCTTGAAGAAGACTGCCCTCCGATCCGAACATGCGCTCTCTGTTTTCAACAGCAATAGCTCACCGATCCGAACAGGAGACTTTATCCGATCCGAACCGATACGTTGCTTTGACCCGACCCGCATGATTGCAGCTGTCCGATCTAGGCTGTAGTGTCTTCTCCGATCTGAGTAGTGATGGTCTCTCCGATCCGAACCGAAGTCTTCTAATTAAAAATGCTCTTCAATGCTTAACATCCTGACTTTGTGTTGCCTAGTTCACAAAGTAGGCTAACATTTTGTCCCCTCAAAGGATGCTTCTGTTGGAAACGGAGCATGCTTTGATTGCCATTGCATAATACCTTCATCCTTCCTTTTGAATTCACATGTCAAGTTGTTGTTCATCATCCTGTTCGGTTCGGGTTCCGACCCGAACGGATTTATAGTTTGAGTTCCGACCCGAATGGATTCTCTATGCCTTGCAACAGATCAATGGGCCAGAAAGTGTGGGCTGTTGGGCTCGTTCTCCGGACCGAGCGGAAAAATAGGAGGGGAATACGAGTAGCAACCTCCCTCCTGTATATATTCTCTGCCCCTGTCTCCTTCTTTCTTTCTTCTTCTTTTACTTTCGCCGTTCTTCCAGGAATTACTCCAAAGGAAAAAACGAAAATCCTAACTTCAAAAAGAAAATCAAAACTCCTTTTCGCATCCTTAACTCAATCATATCGGTAGGTCATAACTTCAATTAAGCCTCTCTTTAACTGATTTCAGTTGTAATCTGCGGTTTAATATGAATGACTTGAGCATACTTACGATTCAATCTCCATGACACGGCCATCCCCTCTTCTACCACCGTCGCTGATATCTCTGCTACCACCTCGAGGCGTCGATAGGTTGGAGAAGGCGTACGCTTGCTCCTAACTGGGGCTGTTGATATGGGATTGGGTTCGGAGGTGATTGAGGAAGAAGAAGAAAATAAAAGTTATGAGAAATCGGTTCGGGCAAGGAAACGGGGAAGATGGAGGATGAAAGCAAAGTCTTATCTTTCCGGTTCGGGTCGGGAGAGTGGAAATGGAAAACAGGGGATAGCCTATCAGATCGGATCGGAGGATGAAAACAGATTAATAGGGGGCGTCGGTATTCAAACTCATCCGATCCGCTCCTATTACATGTCTCCGAACCGATCCGGTTGAACATAACTTTTCATCTAGAGCACAACTTTTCTTCAGTCCGATCCCATGATGCCTGCCCGAACCGAACCGAGAACCACTCAATCTAAAGCACAAAATTTTGTCCAACTATTTAAAACAATGCTAGATATTACTTCCAACTTTATGAACAGTCAGGATAGTGCCTTGTGAACATAAATGAACATTAAGAACTACTCTGACCATCACTTTCTCTTCAAAGTTCGCCTTACATTGTTGCATCTTTACTTTGCATTTCTCACATTCACTGCACACATTTTAGTTCACGCACATGCACAGGGGGGTACGGGCTAATTTACTCTAATTCGTGCTATTGCTTCTTCAATAGTTCTATGACAATGAGACCCAGACGCTCTTCCAGACTAGCTGAGAGGAAAGAAGCCCCGGAAACCTCTAACAAAATCACTCTCGAGGATATATCTTCTCCTTCAGATCCAGAATGGGACAGTGAGGGTCCAAACTACGGGGTTGGAAATCGAGAAAGCAACGAGGTGTCTTCAGAGAATGAAGTTTCTCTGGGTTTTGAGGAGGAAGGAGGGATTGGTGACGATCGAGCCCCTGATGAATTTGAATCGGCCGTTATATTGGAATCACCTCCAGACTCTGTTGAATCAACAATCGACAATGATCGACTGATCCGAATTTTCTTAAAGTACGGGATAATGAAAAGGGACACTCTAGTGCCCTCACGCTCTGACCATCCCCACAACCCTCCAGAAGGATTTATGGCGGTCACTCGATTGATGTGCATGGTCGGCGCCATTCCTCCATTCTCTCCCTTCATCGTTGACTTTTTAAGACAAATGCGGATTGCCCCCATGCAGCTGCATCCCAATTCATATGCCTACTTGCACACTTTGTACATAGCATATCGCGAAATCTTAGGCATAGAGCTCACGTTCGATGACGTTCACTTCTTCTATAATTTCAAGCATCGGACTCGAGAGACTCCATCTTTCTGCTACTTCGAGTCAGTTCCAAAAAGGAAGATAATCTCAGTACCATTCAGCAGTAAAGCTGGAGATTCCAGACTAGAATGGTTCTACGTGAAGCGGCAGCCTGGATGCGCCAGGAGGTGGACCAAATCAAGTAAAGCACTGGTTTTCTAAATCCGGGCTCTATACACTTGAATCATCACCTTAACTTGTTTTCCTTTTTATTTGCAGTCGACAATCCCAAACAGATATCAGATCAGGTGTTCTTTGACCGGATGCACCAACTTCTTAATGGCGATCAGAAATTCTTGACTATCGACGAAGTCCTTAAAGACGAATACCTTCACTTTCATGGGCTGTTATCCGTTTTTCGTAGCATCGGTCATGGGACGGCCCCCTACGTATACATTCCTCCAGTGGAGGTAGTCCCAGAGATAGGAGAAGGCTCGGGAATTCCTACAGTGCCTCTTCAAACTTCACCTTCTCCATCTTCTACACAAGATGACGAATTGGCTAACCTGGCCGAAAGGCATCGTGAAGGATACACTGCCCCCGAGGAGGCTACTTCTCTGGAAAAGTCAACATCCTCTCAAGAGTCGCCACTTAATGCTTCCGAGGGGGATGTCCCTAGTACTGATGAGCAAATATTTCAGGGTTTGGGGGATCTCCCCTTACCTGAAACTATATACACCTCAGAGGATTTCAGGAAGGATCCTTTAGTCTTCACCTCTTCTGAAGAGTCCACTCCTGCTAAGGCCAAAGAGCCTGCCCGTACTAGTCTAGCTTCAGACTCGGGTTGGTTGGGGGGAAACACATCACTTAGGACACACTTTATACAACAGCATTAGCATTCATTGCACCTCTTTCTCCGTGAATCCATTAATTCTAAATTTCGTTTGTCTTATTGTGCAGGCACGATGTCTCGATCCTATTATGATATCAGGAAGCTTCGCCGCAGCATGTCCAATCCTCCTCAGGATGTCGAGTATGATCGTCGTGATGATCGTGGCAGGGATGAGAGAAGGCCTTATGATCCCTATCGTTCTCGACCCTCACGCTCTCGCTCACTAGTTCGGCCGGAACAAGAGAAATACAAGGGTTATCAAAGCCGTAGGGAAGAGGACAGACCACAATCTAAAGACTCCACTTCTTCCCATGAAAAGCGCAGTAGAGAGAGAAGTCCTCCGAAAGAAACCGGGTCTCGGAGTAAGCACAAGGTCCCTGCTACTAAACGACCTAGGACAGACAAAGAAACTACCGAATCCACCTCACACAGGGACACTGAATTGACAATCCCCGCTCCTCCCCCACTAGATGCGGAAACTGCAGTAAAGCGGGCATATTTGAAGGAGCAATTTCCTGAACACTACTTCGAGACTTTGACTTTCTTACCTTCCCTTGAACCTATTTCTTCTAAGTGGGAAGATGAGGCCAAAGCAAATATTGATGCGGTGGAAAAGCAGTATTCTGAGATGTTTAAATATTCACGCAACATTTCCAGAATCATCCGCACTCTAATCACGAATACCGACTCAATGCAAAAGACCGCGGAGGAGGATGCCAAGGCTTTAAAAGCCCTAGGAAAAGATTTGGAAGACACTCAAGCTCAGCTAGCTGTCGCTCAAAGGGACGCTTCTAACTTTAAACAACAATTTGAGGACATGCAAAAACATTATCATGACTTGCTTGAATCTCACACTCAGGAGCGCTCTGAATTAAAAAAGCAAGCTGATGAGGCTAAGTCAGAAGCTACTAAGACACGCCTTGCTTATGCTGAGCTTGAACGGAAAAACGCCGAGTTAGCAAAGAGGAGTGCTGAATTAGAAAAGAAGAATGCCGACTTGGTTTCAAAGCTATTGGAGGCAGAGAACAGAGCTGCCCTGGCTGAGGGCAATGTGGAGTGTGCTATCAAATATGCGGAGGAGGCCCGCAAGCAACTATCAGAGGCGGAGGCTGATATTCAGGGTTTCGGCGAATTAATGATTGAATTCTTCGCACATATCATCCGTCGCCGAAACATTTCTTGGATCGAGCATTATCCATCCACTCTAGTTCAAGTGTGGAATCAGATCGTCGAGTGGGAAAAAGAGGAACTTAAGGTCGATTCCATCGATGAAGATAAGCTAATGGAGAAATACTTGAGGGATGATGAACCGGAGCGCCTAGCTGAAGGGCGCCGCCTCATTGCTGAGGCCATGGAAGAGGAGAGGCGAAAGTCTAAACAGAAGAATGTTCTCGGAGCTGGTTCCTCTTCTTCTGCCCCTGCGACTTCTGAAGTAGAGGGGTATGATCCTGAAAATCCGGGAATTGCCCGAATAACTCTGCTATTCCCTATTCCTGAAACAACATCAGAGGTAGTAGTCACCCCTGCCGAGAGGTCTTCGGAAGGTATCCCTACCTTTTCCCCTCAATTTGTCAAGGCTATTTCTACCTTTCGCTACGTGATTGAGCAATCGATGAAAAACACATTGTTTTCGCCTGAGTTGATAACTGTTGCTTCTCATTCTGTAGGTGTTGAGCCATCCGCCAAGACAGATGTGACTCAGGGAGCCATTGCCGGGGCAAAGCCCGCAGAAAAGACCAAAAGAGGGGAGGATAAGGCTACTCCTATAGACTTGGGAGAAGGAAGTGAGCCAACTAAGGTCGCCACTCCCCATGATGAAGAAATGATAACAGCTTTAAAGGATGATGGCGGTGACGGGGGGCATGAAGAGGAACCAGAAGTTGCAATAGTCGGGGAGTCAAAAAATGCTGATGATGTTACCTTGGCTGCAATGAAAGCTGATCAAGACAAACGCTTGCAATTAAAAGCCGAAGAACTAGACCCCGAAGCCCTCAAGCCCCTCGCAGTTGTGGATGCGGGATCGAGGTTAGTTGTTAAGCTCTCAACTAGATCTATTACAGAGGAACTCGCTAAAAAATCTTCTCTTGATTCCAGCGCTCCGCCCTCCGGGAAGAAGTCTACTGGCTCCAGCACCGCATCTTCAGGAAAGAAGAAATCGAAACGAATCTTGACAGAGGCTGAGAAAGAAGCAAAGGATGCGGAGAAAGCCGCCAAAAAGTCCAAGGCTCATTCGAAGTCTAAATAGGGATCACCTTGTATCGTTTTAGCCCTTAATGAACCAATAATTGCTGTTACAAGAGTGGCTCCTGCACTTTCTTTCCTTTTTTTTAGCTGTTTTCCTGTACAAATTCATTCATTTGTAAATAAAAAATAACTCATTTTCTGCAATGTCTGTTTGTCAGTACTTCTGCACTTATGTAAAAATGCATGTCTTGCTATAGTTACAAAATAAAGTCACGGAGCGAGGGAATATGTGTATACATATATGCCCCCAGTTAATTCTAATAAATTATTAATGCTTAATCAAGCAATCTGAATGCTCCCGATTTTCTGACGGGATAACATTTCCGGTGTCGTCAGTGCCTGTCGTTTTCCTGGCATTTCTTTTATACTCTCTCTCTCTGGAGAGTTAAAATTGGGAAAAATTTCTTTTTCAGCGCTCAGTCGGAGACGCTTTTATACTCTCTCTCTCTTTGGAGAGTTAGAGTTAAGGGAAGAATTTCTTTTTCAGCGCTCAGTCGGAGACGCTTTTATACTCTCTCTCTCTCTGGAGAGTTAGAGTTAAGGGAAGAATTTCTTTTTCAGCGCTCAGTCGGAGACGCTTTTATACTCTCTCTCTCTCTGGAGAGTTAAAATTGGGAAAAAATTCTTTTTCAGCGCTCAGTCGGAGACGCTTTTATACTCTCTCTCTCTCTGGAGAGTTAGAGTTAAGGGAAGAATTTCTTTTTCAGCGCTCAGTCGGAGACGCTTTTATACTCTCTCTCTCTCTGGAGAGTTAGAGTTAAGAATGTCGTTTTCTCATTCTTTTATTTCTTATCGCACAAGTAGTCGCTGTGCTTTTTCTTATGTTTAACCTGTCTTTAACCCTTTCAGGCTTTGAATCATCCTGTATTCCATAATTGCAACAGAATAATTAATGAATGTATATATGTAATGCATAAAAGTAAATAACACACAATATTTTTATAGTGGTTCGGCCAAGTCGTAGCCTACATCCACTTTATAGTCCTTTATTCATATCGTCAGATTTTCCCAAGGCAAGTCGTGCCTTATTACAGGGTTCATAGGGAAAATAACAAAGAGTACAGCATTTCTAATCCAAATATCGCATTAAGTGTTGGGCATTCCATGCTCGAGGGACTTCTTTGCCATCTACGGTCGTTAACTTGAAGGTTCCTTTTTCAAGTTTCCGTTGGATGACAAAGGGTCCTTCCCACTTTGGACCAAGGTGAGGAAAGGATGGAAAGACTCTCTTCAGCACCAAATCTCCTGGTTCAAAAGTTCTGAGGCGAACTTTTTTGTCGTAATAGCGGGCCATCTGACGTCGATGTCTTGCCGCACGCAAATCCGCTTCATCCCTTTTTTCTTCGACTTCATCAAGAGACTCAAGTAAGAGCGCCCGATTCGTCATCGGGTCATAATATGTCACCCTATGGGAAGGAACTTCTAGTTCAACTGGAATTACTGCTTCTGAGCCAAAGGAGAGAGAGAAAGGGGTATGACCGGTGGCCGTCTTAAATGTTGTTCGATATGCCCACAAAGCTAGGGGCAATTCGTCAACCCATTTTGCCTTTGCACGCTCTAACCGTTTCTTGAGGATGGATTTTATTACTTTGTTTATTGCCTCTACTTGCCCATTTGACTGCGGATAGGCAACTGCAGTATATCGCTTGTCAATTTTATACCTCTGGCAGAAATTTCTGAATTCAGTACTATCAAATTGGGTTCCGTTGTCAGTTATAATCGTCCTTGGGATCCCGAATCGGCATATAATATTTCTGACCACAAAACTTATCACCTTTCTTGCTGTGATCTTGGTCAAGGGCTCAGCTTCCACCCACTTCGTAAAATAGTCCACGGCCACTATTGCATATTTTGCTCCTCCTTTAGCAATCGGAAGAACTCCAATGATATCAATTCCCCATGTGGCAAATGGCCAAGGACTCACCATTGATTTAAGTTGGGTCGACGGTGCTCTGGGGATTTTGGCGAATCTCTGGCACTTATCGCAGCGTCGTGAATAATCAGCTGCATCTTTGTTAATTGTAGGCCATAAGTATCTGTATCGCAATATCTTTTTTGCTAAAGTCTGACCTCCTGTATGATCTCCACACTCACCTTCGTGTACTTCTCTTAGTACACGCTTGATGTCGTCGTGTGCTATACATCGTAACAGGGGCATAGAAAATCCTTGCCTATAAAGAGTATCATCTTGTATGACATATCTGGTAGCCTTGCGAACTACAGCCCTTCTTTCACTCTTCTTTGACGGGAGTGTTCCATCCTTAAGGAAGTTCTTAATTGGGGTCATCCACGACTCTTTCTCCGGTTCCGCTTCAAAAGCGAACTCAATTTCCATTGACTCAAAGCTTGGCGATTCCAACGTTTCAATTGGAATTATTTCATTCTCTTCTGGATTGTCGAAACTAGCTAGCTTTGCCAGCCTATCTGCCTTCTGGTTTTCAGCTCTTGGGATATGTGTTATGTTGTACCGCTCCAAGCTACTCAACAGCTCCCTCACTTTCCTGAGGTAAGCGATAAGTCGAGGCCCTCGAGCCACAAATTCCTCTCGCACTTGGCAAACAACGATTTTAGAGTCACAGAATATGTCTAACATTTTTACTCCAAGGTCTTTAGCAAGCTTTAGCCCGACAATCAGGGCTTCATATTCAGAGTCATTGTTAGTTACCGAAAATTCTAATCGTAGGGCGTAATATAACGACCGTCTTTCGGGAGTGACTAAAACGATTCCAGCTCCGGACCTTCGGTCGTTCTTGGCTCCATCTGTGTATAGTTTCCACGAATCTATCTTTAACTCATCCTCGGTCTTAATCACTCTGTCATCGATTACTTCTTCCTCTAGGATGGTGAACTCCGCAATAAAGTCTGCCAGAGCTTGCCCCCTGATCGACTTTCGTGGTTGAAAATTTAAATCAAACTGACTTAATTCTATATTCCATTTGATCAACCTTCCCGATGCTTCAGGTCTCTGCAGCACCTGCCTCAAGGGCTGGTCGGTGTATATGGTTATTGGATGAGCTTGGAAATAGTGACGAAGTTTTTGGGATGCAATTAGGAGGCTGTAAGCAAGCTTCTCAATCTTTGGATAGTTGCGCTCTGCCGCTGCTAATTTCTTGCTTACATAATAAACTGGCCTTTGTACTTTGTCTTCTTCTCGAACCAGGGCTGTGCTAACGGCGTGAGCCGAGACTGCCAAGTAAACAAACAATTCTTCATGATCCACTGGCTTTGACAAAATCGGCGGTTTCTCTAGCAGTTCCAATAAATTTCGAAAGGCCTCAACACAATCCGGAGTCCACTCGAAGTTTTTCTTTCCCCTTTTAATTAGATCAAAAAACGGAACGCATTTGTCTGTGGCTTTGGAGATGAATCTACTCAGCGCCGCTACTTTCCCTGCAAGACTTTGGACGTCTTTAATTCTCCTCGGCTCTTCGATATTTCTAATCGCTGCTATCTGGCTAGGGTTGATTTCAATTCCTCGGGAGCTCACAATGAAGCCAAGGAACTTTCCCGATGCCACTCCAAATGAGCATTTCAGAGGATTCAATTTCATCCGATACTTTCGCAGGATACCAAACATTTTCGCCAAGTCTTGCGTATGGCTGGAGGACTGTTTCGATTTGACAAGCATATCATCCACATAAACTTCCATAGTCTTTCCTATTTGATTATAAAACATTCTGTTCACCAAGCGCTGATAAGTAGCTCCGGCGTTTTTCAATCCGAATGGCATTACAACATAACAATATAATCCCAAATTCGTAATGAAGCTCGTATGTTCTTGGTCTGGCACGTGCATAGGAATTTGGTTGTACCCAGAATATGCATCCATGAAAGAGAGAAGTTCATGACCTGCTGTCGAATCTACAAGCTGGTCAATCCTGGGAAGTGGGAAACTATCTTTTGGGCAAGCTTTGTTCAAATCTGAAAAATCAATACAAGTCCGCCACTTTCCGTTTGGCTTCTTTACCAAGACGGGATTCGATATCCAGTCGGGATATGTCGAATCTCGAATAAATCCATTCTGCTTCAACTTCTCTACTTCCTCTTTGAGAGCGGCCGACCTCTCTGGGCCCAGCATGCGTCTCTTTTGCTTCACAGGCGGATGTTTCGGGTTTACATTCAATTTGTGACTTATAATGGATGGCGATATCCCACACATGCCAGCGTGGGTCCAGGCAAACACGTCCAAGTTCGCCTTCAAAAAGTCCGTTAGTTCTTTGGCCCGACATGGATCCAATTGAGACCCAATCTTCAAGACTCTTGTCAGATCAGCGTCATCAATGGGAATTCCCACTGTCGCTTCATTAGGAGTTGCATTCTTAGTCTCTGGTTCCTCGTCTTTTCTGGGATCCAGGTCTTCAGGCGTTCCTTTTAGCAACTCCTTCGGGGCCGATTTCTCTAATTGCTACGCCGAGCCCCCCTTTGGGGGGGGGGGGGGGGGCGAGGCATCTTCACTCTCGATGTTAAGTCCTTTCATCAACATCTTTAGTTCGGCCACATAACAGGCCCGTCCGGAAACTTGATCCCCTCTCATTACTCCAGTTCCAGCTTCGGTTGGGAACTTAAGCAATAAACACCAGGGGGCGATACAAATTCTGAATTCAGCAAGGGCAGGCCTCCCCAAAAATGCATTATAAGGCGAATCTACGTCCAATACTACGAACTGAAGCATCCGCACTCTTCTGCGTTCTCCTTGCCCCAAGGTCACGGGCAATTCTATGTATCCCACGGGAGCTGTTGATGCCCCGTTGAAGCCTCTGATCCATCCTTCACATGGCTTCAAATCTTCAGATTCAAGCTTCATCTGATCGAATGACTTTTTAAATAAAATATTGACAGAACTTCCGTTGTCTACTAATACCTTATGGACCAATGCCGGCCCAATAGTGGTAGTAATAACCAACGGATCATCAGTGGGTGATTGGATTCCAGTATTGTCTCGACTACGGAATACCACGTCGTCAAACATGGTCTTCTGTTGTTTTATGGGGGTGATATCTTCCAAATCATCACCTTCATTCACATCTAGGTGCTTGGCAGCATTTACATATTGATCCATTGATCTGAAACTTCGGATTGCCGGGTGAGGTCCGCCTACTATGGAGTTGATAACAATTCCTTTACCTTTCTGCTGCGCTGTAGGCTTGGGAGCAGATAGAATCTGTTTTGGAGCCTGCTCTCCTTGCCCCCTGTCCCTCGGGGCAACCTTGTATTCATCCAACTTCCCTTCACGCAGCAGCTTCTCAATCACATCCCTCAAATGCCGACATTCATTGGTTGAATGCCCATGAGTTCCATCAAACAAACAAAATTTCCCTGTTGCCATTTCTTTCTCGGTCGAATCACGAGGTGGCGGTCTTTTGTACTGCAAAACATTGTACGTATCCAAGTAAATATTCTCCAGGGTGTCGTTCAATGGTGTATAATTCTCGTAGGTCTGGAATCGGGGTCTTTTGTTAGGATCACTTCCCCTATTTCTGTTTCTTCTGTTACCGTTCGGATTACGGTTATTGTTGTTGTTACCCCCGCTTCCAGCATTGTTGTTTCCACCCTTGTTTCCCACATTTACTTCAACCTTGCCAGAACTTTCCCCAGACTGCTTCACGGCGATATTACTCTGCACATTTTCTTTTGAAGCCGCCTCAGACTTTCTTTTTCGGTTTGCCCTAGCCTCCTCTCGCCTTAAATAAATATCGGCTTTTTCATAGAATATCTCTCTTGTGGAGGGCGTCTTTCCAGAAAGGTAGTCCCCGAACTCGGATTCAGGATCGACTCCTTCTTTCAATGCCATCAGAATAGTGGGGTCATGAGGATCACTAACTTCAGTCACAGCTAGGTTAAAACGGTCAAGATATGCCCTCAAAGACTCTCCTGGTGCCTGCTTGATTCTCGATAGTTCAATAACACTTTTGGACTTTCGGGCATGGAGTCGGAACTGGTTCATAAAACGTTCGCTCAGTTCCCTATAATTTGAAATCGAACGAGGAGGAAGTCGGGTAAACCAGAACAGCGCCACATCTTCTAAGTAGATTGGGAATGCTTTGCACTTCACTTCATCAGGGGCGGCAGCAGCATTCATGAGCCACGAGTATCGCATTAAATGCTGTCCCGGATCAGTCCTTCCGTTGTACTTGTCCATCTGTGGCAAGTTAAAGCGCCGGGGAAATTGGAAGTCGAGGATATCGTCGGTGAAAGGAGTATGGCTTCGCTCAATGCCATAATCCTCATTTGTATAGTTCCGGCTCTCGGACATGATCTGGCGAACCATTGCCTGTACGTCAGCATTAGTTAGGGGCCGCTCAGGTTCCCTGGCCCTAGTATCCGAGTTCCTTCTGGGCTCTTGTTCAGGAGATGCCCTTCTTCTTCAAGCTGCTTCTGCTCTATTCCGTTCCCTGCGCTCCCGGACGATCTCGGGAGGAGGGGACTGGAGCCTTTGCCCCCGAGTGGGGTCATTGTTTCCTAGTGCTCGTGCAATATCCTCACGAGATCCCAAAGATCCAAATGTCAGCTGCTCCACATTTTGAGGTCGTTCGAGCGGCCTTCGCTCACGGGGCCGCTCTTCTTCGGAAGATGAAGACTGATCCACTAGTGTGTGACGAACCGGTGATGGAGTTCTCTGTCGACGGAGTTCGCTAATCTCCCTTCTCATGAGCCTCATATTCTCCTGCATCATGAGATTAGTGCGCTCGTGAACTTTCATAGCCTTCCTTGTGCTTTCAAGCATATCAAGTAGGCGCGAGAAATCTCCTTGAGTAATGGGCGTAGATGGATTGACCTGATCACTAACCCTGGTGGCTGGAATCGAAGCATTCGTAGGGACTCGAGTAGAGGTTCCAGCTTCACCAAGCGTCAGATCGGATCGGAGATAGGAGGTCGGGTCGGTTCGGAGCTGGGGAGCCTGGTCGGGTCGGTTCAGATTGGGGGAATGCACTGCTTCAGAATCTCCTACCCGGATCGGATCGGAGCTTTCCCCCTGTAGGCGGCTCGGATTCCCTGCATTGGTTCTTCCTGCTGCTGAACTCTGCCCACGAGACCTTGTTACAACCGCATTTTGCTGATCTTCGCCAGCTCCATTTCCTCGACCAGATTGAACTTCTTTGCCTTTTCCTTTGGCCATGATTCTTTGACAATCACTTCAACAAATATCCAAGGGCGTTGAGATTTTAGGATTAACTTCTTTGAACTCAACGGTCCAAAAAGTAGAAAGAAATCCCGAAAAATAAAGAATTCAGATGAGGTTCTCAGTGAAAGCACCAAAATGTTAGACCAAAAAGTGGTTCTAACACCCAAATTGATTAAAAGCAAATGAAATGAGATAAAAATGAAAATGAACACACAGGATTTATAGTGGTTCGGCGAAGAAATGCCTACGTCCACTTATCTTTCACTATATTCAATGATTCAGTTGCAAATACAATGAAATATTCACTTGATTCCACTCACAACGCACTTATATTCACTCAATTAATTAAAACAAATAATGAAAGAGGATTTGGATTCTCCGGAAATACTGGAGTTCAGATTATGGAGGTGGTTGAATTCTCGAAATGCCAGAAAAAAGATCCTTTTCTTTGTCTCCAGACGGGGTATTTATAGGTGTGAATTTGCTCAAAACCCGATCCGGATCGGAGCCACGTGTCATCCATCCCATTAGCCTCGGGTTCGGATGGATTACTGTGTTGACAACGCATCAGAGTAATGAACGTTATGGGCAGGAACTGGTCATAGCCGATCCGGATATCCAGGCGCTTATGCAGGGGAACGATATGGAAAATGGGTTCGGGTCGGAGGTATATATACCAGGGGTTCGGATCGGGATATCCGATCCGACCCAGATTGACTTGGTGACAATTCTCTCTTCTCTTTATTCTGCTCCGCTCCGACCCATCTCTGTAGCAATTGGGCGGCTTTCCGATCCATCTTGAAGAAGACTGCCCTCCGATCCGAACATGCGCTCTCTGTTTTCAACAGCAATAGCTCACCGATCCGAACAGGAGACTTTATCCGATCCGAACCGATACGTTGCTTTGACCCGACCCGCATGATTGCAGCTGTCCGATCTAGGCTGTAGTGTCTTCTCCGATCTGAGTAGTGATGGTCTCTCCGATCCGAACCGAAGTCTTCTAATTAAAAATGCTCTTCAATGCTTAACATCCTGACTTTGTGTTGCCTAGTTCACAAAGTAGGCTAACATGTATAATCACCAAAAGGTCCAATTATAACATTTAATCACATAGCCTATTTCAACATGAACTTGCATAGTTTTTGAAACCCAAACGATACTTAACATAGATCCAATTACACTTGCAAATAAACATGAACTTGCATAGTTTTTGAAACACAAACGATACTTATTATAGATCCAATTATACTTGCAAATAAACATGGAAGTGATAACATAGGCTTTGGGTCATGTAGGCATAAAAGGTTTCAAGTCTAAATCATGTTTACATAAGCCTTAATTTAGGCTTAATGAATGTATAAGGTCCATGTCATAGGCATAAACAAAAAGGGATAAATTTCTAGTTTTTGCCACAAACTTACAAGTGCCATTGTTTTCATATGCAAATGTTCAATAGGCTTGCATCAATCAATTTATGCCACAAACATCGATACATAAGTCATGATAGAACCATCACAATACATAGAATTTATACAATACAATAACACAATTATATTTTCATTTACATCGAATCACATCACATTTCTTATTCATATTCTGAAAGGTCACTATACTTACAGCGAATGCAGAATCTTGAATTCTGGATTCTGAATTCTGAAATTGAGATGCGCTCCTTTGGGTAGACTAATGTTGCGTTGATAAATTTGATTTAAACTTTAATCTTCTTCTTATTTTGATTCGTTTCTAGGCTTTTCTCTTGACAGCTATGTTTAATTCCTCCCTAGCAGCATGACGACTCCTTTCTCATTTTTTTGTGTGAATTTTCAGTTGAGACTTAGGGTATATTTATAGATTTTTAAGTTGTTTTGAGTCGTCAGATGAAGATAGGAGGAATCTAGGCCATTCAAAGTTCAGAGAGCCAATCAAGAGGTGACACGTCAGCCCAAGTGACACACAGAGCCACAGAAATTCGAGCCAGAGCCAGACCTGGCCAGCCAGGTCGACTAGGCAGGTCGACACCCAGGTCGACACTATGGTCGACCTGGGGGGGGAGGGGGACCAGGTCGACACTGTGGTCGACCGGGGTGACCAGGTCGACACCATGGTCGACCTGGTTTCTGGGCGGGAATTTTCCCGCCCAGCCCAGTTTGAACCTGAAATTCGAAATTTTGAAATTAAACTGAGCTGTTTGAATTTAAATTTGATTCTGAAACTTCCGAAGGCCATAACTCCTTCATACGGAGTCCGATTCACGCAAACTCAGACTCTATCTCAAGCAGAATTCCGAGACGAACGCAATGGTGTAACCCATTTCCCTTAATTATTTCATTTAGAATTAATTACACTTTAATTTGTGAATCTTGACGTTATAGAATTCACGGGGTGTTACATTCTCCCACCCTTAAAAGGATTTCGTCCCCGAAATCTTCAAGTTAGGAAGAATGTATATCCTACCATCCAACAGTCCATCTACTCAACCAACAAACACAGGCATCCATTGTCCTTAAAAGACTTCTAATGCTTCGTAATCATATGCATAGTGTGTGTATATGTCCTTATCTAATGCAGAAATCAGGCGGTCTACTGATTCAGTTGACCTCCTTAATGAGAATCATGTAAGTGTCATGAATCCATTATGTATGCAAATTTTCCTACTCATAATTCTACTTGAGTGCACAACTATTCATACAAACGCGACAACCATATGACAACATATCAAGTTTCAACCATATACAAATGAGAATACATATATATGCATATGCAATATGAAGTGACTGAGCCGATCTATAACCTAGGGTGTGTGTTTATATGCATCCACAAGCAACCACTAGCAACCATTTGCAGCCATCATCCATAACATGTTTTCAAATACATGTTTGCATCCATTTGTTTTCTACCTAAGGAGTTAGGAAAAAGGACCGAGGAGATATACCTAAAAAAAAGATAGATAAAGCATAACTTAAGGAAAAAGAGAGATCAAAGATGTACCCTAAAAAAAAAGAGGGTAGGCGGCGCGTATTATGTCCTCAGTTTCCCAAGTCGCGTCTTCCTCGGCGTCGCTCCACTGAACTTTAACAAGTTTGACTTCGCGGTTGCGTAGCTTTTTCACTTCAGTTCCTTAGATGCGGGTTGGAACTCTTCTCACAGTTGCTTCACGTTCCACCTCGGATTCTTCTAGAATGCTAGGTTCCACCACTTCCGCTGACTCATGTAAACACTTCCGGAGGTGAGAAACATGAAAGACGTTGTGAACTCCGGCCAGTCTCTCGGGTAGCTCTAACCTATAGGCCATCTTTCCAACCTTCTCGATGATAGGAAACGGTCCTACAAATCTTGGTGCTAGCTTTCCTGCAGATCCAAAACGAACGACGTTCCTTAAAGGTGATATGAGGCAAGAAACTCCATCCATCTTTGTTGCCTCAAGTTAAGGTCCTTCCGCGAGAAGAGATATTTCAACGATTTATGGTCAGTGTATAATTCAAACGTCTCACCTAGGAGATAATGGCGCCAAGACTTAAGCGCAAAGACGATGGCGGCTAACTCAAGATCGTGGGTTGGGTAGTTCTTTTCATGAACTTTCAGTTGTCTTCCGCCGTAAGCTACTACCCTTCCTTATTGCATTAGAACATCGCCTAGTCCCGTTCCACATGCATCCGTGTATACCGTGAACATTTTGCTTCCATCTGGCAAGGTCAGAACTGGGGCTGTTGTGAGAGCCCTTTTCAATCGTTGGAAAGCAAACTCGCAGTCCAAACCCCAAGTGAACGCCAGATTCTTCTTTGTTAGCCTTGTGAGTGGGGCTGCGATTTTTGCGAAATCCCTAATAAACTTTCGGTAAAAACCGGCTAGCCCAAGAAAGCTTCGAACATCGGTTGCATTTCTTGGTGTCTTCCAATCTTGCACTGCCACCACTTTCGCGGGGTCCACGACCAACCCTTCTTTGGACACTATATGCCCCAGAAATCTTACTTCTTTTCTCCAGAAGTGACACTTGGAGAATTTGGCTTTTAACTGATGTGCCCGGGGAGTATCCATGATTTCTTTCAGATGCTGAGCATGCTCTTCCTCATTCTTTGAGAAGATTAAGATGTCATCTACGAAGACAACCACAAATTTGTTGAGGAATTCTCTGAACACCCTGCTCATTAGTTCTACGAAATAAGCAGGTGCATTTGTCAAGCCTAAAGGCATGACAAGCCACTCGAAGAAACCGTTTGGGGTTCTGAATGCCGTTTTATCAATACTATCTTCAGCTACTCTTAGCTGATGGAACCCAGTTGCCAGATCAAGCTGGGAGAAGACCGTCGCACCAACAAGATGATCAAACAAATCGTCGATTTGGGGAAGAGGGTGCCTATTTTTCTTGGTCAATTTGTTTAACTCCCTATAGTCGACGCAAAGGCGAAGCGAACCGTCCGCTTTGGTTGCGAACACCCTGGAGCACCCCATTCCGAAATGCTCCGTCTAATGAACCCTTTCTTGAGAAGTTCTTTAACCTGCTTACTGAGTTCCCTTCTCTCCTTTGGAGCCATGTGTCTGATAGGTAAAGCTACAGGTTTTGCGTTATCCACAAGATATATGCGGAAGTCTATTTCCCGCCTCAGAGGTAAGCCTTTCACCTCCTCAAAGACATTCAGATATTCCCGGACTACTCTTACTGATTGCAAATTCTCATCAGAAGCATCAAGTGACTCTAGATAACTAAGCATAACAGCGTTCAAGGGATTACGAGAAATTTCTAGAGTGTTACCAAGCCGAGTTAAGTGTCTAACCACTCTTTTCTCACAATCAAGAATGGCACTATTACTGGATAACTAGTCCATGCCTAAGATCAAACCATATCCCGAGAAGCCTTAGACAAAGGCATCACAACTAAACTCAACGCTGAGAATAGAGATTTTCAAACCCAAACAAACAATTGACAAGTAAGCGGAGCCCCCAATTGGATTTGAAACTACTAAGGGATCTTCTACCATACTAGTGTCTAGATGCAGAGATTCTACTAAAGCAGATGAAATAAAAGAGTGTGATGCGCCAGAGTCAAAAAGTGTACGAACTAGATGATCATAAAGATAGACTACACCTTCTACAGAAATATTACTACCTCGTTCCTGCTGAGGTGCCACTAGCGCATGAACCTGACCCCCTGAAGTGGATCCGGCTTTCTATCCCTGCCCTTTCTTCTTTGGGCAGTCCTTAGCTTGGTGCCCAGTCTCTCCACAATGAAAGAAACCACCCATCTTCGCCTTCCTTTTCCGGCAGTCTTTTGATATATGGCCCACAATGCCACAGAAATTGCACCTTCTCTTCTCACGGGGCTTATTGTTCTTCCCTCCTTTCTTGAAGTCTGTTTTCTTTGCTTGTAGACCTTCTTTCTTCTCTTCCACCTTAGTTTCTTTCTTTCCGTGGTCTTCCTCGTGCAGCAATGCCATGTCCACCAAGCTTTCATAAGTCGCTCCCGTGGATACATGGGTCATGGCAAGGCTAAGTAGAGACTCATTCAAACCCTTGATGGAAGTGCCTTCTTGTGTTGGGTGTTTACTAAGTCTAACCCAAATCTGGCCAGCTGATTAAACTGATTAACATATTCCCTGATCGTCATGCTCCCCTGTTTCAGAGTTAGGAACTTCTCCATTTGCAGGCTTCTTTCCGCTTGGGAGAGAAATTTCATTTCAAACCATGTCCTGAAATCTTCCCATGTTTCCACCGCCCTCTGAGCATTCGTAACTTCCCACCAATAGGAAGCTTCATCCTTAAGCAACCATACCGCTAGTTATATCTTTTGCCTATCATCAACCCCGAAGATGACAAACAGATCCTCAGTCTCCTTTATCCAGTTTCTTTCCCCTACAAAGGATTATGTCCCATAAAAGTCTTTTCCACCCATTGCCTTGAAGTCTCTACATGTTTTTGCGAAGGCATTTCCACGAGGAGGTGGAGGAGGAACCGCGTCCACTGGAAGAGGGATGTCTACTGGGCCCGCGCCATTGGCCCTTGCTTCTAAGTACCTCCTAAACCAGCCGGGAATTGGCACTCCTTCCGGGAGGTAAAGGTCTCCAGACATGCTGAAACAGAAAGGAAAGATTCAAAACGAAGGATAGAGAGAGATAGTGCATATGGCTTTGGGGGATTTTGTCTTTTTATAAATATAACACTTTTCTTGAAAAATTCTTCTTTAAATTATCTTTTTGAAAAAAAATTCAAAAACTTTTATCTTATCTGGTAAACCTATGCTCTGATACCAAGTGAAACACCCCACCTCCATTAAGGTCACTCACAAAGGGAATGCCTTAACTTTGGTGGAGGTATATAAGTAAAAGCCACAGATAAACTCAAGATAGATATAAATACACATATTTTTAAATAGCGGAAAACAAACAGACTTTTATTTCATTAATATGTGTTCAAAACAAAACATTCCATAACTGTCTCAAAATACTTCCAACATTACAACATCATAACTGTCTTGATTATTAAAGAAGCATAAAACATAAATAAAGTGACAAAAATCCCCATAGTGATATCCAAAGCCATAGTCCGAGCAAAAGAGACCCAAATCATACATCTACGTTCTTGGAGCTTGTACAGAGCCTGACTGAGCTGAGCTATTTCCTCCCTGTGGACCTGGGAGGGGGACGAAAGAAAAAAGGACGAAAAGAAACTAGGGTCAGACATAAAGCCTGAGTAAATCTAGTAACTCTTCAGTATGTGAATAAGAAAAGGGCATGATAGATGTATACTGAAAATAGGATGGTGTCACAAGCTAAGGGAGTGTCGAATGTACTATCGCACCCATACTATATCTCTGCATCTACTTGAGTTTCCTCTAATTGGCACCCCATGGTGAGGGTGAAGTGATCCCCAACTTTATTTAAAGATCGGCTCCTACTCGCGTTAACATGTGTCATACAGCCCCCAAGAATTGCAGATACCTATGCTGGTCCCACCATGGGGTGTATCAAGACCCATGGTGGTGGCCCCGACACAAATTCTAGAAGGCATAAGTTATACTACTGGTGTCCCCAGTGCCCTGGTTGTCTGCTCCGGAGTGTGTGCACGCCCGCACCCCGTTAGACCTGCACTGTGCACCTACCGCTGTCGTTTGACAGCTTACAATCAACACAGTAATCGTGCCCCACCCTGCCTAGTTTCAGGGTACCGTTGATACCTAACTTGGGTTACTGCTGAAACGGGTCCCTCGTTACCAGGATTTTCTAGTCAAACACGTTAAGTGGTTAAGTGTCTGTATTTACCTAACCCCACCCATCAATTTTGAATTTGGTTAAGTGTTATAGTTGACTTAACCCTACCATCTGTCCTTAGCCTCTTAGGAGCACCTGACCACTCACATTAGACAGGTATTGCTACGGTTACTGGATATGCCGGTCGGTTCCGGGCAGGTTTACACCGTAGCTCAGTCTAACCTCGGGTCATTATTGGGCTCAATGCTTAACCACCCACATTGGATAGGTATTGTTGTGACTACTGGATAGCCGGGCGGTTCCGGGCAGGTTTACATCACAACTCAATCCAACCTCGGGTTAAGCATATCGTGTTTTCTAAATTTACATATTTTACTACTTCTCAATTATATATGTAAATATCATATCTTTTATTTTTGGGTATAACAATTTATACCGCTTTAAATGTCATTGTCGTTGGCATGTACCAAACATGCCAACATATATTTTCAATGTTTTACACCCAACGTTGTTACCCCCGTTTGTAACGTTCGCAACATTATAACAAATGTTGGGCTCGACACAATTCGGCCCAACTTTATAAACGTGAGAAAAAGGGGAAAATCAATAACATGTAATATTTTACAACATATAAGGGTGTGTGGCGCATGAACTTGCAATTTAGCTATTCAACTAACATATAATATGAGATATGTGAACTTGCATTCAAATCAATGTATAACTAAGTAGGTGACATATGAAATGGCATAGTTTAGGCTTACACAACTTGTGTTTAAATATGTTTAACTTGGCATAATGTCAAACACAAAACTAGCATGGTGTATATTCACCAAAAGGTCCAATTATAACATTTAATCACATAGCCTATTTCAACATGAACTTGCATAGTTTTTGAAACCCAAACGATACTTAACATAGATCCAATTACACTTGCAAATAAACATGAACTTGCGTAGTTTTTGAAACACAAACGATACTTAATATAGATCCAATTATACTTGCAAATAAACATGGAAGTGATAACATAGGCTTTGGGTCATGTAGGCATAAAAGGTTTCAAGTCTAAATCATGTTTACATAAGCCTTAATTTAGGCATAATGAATGTATAAGGTCCATGTCATAGGCATAAAAAAAGGGATAAATTTCTAGTTTTTGCCACAAAATTACAGGTGCCATTGTTTTCATATGCAAATGTTCAATAGGCTTGCATCAATCAATTTATGCCACAAATATCGATACACAAGTCATGATAGAACCATCACAATACATAGAATTTATACAATACAATAAAACAATTCTATTTTCATTTACATCGAATCACATCACAATTCTTATTCATATTCTGAAAGGTCACTATACTTACAACGAATGAAGAATCTTGAATTCTGGATTCTGAATTCTGAAATTGAGATGCGCTCCTTTGGGTAGACTAACGTTGCGTTGATAAATTTGATTTAAACTTTAATCTTCTTCTTAGTTTGATTCGTCTCTAGGCTTTTCTCCTTACGGCTATGTTTAATTCCTCCCTAGCAGCATGACGACTCCTTTCTCATTTTTTTGTGTGAATTTTCAGTTGAGACTTAGGGTATATTTATAGATTTTTAAGTTGTTTTGAGCCGTCAGATGAAGATAGGAGGAATCTAGGTCATTGAAAGTTCAGAGAGCCAATCAAGAGGTGACACGTCAGCCCTAGTGACACACAGAGCCACAGAAATTCGAGCCAGAGCCAGACCTGGCCAGCCAGGTCGACCAGGCAGGTCGACACCCAGGTCGACACTATGGTCGACCAGGGGGGGACCAGGTCGACACTGTGGTCGACCTGGGGTGACCAGGTCAACACCATGGTCGACCCTATGGTCGACCTGGTTTCTGGGCCGGAATTTTCCCGCCCAGCCCAGTTTGAACCTGAAATTCAAAATTTTGAAATTAAACTGAGCTGTTTGAATTTAAATTTGATTCTGAAACTTCCGAAGGCCATAACTCCTTCATGCAGAGTCCGATTCACGCAAACTCGGACTCTATCTCAAGCAGAATTCCGAGATGAACGCAATGGCATAACCCATTTCCCTTAATTCTTTCATTTAGAATTAATTACACTTTAATTTGTGAATCTTGACGTTATAGAATTCACGGGGTGTTACATGCACGCTCCTCAGCTTGAGCAAGTTGATCATTTAGAACCTCCTTCTCCTTCTTGGCGAGGGCAAGGTCATCTTTTAAGCTCGCCCTCTCTATGTCCCAAGCCTCTTTCTCAGAATAAAAGCGATCCTATACTGTCTTCAGTTCAGTGTTAACCGCCCTGAGATCCTCTACTTCCTTCTTCAGGGCCACCCGCTCCTGGCTATTTAAGTCGAGCTCGTTGCGAAAACACTCCCTAGCACTCTCCTACTCGGACTGTAGTTCTCTGCATCTCGCTGAGCTAAAGCCAGCTAGGCCTGGGCATCCTCTAGTTCTTTTTCCATTTTGCACCTAGCCCTAGCATCATTATCAATCTTTGCTCTGGCCCTGACCACGTCCATCTCCATCTGGCGGATGATAGTAGAGAGTGTAGCAGCATGCTTCTTCATTACCCCGTATTGTTTAGCTACATCGCATACATACCCTATCACCTCTGTGTCCCAATCCTCGGGGACCGGTTCAAGATCTAGGACGAACACCATCCTCTCAAAGTAAATGTCGGGAAACTGCTTTCGTAAGCACTCTAGCCTGGCCATAATCTCAGAATTGGGGGCAACATCCTTTGCGGCAGTAGTATCCAAGCCACTCTCACTAGAGGAATTGGGAACTGGCTTCCCCTTCTCTATAGTCCTGCCCTCATCTTTGTTCTTGTCCTCTGGCTCGGGGTGTTTTTTGGAAGATTGGGCGTTAGAAGTAGTGCTTTTTGGAGGGGTTAAATATCTAGAAGTTGCTTTCCCCCCGCCGGTGGCAATGGACGACTATGTGGCTTTCCATAACCTTGTTTTGGTGGAGATCGGGGCCGTGCAGAATAAGATTGATGAGAATCCCGGGGCCGATGACTATCCCTTCCCCGACTATTGCTACGAGTGTGTTTAGGATCTAGAAGGAGGTTTGGTGTGCCCTCGCGAAGGGAACGGTAAGAATAAGACCGTTTGCGAGACATTTTTCCTGCAAAGAAAACAAGTGCGTGTTAGAACTATGAACCACAGTAGCAAAATAGTGTTATGATAAATGTTGCATGTGTTTTGTGCATCCCGTGAAATCCCCTTTTTTGAAACGGACCAGGGCCCGAAGTTAGGCTCGTTTGGGTGACTTCTTTTTCTCCAACTGGGGCACCAGTCCCTTTGGAGAGGGAAAAATTGGTTCCCCTCTGAAATCTTCTTGAGTATAGATATCATCTGGCAAAGGAATTTTATTTAATTCCCCGAGAATCTGTTCCTCCGTTAATTCGTCTTGGGCGACAGACTGAATTGGCGATGAAGTTCTTAAGGGAGACTGCCCCTCGGAGGTTGGAACCTCCTTTGGTTCATCAGCCCGTCCCTCATCTCCTTTATACACGTTTAAATCTTCGTCATCCTGATTAATCATCGGCGAAGGGATCTTGCGAAGAGTAGTCATCTTTACAACTTGAGAAGTTCCTTCTCCTTCAGCCGGGGGTATATATTTGTAAGGTTTACCGCCCGCTCTAAGCCCGAACCTTATGTCTAAGAGACGGTGTTTATGAAGGTTTTCATCAGTGATACATTTCTCAATCGTTAAAAAATCTGAGTTACTCTTGAGGAAGCAGGACATTCGATCTTCATATATCAATCCTGCTGTTCTCTCAAAGTTGTGATCTGTGTGGAACAAAATGATTCGTTAGCACTAAAATTATGGATTCGAATTAAACATGGAAATGTTGGAAACATACTCGCTTGTAGCCACCTCCTCGCACATCCGGCCTAGTGTTTTATATAGAACCAGTCAGACTTGACATCCCCTATATTACTACAACCGTCTGTCACAACTTTTCTATTAGCGACCGATTCGAAGAAAGAGAAATTAGGAGCTCCTGCGGAACGATGTTTGAAATGGTAATAGAATTTCAAATCTTTAAGAATAAGTTCGGTCTGAAGAATCTCTATATAAGCAACGTACAAAGTATACAAAGCCGCATAAGCATTCGGGTGGAGTAGCATGGGGGCAATGTGAAGCTGTCTCAAGAGATCAACAACAAGCGGAGGAAAATGAGGAATGACCCCTACCCAGCACATGAGTCGACTAATGGTCATGTACCCCTCTGGGGCAGAATGACGTCTATCTTTGTTTTTTGGAACTTTCACGTCGTCCCAGGGAATTCCGTGTCTTAAACATATCTTCTTAAGTTTTATGTCGTCTAGCTTAAATGGCAAAGAATCAGTGAACTTCTCTATTTCCTTAGCACCCGTAATCTCATCAAGAGCTCGATCATCCTCATCTTCAAGGGACATGCTCTCGGAAGTTGCCGACGTGCCTGTCTCGTAATCAGGATTGGATTTTTCCTCACTTGAATCTGAGGAAAGCACATCAGGGTTGTGGTGCATTAATGTCTCTGATTCAGTACTTTCACCTGATGACTCAGTCACTTGTCTATCTGACATTGCCGTTTTGGCGAGCAAAGAAAGATTAGAAAAATAATTGCCCTCGGACCCCGTGTATGTGCAAGTGCTTGTGTGTGCAAGTGTGTATGAATACGGGAAAATAAAGTCACGAAGCAAACTGGATAAGCGTAATGAATATGCTATTAAGTCATGTTGTCAAATCAATCCAAGAAGTCCGTCTCGGAGGCTCTAACCTAACTGTTCAATGTACTGCAATTATGACACATTGATTAAAATCCATATGTGTTTGGTACTGGCAACTGGGTCGGATCGTTGGAAAAATTGGAGCTCGAATCGTGATAAAAGTGCTGAAGTGTGGAACCAGATCGGCCCAAGTGGATTGGATCGTTGAACAAGGTCTGGGGGATAATAGCAAGACATCGTCTCGCGAGGCAAGATCCCGATCCGTCCCCTCCCATATCTCCACCAGCCCACGCTCCTCGATCTGATCCGCTGTCCAAAACTGCTCTCACTCCCCTATTTTCTTTCACCACTACCACGACCTGGATCGAAGTCCTATCCATGATCCAACCTGGCCAGCCCTCTCTTCTTCTTCCTAGTCTCTCCTCTCCATTCTTGAACCCACGAAACCAGACCTGATACACTCGTGTTTGCCATACTCAAACACCACAAAACTTTGCCACTCTCTCCTCCTAAATCAGTAAAAACTAGAGAAAAACGAAAGTGAAGCATGATTACCTATTTTGTTTAATTTAAATCGGGAAAGGAGGTTATTTTCCGGAGATCGCAAGTTAGGGTTTAAGAGAGAGGATCGGTGGCGGCTATAGAAAGAAAGAAGAAGGAGGGAAAATGGAGAAAGGATCGGTTTATATAGGCAAAGCCCGCGACCGTTAGTATTCTAATTTTTGTCCTATTCGAACTGAGAAAACCAATGGGCCACGAGCCAAAGCCCAACACAGAAAAAGAAAGGCCGCTCCCTTACGTGGCTCGTGAATTGAAGGCGGGGAAAGCCCATGACGTTTCGTGGAAATGCCCAAATGAAAACCGAACCGAACAGGTACCTTATTCCACAGATCGTGGGGTATTTCAGCGATCCAACACAATAAACGATTGTCGAGACCGAGAACTCAAAAACATCTGTAAAAATTTAAAAGTTTACCTGGTAATTGGACGATGAAGTCTCCAAAAAACTCCAGAGATGAGAATTATCCAATGAACAAAGAAATGATTGAAGATTTAACTGGGTATTTATACTGATCGAAGGACACGACTCTTTGAAGCCGTACGATGTTCCTAACGGACATGGCCTTTTTGATTCATACCGCTTCATGAAAAGATAGTTCAGTAATATAGAAGCATGTTCCATCCTTGATAAAAAATACATCGAGGGGGCAAAATGTTGGCTAGCTTTTAGACCAAGCCACTAGGGTTCATATTCATAAAAACTACAGAGTTTCACACATCTGGATCATTAAGAGCTTGATTGTGATCCCCTTTTTCTTCCCGGATCGTGATAACGCTTCCACGACCCCTCGATCGCAAGTCCCTGTCGCGACCCGATCCGCCTACTCAATAGCCTCTCGATCCGACCCCCGAAGACTAAAAAATGAGGGCCACGACCAAGTCAATTACGATCCGAAAATGTAGGATCTCGCGACACCTGTCCGCAACTGTCATATTGACTATTTCTCCATCAAGCTACGAACCAGTCCGAGATCCTCGGGATTTGCGCCACATATGACCGCGATCCGCCTGCAGAAATCAGCTATAAATAGCCCAGAGCTTGGCATTTTTCAGGATCTTTTTGGGCAATTCTGAGTCTAAACCCACCATTATTACACCTTTATCATTATTATTCAGAGTTGTCTCGAAATTATTGAGTGAATCAACATTGTAAAAGTGAGGTTGAGGGATAAATCATCAATTGTACTTGAATTTAAGTATAGTTACAGATATAAAGTGGACGTAGGCTCGTTAACACCGAACCACTATAAATCTCGTGTTTTTCCTGTTTATTCTTGCATCTTTTCTGATATTAATCTCTGAATAATTGAACAACTTGGGTGTTGGAGCCAATTTTGGATCTAACAGCTGCTGGATATGCCGGTTGGGTTCGGGTAGACTTCCACCACTAATGCAACCTAACCTCGTGTCATAAGTGCAATTACAATTCCTAATTGTAATTACTAAACATTCCACTTTTATTCAAATCTACCTATGTCGTCATAGGTGATTATATCTCTTTTTCCCCATATTTAATTATATGCCCAATTCACTATTCAATTCATAAACTTTTACACCCCTTTTCAATTAACCTTTTAATTATGCACCATATGCTCTTTTCCTAAGTTATAAGTCAAGGCATATACATATACATACATACATACATATATATATATATGGTAAATTTTCAATATATATATATGGTATGCACAAACCCAAATCTACATATTTTTCCATTTATATCCCTAGTCCATATTCACCCATTTCAATACAAGTTATACCCAAATCCATATTCGCATATTTTCCAATGTATGCCTAAAACTCATATTCACATACGTCCCAATTTATGTCCCAAATCAGTATTTAGACATGTCCCGTTTTATACCCAATTCCATATTTACATTTATTCCAATGCATGCCTAAATTCATATTATCCAACAAGGTATATGCCCCCAAACCCATATTTGTATATTTCCAAATTTATGCCCAAATTAAATCCATATTTTCCAATATCAATTATGCCCTAAATTATGTCTTTCCCCATCGTTACCAATTTCGCATGTTTGCATTTGTCAGCGTTAGGCCTAAGCTCGAAGGTAGCCTGGCTATATAAAAATAAAAAGTGAATAAGAGGGAGAGAAGAGAATCAAGATTAGGCATAATAACGTATCAATAATAAACTGATAGAAATAGGCATAAAATGAATAGGCATATTAAGACAAGATTTAACATGGTGGCGATATGAACATATAAAAGAAGATCTGATAATTATGTCATAATAGAACTGATTAGGCACCGATTCAAGATCCAATTTTTATATACATATAAAGATTACTATTTAAATATTCAAATCTAAAAATAACACGAACTCACAGTGAATAGATCTAAGGAAATGGATCCAATTTACTGTGAAGAATATGTTGAATAAGTTGTTGTAGCCATCGCTGAATTTGTTATAGCAATCTTCGAATATGTATAATCTTCTTTGAATTGATTTAGAAGAAGAAAAGCCATTTTAATTTTCATTATAGCAGAGCTTCGCCGTCAACATTTTTTTAGATGAATAAAACCGAGGTCTAAGGGCCTTTATATTGGAGTAGCGGAGCAACCAAGACTTTCAGATTGGACCAGAAGCCATCAGAATCGTCCACATCAGAGAAGCTTCCAGAACCATGGGTGGGTCGACCCCCCTTAAGGTGGATTGACCCCTAGGTCGACCCCGCAGGGTCTCCGGTTGACTTCAAAATGTCGGCCCTTCCTTGATTTATGCGCCAGATTTCTGGTTTTGCCGATTTTTGAATATTTTTGAATTTATATGTATATATATCTTTCTTATATGCATACATACTTCAAACCTTAATAACTTCTTCATACGGTGTCCAATTTACGCAAACCAGGTGTCTATCTTGACCAGAATTCCAAGACGGATGCAATGGCGTGGTCCGTTTAACTTAATTCTGAATATTTAATTAAGTTTTCCTTAAATTCATTGTTAATAGTGTATTTCACATTGATTATTCTTTAATTCATCTTCTTTAGCGTCGTTAAAATTTCGAGGTTTTACATTCTCCCATACTCGAAGGATTTCGTCCCCGAAATCTCTAAGTTAAGAAGAACGTATATCCTAACATCCAATGATCATACATCCATCTAGCAATCACAGGCATCCATTGTCCTTAAGGAATTTTTAATGCTTTTATGAACATACGTAATAGTGTGTATATGTCCGTAAATTAATGCAAAAGATCAGGCGGTCTACAAATTCAGTTGACCTCCTTAATGAAAAGTATGTTTATGCCATGCAATCCAAAATGTATGCAAATCATCCTAATCCATGTAAGTTCTATATGTGTGCACAATCATCCATCCACATGCAACATCAATGTAACGATAATCCATAAAAGTTTAAAATGTACACACACCAATATGCAATATGTAAGTGATTGAGCCGATATAGTACCTACTGTGTATGTATATAGATCCACGAACAACCACTTGCATCCATCAAACATAACATGTCTCAAACACATGTTTACATTCATTATTTTTCTACCTAAAGACTCGATCGATAGGAGATATTCAAAAGATAGATATAAGTATTAATTCGAAGCTTGGAAAAGAAGTTAAGAACATATTCTCGAAAAGGAAAGGATGTGAAGTGCGAATATTGTCTTCATCCTCCAAGTAGTGTCCTCGCGGCCCTTTCCCCTTTGCACTCTTACTAGCTTCACTTCTTTGTTGCATAATTTCTTAACCTCCGATCTAAGTATGCATGTCAGAACTCGTCCTATCATTGCTTCCTTCTATACTTCCACCTCCTCTCGCAAGTTTGGCTTCACTACCTCGAACTCTATTCGTTTTATTGCCTCTTAAATGGATTATCGTCTTAGAATGACAGGCTTCCTCAAGGACCGTCTTCAATAGGTTTCCCAATCCGATATGATTCACCTATCAAACCTCTTCTCAAGTAGCTCCCCTACTTGCTTATCAAGTTCCCTCTTTTCTTTTAGGAGTCACATGTCACAAATCATCGATAGATATATCAAGAGGTTCTAGGAGACTAAGCATGACAGACTCTTTTTGGGTCATAAGAAATCTCGAGAGTCTTTCTATGGCAAGTCAGAAGTCTAACGACCCTCCTCTCACAATCTAGAATGGCTCCATATATGGTTAATCCATCCATCCTAGAATCAAACTGTATCTTATGAAATCAAGAACATACGTGTCACAATCAAACTCGACACCTAACACAGAGATTCTCAAACCCTAACAAACCATCGATAAATGAGCCTTACCTCCATAGGGATTTGAGGCAATAACGGGATCCAAAACCATACTAGTATCTAGGTGTAGAGACTCAACTAAAGGATCAGATATAAAAGAATGTGAAGCACCATGAAAAGAATCCTAATAGGATGATCAGAAATAGAAATCAATCCTTTGATGGAAACTTTCCTACCCCTATCATGTCCACCAACTACGAGAACATTAGCTTACCCCCTAGAAGTTCCTGGCCTCTGCCCTTGTCTTTGTCTCTTCGAGCACTCCGTAATGAGGTGTCCTGCCTTACCAAAGTGGTAAAAACGCCTTTTCTCTTTCTGCAATCCTTTTCCAAATGACCCGCCATTCCGAAGTTATGGTATTTCCTCTTTTCTTCTTTGGGCTTTGCTCTTTAGCCCCAACTCCCTTATTCTCCTTTTTACCATCCTTGTGCAACATGCTAACAAGTCTCTTGAAAGCTGTCTTCATCACACGGAAATCCTTACGAGGCTTAAGAGAAAATAAGACGCAGGTGAAACCACTGCAGTTAAAGATGGAGGTTGGGCACTTCTTTTCCATTCGACATGTACCGTAGTTTTAACATGCCTATGGAACCATGCCAAAATAGGAATACCCTTTTGAGAGGAAACAGTTCCCCGATCAAAAAGGAAAAGAAATCAAGTGTAGAATCGAGAAGATATTTATGGCTTTAGGAAATATGCTTTTCAAAAACAGACTTTTTATTTTAAAATACTTTTTTTTAGACCTTTTTGAAAACCATTTTGAAAATACTTTACCTGATCTTATAATCGTATGCTCTGATACCAAATGTGACACCCCACATCCGTTAGTGTCACTCACTAAGGGATTGCATTAAGTTTCGTGAAGCGTTATAAGTAAATAAGAACATAATAGCACAAGACAGACATGTAAAATAGCAGTGGAACTAAAAACTTCATTTAAATCAAAACATCATGGTCCTGAATACCGAGTTTACATCACAAGTAACTAATTACATTAATAATCTATCTTGCCAAAAATATCAGAGTACAAAAGCATACACAATATTTCCCTTGCAAAGCCATAAGAGAGTTGACAAGTAGTCAAAGTGATATATCTATATCAAAAATCCAAGCTAAGCTGAAAGAATCCAAATCAACTCTAAGCACTTCCACCTTGAGAACCTAGGGGGAAACGGAAGAGAGAGAAGAGGAAACAAAAAGGGTCAGACATAAAGTCTGGCGAGTCCAGTTACTTTTAAATATAAATAATAAAAGTATCATGGCAGGCATATACAACGGGAAGAACAAGATAACAGTAACAATAACAAGTGTGAACTGAGCAAGATAAGATGAATAGGATATATTGCGCTTATTAAATACATTTCTCTGCACCGTGCAGATACTAGTATATCAGAAGTAAAATGATCCCTATTAATATTGTTCCATTACATTTTTCTGGTTACTAGGTTACTTGGGTTAATAGCACTCATGACTTATACACCCATCGTACCCAATTACTTTCCCATGGATTCACCTAATACAATATATGTAGCTATCTCTCAATATTGAGATACAATCCATGGTAACCCACTCGTAGGATCTCCATTGCAATGAACGCAGTCCCTCATCCTATGCCGGAGTGACGTACGGATCTCTATATAACAATATTATGTTCCGCATATGTCTGTCATTACTATGCTATGTAAGCGTACGAACTGCCACCATCGGCCGAATCAGATTCCTTATCGTAATAATGTCGTCTAGTCTATGATTCACCACCTAAAGCATATATGCATGTATCTAGATTGTCCCACATATGTACTGCAATTGTAGCTTGATGCCTCAATCGCACGTCCTCTAATGTGCACGGAGTTCCGTGGCAGGTACAAACAAGAAACATGGAACTCGGTCAGGAGCTTTTCCATATCTGTACATGCCGCCTTTAAGTGCCTTCAAATACAAATATTCCTCAGGTCTGTTTTTCATGGTGACTATGGCCCCACCTCGGCCCATCCCTCAACTAGTAAAGAGTACAAGGGCTAAGCAACCGCCCCTAATACAACCAATCTAAACATCCATGTGGCGTCTACCCTCAACCGTACCTCTATAGTGAAAGGTGAAATGATATCTTGGGTTTAGCTCTAGTCTTTCGCATCCCGCTGGCTGTCGATGACATATATCGGATTGTTGGTCGTGACCCTCTCTACCTCCTCGTAAGGCAACCATCGAATCACCCTGGTGTCACCTCGTCACAACATTCTGACTACATAGCTACATTTGCAGTCAAGGCCCACCTACCTGGTAGTTACGCGCAGACCCAACCTCTGCGAGTACAGCCTAAGACATCTGTCACCGCACAGAGGACTACTAGGAGCACCCTACGTACTTCAGGAAGTCGCGTGCTTCCCCTTCCCATTCCTTTGGAGCCATCATAACAACAAATGAATATGCACTCCCCTCGTACCTTATAACACCTCGATGATCTACCTCGTTGGGTTATTCACCCCCAAACGTACAGACTAGTCCAAGCGCCTTTCTTTAATATGTTGTTAGACCCTATGTCTAAACATTCTTTTACGCGCTTTCCTTACCTCACTGGGTTTCCATTTAACTAGGCTATTTCTATTCATATTGAATTCTTATTCAAATTACCAAGTTTCTCTTGCTTATTGATTTTAGTCATATAACTTAATCCATTTAAGTTTATTAATAAGCCCACAACATGTTATTTTCTAGATTGTGGCCCAAGATCTGTAATCCACAATCTATTTTATATTCTTGCTTGGTTACATCATTACAATAACATGTTCTCCTTAATTTGTTATTAAATGTATCTCAATTAACATGTTTCCAAATGAACATGTCACTTACCATTTATGATTAAATATAACTTATTTTACAAGGTTTCCTTATTCTTTCTCATTTAATCGTAACTTCAATTTACGTCGTCACTACAACTTTTCGTTGTTTACTTAGCAGATTATTACGCATATCTAATTCTATCATTTATATAAGTTATTCTTACCCTACAAGGGTGTCTTTAATTACATAACTTTATTATAATTTCCACCGGTTATTCATACCACTAGGTGTCTTTAATTACATAAACTTATTGGGTTAAGTTCAGGGGCCTATATGTAAATATTACCCACCCTCTCTATTTTACTTAACCCACCCACTACCCATCCAATTTTACTTAACCCTAACTTAAGTTCATAATCATACAATCCTTATGGATTAAATTAGGTTAAGTAGTCCAATTCATTACCATGTCCAATTATGGTTATAAGGGGATAGACCTCCCACATTAGGACTGCAACGTGTGGATGCCGGATATGCCGGTCGGGTCCGTGCAGTCTTAATCCACAATTGGGTCTAAACTCGTGTCCTAGCCTGATTCGTATTTGCACACTTAGACCTCTCACATTAGGTTCAACATTAGTGGCTACTGGATATGCCGATTGGGTCCGGGCAGACTTCCACCACTAATGCAACCTAACCTCGTGTCATAAGTGTAATTACAATTCCTAACTGTAATTAATAAATATTCCATTTTTATTCAAATCTACTTATGTTATTATAGGTGATTATTTCTCTTTTTCCCCATATTTAATTATGTGCCCAATTCACTATTCAAATCATAGCCTTTTACACCCCTATTCAATTAACCTTTTAATTATGCACCATATGCTCTTTTTCCCAAGTTATAAATCAAGACATATATATATTATGCACAAACCCAAATCTACATATTTTACAAGTTATGTCCCTGGTCCATATTCACCCATTTCAATACAAGTTACACCCAAATCCATATTCGCATATTTTGCAATGTATGCCTAAAATTCATATTCACATACGTCCTAATTTATGTCCCAAATCAATATTTAGACATGTCCCGCTTTTACCCAATTCCATATTTACATTTATTCCAATGCGTGCCTAAATTCATATTATCCAACAAGACATATGACCCCAAACCCATATTTGTATATTTTCAAATTTATGCCCAAATTTAGATCCATATTTTCCAATATCAATTATGCCCCCAAATTATGTCTTTCCCCATAGTTCCCAATTTCGCATGTTCACATTTTTCAACGTTAGGCATAGGCTCGAAGGTAGCCTGACTATATAAAAATAAAAAGGGAAATAGAGGGAGAGAAGAGAATCAAGAATATGCATAGTAACGAATCAATAATAAACTAATAGAAATAGGCATAAACTGAATAGGCATATTATGACAAGATTTAACATGGTGGCGACATGAACATATAAAAGCAGATCTGATAATTATGTCATAATGAATAGATCTAAATATTTAGATCTAAAAATAACATGAACTTACAATGAATAGATCTAAGGAAATGGATCCAATTTACTGTGAAGAACATGTTGAATAAGTTGTCGTAGCCATTGCTAAATTTGTTGTAGCAATCTTCAAATATGTATAATCTTCTTTGAATTGATTTAGAAGAAGAAAAGCCATTTTAATTTTCATTGTAGCAGAGCTTCGCTGTTAGCATTATTTTAGATGAATAAAACCTAGGTTTAGGGCCATTTATATAGGAGTAGCGGAGCAACCAAGACCTTCAGATTGGACCAGAAGCCATCAGAATCGTCCACGTCAGAGAAGCTTCTAGAACCACGGGTGGGTCGACCCCCCTTGAGGGGTGTCGACCCCTAGGTCGACCCCCCTTGAGGGGTGTCGACCCCTAGGTCGACTTCAAAATGTCGACTCTTCCTCGATTTGCGCGCCGAATATCTGGTTTTGCTGATTTTTGAATAATTTTGAATTTATATGTATATATATCTTTCTTATATGCATACAAACTTCAAACCTTAATAACTTCTTTATACGGTGTCCATTTCCGCAAACCAGGTATCTATCTTGACCAGAATTCCGAGATAGACGCAATGGCCCGGTTCGTTTAAATTAATTCTGAATATTTAATTAAGTTTTCCTTAAATTCATTGTTAACAGTGTATTTCACATTGATTATTCTTTAATTCATCATCTTTAGCGCTGTTAAAATTTCGAGGTATTACAGTTGGATTCTCCTAAAACCATAACTATTGGGTTCGTATCGAAATGAGCTTTCTAATGAATATAAGAGATTTGAAATATAATGGTTAGATTTGGAAATATGCCCAAATCAATTTCAGAAAAGTCGCTATGGATGCAGTTCGGTGGCCGTTATTGGAAACCAACTGTAAAGGCCTTAATAAAATTATTAAATATGTGGGAAAATTATGTAAAATCATAACAGCTGATTTGCAAAGATTTTGGATGAAAAATTCCATGTTTGAAAAGATAAAAATATATTTTTATCAAAATGAACTAGTTATTAACTAGAATAATAATCCAGGGTTTTTAAATAAATAAATTGGATTTGAAATGGTTTTGACATAACCAGAATTTTCCAACGTATGAGTTGGAATGGATTGGAATGGAAATAATCTTCGGAATATTTCGATATTGGATTCCGTGATTATACGGATATTATTAAGGAATTTGGAAGATATAAATATCGTTATTCCTAATACGATATTTGTTGGTTTCAGAATTTGATATTGAATATAACCCGATAAAATTTCTATTCAAAGCCTTTTATTTAATGTCAAATTGGATTTTGGGTTTATCGTGAATGGTGTCTTAAATAACACTGTTCTTAAACCCAGTCGAGAAAAGAATAAATCTTTTAATTAAGATTTTGAGAAGTTTACCAATTAATTAATATTTAATCGGAATTGAATTGAAATTGGATTTTTGGGTTTATCGTGATTGGTGTTTTCAATAACATTTGTCCTTTAACCCAATTAACAGTGAAGTTATGATTTGGAATTTATAAATCTTTTTATTAAGATTTCATGGAAATTTTCCAAAGTAAGGTTTTCCAATTTAATATATTAAATTGGAATCGAATGGAATTCGATTTGGTAATAATCGAGATGAGCTTCTGTGAAGGAAGACCATTACTATATATGGAATTAAAAGGCTTAGCCATTATTCCATTTATATTATGCGTCTGATATGGAAATTAATATTGATTTTGACTGATCTGATTTCCGTGGAGATTCCATTCTGATGGAATATGATTTTGGGGTTTATCGTGAACTGTATTTTAAGTGACGTTGGTTCTTTAACCCAATTAAAGGCAGTATTAATTTACTAAAGTTGAATAATCATTAAATAATGATTTTTAGGAAGATTAAAACTGGCCGGAGTTTTTAAATCTTTAATTAGATTGGAATGAGAATGAGATAATTAAAATTATCGAATTCACGAAATGATCGAGAATGGAGTACCAGCAGTTTTACTCCAGGAGAAAGCTAAATCTTTAATTAGATATGAAAGGGAAATGGTAATTAAATTACCAATAACACCATGGGAGTTAGATATGGAGTACTACCAGCTCTGCTCCATGGGATGAATAGGTTGGGATTGGAAAGATAATGTAAGGGCCCGGGAAAATTCGACGCTCGAATTTTCAACAACAATACTTAATCCCGTATTACTTGTCAAAAATCCAAGTATCGAACCCCAAACTGTTAATAGAAAGAAGTTAGAGGATGACGAATAGGAAGAAAGAAATTTAGAATAGAAGAAAGAAGAAGAACACATCAGAATCTCACAGCGGAACGAGTAAATATAATATAACAAATCTCTTTGAAAAGAAGACTGTATATATACATACCATTTATCAGAGTAAACATACATCAATCACAGCGGAAATACTTGTATAACTAATGGTGAACCCTCCTGCTTCCAACTCTGAAACTTGTAGCGGAACCTAACCTGTAAATATGCTTGGTCTGACCCGAGCACATTTGATCTAAAACAAAAACACACCGGGTCAGTCTGGAATACTTTCAGTAATAAATTCACAGCACACACAACTTGTTTAACTTTTGAAAATCCTTTCTGAAATAAAAGGATAATAGTAAGACCAGCCCACACATAAACACGGACGGTTTTTTACCTTACTATAACCCAAAACGTTTTTGAAATCAATATCTTTTTCTGATATTATCATAGTGTCTAAATACAAGTAAATATCAATTTAGAGGAACGCTTGCATCTCACGCTCCCCATATATAGTATACAAACCAAAACCGCGGGCGCTTATTGGATATTGGATTCCAACTTGACAAGGTATGGGTCCACCTTCCGAACGTGTATCTCTAGAGGCGAATACACTGGGTTCAACAAGAACGTCTTGCAACCCGGCCCACACATGACCGACCACTCATTTCGCTTGAGTGTATCGAATGTATATCACCGACGGTTGGGCTCAAACCACCGTCTCACGAAAAGGAACAGCATCGATAGATACAAGAAGCAAAAGGAATTTCTCTAGATAGGTGATTATACATCCTAATGGGAGCGACCCACATAGCCATGCTGCCTGCCCGATTTTTGTCATTTCCCGGTTGATGAGGTTTGAGGCTACGCTTTACCATCACATCAGATTCACTTCGAATGCCACATTGTCAGATCCATCGAAATCACTTAATTGATGTCTACAACAATACATTACGTGTCAGCTAAAGAAGTTTCCTTCTCTGCTTCACTCTTGGTACGGCTGGAGAAATCAATGTACATGACCTTTCTGGAAATACTCTTTCAGACATCCGTCCATACAAGTCATCCAGGATCAGGATGAACCGAAGGCACTCTCCTACTGCATCCTAGGTATCACCCTATAGATCAGTAGCAAGAAGTCCTTGCAATCCAAAGATTTCAATCACGACAGAATCACAAGTCAAAATATCTTCGGGAGCGACCCTTAGAAATCCAACGAGTAGTTCTTCCGCTCATGAAGATCAACGGTCTTTAATGCTCCATCTCGACCATCTTCTGATATCTTCGACGTTACGTATTTGCTGGTCGGAATGGTTTTCGAATATAAATTCGATCCCGGTCTTTCCGTACCAACAATCGATAAAAGGCCAAACTTTGATAGTCGGTGATTTAACTATCAAATCATAACAGTGTATCTCAGTGGACTGGCAGCTCAGGTCCTTTATATGAAATATCTCATAAAACCAATTTATCGATTTCTTATAATCGACTTCATAACTTTATCTTAACAAAACTCTTATGGGTTTCGTTACTTGAAAACATTACTCGCTACTCGCTTTAGAACAACATATTTACCAAGCTCTTTTTTCCATTTCCTTTGTTTGGAAATATTGCCATATTTTACAAATCAGTTTTTATTTCCTCTTTGGTCGTTAACATCGTATAATTACCTCAAAACCCTTTTTACTTTCTCTTTGATTTGAAATCATGGTTATAGTTCAATAAATCCACTTTCCCTTTTCCTTTATTATTTCCATATCGTTATATCCTTATTTAATCAACGACAAATATTTAATTACCAAAATCTCTTTCTTATTACGACTAAACCACTTCGCTTAATTTCGTTCCCAGGTGAACGCTTGTTTTAAAATCCTTGTTTTGGGTAAAACCCCTTTTTCATACTCGTTTATATGATTTGAATTTAGATTCAATTCCTTTCGATGCTAATCCATTTTTAAAGGTTTGTTTTAAATAAATGATAAATTCCATTTATCGCAAAACATCTCGATAATCACTTCTCTATACATTACAAACAAATATCATCTCTCGATAATAGCAGAGCCGTTCAAGTTGGGGTATTCCAATTACCTCTCAGACCTTGATCGACAACGTTCTTATCTCAAGATAGATAAAAGCTTATAATTTAAAACCAATGTCAAACCATCTCAATAATCCAATATGTTATTCCCATTTCCATTTATCTTGGTTTTATAAACCATTTTCTTTAATTTGAAAACCCACTTTTCATATTAATTTCTTTTTCTTAATTGAGCAAAACTCTGATTGGAATGTACGCCTTAGGTTGCACCCATATTTACAAATCTTGTTTATACAATTTGAAATAAATTCAAATCCCTTTCATACTAATCTATCCATAACTTATATTTATTTTAGAGGAAATTTCAAGTCTTTTAAATGTCAATCCCTTTGATTTGATCAATTTAAAACAAATTGACATAATCGTCAAACTCCAACTTTAAACGGTTGATTTTCGCCAACCGTACATATCAGTTAACCATTAACTGATTTACGTTATCATTTCTTCCTTAAATTTATTAAATAACTTAATAAATTTAAAACATCAGTTAATTGTTTATAAAAACAATTATCTCATTTCACTAACCCGTAGGTTAGTTCCTGACTGCAGTTCATGAATGACTACAGTTCATAAATAACAGGATAAACAGTTGGTTCCTGCCAACCATAACCCTCAGTTAAGTGGCTATCTGACTTCTATTCAATTTCTCTTCTTAAATTAATTAAATAACTTAATTAATTTAAAACATCGGTTAATTGTTTTGTAAAAACAATTATTTCTTTTCACTAACTGTATGTTAGCTTCGACTGCAGTATTAAAAATCTCTATTGACACTGATTATAAACATATAAGGAAAATTATAAACATTTTTCCATATAACATAAATAAATACTTTAATTTATTTAAAAACATCACTTTGCTTATTGTATAAACATTTATTTAGTTTACTGATTCATATACTAGCTCCTTACTTTTCTGTTCGTAAACAGCGTAAAAATTCATTGTATAACTTATAAATAATCATGTTTGTAAAACATGATTCTAATTATAAATATTTTTATAAAACTTCTTATTCATTAAAAATAAAATAAAATAAACCCCAAAGATTTAATTCAGTTATAAAATAAATTTTATAACTTGAAACTGCGTTTGTTCGCCTGACGGCAAAACGATGTTTTGAAAACTATAAATTTAAACCCTCACTACCAACCACTGTCGACTGATTAAAAATCACATCAACGGTCACATCAATTCAACCATCAACAGTCAATAGGTTTTGATGTCAATTGGGGTTCAAACAGTTCATGTGCAACCAGTATAAAAATAAACAACACACAAATTATTTTGAGGAATCCGGTCGGATCCCTCCAACCTGTCCTTCTCTGCATCACAGATGGTTATAACATTATAATTTAAATAAATAAATAAATTAACGGCAATAATCTAACAAATAGCAATCAGTTAATCGACCATAAGCAACCAATGCAGCCAATCAAACAGTATTTATTTTTAAATGGATTTATCACATCATAGTAGTCCAGAAAAGTGTGAGAATTAACTCACCTTGTTTCGGTCGGCGGTTCACGCGTTTTAAGCTGACGCTTGAAATTAAACTTAAACTTGACTGCTATTGGTCCTGTCCGAATCTGCTCAGCAACGCAATATCCTTCGTTGTGATTCCATCGTTTCCGGTTTTCGCTGAGTTCCTTATTGCTGCGTACCCTTCCTTCCGTGCATGCAAATGGGCTTCAACAGCCATGTACAAATTTTCACTCCTTCCTTCCTTATTTCATTCCAGGCCCTTTTCTTTTAGTTTTTTTTTTTCGTTCGTTCGTTTAGGACCGAAGTCCACAGACCCTATGCACGCCGCCACCTTTTTCTTGCCTTTTCTTCCCACGTCCCCTGCTTTCTTGCTCCCCCTCCATGCAGCAGCGAAGCTGCTCCTTCTTCTTCTCTCTTTTTTTAGAGAATGTAAGTTTGCGGTTTCAATCAGGAGGGGAAAACACAGCGGAAAAAGAAAATGGACAAAATAGGAGGGGCGAGAGGGTATATATACATGAAGAAGCTTGGGGATCACGGCTGTAATGGCGTGCAAGGCACGAAAACAAACAGCTTGGTTGGCAAGGCTACTGTGTTGTCATTTTTCATTTCCTTACAGTGTATAGAGCGTGGTCGGCAAGGATGTGATATGTCGCTTTCATTTGGAAAGCTTTGTCGGTAAGGCTTCTCATTTTGCTAAAAGAAAATACATAAAGTAAGAGGGATAGGCTTCAGACTAAAGTGTAGGGTAGCTGGGACTCCCTGACAAAACTTGGTGGACACGGTTTTCAGTAGATTGTAAGGCACGACACTGAGTGGTTTGGGACGCAAGACCTTAGAAATTTTGGGCGTAAGGCATCTGGACGTGAGATGCAAAGAACAAAGAGTGCGTGAGCAAAAAGAGAAAATTTGAAAAGGAAGAGTTTGGATTGTTTTAATAATATTTTATTACAATGACATTTGCATGGAGTTTTTTTTTACATCTCATTTGACTCTTAATTAAAAAAGAGATACCTGATCCTAGCATAAAAAGATATTCCGGACCCAATGGGACAGGTTTCGTTGAATTCCGACACCGTTTGCGAAAATCCCTTAGAAAATATCGATGAAAAACACCGAGCTTTAATTCCTAAAAATTTCAGAAAAAATCCTAAAAATATGAGGCCTTAACGTTTCACTAGACCTCTTCCTAAGGTTTCGTATGAAACTTGTTTCGTTGAATTTGGAGTTCGTTTGACCAGTTAACCATTCAAATAAAGTTACCCACACCACTATGTACGGTTATATGAGCGTTGCAGACTGAAATAAAAATACAGTCGTGGTCAGTGAGGTGTCGTGATCCCGAAAATGTAATAATACCGGTAGATTGACTTATATTGTGAAAACCCAAAATCATGTTAAGGGTGCAAAATACTTCAAATAAAAAGCTGCATATTAAATTAATTAAAAATTACCATAAAATTCTAAAAATTAAATTATCACTATTTCCCAAAAGAACCTTGTTTAAATTCACACCCGATATTCAAATATTCTTAAATAACCGTTATGGCCACGAACGAATATACCGCTGTTTTTCTGAATATTTAATTTGGACATAACTTCCAATATATACGACGAAATCTTGATTTTTCTCTTTCACTTGGAAAAATATACTTCACCAGCTCCTAACATTTCTTGTTCCACAGAAATCCGACTTAGAACGGACTCTATATATCCAGTTGAACTTCAAAACTCTATTTTACGAACTACAACGCTGTTCTGAGCTCGTTTTATTTTATATATGAATATATATATCGTTTAACTTCGTTAAAATAGTGATTTAAATATTAAAATCCATTTATATTCCAAATAAAATATTTAAAACAAATTTTAAATATCCAGATTCAAATGGTCGAAAAACACGGGTCGTTACATTCTTTCCCCCTTAAAATAATTTCGTCCTCGAAATTGCTAAGGCATAAAGAAGGTGTTAAACTTGTTATCTTTACGAAAATATATTTAATTAAACTATGTTTCAAATTTAAAATCTAATCCAAACGGTTTTAAAAACAATTTATTTCAAATTTTCCCACAAATTTCAAAAATTATTCTAACCCCTTAAATTCTGGAAAATTTTTAGCAGAGTCTCCCCTGTATGAAGGGACATCTGCAATATCGCAGGTTCAAGAAATATCTATATATTGACCAACAGGGTCGGAAAAATCCAAAATCCAAACTCAAAACCCAAACAAAAATCGAAATTTTATATTTTGCGTAGGCGTACCTTTTTGCGAGCGCTATTACGCGATTAGCGATATATATGTTTGCTTACTCGACTAGCATACCAAACTAGATTCAAATTTCTCCAGAGTTTTTCTTGGATTAACTTTGTACCTGTACTCAAATCCAATAAAATCCATTAGTATTCAAACCAAAGTCAATTTGATCCAAATATCACCCACATCATCCAATTCCAACAATTGGAAATAACCACATCACTTTATTCAACTCTGATGGACTTAGCAATCCATTTATTTTAAACATCCATTCAAATTAATCTTGGTTTAATTCCTTTACTTGATCATTTCAGATTGGTTTCAACCAACAGTTGGTAATTTCTATATACTCCATCCAATATCAAACAACAACCAAGGCATTCAATTCAACAAAACCATTTTGGTTAATATTTCTCATTTGCTTTTACTTTGTTTTCACATTCATTTGATTTACATTGGATTAATTCCATCCAATTTCCATTTTCTTGATTTCAAAAGTGAAATCTCCTTATTATATAAATCTTTTCAACTGGATATTCTAATACGAATTATTATTCAAGTTATTCAAACAAATCAATTGAGAGAAATATATTTATATAAAAATATAATCCAGGCAAAACTATTTAAAAATAATTTTATAAGAAATTACAAATACGCGCTCTCATATATACACTCAAACTCAATCTAGGGCATTACTAACCCCATCTCTATCGAGTTACGCCACAGAGCCAAGGTTATCACTAAACCATTGCTCTGATACCAACTGTAGAGACCCAGGTTCCAATACCCTTTGAGCTGACCAAAACACACCAGTCCAACCCAAAGTGCATGGAAAATGGATTACTTGAAGAAAGAAATTAGAGGGTGAGGTAAGAAAGAAAAAAATTTAGAATAGAAGAAAGAAGAAGAACACATCAGAATCTCACAGCGGAACGAGTAAATATAATATAACAAATCTCTTTGAAAAGAAGACTGTATATATACATACCATTTATCAGAGTAAACATACATCAATCACAGCGGAAATACTTGTATAACTAACGGTGAACCCTCCTGCTTCCAACTCTGAAACTTGTAGCGGAACCTAACCTGTAAATATGCTTGGTCTGACCCGAGCACATTTGATTTAAAACAAAAACACACCGGGTCAGTCTGGAATACTTTCAGTAATAAATTCACAGCACACACAACTTGTTTAACTTTTGAAAATCCTTTCTGAAATAAAAGGATAATAGTAAGACCAGCCCACACATAAACACGGACGGTTTTTACCTTACTATAACCCAAAACGTTTTTGAAATCAATATCTTTTTCTGATATTATCATAGTGTCTAAATACAAGTAAATATCAATTTAGAGGAACGCTTGCATCTCACGCTCCCCATATATAGTATACAAACCAAAACCGCGGGCGCTTATTGGATATTGGATTCCAACTTGACAAGGTATGGGTCCACCTTCCGAACGTGTATCTCTAGAGGCGAATACACTGGGTTCAACAAGAACGTCTTGCAATCCGGCCCACACATGACCGACCACTCATTTCGCTTGAGTGTATCGAATGTATATCACCGACGGTTGGGCTCAAACCACCGTCTCCCGAAAAGGGACAGCATCGATAGATACAAGAAGCAAAAGGAATTTCTCTAGATAGGTGATTATACATCCTAATGGGAGCGACCCACATAGCCATGCTGCCTGCCCGATTTTTGTCATTTCCCGGTTGATGAGGCTTGAGGCTACGCTTTACCATCACATCAGATTCACTTCGAATGCCACATTGTCAGATCCATCGAAATCACTTAATTGACGTCTACAACAATACATTACGTGTCAGCTAAAGAAGTTTCCTTCTCTGCTTCACTCTTGGTACGGCTGGAGAAATCAATGTACATGACCTTTCTGGAAATACTCTTTCAGACATCCATCCATACAAGTCATCCAGGATCAGGATGAACCGAAGGCACTCTCCTACTGCATCCTAGGTATCACCCTATAGATCAGTAGCGAGAAGTCCTTGCAATCCGAAGATTTCAATCACGACAGAATCACAAGTCAAAATATCTTCGGGAGCGACCCTTAGAAATCCAACGAGTAGTTCTTCCGCTCATGAATATCAACGGTCTTCAATGCTCAATCTCGACCATCTTCTGATATCTTCGACGTTACGTATTTGCTGGTCGGAATGGTTTTCGAATATAAATTCGATCCCGGTCTTTCCGTACCAACAATCGATAAAAGGCCAAACTTTGATAGTCGGTGATTTAACTATCAAATCATAACAGTGTATCTCAGTGGACTGGCAGCTCAGGTCCTTTATATGAAATATCTCATAAAACCAATTTATCGATTTCTTATAATCGACTTCGTTACTTTATCTTAACAAAACTCTTATGGGTTTCGTTACTTGAAAACATTACTCGCTACTCGCTTTAGAACAACATATTTACCAAGCTCTTTTTTCCATTTCCTTTGTTTGGAAATATTGCCATATTTTATAAATCAGTTTTTATTTCCTCTTTGGTTGTTAACATCGTATAATTACCTCAAAACCCTTTTTACTTTCTCTTTGATTTGAAATCATGGTTATAGTTCAATAAATCCACTTTCCCTTTTCCTTTATTATTTCCATATCGTTATATCCTTATTTAATCAACGACAAATATTTAATTACCAAAATCTCTTTCTTATTACGACTAAACCACTTCGCTTAATTTCGTTCCCAGGTGAACACTTGTTTTAAAATCCTTGTTTTGGGTAAAACCCCTTTTTCATACTCGTTTATATGATTTGAATTTAGATTCAATTCCTTTCGATGCTAATCCATTTTTAAAGGTTTGTTTTAAATAAATGATAAATTCCATTTATCGCAAAACATCTCGATAATCACTTCTCTATACATTACAAACAAATATCATCTCTCGATAATAGCGGAGCCGTTCAAGTTGGGGTATTCCAATTACCTCTCAGACCTTGATCGACAACGTTCTTATCTCAAGATAGATAAAAGCTTATAATTTAAAACCAATGTCAAACCATCTCAATAATCCAATATGTTATTCCCATTTCCATTTATCTTGGTTTTATAAACCATTTTCTTTCATTTGAAAACCCACTTTTCATATTAATTTCTTTTTCTTAATTGAGCAAAACTCTGATTGGAATGTACGCCTTAGGTTGCACCCATATTTACAAATCTTGTTTATACGATTTGAAATAAATTCAAATCCCTTTCATACTAATCTATCCATAACTTATATTTATTTTAGAGGAAATTTCAAGTCTTTTAAATGTCAATCCCTTTGATTTGATCAATTTAAAACAAATTGACATAATCGTCAAACTCCAACTTTAAACGGTTGATTTTCGCCAACCGTACATATCAGTTAACCATTAACTGATTTACGTTATCATTTCTTCCTTAAATTTATTAAATAACTTAATAAATTTAAAACATCAGTTAATTGTTTATAAAAACAATTATCTCATTTCACTAACCCGTAGGTTAGTTCCTGACTGCAGTTCATGAATGACTGCAGTTCATAAATAACAAGATAACCAGTTGGTTCCTACCAACCATAACCCTCAGTTAAGTGGCTATCTGACTTCTATTCAATTTCTCTTCTTAAATTAATTAAATAACTTAATTAATTTAAAACATCGGTTAATTGTTTTGTAAAAACAATTATTTCTTTTCACTAACTGTATGTTAGCTTCGACTGCAGTATTAAAAATCTCTATTGACACTGATTATAAACATATAAGGAAAATTATAAACATTTTTCCATATAACATAAATAAATACTTTAATTTATTTAAAAACATCAGTTTGCTTATTGTATAAACATTTATTTAGTTTACTGATTCATATACTAGCTCCTTACTTTTATGTTCGTAAACAGCGTAAAAATTCATTGTATAACTTATAAATAATCATGTTTGTAAAACATGATTGTAATTATAAATATTTTTATAAAACTTCTTATTCATTAAAAATAAAATAAAATAAACCCCAAAGATTTAATTCAGTTATAAAATAAATTTTATAACTTGAAACTGCGTTTGTTCGCCTGACGGCAAAACGATTTTTTGAAAACTATAGATTTAAACCCTCACTGCCAACCACTGTCGACTGATTAAAAATCACATCAACGGTCACATCAATTCAACCATCAACAGTCAATAGGTTTTGATGTCAATTGGGGTTCAAACAGTTCATGTGCAACCAGTATAAAAATAAACAACACACAAATTATTTTGAGGAATCCGGTCGGATCCCTCCAACCTGTCCTTCTCTGCATCACAGATGGTTATAACATTATAATTTAAATAAATAAATAAATTAACGGCAATAATCTAACAAATAACAATCAGTTAATCGACCATAAGCAACCAATGCAGCCAATCAAACAGTATTTATTTTTAAATGGATTTATCACATCATAGTAGTCCAGAAAAGTGTGAGAATTAACTCACCTTGTTTCGGTCGGCGATTCACGCGTTTTAGGCTGACGCTTGAAATTAAACTTAAACTTGACTGCTATTGGTCCTGTCCGAATCTGCTCAGCAACGCAGTATCCTTCGTTGTGATTCCATCGTTTCCGGTTTTCGCTGAGTTCCTTATTGCTGCGTACCCTTCCTTCCGTGCATGCAAATGGGCTTCAACAGCCATGTACAAATTTTCACTCCTTCCTTCCTTATTTCGTTCCAGGCCCTTTTCTTTTAGTTTTTTTTTTCGTTCGTTCGTTTAGGACCGAAGTCCACAGACCCTATGCACGCCGCCACCTTTTTCTTGCCTTTTCTTCCCACGTCCCCTGCTTTCTTGCTCCCCCTCCATGCAGCAGCGAAGCTGCTCCTTCTTCTTCTCTCTTTTATTTTTTATTTTTTTTAGAGAATGTAAGTTTGCGGTTTCAATCAGGAGGGGAAAACACAGCGGAAAAAGAAAATGGACAAAACAGGAGGGGCGAGAGGGTATATATACATGAAGAAGCTTGGGGATCACGACTGTAGTGGCGTGCAAGGCACGAAAACAAACAGCTTGGTTGGCAAGGCTACTGTGTTGTCATTTTTCATTTCCTTACAGTGTATAGAGCGTGGTCGGCAAGGATGTGATATGTCGCTTTCATTTGGAAAGCTTTGTCGGTAAGGCTTCTCATTTTGCTAAAAGAAAATACATAAAGTAAGAGGGATAGGCTTCAGACTAAAGTGTAGGGTAGCTGGGACTCCCTGACAAAACTTGGTGGACACGGTTTTCAGTAGATTGTAAGGCACGGCACTGAAGTGGTTTGGGACGCAAGACCTTAGAAATTTTGGGCGCAAGGCATCTGGACGTGAGATGCGAAGAAAGAGTGCGTGAGCAAAAAGAGAAAATTTGAAAAGGAAGAGTTTGGATTGTTTTAATAATATTTTATTACAATGACATTTGCATGGAGTTTTTTTTTTACATCTCATTTGACTCTTAATTAAAAAAGAGATACCTGATCCTAGCATAAAAAGATATTCCAGACTCATTGGGACAGGTTTCGTTGAATTCCGACACCGTTTGCGAAAATCCCTTAGAAAATATCGATGAAAAACACCGAGCTTTAATTCCTAAAAATTTCAGAAAAAATCCTAAAAATATGAGGCCTTAACGTTTCATTAGACCTCTTCCTAAGGTTTCGTATGAAACTTGTTTCGTTGAATTTGGAGTTCATTTGACCAGTTAACCATTCAAATAAAGTTACCCTCACCACTATGTACGGTTATATGAGCGTTGCAGACTGAAATAAAAATACAGTCGTGATCAGTGAGGTGTCGTGATCCCGAAAATGTAATAATACCGGTAGATTGACTTATATTGTGAAAACCCAAAATCATGTTAAGGGTGCAAAATACTTCAAATAAAAAGCTGCATATTAAATTAATTAAAAATTACCATAAAATTCTAAAAATTAAATTATCACTATTTCCCAAAAGAACCTTGTTTAAATTCACACCCGATATTCAAATATTCTTAAATAACCGTTATGGCCACGAACGAATATACCGCTGTTTTTCTGAATATTTAATTTGGACATAACTTCCAATATATATGACGAAATCTCGATTTTTCTCTTTCACTTGGAAAAATATACTTCACCAGCTCCTAACATTTCTTGTTCCACAGAAATCCGACTTAGAACGGACTCTGTATATCCAGTTGAACTTCAAAACTCTATTTTACGAACTACAGCGCTGTTCTGAGCTCGTTTTATTTTATATATGAATATATATATCGTTTAACTTCGTTACAATAGTGATTTAAATATTAAAATCCATTTATATTCCAAATAAAATATTTAAAACAAATTTTAAATATCCAGATTCAAATGGTCGAAAAACACGGGTCGTTACAGATAAAATAAAAGATTACTCCGGTAAGGCATGATAATCCCGACAAGTTAATAAAATATTTTGAAATTGATATCCAAAGGAAGATTAAAGGATAAATTTAAAAGAATTTGTCTTTGATAAAATTAATGGGAGCCTTTCCCTTAAAATGTGAATATTTGAATAAAAGAATATTTTGAATTGGAATGAGGCGTATGATGTGTTTTTATAGCACTTGATTATTGATTATAAAATACGCGAGTTATTCAAAAAGACTGGGTTTAACCCATTCTGAATAATTAATACGACGACTAAAAGTCGATAATGAAGACGGTGGTTGAAGACCGGAATCTTCACATCGTATGGATGATTAACGATGTCTTGATTGGGCTGTACACCCAAGACAAGGTAATAAGTGGTGATCGTCCAGACGTACTTGGAGATCGGCCGGATATGCGAGGACCCCTCTCCTGTATTGGATATATGGGATGAGGAATAAGGTGCCTCCAGTTTCGTTCAGACCCAGAACGTACTTGTAAATGGATGTGCGTCTGACATTGGATTTCATTCTGTGTTGACTGATTTCTAATAAATATATATCTGTTTGGTAGTGGAGAATTATTTCTCTTGCTTAATACCCTTCTCTGAGACGTACGAGCTTAGAGGTTATATATTGATAGACATTAGTTCCATGGCATGAATTGTCAGTGTGGCATGCTGAGATGCAAATGATCAAGACTTTTGTTGAAAAGAAAAGCCTTGTGGTTGATGATCAAAGCACGGCTTTAAATAGCATAGCTTTGTGTATAGCGTTAGTTCGCGAGCCTCACTCCCGGTATGAGTCAAATACAGGATAGTGACTGCAGGGAGTGCACGCATTTCTTTCTAGCTAGGAGTGGTGTCATGGTATGGAGCCCAGATATTTTTACTTATGTGGATGATGGATTGCGAGGCGCCTCGGATTTGAGTCCCTAGTGGCTCTTGATATGGTCGACGTACTGACCAGATTTTATGCCCCATAGGGCAGGGAAACGTATGTTCAGGAATAACCAATACACTAAAGTAAGTGTAGACCGGCCCTGAAGATCGAATGGCTCACTTGAGTCTGAGTCCCGAGGCATGGGTTAGAGTGTCTCAAATCGGTGAGGACGGTCCCTTGCCTCGACTCATAGATGGAATCCAATTTCCAATACGTGACTTTTCGGTTTTGATTGCGAACCTATGTATGGCGGCATAATATATGGTACCTATGTCGTCTATGATTGATACATTTATATTCGAAGTTGATTTTGACACTATACACTTATAGCAATATAAAAATGATTTGTTTTTAACGTACCAAGCAAGTTTGGCTATTATAAGGGAAAACTCTATCCTCCGGCTTGCGTTGCATTGTGTGATGGGACCTGAGTCTTATAATAGCTTTGTTTTTCAAAAAGCATTGCGTTGTTTTATCTTAAACTGAGATTCATGTGGAGTAAAACCGCTCCGTGTTATACGGCGTGGTCCTATGATTTCCAAACTTTTAAATAACTGTTTTAGTTTTCACACCTATCCCATAACCGACCTAGAGTTTAATTTTTTAACCTAAACTCTGGATTCCCTTATTTTCCACACGGGCAGCTAGTAGTTTTGGTTTGCAGATTTCTATTTAACAGGATCCTGGATTACAACTGGAGCTATATTCAGAATGCTTTGTATCCGTATATTTCCTTCAGTTGTGCTAGTTGATCTATTTTCCGCTGTACATTGTATTTATACATTTTATATTTATGTATTCTAAATCTCTGATATTATTTTCCGCTATGTAATATTATTTATTCATACTCTAATATATTCTTGTACTCGGATGTAAATTGTTGTAATAGCAATGAAATGTTCTGTTGTTTATGTTCCGATGCGTTGTGTTTTCAAAGCAATCCGGGCTCCTCCATGTCCTCGGAGAATTTCGGGTTGTTTCATTGAATTTACTTAATAATTAAATTAATTAAACGAATTTGGAATTGGAATAAGATTTGCAAGGAAGGATATGGTTTTAAAAACCATATTCAAATCAAACAGTAAATGGGACAAAATGTGACATTTACAGAATATCGAAAATTTTAAGTTAGATTTGTAAAGTTGTCTTAATTTATATAAAAGTATAAAAGGTTAAGATTGAAATTTATTAATGAACGAAGTTTGAATGTATAAATTTAATTTAATTAAAATGAGCTCGCCGCGGCGTGATAGTTCATAATTTGATGTTTCAAACTTTAATTGAGTTTAAAGAACTCAATATAAGTCGGATTTCTTTGAAAGAAGAATTGTCCGAATCTATTGAATGATAATTTTCTAATGAAAGAGAAAAATATGGATTTCGTCTTATATTTTTGAGTTATGTCAAAATCAAGTTTTTCAGAAAAACATTGGTATAATCGTTTATAAACCATTACGATTTATATAATGAAATGAAAGGACTTTATGTGAATAAAACTTAAATTTACATCAGAAAAATACAGACATTAGTTATAAAATAAATACGAACTCAAGTGGATTAATGATTCAAACCAAAAAAAAATTAGATTTTTAATTATTAAATGAAGTTAACTAATTAGAAAAAGGAATTAATTAATGGAGTTTTGGACGTACTTCACTTTGGTTAAATGAACTAGATTTGTAAATTAAAATTTGAAGTTGAATACGAAACTCGAGTTAGAAATGGAATTCGACTTGTGTATAAGCGAATTAAAATATATTTGAACATGATATGTTCAAACTAAAAGTGGATTAGGCAAAAGAGCTAATTAAAAAAATAAATTAACGAGTTAAATAAAAAGCGACTGGATTGATTTGTAAACAAATTGGAAATAGATGAATAAGTGTTAAAAAGGTTTAAGATGAAGCTAATGGAAGAAATAAATTGAATGTTCATCGAAAAGGTGCATATTTAATTCAATATGGGATTTTTATTATTGGGCAAGCCACTTGGATTTTTGATTTTCTTTTTGAATGGAAACGTCTTAGAAAGGTAATTTGTAACTGTACTGATTGAACCATACAAAGGAGACATTGGCGAAAATTTTCGAAAATTTAAGGAGACAGAAAAATTCAAGAAAATTTGATAACTAGAAATCAATTTATCGATTATATATGAAATTTGATAAGAGAATAAATTATAATGGAATTTTATAAGTAAAAAGGGAAGTTTATAAAATTAAACTTTGGAAGGTTGGAAGGAGAAACGTTTACACGTCTAATAGTGGATAATTGGCAGTATTTTGGGTTATCTTAATGATGTATTACACAACATTCATTTTAACCCAAGTAAGTGTGATTTTGGAAGTATAATAATGAATATTTCCTAAGTATAGAAATGAACGGTTTTCGTGGAAGGGATAAGTAGTTGGAAATGTTTTCTAATAATACATATAAGATATTTTCTACATATAGAAAATAAAAGAATGTGGAATATTGAAATGTTTTCCAAGTATAGTGAGAATTCAAAGCGAATGGGAAAATTATCTCGGTAAGGAGATTTGTTAATGAATATTGAAAAGAATTTAATTAATTAGATATTAATTAAAAAGGACTCAGTGATTGTTTGGTGCAAATCAATGGCATTCCCTTTTGGGAATTAGATCTCTAGAAGAATGTTTTCTTTTTTATATTTAAATAATCGACTATCGAAGTGTTAGCCAAGTTAATGTTATCGTTATCAATATGGGAAGACCGGCTGGATTTATTATCCAAGACCAATCCGTATTGCCATAAGCGTTGCAAATCAGATTATTTTGAAATAATCGAAGACGGGGTAAAGTACAAGGGCTTTTTCAGTTAAATCTAGGTAGGAATTGCATAAGATGGATTAATGGAAATAATTCCTCCCCAAGATTTTTTACTAGAATTAAAACAATCACTTTGCTTACAAAATTTCTATAAACTCACGATACCCGCTACCAACTATTCTTATCCTACGCTCATAATCCTGTATTGATCTTTAACCCCAAGATCAGTTTTTCCCCGAATTACCATCCCGTAAATTGTAAACCCTTGTTATAAATCTTATAACTAGAAACCCTAATTTTACAGAAAAACTAGAAAAACAAAATGCATTGGTTACAAAAAGAAATTAAAAATAATATAAAATAAACAAAAACAAAACCCTCCCCTTTTAAAATGAACTAGGTTAACCAAAAAAGAAAATGGCCAGTCCAATTTTTTGCTTTGTCACTTTGACTAAAAAATGTCGGTTCTCCTTTTATCCAATGGTAACCGAGGGTTTTCTTCCTAAATAGATTTGCATCTTCAATTCTAGAAGAATATTCTTCGATTACTTGAGTATCGTTGCTTGCTTATCAATGATTTTGGGATTCGATCGAAAACCGTGAGTTCCTCTGATTTGATTTTTCGATTTGCTTTCAATATGTTTTGCTTGGTTTTTTTCAATACTAGCCATTGATGAACATGATGTATAAATAAGGTTTTGCGAATCATCGATTCATTCTCTGATTTCATACATTGCCTTGGTTTGATTTGTGTGATTGTTGCCTTGCCGTGAATATCCAAAAATAATTCTTGCATGATTATGTTTGATTGTTCGATCATGTAACCACACTTGATTTTTGGAATCATGTAATTGTCTTTCCATTTCTGGAATGTCTTGGTTTCCTCGAAAGATTTGATTGTCCAATTCTGGAAAAACTTATACTATTCTTGTTGAGTTTGATTTGTAGATTTCGAGAAATAAATTAATAGAAAAAAAATTCTTGCCTAAAATAGTATTGTGACTTTCTAGAAACAAATCAATTTGTTTCTTGCTCAAAAATATATTGTTTATTTCTGGAAACAAGTGATTTGAAAATCTTGAATTTATTTATTTCCAAAAGGCTATTAAAAACTTTCCACTTATTCGAACTAGAGAGAAAATGTTGCCTTTCTTCCATACTGGATTTGTTCGACAATTTGCTTTCATTTTAGTTTTTTTAATGTACTATACCTTGTTGTCAATCTGTTTCTCCATGCATTATGGCTTGGTATTTTATAACTGCGTACACAAATTTTATCATGTACATATATACACATATACTAACGTGTGTGAATATATATGGGTATGCTTTGATTTGTGATGACCATTTTGAGCTTGAAATTGAGACTGGTCCCGACTTGCTCTGCTGCACCATATTTAAAAACTATTGACTTGTATGCCTTGCCAGACTATATATATGCACAATATACACACATACATAGATTTGTGTGTATATATGTATTTCAGTTGCACTTTGTGCATGTAAACTATACTGTGTCGTTTTTGACATGTCTTTGAACTTGTTGAGTTGCCGTTGCTTATATTTGACACTTTACCTTACTTTTCTTAATCTAGTTCGACTTGCCTTGTTCCATACTGCATGTAGTTGAGTTTTGCCATTGAACTCTATCTTTCATTTGCATTTTTGACTTGCCATGTGCTTTATTAGATGACATGATCATGTCTTGTACATATGTAACAACCTGGAATTTCAGAACCAATTTAATTTTTTTTAATTTAGCTATTTTAATGGATTTTGAACATTTAAAATGATTTATTTTAAATAATAATGACCAAAAATTTATTTTAAATGAAGCTAGAATGAATAAATTTATTTTAATTATAAATAGAGTTCGAAATGGCGCGGTAGTTTGAAAATTCGATTTTAAATTTCAATTGAATGTACAAAATTCAAAATAAATTGGATTTCAGTAAAACCAAAAATATTTGAATTTGTTTAATTATATCTTTCTAACGAATTTGAAAAATCCAGATTTCATAGCGAGAATTGAAAGTTATGTCTAGTTTAAAATTTAAAATAGTCGCTATGAAAATTATATATATTTTATATAATATATATAGCCGTTAAAAATAGCCATTTTGCAAACGACCTCCGTTTTCGACGAAACATTTTTGTTGGATACGGAATGTCAAATTATTGCTAGATTCTAATTTTCATAATTGTTGGAATTAATATGCGAGCGTGGTGAATTTAAATGCGTTTGGCAAATTTATTTTGAATTTAATCAACTGGAAAATAACCGTTTTTTAAACGGTCTCCAAATTCGACAAAATCAGTTTTTTTTAGGACCGTATCATCAAAACATAGCTAGATTTATTTTTCTGTAATTTTTGGAGTCAGTATGTGGCCCCGGTAATTTAAAATGTACGTTGAAATAAGTTTGGAACGTTATTTTAATTTATATTTTAATTTTGATGGAAACTGATCGAGACAGTCGAATTGGCTTGCGGGATATATCCCATTGTGTTCAGAATAGGGGTATTTAGCTAGGAGTGACAGTCATTGGGTTCGATTTGGAGTTCAAATGAAAAAGTAACTTTTTAAAATTAAATTAAATTTTATATATATAACACCAAAGTCAACCTTTCATTCTTTTATTCTCCCTCCCTCCCCTGTTCATTTTCAGATTGAAGAGAAAAAACCATCGCGTTGCTGAGCCCCCCTCCGTCATCAATCGCCACTGGCCTCCGATTCGCCCCTACTCCTCCTTAGCCGCTGCACCCCATCCCTTTCCATTTCAAAGAAACCCTAACCCAAATCAGGCTGCCGCCGCCACTCCTGGCCCCACCTCTGACGCCGCTACCTCCCCTGGCCGCCACCTGACTCCTGCGCCGCTATTCCCTCCACTTCCAGTTCCAACTGTGAGTTTTTATTTGTTTTTATTTATTTATGTAATTAGTAATATGATTTTTAAATGAAATAACCTTGTTTTAAAATTTTGATTTTAATATATAATAACATAGTATAAAAATATGATTTTTATAAATATAAACATGGAATAAAAATGTGATTTTTATAATGTAATAGAATTTATAAATATAGGATTTTTATTATAAGTGACGCTGTTTAAAAATATAATAGTATAGTCTAAAAATGTAATTTTTATCTAGATAACTTTGTTTTAAAAATAACATTTTAAAAAATAAAACAGCTTTGATTTAAAAATGTTTTATTTTTAAAATAAAATAGCTTTAATATAAAAATATGATATATATATATATATATAATAGCGATATAAAAATGTTATTTATATATATATAGTAACGTTATAAAAATGTGATTTATATATATAATAATGATATAAAAATGCGATTTTTATATATGTAGTAGCGTTATAAAAATGTGATATATATATATATATAATAGCGATATATCACATTTTTATAACGCTACTACATATATAAAAATCGCATTTTTATATCTAGCAGCGTTATGAAAATATGATTTTTATTATATATAGCGTTGTAAAAAAATGATTTTTATTATATACATAGATTGTAAAAATTTGATTTTTATACGTGTAGCGTTATGATAAAAATGTGATTTTTATATAAATAGCATTGGTTAAAAATGTGATTTTTTAAATAAACTGCATGAAACAGGTTGCATTGGAATCATGGTGAAGTACGCTACGCACTGGAAACAAATCCAAATCCAAACCGTTCAATTAAATAATGACGGAGTGGAAACCAAAGGTGAGAACTCCTTCTCACTCAATTTATTTTACAATTAAATATATACTAGGATGCAGACTAGGCTTAGAAGCCCCTGACACTATTTTATTGGACAAATCATGGTTGTTTGTTTGGATTGTATTGTGGAAATTATTTATTTGGATGTGAATTGAACTGAAATAGGTTTGTGTACGATGCGAGCCAGTATTACGCGAGGGATAAGGCTAGACCTTATTTCGGTTCTAGTATCGTGTCGTTATGCTGCCAAAATTTCCTAAAAAATGTTAGAAAAATTTCATTAGTTGAAAATATTATTTTTAGCTTATAACTGTGATAAATAAAGTAATTATTGGATAGTTAAAAATAAATTTACACATCCATTTACAAGTCGGACGACTTGTTTATGCTCGCCTATTTTTGTGATATCGATTGGATCGATAATTTTACACATCGCCTAACTGCACAAATAATATTCAGTATTTGTTGGTTGAAACCCCACATGGGTATTGGGATGATATTTGACATACAGTAATCCCAGTTGTTTAGTGGTATGTCAATCGATTGGTTGACAGACTATTATAAGCGTTAATTATATATATTTAATGTTTGTGCAGTTGTGTAATGCACTCTGGATGATGGTTGATTGTTTGTCATTGTTGTTATATACATTTGTTGTATAAAATCCATATAAGTAAAATTATATGGTAATTGATTGGGTCTGATTCCAATTCAGAAAAAACGAACATTTTAAAACAACGAATATGTTAAAATAGCGAATATTTTAAAATAATATTCTGTAAAGGATTAGAATGTGAATTTGATGTCCGATTTTGGGTGGACACGAAAATATTGAAATATATGAAGTCATGTTGTTTAGATTTGCGCCATTTTAACGTGATAGATATTTATATCGATTTTATTCATTTTTATAATGAATATCGAAAAGGAAATAACTTCAAAATCTGATATGTTGAAAATATTATCATTTAAATATTATAATGAAAAAGAATATTCAATTTTGATTAAAATTTGAAATGAAAGTGGGAATAGTTTTAAAACGAATTTATAAACAATTAATAAAAAATGTTTTAAATGGAAATCGACGAAATATATGTAATATATATATATTACATATATTTAATGGCTTGAATAGAACGCGTCGCGCCGCGACCGTTTGCGAATTTCGAACATTGACTTCGAATTTATATTACAGGAGATCCGACCATCGGATTCTCCTAATATCGGAACCGTTGGGTTCATATTGAAAAGAGCTTTCCAAAGAATATAAGAGATTTGAAATCAAACAGATGGATTTGGAGATAAGTCCAAACCAGTTTTGGAAAAGGTCGCTATGGATGCAGTTCAGTGGTCGTTATTGGAAATCAACTGTACGGGCCTTGATAAAATTATTAAAAATATTAATAATTTGTGTAAAATCATAATAAATGATTTGAAAAAAATTTGGATGAAAAATTCCACGTTTGTAAAGATAAAAATATATTTTTATCAAATGAATTAGTTATTAACTAGATTTATAAAGGGTTTTAATATAACCAGAAATTTCCAATATATAATTGGAATGGATTTGAATAGAAATAATCTTCGGAATATTTCGATATTGGATTTCGTGATTATACAGATATTATGGAGGAATTTGGAAGATATATATATCGTTATTCCCAAAACGATATTTGTTTGTTTCAGAATTTGATATTGAATATAAGCCAATATAATTTCTATTCAAAGCTTTGTATTTGATATCAAACTGGATTTTGGGTTTGTCGCGAACGGTGTCTTAAATAACACTATTCTTAAACCCAGTTGAGAAAAGAATAAATCTTTAATTTAGGATTTAGTGAAGTATCCCAATTAAATAAAAGAATTGGATTTTTGGGTTTATAGTGAACGATGTTTTAAACGACATTTGTTCATTAACCCAACTAACCATGAAATGTAATTTGGAATTTATAAATCTTTTATTAAGATTTAACGGGAATTTTCCAAAGTAAAGTTTTCCAATTTAATATATTAAATTGGAATTGAATGGAATTCGATTTGGTAATAATCGAAATGAGCTTCTATAGAGGAAGACTGTTAATACATATGGAATTTAAATGGCTTTGTTGTTATTCCATTTATATTATTAGTCATATACAGAAATTGACATCGATTATATATTGATCATTTTTTCCGTGAAGATACCATAGTTAATCGAATAGGATTTTGGGTTTATCGTGAATGGTGTTTTAAATGACACTGGTTCTTTAACCTTGTTAAAGACAGGATTTCATGTCTAACATTGTATTTCGAACTGTATTGTTGATCTCTGCTAAATATATATCTTTTTGGTAGCGGAGAATTTATTCTCTTGCTTAACACCCTTCTCTAAGACGTACGAGCTTAGAGGTTATATATCGGTAGAAATCAATGGTACAGTGTAGATTGTCGATGTGGCATGTTTGTGTTTCCAAAGTTAAATAATCATCAACTAATGGTTGTTGGAAGAATAAAACTAAGTGGAGTTTTAATGAATCTTTAAATTAGATTGAAATGTGAATGTGATAATTTAAATAATCAAATTTGGGAAATGATCGAGAATGGAGTATCACCAGTTTTGCTCCAAGCGATAGTTAAATCTTTAATAAGATTTGAACGTGAAATGGTAATTAATTTTATCGATAACACCGTGGTGTTAAATCTGGAGTATTACCAGTTTTGCTCCATGGGATGAATAGGTTGGGATTGAGAAAATTAAACAAATGATTACTTTTGTAAGGTGCGCTAATCCCGATTAGTTTGGATAAACCTTAATTTGGTTTGAATTGATATCCAAAGGAAGATTAAAGAATAAATTTCAAAGAATTTATCTTTGATAAAATTAATGGGAACCTTTCCCAAAGGATATAAATATTTGAAATAAAAGAATATTCGGAATTCGAATGAGGCATATGTTGTGTTTTATAGTAGTTAATTATAAAATATGTGAATTATTCAAAAAGGCTAGATTTATATCCATTTTGAATAATTGATTCGACGTTAAGTCGACGATGAAGATGGTGGTTGAAGAACGGAGTTCTTCACATCGTTTGGATGATTACTGATGTCTTGATTGGGCTGTACACCCAAGACAAGGTAATAAGTGGTGATTGTCCAAAAGTACTTGGAGATCAGCCGGATATGCGAGGACCTCTCCCCTGTATTGGACATATAGGACGAGGAATAAGGTGCCTCCGGTTTCATTTAGACCCAGAACGAACTAGTAAATGGATGTGTGTCTGACATTGGATTTTATTCTGTGTTGATTGATCTCTACTAAATATATATCTGTTTGGTGATGGAGAATTTATTCTCTTTCTTAACACTCTTCTCTAAGACATATGAGCTTAGAGGTTATATATCGATAGACATTAGTCGCACGGCGTGAATTGCCTGTGTAGCATGCTGAGATGCAAATGATCAAGGCTTCTGTTGAAAAGTAGAGTCTTGTGGTTGATGATCAAAGCACGGCTTTAAATAGCATAGATTTGTGTATAGTGTTGATTCGCGAGCCTCACACCCCGTTATGAGTCTAAAATGGGATGAGGGACATAGGGAGAACACGTCGTTTCTTTCTAGCTAGAGGTGGTGTCATGGTATGGAGCCCAGACATTTATATTTTTACCAATGTGGATGATGGATTGCGAGGCGCCTCAGATATATCGATTACTACGGAGCCGATGGATAGGTCCTATAGGATCGGGAAACGTGTGTTCAAGAATAACTAATCCACTAACGTAAGTGTGGACCGGCCCTGCGGGAACCAAGGTTCCACTGCAGGGGATCTTGAGGCATTTGCTAGAGTGTATCGAATTGGAAGGAGTCATCGCTAGCCTTGACTCATGATGGACTCCAATTTTCAATACATGACTTTTTGGTTTTAATTGTAAACCCTAGTATGGCGATATGATATATGGTACCCATCCCATCTATGATTGATACATTTATATTCGAAGTTGATTTTAACACTATACACTTATAGTAATATCAAAATGATTTGTTTTAAACGTACTAAACATGTTTGGCTATTATAAGGGAAAACTCTATCCTCCGGCTTGTGTTGCATTGTGTAATAGGACCTGAGTCTTATAATAGCTTCATTTTTCCAAAAAACATTGCGTTGTTTGTTTTATGCATTTGTATTCTTGAGAGAAAACCCGTTTCGTGTTATACAGCGTGGTCCCTTGATTTACTTTATTTTTAAAGTAAAGATTTAATAACTGTTTTAGTTCTCACACCACTCCCATGACTGACCTGGAGTTTATTGTTTCAACCTGAACTCCGGATTCCCCTATTTTCCACATGAGTAGCTAGTAGTTGGGTTTTTGCAGATATTTCTTTTCCAAGATCCTGGATTTACAGCTGGAGCTATATTCGGAATGCTTTGTATCTGTATATTTCTTTCAGTTGTGTTATGTATTATTTTTTCTGCTGCTATGTAATTTTAATCACTGATATTTTTCTGATGTATATTATTTATTCATACTCTGTTATATTCTTGTACTCTGATGTACATTGTTGTAATAAGCAATGAAATATTCTTCTGCTTGTGTTCTGATTTGTCGTGTTATCAACTCAATCCGTCTTTCCCGTAAGGGCGAGTTTGGGTTGTTTCATTGTAGTATCAGAGCTTTGGTTTATAGAGCTCGAGAACAAGATACATTAGAACAGAACGAAAGTATTCATCAGAGATTGGATTAGTAATATCCAATGAGAATGACTCGTTAGATATAGGATCAATATTATCCTAAAACGAGTGTGGAGAGTGTTATTTTAAAATAAAAATGGAAACAAATTTTTTTGGTAAAATTTAAACCTTATTAAACGTATTTGAATATTTTATTTTAAATTGATTTGGACAATCGAGTATATGAAGATTTTGCATATACGCCTTGCAGACGTGTATACGAAGCCTTAAATATAGTGGATAGATATAGAATCACACTTTAGTCACCCGGGAATGATTCTGATGATGGGCCCCATCATCAATGTTATTTTCGAGTTTCGAAGGTGGGATATCTATATATTTCCAATTGACTTGTGTGAGAACCAAAACATAGTTAGAATTTATTGTTGTGATTTAGCACTAAAAATATGATTTTTGAATATATAGGATATATGTTTGAAAAGCTAATTAACATATTGATTGCTGGTTGTGTTGTTTGATTATTAGTATAACTAATAAAAATATTGGAATGATAATAAATTTACCAATATGTGAATGAATGGTAAATTTAGCCAAATCGAATCAAATATTGAACTGAATTGAAAATTGTTTGAAATTGCATACATGTACATATATATGTATGAACAGGTCATAGCATGGAAGCTAAGAAGAGGAATAAAATTGTTTGCCCGACAAATAGGTACGTGTTTATTATTTCCTTGGGTTTTGATGATTTTATGAGCCGATTAGCTTTTTCTTTTTCTTTTGGATTGATGAGGGCCCTGTGAGGCAAGTTGCGGTTTTAAAAGGTCTCCCCGTACAAAAGAGGTTATGGTGAAATTTTTCGAAAATTTAGGGTGTTAGCCAAATTTCTGAGAAATTAGAAAATTCTTAGAAACTGAAAATTTGAAGAATGAAAGGCAGAATGAAAGTTGAGTTGCTTAGTTAAACAACTTTCAGCTCCATTCCTTTTCGAGGACGAAAAGATTTTAAGTGGGGGAGATTGTAACAACCCAGAATTTCAGAACCAATTTAAATTTTTTACTTTAGCTATTTTAATGAATTTTGAATATTTAAATTGATTTATTTTAAATAATAACAACTAAAAATTTATTTTAAAGGAAGTCAGAATGAATAAATTTATTTTAATTATAAATAGAGTTCGAAATGGCGCGGTAGTTTGAAAATTTGGTTTTAAATTTCAATTGAATGCACAAAAATCAAAATAAATCGGATTTCAGCAAACCCAAAAATATTTGAATCTGTTTAATTATATCTTTCTAACGAATGTGAAAAATCCAGATTTCATAACGAGAATTGAAAGTTATGTCCATTTAAAATTTAAAATAGTCGATATGGAATATATATATATATTTTATATAATATATATAGCCCGTAAAAATAGCAATTTCGCAAACTACCTCCATTTTCGATGAAACCACTTTTGTTGGATCCGGAATGTCAAATTATTGCTAGATTCCAATTTTCATCATTTTCGGAATTAATATGTGAGCGTGGTGAATTTAAAAGCATTTGGAAAATTCAGTTTGAATTTAATCGATTGGAAAACGACCGTTTTTCAAACGGTCTCCAAGTTCGATGAAATTAGTTTTGTTAGGACCGTATCTTCAAAACATAGCTAGATTTATTTTTCTGTAATTTTTGGAGTCAGTATGTGTCCCCGGTAATTTAAAATGCACGTTGAAATCAATTTTGAATGTTATATTAATTTATATTTTAATTTGATGGAAACTGATAGAGACAGTCGAATTGGCTTACGATACATATCCCATTGTGTCCGGAATGGGGGTATTTAGCTAGAAACGACAGTCGTTGGGTTCGATTTGGAGTCCAAATGAAAAAGTAACTTTTTAAAATTAAATTAAATTATACATATATTTATATAACCAAAGTCAACCCTTCATTCATTTATTCTCCCCCCTGGTTCATTTAAAGATCGAATAATAATAATAATAATAATAATAATAAAAGCCGCAACGCCACTCAGCCCCACCTCACCGTCGATCACCGCGCCGCCACTTCCTTGCGCCACTGGCCTCCGATTCGCCGCCTACTCCTCCTGAGCCTCCACACCCCCATCCCTCTACATTTTATAGAAACCCTAACCCAAATTAGGTCGCTGCCGCCACTCTTGGCCCCACCTCCGACGCTGCGACCTCCTCTGGCCACCACTAGACTCGACGCCGCCATTCCCCCCACTCCCAATTCCAACCGTGAGTTTTTATTTTTTTATGTAATTAGTAATATGATTCTTAAATGAAATAACCTTGTTTTAAAAATATGATTTTTATATATAATAACATAGTATAAAAATATGATTTTTATAAATATAAACATCGAATAAAAATGTGATTTTTATAATGTAATAGAATTTATAAAATTAGGACTTTTATTATAAATGATGTTGTTTAAAAATATAATGGCATAGTCTAAAAATGTAATTTTTTATCTAGATAACTTTGTTTTAAAAATATCAATTTTAAAAATAAAATAGCTTTGATTTACAAATGTGTTATTTTTAAAATGAAATAGCTCTATTATAAAAATATGATTTTTATATAAATAATAGCGATATAAAAATGTGATTTTTATATATGTAGTAGTGTTATGAAAATGTGATTTTATATATATAATAGAGATATAAAAATGTGATTTTTAAATATGTAGTAGCGTTATAAAAATGTGATTTTTATATATATAATAGCGATACAAAAATATGATTTTTATTTATGTAGTAGCGTTATAAAAATATGATTTTTATTATATATATAGCGTTGTAAAAATATGATTTTTATTATATACATAAGTTGTAAAAATTTGATTTTAATATGTGTAGCGTTATGATAAAAATGTGATTTTTACATAAATAGCATTATTTAAAAATGTGATTTTTAATATAAACTGCGTGAAATAAATTGCGTTGGAATCATGGTGAAGTATGCTACGCACTAGAAACAAATCCAAATCCAAACCGTTCAATTAAAAAATGACGGAGTGGAAACCAAAGGTGAGAACTCCTTCTCACTCAATTTATTTTACAGTTAAATATATACTAGGATGTAGACGGGGCTTAGAAGCCCCCAACACTATTTTATTGTACAAACCATGGTTGTTTGTTTGGATTGTATTGTGGAAATTTGGACATTGATTGATTTATTTGTTTGGATTTGATTTGGATGTGAATTGGATGTGAATTGGATTGAAATTGGTTTGTGAATGGGGCGAGCCAGTATTAAGCGAGGGATAAGGCTAGACCTTATTCCAGTTCTAGTATCATGTCGTTATACTGCCGATTTTTTTTTTAAAAAAGTGATAGAAAAATTTAGTTAGTTGAAAATATTACTTTTAGCTTATAACTGCGATAAATTAATTATTGGATGGTTAAAAAATAAATTTACACATCCTTTTACAAGTCAGACGACTTGTTTTTGCTTGCTTATTTTGGTGATATCAATTGGTCGATAATTTACACATCGCTCAACTACACATATAATATTCAGTATTTGTTGGTTGAACCCCACACGGTATTCGGAAGATATTTGACGTATACTAATCCTAGTTGTTTAGTGGTATGTCAATCGATTGGTTGACAGACTGTTGTAAGCGTTAATTATTTATATTTAATGCTTATGCAGTTGTGTAATGCACTCTAGATGATGGTTGATTGTTTATCATTGTTTTTACATACATGTGTTGTATGAAATCCATATAAATAAAATTGTATGGTAATTGATTGGGCCCGATCCCGATTCAGAAAGAATGAATATTTTAAAATAACGAATATTTTAAAATAGCGAATATCTTAAAATAATATTCTGTAAAGGATTAGAATGTGAATTTGAAGTCCGATTTTGGATGGACACTAAAATATTGAAATATATAAAGCCGTGTTGTTTAGATTTGCTCCATTTTAACGTGAATGATATTTATATTGATTTTATTCATTTTTATAATGAATATCGAAAAGGAAATATTTTCAAAATCTGATATTTTGAAAATATTATCATTTAAATATTATAATGATAAGGAATATTCAATTTTGATTTAAAATTGAAATGAAAGTGGGAATCGTTTTATAATGAATTGATAAATGATTTATAAAATACGTTTAAAATGAAAATCGACGAAATATATATAATACATTGTATATATATATTGAATGGCCTGAATAGAACGCCCCGCGCCGCGACCGTTCGCGAATTTCGACCATTGACTTCGAATTGACATAACAGGAAATCAGACCGTCGGATTCTACTAAAACCAGAACCGTCGGGTTCGTATCGAAAAGTGCTTTCCAAGAATATAAGGGATTTGAAATCTAATGGTTGGATTTGGAGATAACTCCAAATCATTTTTGGAAAAGGTCGTTATGGATGCGGTTCGGTGGCCGTTATTGGAAACCGACTGTACGGGCCTTGATAAAATTATTAAAAATATTAACAATTTTTGAAAAATCATAATAAATGATTTGTAAAGAATTTGGATGAAAAATTCCACGTTTGTAAAGATAAATATATATTTTTATCAAAATGAACTAGTTATTAACTAGATTTATAAAGAGTTTTAATATAACCAGAAATTTCCAATATATAAATTGGAATGGATTTGAATAGAAATAATCTCCGGAATAATTTGATATTGGTTTCCGTGACTATATGGATATTGTGGAGGAATTTGGATGATATATATATATATATATATATATCATTATTCCCAAAAATATATTTGTTGGTTTCAGAATTTGATATTGAATATAAGCCGATTAATTTCTATTCAGAGCCTTGCATTTGATATCAAATTGGATTTTGGGTTTGTTGTGAATGGTGTCTTAAATAACATTGTCCTTAAACCCAGTTGAGAAAAGAATAAATCTTTAATTTAATATTTAGTGAAGTTTTCCAATTAATTAATATTTAATTGGAATTGAATAAAAGAATTGGATTTTTAGGTTTATAGTGAACGATGTTTTAAACGACATTTTTTCTTTAACCCGATTAACCGTGAAATGCAATTTGAAATTTATAAATCTTTTATTAAGATTTAACATAAATTTTCCAATGTAAAGATTTCAATTTAATATATTTTTTGGAATTGAATGGAATTCGATTTGGTAATAACCGAAGTGAGCTTTGGTGGAGGAAGGCTGTTAATATATATGGAATTTAAAAGGCTTTGTCATATTCCATTTATATTATTAGTCGGATACGGAAATTGATATCGATTATATATTGATCTGCTTTTCTGTGAAGATTCCATAGTTAATCGAATAGGATTTTGGGTTTATCGTGAATGGTGTTTTAAATGACACTGGTTATTTAACCTAGTTAAAGACAGGATTTCATGTCTAACATTGTATTTCGAACTGTATTGTTGATCTCTGCTAAATATATATCTGTTTGGTGGCGGAGAATTTATTCTTTTGCTTAACACCCTTCTCTAAGACGTACAAGCTTAGAGGTCATATATCGGCAGAAATCAATGGTACGGTGTAGATTGTCGATGTGGCATGTTTGTGTTTCCAAAGTTAAATAATCATTAACTAATATTGTTGGAAGAATAAAACTAAGTGGAGTTTTAATGAATCGTTAAATTAGATTGAAATGTGAATGTGATAATTTAAATTATCAAATTTGGGAAATGATCAAGAATGGAGTATCACCAGTTTTGCTCCAAGCGATAGTTAAATCTTTAATTAGATTTGAACGTGAAATGGTAATTAATTTTACCGATAACACCGTGGTGTTAGATCTGGAGTATTATCAGTTTTGCTCCATGGGATGAATAGGTTGGGATTAGGAAATTAAACAAATGATTACTTCGGTAAAGTGCGCTAATCCTGACTAGTTTGGATAAACCTTAATTTGGTTTGAATTGATATCCAAAGGAAGATTAAAGAATAAATTTCTAAGAATTTATCTTTGATAAAATTAATGGAAACCTTTCCCAAAGGATATGAATACTTGAATAAAAGAATATTCAGAATTGGACTAAGGCGTATGTTGTGTTTTTATAGCACTTAATTATAAAATACATGAATTATTCGGAAAGGCCAGGTTTATACCCATTCTGAATAATTGATTCGACGATAAGTCGACGATGAAGACAGTGGTTGAAGACTGGAGTTCTTCACATCGTTTGGATGATTACTGATGTCTTGATTGGGCTATACACCCAACAGAAGGTAATAAGTGGTGATCATCCAGACGTACTTGGAGATCGACAGGATATGCGAGGACCTCTCCCCTGTATTGGACATATGGGACGAGGAATAAGGTGCCTCTGGTTTCGTGCAGACCTAGAACGAACTAATAAATGGATGCGTGTCTGACATTGGATTTTATTCTGTGTTGATTGATCTTTACTAAATATATATCTGATCGGTGGCAGAGTTTTTATTCTCTTTCTTAACACCCTTCTCTAAGACGTACGAGCTTAGAGGTTATATATCGGTAGACATCAGCCACATGGCGTGAATCGCCTATGTGGCATGCTGAGATGCAAATGATCAAGGCTTCTGTTGAAAAGCTGAGTCTTGTAGTTGATGATCAAAGCACGACTTTCAATAGCATAGCTTTGTGTATAGCGTTAATTCGCGAGCCTCACACCCCGGTATGAGTCTAAAACGGGATCAGGAACGCAGGGAGAACACGACGTTTCTTTCTAGCTAGAGGTGGTGTCATAGTATGGAGCCTAGACATTTATATTTTTACCTATGTGGATGATGGATTGCGAGGCACCTCGGATATATCGGTTACTACGGAACCGATGGATATGTCCTATAGGACCAGGAAACGTGTGTTCAGGAATAACTAATCCACTAATGTAAGTGTGGACCAGCCTTACAGGAACCAAGGGTCCACTACAGGGGATCCTGAGGCATTTGCTAGAGTGTCTCGAATCGGAAGGAGCCATCGCTAACCTTGACTCATGATGGAATCTAATTTCCAATACATTACTTTTCGGTTTTAATTGTAGAGCCTAGTATGGCGACATGATATATGGTACCCATGCCGTCTATGAGTGATACATTTATATTCGAAGTTGATTTTGACACTATACACTTATAGTAATATCAAAATGATTTGTTTTAAATGTACCAAGCATGTTTGGTTATTATAAGGGAAAACTCTATCCTCCGGCTTGTGTTGCATTGTGTGATGGGACCTGAGTCTTGTAATAGCTTCATTTTTCCAAAAAACATTGCGTTGTTTGTATTATGCGCTAGAATTCTTGGGACTGGTTTTACAACGTGGTCCCTTGATTTACTTTATTTTTAAAGTAAAGATTTAATAACTATTTTAGTTCTCATACCAGTTCCATGACTGGCCTGGAGTTTATTGTTTTAACCTAAACTCTGGGTGCCCCTATTTTCCACACGAGCAGCTAGTAGTTGGGTTTTTGTAGATATTTGTTTTCCAGGATCCTGGATTTATAGCTGGAGCTATATTCGGAGATCTTTGTATCCGTATATTTATTTCGGTTGTGTCGATGCTATGTAATTTTAATCTATGATTTGTTTCTGATGTATATTATTTATTCATACTCTGTTATATTCTTGTACTCTGATGTAAATTGTTGTAATAAGCAATGAAATGTTCTTCTGCTTGTGTTCTGATTCGTCATGTTCTCAACTTAGTCTATGCTTTCCTATAAGTGCGAGTTTGGGTCGATTCAACATAGACATGTGCACATGTATTTTCTTCAAGCTTTGTAACGTCCCATATTTTCCCGTAACCAGATATTTAATTTAATTTATTATTTTAATTATTGATTTGAAATTTTAAATGGATTTTTAATATATAATTCGTTTATATTACGAAGTTCGAACGTATAATTTATATATAATTATAAAACGAACTAGAAACATCGTTGTAGTTCATAATTCGATTTGAATTTCAATTGAATATATTGGATCTGGTATAAATCGAAATTTTGTGAAAAAAGTATCGTTTGAATCTGTTTGATTTTTTTTTCTAATGGAATAGAAAATTGGAGATTACAGCTTATAGATTGTGAGTTATGCTCAATTCAAATTTTTGAATAATCGCTATGGAATTCGTTAATAAATGATAACGTTTATTTAATAAATTATAAAGGATTTATAATTTATCTGAATATCCTTTAACTCGAGATTCTTAATAATGAGTTTAAAATATATATTAGTTTATCTTGATGCTGTATAATATTTCATTTAGAGATATACAATAATAATTTATTATTATTTAGATTGAATTATTTTAGATTTAAGTATATTTTATGGTTATTATATAAGCCTTAAAAATAATTGTTTTTCAAACGATCTCCGTTTATGATGATTTTTATTGGACTATGTATAGCTAGTTATTGCTAGATTTCCAGTTTGGAGCCAATTAGAGTTGTTTTATCTGCGTGTGCAATTTAAAGGTGAACCGATAAATAAATTGGAATTAAAATAACATCGTTGTGCAAATAGAGTCGGTTTTCAATGAAATAAATTTCATTGGGACTGGAATGCCAAGATGTAGCAATATGTGCATTTTCATTATGTTTGGAGTCTATGTGTGACGGTACGAAATTTTATGGTTACCGGTAAACAACGGTAAGCGGTAGAAATTAAATACCATATAAAATAATATATAATATAAACTTAACCTCTAAGTAATTGTAGTACGTACCTACCTACCCTACCTTTCTTAAGTGCTAAGGAACGGTGCTGGTCTATATTTTAATTTGCAGAGAAGTAAGGCCTACCCTATATTTTTATTGAACGCTTACACTAAAATAGCCTATATTATTTATTTCTTAAGCCTTAAGTAAAAGTAGGTACACACTACGTTTTCCAGCTATACTATTTTCCTTTTGCATGCCTATACCTACCACACACATGCAGTGAAATGATATCGAACTTATTTGTTACTGCCTCTTATATATATGAGTTTTGTGTTCATTCTCCTTTTTCCAGCTAAGCTAAATAAGAAGCAAAGTGCTACGTTTTTTTTCAGTGCACACTTCATACCAAGCCGAACTTCCAGTTAAACCAAAAAATGTCGTATCCCTCAACATTAAAGCAGAAGGCAAGGCGTAGTAGTGTGGGAAGGCTAGGCAGTCACGGTGGTGATGATCTGTTCGAACAGTATGGTGTGTGTTTGTTTTTAGCAGAGTGTTTTCATTGTTCGTTCTTGCTAGGTGGCGGTTCGTGATGGGGCAGCAGTGTGTTGTCGAGTACAGGGAATCACGTTTTCGGGTTAGGAAGAGATCGTTGGGGGGAGGTACTGTTAGGTGGCGCACTAGTTGGTGGTGAGTCAGACGTGGAGGTTGGGGAAGAGAGCGGTGATTGGAGTTTTGGGTACAGCAGTTTGTATAGTAGCATGGAATGATGAATGATAAGGGGATGGTGGCATGTTCGAATGACATACAATAGGTTTTGGGGTTGTGATCTTTTGAAGCTGGATGTATGCAGTTCGACGCGAGGAACTATGCGGGGAAAGGAAATATGGGTATACAGTGAAAAGGAATAAAATAACAAAGGGGTTAGGTATGAAGCACTGCATGAAAACGTGGTAGGGTAGTTCGAACATTTGCAGCAGGTTTCGAATAAGAAAGGAAAAAAGAAAGAAAAATAAATAAATTGCATGCATGGGTGGAAGGATAGGCAAAGTTGTGAGGGATGGCTTCAGCATGGATGGGAAGATTGGTGTATCTTAGTGAAGAGGAGATACATCAGGTAAGAGGGAAAGTACATAAACAGTAAATAATAACGTGCTGACTGGATATACTTTCAAGAGGGGCTTAGGAAAAGCCCAACCATATAGATAACATGATGTTAATAATTCCTAACCTAAGTTTACACTACACATAAGTATGAGCTTAGGGTTCTAAATATTATTTAGAGATGTTAACAGTTGAGTATACATGCCTGGGTTGTTTCAAAAGTCAACGTACAAACATACGTTAGGTACATTTAAAAAAAATATTATCCATCCCCTATCATTGGTATGTCATAAAAGGAACGGAGCATGTATAGTATAAGTTTATATGTGTTAAGCCTATATGGAATAAGCTACGTCTATCTTACGAGATTACGATAATACTCGAGTGGTATATTAATAGTATACTTTTAAGGTTTTAATAATATTATTTTAATAGTAAATAGCTTATAAAATTTATAACGTGTGATTGTGTTATCAGAATGGAACGAAATAAGTGACGCCGGAACCATAACGGCAAGCGCAACATTTGTAGAGATGGTTTGGACAGTGTGGATGCAACTGAAAGTTTTAATTAAATTAAACGTCTGTTTAATTTAATTAAACCAACCATTTGATGAAGATAAGGTGAGTTCAACTCACTCGGTTTTTATTCCACTTATATTTTATATAAGTTGGATTTAAATATTTTTGTGCTATGGTTGTTATTGTTGGATGTTTACTGCATATATTGTTTACATTGACCGAACTGATTAAATTACACGTTCATTTAATTTAATTTAATTCAATTAGTATTTTCAATGATTGTAACCAGTGAAGGTAACTTACCATGTTGGTCACGTTTATAATTACATAAACGTATAAAATTTATAGTTAGATGTTTAAATTACTGTTATTATTTGATTATTAAAATCATATAGGAATATTAAATTGGATAATATTATTTGAGTTAACATATTTGGATGTTGGAAAAAAAATGTTGGAGGGAACCAACTGGATTCCTCACATATATTACATGTTATTTAATTTCATATTATTATTATATGAAATGTTCTGATTGGATTTGGTTTATAATTGGAAATTTATCGTTTGTTTTGTTTTAACCAATAGGTAGTATTGGTAAGTAATTGGCAGCATATGGCCCATAAATAAATCATTTCATAAATATTGATTCACCGTTAGGTGAATCAACATGAATAAAGTTATAAAATTTATTTTATAACTGAAGATGGATTTGAAATCTATTAGGTTGAATAAAAGTTTATTTAGAAGGAAATTATTATTTATTATTTGAGTTTGTAAGATATTATTAAATGATTTTATAAAGCAAATACTAATGTTAATAAGATGTATAAGCGAATGAGCTGAAATTGATGTAATTGTTAAAAGTTGGTTTAATTGTTTCTAAGAAACAATTAAATGGGATTATTTAAATTAATTATATTATGTGATGACCCTAAACCCCGATAAGACGGTAGCAAGGGTAATCTTTGGAATATAACTCATAAACAGATAATAGCAGAACAGAAATAAATAAATTCACCAGATAATGTACAATAGAATACACTAGATAAACATAATCATCAGAGTTACAGTATATAGGATCATACTTAGTACAAATACAGTTCAGCTATACATAAATGTCTACAGCGGAAAACAAAACATAATATGTACAATATGAGCTGAACATCATAAAAAGAGATAAATGATAGAATCCATCTTCGGCTCCAGCTATCCAGAAAGAGCCTGCTAAAACCTGAATACAAGGTTGCCCGTGTAGAAATAGGGGCACCCAAGTTTGCAAGTGAAACAAACTACGAGTCAGTCATGGGACTGGTATGAGAAATCTACTTAACACTTTTTATAATATGGCCAATCTGTAACAACCCGTAAAATGCGAGCCAGTTTGAAATTTTTATTTTGGCAATTTTAGCGAATTTTGAATATTTAAAATGAATTATTTTAAATAATATCGACGTGAAATTTATTTTGAATAGAATTCGAACGTATATATTATACGCGTCGTCGTTTGAATATAAATATTTATATATAATTATAAATAGAATTGAAAATGGCGCAGTAGTTCGATAATTCGATTTCAAACTTCAATTGAATGTACCGGGTGTAAAACAATCCGGATTTTAGTGAAACCAAAAACATTAGGATATAATTGATAATATTTTTCCAACGAATCCGAAAAATTGAAATTTCATAGCGGGAATCAAAAGATATGTCCAGTTGAAAATTCTGAATAGTCGCTATGGAATTCAGGCCCTTAAAAATGGACATTTTGCAAATGACCTCGGATTTCGACGAAACCAGTTTTGTTGGGTCCGTGATGTTAAGTTATTGCTAGATTCCAAATTTTATAATTTTTCGAATCAATATGTGAGCGTGGCAAAGGAAAACACGTTTGACCATTTCAGTTGATTTTAATCGACTGGAAATTAGCCATTTTTCAAACGGTCTCAGAATTCGACGAAACTAGTTTTGTTAGGACCGTATCGTCAATACGAGCTAGAAAATATTTTTCTGCAATTTATAGAGTTAGTATGTGACCCCGGTAATTTGAAATGTGCATTCAAATTCAATATATAGAGTCATATTTTGATTTTAACGAAAACTGATCGAAACGGCCGGACTGGCTTACGAAACATATCCCATTGTGTTCGGAATAAGGGTAATCAGCTAGGGATGATAGTCGTTGGGTCTCGTTTGGAGGTTGGATTTATAAGTCACTTTTTGGAGGAAAAATAATAAATTAATTATAATTAAATTGTAAAATGGGCCCCCTTTTCCTCTCTATACCCAGTCAACCATCCCCATTCACCGTTCAAACCAGACAACAAAATAAAAGAAAAAAAAAACCTCCAAATCGATTGAAGCACTCGTCGATCCTCCACCTCCTCTCATCGTGACCCCCTCACCCAGGGCGCCGCCTCCATCTCCAACCCCTTCTCCCTACCCGTGAATTCCGAACCCAATCCCTCACAAACCCGCGTCAGACCACCATGGAGCCTCGCACGTCCCTCCCTCAAACGAGAATCGAGCAAACCCTACTCCCTTTGAAACCGCAACACCCCCCCACCACAATCGAACCACCTCTCCTTCCGCCGGTGAAGCCGCGTGCCCTGGTGTATTAGATCGACGTCCGGTCATCGTCCTCGAGGTACGGCGGCGCCTCCTTTCTACGATGCGAGGGTTCCTGCTACGGGATGAAGACGAAAGGCAGCTCTCGAACTTACAGTTAGTTTAAATCATTTTTATACCATTTACATTGTTTTAAATCTGACTTTTTATATATATATATACATAAGAAATTTAAAGACATGATTTTGTTTTAATTAAAGACATGATTTTGTTTTAATTAAAGACATGATTTTGTTTAAATTAAAGACATGATTTTGTTTAAATTAAAGACAAGATTTTTTATAAACAAAATGGGTTTGATTTTTATATACATAAATAAGGGATTTTTATTTATAAGAAGATATGTGTTTTATTTATAAAAATATAATTTTTATATTATAGGAAGGTTCAAAATATAATTTTTATATAGTAGAAGGTATAAAAATATGATTTTTATATTAGTAGAGTATTAAAAATATAATTTTTACTATATAGAAATATTAAAAATATGATTTTTATATTTTTAAAGTATTAAAAATATAATCTTTATTATGTAGAAGATGTAAAAATATGATTTTTGCTTATGTAGAGAATTAAAAATATAATTTTTACATGATAGAAATATTAAAAATAACATCTTTATATGAGTAGCAAAATAAAGATGTGATTTTTATAATGATATAGTTGAAAAGGCGGAGTCTTTATATATTGAATAACAAAGAAAAATGTAATTTTTATATATTGAACTTCGATATAAAAATTCGATTTTTATATATTGAACTTTGAAGTAAAAACTCGATTTTTATATATAGAATAGCAAAGTAAAAACTCGATTTTTATATATAGAATAGCAAAGTAAAAACTCGATTTTTATATAGAATAGCAAAGTAAAAACTCGATTTTTATATAGAATAGCAAAGTAAAAACTCGATTTTTATATATAGAATAGCAAAGTAAAAACTCGATTTTTATATATTGAATAGCGAAGTAAAAATTCAATTTTTACATATGTAGTGGCTACGACAACGAAGCTGACAAAAAGGGCGAGAACGACGAAGATCTCTACAATAGGAGTGTCGTGAAGTTGGATAGCTTTCGGTGAGAATTTCTCACCTTTCAATTTCTTTTTCTAGTTATATATATATACTAGGATGCAGACGGTGCTTATTAGAAGCACCCGACACCCGTCCACAGACCATGGACTTGTTTGATTTGTTGTGTAGTTGGTTAGATTATTTGATTTGGATTTGATTGTTTTGGTGAAATTGAAATTGATATGATTGATGTGTGAATGGCGTGGGCCTTCACTAGACCGGGGATAAGGCTAGGCCTCGTCCCGTTTCTAGTATCGTGCCGTTATGCCGCCGAAATTTTCTAAAATATGTTAGAAAATAAAAATATCATTTTATTGTGTAAATGAATTGAACAGAAATTCATAGGTTAAAATAAAATGTTTTATCGTTAAAAATATAATTTTTAACGTGAATGTGAATAAATAAATATTCATTTACAAACCGGACGGTTTGTTTATGTACACCTATTTAAAGGACATTGATTGGGACGATAAATTTTACACATCGCCCAACTGCACAAATAAAATATGTGTTTGATTGTTTGAAACCCTACACGGGTGTTGGGATGAAATTTGAAGTTCACTCATCCTAATTGATTAAATATGTCGATCGATTGATTGACAGGCTGTTATGAGCGTTGAATATCTATATTTGATGCTTATACAGTGTAGTGCACTTTGGTTGATGGTTGATTATTTTTCAATGCTATGATATACATGTGTTGTATGAAAATCCATATAATTAACTTTATATGGTAATTGATTGGGCCTCATTCCAATTTGAAAAATAAAGTATATTATAAAATAAAAGTTCATGTGTTGACAGTTTCATCCATTGAGATTGGTCATGTGTTGAACGAAATATTTTAATAATAACGTTTACATCTTTATCAATATGAAATAAAAGTTCATGTGTTGACAGTACTCATTCATTGAGATTGGTCATGTGTTGAACGAAATATTTTGATAATAACAACTATTTTGAAAAAGAAATATTTGAAATAGAATATTTGAAAATAGAAATTTATGAAGCCGTGTTGATTAGATTGACGCCATTTTGACGTGAACGATATTTATATCGATTTTAAAACGATTTCGAAATGAATTGAATTGAAAACGATTTCGAAATGAATTGAATTGAAAACGATTTCGAAATGAATTGAATTGAAAACGATTTCGAAATGAATTGAATTGAAAACGATTTCGAAATGAATTGAATTGAAAACGATTTCGAAATGAATCGAATTGAAAATGAATTCAAATCGAATTGAAAACGAATTGAAATGAATTCAAATTGAATTGAAATTTGAATTGAATAGAAATGAATTTTAAAACGAATTTATAAAGGAGAATTCAATTTTGATTTGAATTGAAAAGGAAGTTGAAATTGCTGTTGAAACGAATTTAAAACTTTTTCTATAATTCGTTTTAAATAGAAATCGACGAAATATATATTATATATATTATATATATAATATAATGGCCTGAATAGAACGCGCCGCGCTGCGGCAGTTCGTGAATTTCGACCATTTATTTCAAACGGACATTACGGGAGATCCGACCGTCGGATTCTCCTAAAACTGGAACCGTTGGGTTCGTATCGAAAAGAGCTTTCTAACGAATATTAGAAATTTGAAATCTAACGGTTGGATTTGGAGATACGTCCAAATCAAATTCGAAAAAGGTCGCTATAAGTGCAGTTCGATGACCGTTGATGGAAATCGACTGTACGGGCCTTGATAAAATTATTAAAAATAGCAATAATTTGTGTAAAATCATAAGAAATGATTTGTGAAGATTTGGGATGAAAAACTCCATATTTGAAAAGATAAAAATAGATTTTTATCGAATTGAACTAGTTTTGAACTAGAATTATAATTCTATTTATTTTTAAATAAATAAATTGAATTCGAAAAGGGTTTTAAAAATAACCAAAATTTCCAATGATTGCATTGGAGTGGATTTGAATCGAAATTGTCTTCGGAATATTTCGATGTTGGAATTCGGGATTATGCAGATGTTGTTATGGAAATTTGAAAGATATATATATTTATATCGTTATTTCCAATACGACATTTGTTAATCGTAGAATTTGATATTGAATATAATCCGGGATATTTTCTATTCAGAGCCTTGTATTTAATATCAAATATGATTTGGGTTTGTCGTGAATGGTGTCTTCACTAACACTGTTCTTGAACCCAGTTGAGGAAATGATTAAATCTTTTTATTTAGATTTAATGAAGTGTACCAATTAAATGATATTTAATTGGAATTGAATTGATATTGATTTTTGGGTTTATCGTGAACAGTGTTTTAAATAACACTCGTTCTTTAACCCGATCATTAATGAAATGTGATTTTGGGTTGTCGTGAACGGTATCTTCAATAATACAGTTCTTAGACCTAAAGGAGTTAAGAAAATCAGAAACTAACTGGATATTAGTTAAGTTGAATAGTTTCCGAGGTATTGATCTGATGTTGGTTTCGGCCTTCGGGATTAATACTTAGGGAATTGCTCACTTGCTAATTTACAATTAGGGACTGATTGAAATGTGATGTGATTTTGGGTTTATCGTGAACCGTGTTTTAAATGCAATGATTCTTTAACCCAGTCACAGATTAAAACTAAGTGGAGTTTTAATGAATCTTTAATTAGATTGAAATAATCGAAATGGAGTATCACCAGTTTTGCTCCAGGCGATAGTTAAATCTTTAATTAGATTTGAACGTGAAATGGTAATTGAATTTACCGATAACACTGAGGTGTTAGATATGGAGTATTACCAGTTTTACTTCATGGGATAAATAGGTTGGGATTGGGAAATTAAAACCAATGATTACTTCGGTAAGGTTCGTTAATCTCGACTAGTTGAATCGAAATTCAAAAGAAGAATAAATTCAAGGAATTTATCTTGGATAAAATTAATGGGAACATTTCCCTATGAATGTGAAATTTAGAAACTAACTGTCGGTTGGCCAAACAGAATGGTTTTCTGGATATTGATCTGATGTTGGTTTCGGCCTTCGGGGTTAATATTTGGGAAATTATTCTCTTGATTAATTTACGGTTAGTGACTGATGAATTGGAATGAGGCGTATGTTGTGTTTGTGTAACACTTATTTAAAATATACGCGAGTTATTCGGAAAGACCGGGTTTATCCCATTCTGAATAACTGATACGACGATAAGTCGAAGATGAAGACGATGGTCGAAGACCGGAGGTCTTCACGTCGTTTGGGTAATTACTGATGATCTTGATTGGGCTGTACACCCAAGAAGATGGAAACAGTTAGTGATCGTCCAGACGTACTTGGAGATCGATGGATATGCGGGGTACTAGGTGCCTCCGGTTTCGTTCAGACCCAGAACGGACTTGTAAATGGACTGTGTGTCTGACATTGGATTTTAGTCCGTGTGTTTGATTTCTATTAAATATATATCTGTTTGGCGGCGGAGAATTTATTCTCTTGCTTAACGCCCTTCTCTGAGACGTACGAGCTCAGGGGTTATATATTGATGGATATCAAACGCATGGAGTGAATTGCCTGTGTGGCATGCCTAAGTGGCAATTGATCGAGGCTTCTGTTGAAAAGCAAAGTCTTGTGGTGATGATCAAAGCAAGGCCTTTGTGGCGTAGCTTTGTGTAACTTTTACTTCGCGTGTTTCACACCCGGTATGAACCAAAAACGGGAGAGGACGTCAGGGAGGGCATGCGTTTCTTTCTAGTTAGAAGTGGCGTCAGTGGTTTTACACGCCCTGACGAGTTTGACTTATGTGGTTGTTGCTGTTGCGAGGCGCCTCGGTTATATCGGTTTCGGCCGATGCTTCTGGTCGGCTGACGGGCCAGACTTACACCCCATAGGGTGGGGAAACGTAGTGTTCAGGCATTTTAATCCACATCGGTGGACCGGCCCTGAGGATCCAAGGGCCCACCTGTGTCTGGGTCCTGAGACACGGACTAGAGCGTCTCGAATCGGTTGAGGACTATCTTTTGCCTCGGTTCATAGACGGAAATCCAATTTCCAAATACGTGACTTTGCGGTTTTATTTGTAGAGCCTAGTATGGCGACATAGTGGGATGGGGCGCTCATGCCGCCTATGATTGATACTTATGATTTGAAGTTGTTTTATACACTATGCACTTATAATAGTATCAAACGATTTGTTTTAACCGTATCAAGCATTCTTTGGCTGTTATAAGGGAAAACCCTATCCTCGGCTGCGTTGCATTGTGTGATGGGACCTGGGTCTTATAACAGCTTCATTTTTCTTTATTTAGCATTGCGCTGTTTGTTTTATGCACTGGTATTCTTGGGAGGAAACCCGTTCCGTGTTATACGGCGTGGTCCCTTGATTTACCTAATGATTTAAAATAAAGATTAATAACTGTTTTAGTTCTCACACCAGTCACATGACTGACCTGGAGTTTATTGTTTTAACCTAAACTCTGGGTGCCCCTATTTTGACACGGGCAGCTAGTAGTTTTGGTTTTGCAGATTTATATTCACAGGATCCTGGTTTACAGCTGGAACGATATCCGGAAAGCTTTGTATCTGTATATCTCTTCTAGTTGTGTATTGTATTATTTTCCGCTGCTATGTATTTAAATGTAATTTAAATCTCTGATATTTCTGTGTCATATTCATTTATACTCTGTATATTCTTGTAATCTGATGCATTGTTGTAATATACAATGAAATGTTCTTTTATATGCGTTCTGTTTTGTCGTGTTCTCAAGCGATAGGGCGTTTCGAACGGCCTGGATCGGTTTAGCGACTGGTTCGGACCGAGCGAGATTCCTTGCCGTCACAGTTGGTATCAGAGCTTTGGTTTACAAAGCTCAGAGAACAAGACACATTAGAAACATACGAAAGAATTCATCAGATATTGGATTAGTAACATCCAATGGGAATGACTCGTTAGAGATGGGATCAGTAGTATCCTAGAACGAGTGTGAAGAGTAAATTTTTAAAATAAAAATGAAAACCCATTTTGTTTTGAAAATTTAAATCAATTATTCGTAGTTGATTATTTATTTATATTGATTTGGACAGTCCAGTATATAAAGAATTTGCATATACGCCTTGCAAACGTATATTCGAAGTTTTAATATACCGGGTAGATATAGAACCGCACTCTGGTAGCCCAACAATGTTCTGATGGTGGTTCGAAACATCATCAGCATTTATTTTCGAGTGACGAAGGTGTGATTTCTATATATTTCCATTAGACTGGTGTGAGAACCAAAATTAGATAGGGTCTATTGTTGTGATTTGGCATCAAAAATCTGATTTTTGACTATGTATCAAAGTTATCAATTTGAAACGTTAATCCACTAATTGATTGATGTTTGTGTTGTTTGTTTAATTGTTTGATAATTTTGAACCATTATGCCTAACTGAATCAAATATTGACTTATATTGAAAATTGGTTGCATTTGCTTGCATATACGTATATATCATTGAACAGGTCATAGCAAGGAGGCTAGAGCCAGAGAATAAAATTTGTTTGCCCGACAAATAGGTACATGTTTACTACATAATTTCCTGTTTTGTTTGGGTGATGATGATTTTGTGAGCCTATTGGCTAGCCGCTTGGATTTTTCTTTTTCTTTTTGAGATCTGAAGGACCGGGGAAGCTATTTGAAATTCCCCGATGCTCCCGGTGCAGGGGAGGTTATGGCGAAATTTTTCAAAAATTTAGGGTGTTAGCCAAATTTTTGAAATTTTGAAAATTCTCAGAAACTAAAGAGTTGGAGAATGGAAACCAGATCGAGCGTAGTGTTGATTAATCAAACCACTTTCGACTTTGTTCCTTTTCGGGGACGAAAAGTTTTAAGTGGGGGAGATTGTAACAACCCGTAAAATGCGAGCCAGTTTGAAATTTTTATTTTGGCAATTTTAGCGAATTTTGAATATTTAAAATGAATTATTTTAAATAATATCGACGTGAAATTTATTTTGAATAGAATTCGAACGTATATATTATACGCGTCGTCGTTTGAATATAAATATTTATATATAATTATAAATAGAATTGAAAATGGCGCAGTAGTTCGATAATTCGATTTCAAACTTCAATTGAATGTACCGGGTGTAAAACAATCCGGATTTTAGTGAAACCAAAAACATTAGGATCTAATTGATAATATTTTTCCAACGAATCCGAAAAATTGAAATTTCATAGCGGGAATCAAAAGATATGTCCAGTTGAAAATTCTGAATAGTCGATATGGAATTCAGGCCCTTAAAAATGGACATTTTGCAAATGACCTCGGATTTCGACGAAACCAGTTTTGTTGGGTCCGTGATGTTAAGTTATTGCTAGATTCCAAATTTTATAATTTTTCGAATCAATATGTGAGCGTGGCAAAGGAAAACACGTTTGACCATTTCAGTTGATTTTAATCGACTGGAAATTAGCCATTTTTCAAACGGTCTCAGAATTCGACGAAACTAGTTTTGTTAGGACCGTATCGTCAATACGAAGCTAGAAAATATTTTTCTGCAATTTATAGAGTTAGTATGTGACCCCGGTAATTTGAAATGTGCATTCAAATTCAATATATAGAGTCATATTTTGATTTTAACGAAAACTGATCGAAACGGCCGGACTGGCTTACGAAACATATCCCATTGTGTTCGGAATAAGGGTAATCAGCTAGGGATGACAGTCGTTGGGTCTCGTTTGGAGGTTGGATTTATAAGTCACTTTTTGGAGGAAAAATAATAAATTAATTATAATTAAATTGTAAAATGGGCCCCCTTTTCCTCTCTATACCCAGTCAACCATCCCCATTCACCGTTCAAACCAGAAAACAAAATAAAAGAAAAAAAAACCTCCAAATCGATTGAAGCACTCGTCGATCCTCCACCTCCTCTCATCGTGACCCCCTCACCCAGGGCGCCGCCTCCATCTCCAACCCCTTCTCCCTACCCGTGAATTCCGAACCCAATCCCTCACAAACCCGCGTCAGACCACCATGGAGCCTCGCACGTCCCTCCCTCAAACGAGAATCGAGCAAACCCTACTCCCTTTGAAACCGCAACACCCCCCACCACAATCGAACCACCTCTCCTTCCGCCGGTGAAGCCGCGTGCCCTGGTGTATTAGATCGACGTCCGGTCATCGTCCTCGAGGTACGGCGGCGCCTCCTTTCTACGATGCGAGGGTTCCTGCTACGGGATGAAGACAAAAGGCAGCTCTCGAACTTACAGTTAGTTTAAATCATTTTTATACCATTTACATTGTTTTAAATCTGACTTTTTATATATATATATACATAAGAAATTTAAAGACATAATTTTGTTTTAATTAAAGACATGATTTTGTTTTAATTAAAGACATGATTTTGTTTAAATTAAAGACATGATTTTGTTTAAATTAAAGACATGATTTTTTATAAATAAAATGGGTTTGATTTTTATATACATAAATAAGGGATTTTTATTTATAAGAAGATATGTGTTTTATTTATAAAAATATAATTTTTATATTATAGGAAGGTTCAAAATATAATTTTTATATAGTAGAAGGTATAAAAATATGATTTTTATATTAGTAGAGTATTAAAAATATAATTTTTACTATATAGAAATATTAAAAATATGATTTTTATATTTTTAAAGTATTAAAAATATAATCTTTATTATGTAGAAGATGTAAAAATATGATTTTTGCTTATGTAGAGAATTAAAAATATAATTTTTACATGATAGAAATATTAAAAATAACATCTTTATATGAGTAGCAAAATAAAGATGTGATTTTTATAATGATATAGTTGAAAAGGCGGAGTCTTTATATATTGAATAACAAAGAAAAATGTAATTTTTATATATTGAACTTCGATATAAAAATTCGATTTTTATATATTGAACTTTGAAGTAAAAACTCGATTTTTATATATAGAATAGCAAAGTAAAAACTCGATTTTTATATATAGAATAGCAAAGTAAAAACTCGATTTTTATATAGAATAGCAAAGTAAAAACTCGATTTTTATATAGAATAGCAAAGTAAAAACTCGATTTTTATATATAGAATAGCAAAGTAAAAACTCGATTTTTATATATTGAATAGCGAAGTAAAAATTCAATTTTTACATATGTAGTGGCTACGACAACGAAGCTGACAAAAAGGGCGAGAACGACGAAGATCTCTACAATAGGAGTGTCGTGAAGTTGGATAGCTTTCGGTGAGAATTTCTCACCTTTCAATTTCCTTTTCTAGTTATATATATATACTAGGATGCAGACGGTGCTTATTAGAAGCACCCGACACCCGTCCACAGACCATGGACTTGTTTGATTTGTTGTGTAGTTGGTTAGATTATTTGATTTGGATTTGATTGTTTTGGTGAAATTGAAATTGATATGATTGATGTGTGAATGGCGTGGGCCTTCACTAGACCGGGGATAAGGCTAGGCCTCGTCCCGTTTCTAGTATCGTGCCGTTATGCCGCCGAAATTTTCTAAAATATGTTAGAAAATAAAAATATCATTTTATTGTGTAAATGAATTGAACAGAAATTCATAGGTTAAAATAAAATGTTTTATCGTTAAAAATATAATTTTTAACGTGAATGTGAATAAATAAATATTCATTTACAAACCGGACGGTTTGTTTATGTACACCTATTTAAAGGACATTGATTGGGACGATAAATTTTACACATCGCCCAACTGCACAAATAAAATATGTGTTTGATTGTTTGAAACCCTACACGGGTGTTGGGATGAAATTTGAAGTTCACTCATCCTAATTGATTAAATATGTCGATCGATTGATTGACAGGCTGTTATGAGCGTTGAATATCTATATTTGATGCTTATACAGTGTAGTGCACTTTGGTTGATGGTTGATTATTTTTCAATGCTATGATATACATGTGTTGTATGAAAATCCATATAATTAACTTTATATGGTAATTGATTGGGCCTCATTCCAATTTGAAAAATAAAGTATATTATAAAATAAAAGTTCATGTGTTGACAGTTTCATCCATTGAGATTGGTCATGTGTTGAACGAAATATTTTAATAATAACGTTTACATCTTTATCAATATGAAATAAAAGTTCATGTGTTGACAGTACTCATTCATTGAGATTGGTCATGTGTTGAACGAAATATTTTGATAATAACAACTATTTTGAAAAAGAAATATTTGAAATAGAATATTTGAAAATAGAAATTTATGAAGCCGTGTTGATTAGATTGACGCCATTTTGACGTGAACGATATTTATATCGATTTTAAAACGATTTCGAAATGAATTGAATTGAAAACGATTTCGAAATGAATTGAATTGAAAACGATTTCGAAATGAATTGAATTGAAAACGATTTCGAAATGAATTGAATTGAAAACGATTTCGAAATGAATTGAATTGAAAACGATTTCGAAATGAATTGAATTGAAAACGATTTCGAAATGAATCGAATTGAAAATGAATTCAAATCGAATTGAAAACGAATTGAAATGAATTCAAATTGAATTGAAATTTGAATTGAATAGAAAAGAATTTTAAAACGAATTTATAAAGGAGAATTCAATTTTGATTTGAATTGAAAAGGAAGTTGAAATTGCTTTTGAAACGAATTTAAAACTTTTTCTATAATTCGTTTTAAATAGAAATCGACGAAATATATATTATATATATTATATATATAATATAATGGCCTGAATAGAACGCGCCGCGCTGCGGCAGTTCGTGAATTTCGACCATTTATTTCAAACGGACATTACGGGAGATCCGACCGTCGGATTCTCCTAAAACCGGAACCGTTGGGTTCGTATCGAAAAGAGCTTTCTAACGAATATTAGAAATTTGAAATCTAACGGTTGGATTTGGAGATACGTCCAAATCAAATTCGAAAAAGGTCGCTATAAGTGCAGTTCGATGACCGTTGATGGAAATCGACTGTACGGGCCTTGATAAAATTATTAAAAATAGCAATAATTTGTGTAAAATCATAAGAAATGATTTGTGAAGATTTGGGATGAAAAACTCCATATTTGAAAAGATAAAAATAGATTTTTATCGAATTGAACTAGTTTTGAACTAGAATTATAATTCTGTTTATTTTTAAATAAATAAATTGAATTCGAAAAGGGTTTTAAAAATAACCAAAATTTCCAATGATTGCATTGGAGTGGATTTGAATCGAAATTGTCTTCGGAATATTTCGATGTTGGAATTCGGGATTATGCAGATGTTGTTATGGAAATTTGAAAGATATATATATTTATATCGTTATTTCCAATACGACATTTGTTAATCGTAGAATTTGATATTGAATATAATCCGGGATATTTTCTATTCAGAGCCTTGTATTTAATATCAAATATGATTTGGGTTTGTCGTGAATGGTGTCTTCACTAACACTGTTCTTGAACCCAGTTGAGGAAATGATTAAATCTTTTTATTTAGATTTAATGAAGTGTACCAATTAAATGATATTTAATTGGAATTGAATTGATATTGATTTTTGGGTTTATCGTGAACAGTGTTTTAAATAACACTCGTTCTTTAACCCGATCATTAATGAAATGTGATTTTGGGTTGTCGTGAACGGTATCTTCAATAATACAGTTCTTAGACCTAAAGGAGTTAAGAAAATCAGAAACTAACTGGAGATTAGTTAAGTTGAATAGTTTCCGAGGTATTGATCTGATGTTGGTTTCGGCCTTCGGGATTAATACTTAGGGAATTGCTCACTTGCTAATTTACAATTAGGGACTGATTGAAATGTGATGTGATTTTGGGTTTACCGTGAACCGTGTTTTAAATGACACTGATTCTTTAACCCAGTCACAGATTAAAACTAAGTGGAGTTTTAATGAATCTTTAATTAGATTGAAATAATCGAAATGGAGTATCACCAGTTTTGCTCCAGGCGATAGTTAAATCTTTAATTAGATTTGAACGTGAAATGGTAATTGAATTTACCGATAACACTGAGGTGTTAGATATGGAGTATTACCAGTTTTACTTCATGGGATAAATAGGTTGGGATTGGGAAATTAAAACCAATGATTACTTCGGTAAGGTTCGTTAATCTCGACTAGTTGAATCGAAATTCAAAAGAAGAATAAATTCAAGGAATTTATCTTGGATAAAATTAATGGGAACATTTCCCTATGAATGTGAAATTTAGAAACTAACTGTCGGTTGGCCAAACAGAATGGTTTTCTGGATATTGATCTGATGTTGGTTTCGGCCTTCGGGGTTAATATTTGGGAAATTATTCTCTTGATTAATTTACGGTTAGTGACTGATGAATTGGAATGAGGCGTATGTTGTGTTTGTGTAACACTTATTTAAAATATACGCGAGTTATTCGGAAAGACCGGGTTTATCCCATTCTGAATAACTGATACGACGATAAGTCGAAGATGAAGACGATGGTCGAAGACCGGAGGTCTTCACGTCGTTTGGGTAATTACTGATGATCTTGATTGGGCTGTACACCCAAGAAGATGGAAACAGTTAGTGATCGTCCAGACGTACTTGGAGATCGATGGATATGCGGGGTACTAGGTGCCTCCGGTTTCGTTCAGACCCAGAACGGACTTGTAAATGGACTGTGTGTCTGACATTGGATTTTAGTCCGTGTGTTTGATTTCTATTAAATATATATCTGTTTGGCGGCGGAGAATTTATTCTCTTGCTTAACGCCCTTCTCTGAGACGTACGAGCTCAGGGGTTATATATTGATGGATATCAAACGCATGGAGTGAATTGCCTGTGTGGCATGCCTAAGTGGCAATTGATCGAGGCTTCTGTTGAAAAGCAAAGTCTTGTGGTGATGATCAAAGTAAGGCCTTTGTGGCGTAGATTTGTGTAACGTTTACTTCGCGTGTTTCACACCCGGTATGAACCAAAAACGGGAGAGGACGTCAGGGAGGGCATGCGTTTCTTTCTAGTTAGAAGTGGCGTCAGTGGTTTTACACGCCCTGACGAGTTTGACTTATGTGGTTGTTGCTGTTGCGAGGCGCCTCGGTTATATCGGTTTCGGCCGATGCTTCTGGTCGGCTGACGGGCCAGACTTACACCCCATAGGGTGGGGAAACGTAGTGTTCAGGCATTTTAATCCACATCGGTGGACCGGCCCTGAGGATCCAAGGGCCCACCTGTGTCTGGGTCCTGAGACACGGACTAGAGCGTCTCGAATCGGTTGAGGACTATCTTTTGCCTCGGTTCATAGACGGAAATCCAATTTCCAAATACGTGACTTTGCGGTTTTATTTGTAGAGCCTAGTATGGCGACATAGTGGGATGGGGCGCTCATGCCGCCTATGATTGATACTTATGATTTGAAGTTGTTTTATACACTATGCACTTATAATAGTATCAAACGATTTGTTTTAACCGTATCAAGCATTCTTTGGCTGTTATAAGGGAAAACCCTATCCTCGGCTGCGTTGCATTGTGTGATGGGACCTGGGTCTTATAACAGCTTCATTTTTCTTTATTTAGCATTGCGCTGTTTGTTTTATGCACTGGTATTCTTGGGAGGAAACCCGTTCCGTGTTATACGGCGTGGTCCCTTGATTTACCTAATGATTTAAAATAAAGATTAATAACTGTTTTAGTTCTCACACCAGTCACATGACTGACCTGGAGTTTATTGTTTTAACCTAAACTCTGGGTGCCCCTATTTTGACACGGGCAGCTAGTAGTTTTGGTTTTGCAGATTTATATTCACAGGATCCTGGTTTACAGCTGGAACGATATCCGGAAAGCTTTGTATCCGTATATCTCTTCTAGTTGTGTATTGTATTATTTTCCGCTGCTATGTATTTAAATGTAATTTAAATCTCTGATATTTCTGTGTCATATTCATTTATACTCTGTATATTCTTGTAATCTGATGCATTGTTGTAATATACAATGAAATGTTCTTTTATATGCGTTCTGTTTTGTCGTGTTCTCAAGCGATAGGGCGTTTCGAACGGCCTGGATCGGTTTAGCGACTGGTTCGGACCGAGCGAGATTCCTTGCCGTCACACAATCCCAGGACCACGCCACTTTTGCGGAACGGGTTTACTCCATTGGATTGCCAGTGCTTTAAAACAAGTAAATCTTTTAAACATCGTAATGTTTTTTATAAACATGAAGCCATTATAAGACTCAGTTCCCATCACATAATGCAACACAAACCGAAGGATAGAGTTTTACATTATAATGGCCAAAATATGCTTGATACGAATAAAAACAAAAGTATTTGATATTATTACTAGTGTTTGTATGTTTCAAAAACAATTTCAATCATAACAATTAATCGTAGACGGCATGGGTACCATATATCATGTCGCCATATATATATATATATACACAATCAAAATCGCACGATGTCATATTTGGAAATTGGATTTCCGTCATGAACCAAGGCAAAAGATAGTCCTTACCAAATTCGAGACAATCTAGCCTACCATGTCTAAGGATCAGAGCTCGAGTTACCCTTGGATCGTCAGGGCCGGTCCACCGATGTGGATTAAAATGCCTGAACACTGCGTTTCCCCACCCTTTGGGGCGTAAATGAGTCCTATGACTCCATCGGCTCCACATAATCACTGATATATCCGAGGCGCCTCGCAACAGCAACAACCACACAGGTGAAAATAATATAAATGTCAGGGATGGTAGGTCACTGACACCACCCTAGCTAGAAAGAAACGCATGCCCTCCTTGATGTCCTCTCCCGTTTCTGGTTCATACCGGGGTGTGAGGCTCGCGAATCAACATCATACACAAACCTATGCCACACAGGCCGTGCTTTGATCATCCATCTCAAGACTTTGCTTTTCAACAGAAGCCTTGATCATCTGCCACCTTGCGCATGCCACACAAGCAATTCACTCCATGCGACTGATTTCTATCGATATATAACCTCTGAGCTTGTACGTCTCAAAGAAGGGCGCTAAGAAAGAGAATAAATTCTCCGCCGCCAAACATATATATATTTAATAGAGATCAATCAGCACAGAACAAAATCCAATGTAAGACACACAGTCTATTTACAAGTTCGTTCTGGGTCTGAACGAAACCGGAGGCACTCAATACCTCGCATATCCATACAATCAACAGGTATGTCCGGACGGCTACTACTTCAGCCCCGTCAAGGTAGCTACTCCTATCATGAGCATCAGTAGCACCCCTCCATTCGACGTGCAGATCATCGGTCTTGCACCGTCTTCATATCTTCAACTTTCAATCGTCGATCAATTATTTGAAATGAGAATCAACTCGGCCTTTTCAAATAATTCACGTATATTTAGAATTTCAAATCAATTCATTTCAATGGTTAAATTATTCGGTATCGCTAATTCTGTTCTTTAATGTAATTTTCACGCCAAACACATTCAACCATCAAATATCACATAAACCGAGCAAATTCAGTTTATTTTCATTCTATATCGTTTATAATATTTTATCACGATTTATCGCTATTTTTAGTTATTTAAAAATATCCAATTCATTCAAACGACGCTTTAGGCCATAGCGTGGCCGTGGCACTGTTTTTCTTTAGATTTGATTTACACATGTCTGAAAATTTAACTGTTGGATCTTCACAAATTTTATATCATTAGAAAGACTTTTCAAAACGAATCCAATGGTTTCAGTTTTGGGAAAATCCGACGGTCGGATCTCCCGCGCTAATCGTTTGAATTTACGATTTCAAAATACGAACTACAGCGTCGTTATTCGATTTAATTTAATTATATATATATATAAATATAATCGATTCTGGCGCTATTTTTCTTCAGATTTGAATTAAAAATTCCAGACAATCCAACCGTTGGATTTTCACAAAGTGGGTGTCGTTGGAAAGATATTTCCAAAGCGAACCCAATGGTTTCAGTTTCGGGAAAATCCGATGGTCGGATCTCCCGCACTAATCGTTTGAAATCACAGTTTCAAAACACGAACTGCAGTTTCGTTATTCAATTTATTTTAATTATATTTATATATATATATATATATATATAAATATAATTCATTCTTCGATTTCAAAACCATATCCGCTTCATATATTTGATAAAAATGATATTTTTATCATCAAAAATCTTTATTCAACACATGAATATTTTTAGCATTTCATATTCACAATAAAAATGTAGATTTTATTGTTCAATCTATATATTTAACACACGAATGTTTTCGACTTCACATCTACGATAAAAATATGATTTTTATCATTCTACTCCTTTATTCAACACATGAATATTTTCTATAGTTGATATATATAATAAAAATGTTATTTTTACCTTTCAAAGAATTTATTCAACACATGAGCTTCATTCAACACATGAATTTCTATTCAACACATGAACTTTTATTCAACACATGAATATTTTCTATAGTTTATATATATAATAAAAATTTGATTTTTATTGTAAAACAATTTATTTCAAAACACGATTATTTTATATAGTTCATACATAAGGTAAAAATGTTACTTTTGGTGTTAAAACAATTTATTTACAATACTAATATTTTATATAGTCTATATATATAATAAAAATGTTATTTTTATCTTTCAAAGAATTTATTCAACACATGAACTTCATTCAACACATGAATTTCTACTCAACACATGAATTTCTATTCAACACTTGAATATAGTTTTCAACACATGAAAATAATTCTTACACATGAATATTATTGAAAATTTCGGCAGCATAACGGCAGGGTAGTTAAAACCGGCACTGTCCCTAGTACGACTCCTCGCTCTACCTTAAAACCTTGCGGTATTTGACAATGGGGATTTCATGCATCTAATTCGTACACAGACAAGCATGTTTATTTTTCTTTTCCACAAACTACTCCTATGTGGTTTCATCCAAAATAATTTTCATCCACAAACAGGTATTTTTCAACCACAATCAATCATTCATGATTTTCACCAAATTTCACATCAACCAATAATCCAAACAATATCATAACCAGTAAATATCGTCCATGGTCTGTGGACGAGGGGAGTATATATATATATTTGTATATAAATATATTTCAATTTCATTTCACTTCATTTCAATCATTTCAACACATATATAATTTTTACAACGCCTATATAACTTATACATCGAACATACAACTTATACAACGCTTATACATGTGATTTACAACGCTTATATAACTTATACATCAACTATATAATTTATACATCGTTGTTTTCCATATCGTTTATAAATTAGAAATCTCACATTGGGTTCCACTCCACCAAAAATTGCAGAAGGCTCAGAAAAATATGCGGTCTCTTCTAAAATGTAGAAGACGTCCGCATGAGTCCACTGTCTCTTGTTTCACTGGATTTCGTCAACATAGTAAAAAGATATGATTTTTATTGTAAAATCATAAACCGTAGCGCTTTAAAGTGCTATTAACTATTTAAAATAAAATAAACCATATACCTTTTTGATTTGTTCAAAACTAGGTTAGAGTTTTTCTTGCAATCCGCGAGGTTTGGTGACAATCGGAAGATTCCACGCGAAAGAGGACGAAGAGGCGCTCCAGGTGGTGGTCCCCTTGTTGAACTCTACGGCGGCTACCACCCTCGGCGGCGGCTTGAAGTCGTGACCTTCAGGGCGTCGGATCTCCCGATATCGGCGACGATAAGCGGCGCTGCGGCTATGGATGTGGAGAGGAGATCGAGCTCTTAAAAAAGTTCCACTGGAAGGAGGTGAAAGGGTGAGCGGTTTCGCCGGAAAATGGCCAGGAAGTTTTAAACCCCCTCCGTCTTCGATCGCAGGTATGTCGGGGGGAGAGTGTGATAACCCCAAACCTCCGTAGAACGAAAGCTGAGATGATCATTGGAATACAACATAAATATAGCAACACATAACACAGATAACAACATAAATATAAGAATCTATTAAACAACAACATCAACATAGCAGCGGAATATGGATGTTATCATAACACAGAATCCCAGTCACAGAGTCCTACTTATTACATCAAAATCCCAACAAAAGGAAAACAAGTACATAATGTCAAAAGTACAGTTTGAAATGAAATGGAATACGATCAGAATGTCTCAAAGTCTAAGCAGAAACAAAGATAAAGATGAGGGTCTGCATAGTCCAGCAAAGCACCTCGATAAGCAGCAACACCAAAGCAAATAAGCAAGCTCCAAGATCAGCAACTCCAAGGAAGCAAACTAACAACCTGTCAATTGGCTGCCCATGTGGAAAGAGGGCACCCGAATTTGCAAAGTGAAACAAAATTCGAGTCAGTCATGGGACTGGTATGAGAAATCTTTCTATACTAACTGATCATATGGCGAATCACAGGACCACGCCGCTAAGGCGGAACAGGTTTACTCCATTGGATTGCCAGTGCATAATTAAGTAAGTCGTTTAAATAACGCTATGCATTTTAAAGAAAAATGTGATCGTTATAAGACCCAAGTCCCATCACACAATGCAACGCACACCAGAGGAAAGGGTTTTCCCTTATAACGATCAAAAGATGATAAATACGTCAAACGTATTACTACTAGTGTGCATATGTTTTCATAAATCATTTCAATATAAATGTATTAATCCTAGACGACATAGGTACCATATATTATGCCGCCGTATATAAGTATACAACTAAAATCGTAATGTCGTATTGGAGAATTGGTTTCCATCATGAGTCGAGGCTAGGGGCAAACTCCTCTCCGATTCGAGACAATCTAGCAAATGCCTCAGGATCCCCCGCAGTGAACCCTTGGAAGCGGTAGGGCCGGTCCACACATATGTGTGTGGATTGGTTATGCCTGAACACACGTTTCCCGGTCCCTTTGGACCTATAGTATGACCACCAACGGCCTATAAAACACGAGGTACCTCAAAATCCATCATCCACATAAGTAAAATGTCAGCGCTGGTAGGTCCCTGACACAACTCTAGCCAGAAAGAAACGTGTGCACTCCCTACGGTCCGTATCCCGTTTTTGACTCATACCGGGGTGTGAGGCTCGTGAGGTTACGTTATACACAAAGCTACGCCTAAACAGGCCGTGCTTTGATCATCTTCCACAAGGCCTGCTTTTCAACAAAACCTTGATCATTCGCATCTTAGCGTGCCACGTTGACAATTCGCGTCATGCTATCGATAACTACTAACATATACCAGGGTGTTAAGCAGAGAATAAATTCTCTACCACCAAACAAGCATACATTAATAAAAATTGATTTAGTTACACGAAACGAATTCCAACGTCAGACGCGCGTCCATACAAGTCCGTTCTGGGTTTGAACGAAACCGGAGATACCAGAGAGGTTCTCGCTTATCCGGACAATCAACTCATACGACCGGCCAACTACTACATCGACCCCTTCCTGGGAGCAAATCAGTCCAAGGTCTCAATAATCTTTGCCCGTTCGACGTGAAGATCGTCGGTCTTCAACATCGTCTTCTATTATTTCGATTTAAATCGTCGTTTGATTATTTGAAATGAGTTAAACTCGGCCTTTTCAAATAATCATCGCATAATTATCATTTAAATCGTTTCACGTCGTTTATATCCATTTATAACGGCTTACTGCTATTTTTATTTATTTAAAAATAGTGAGAATTAATTAAACGACGCTTCGGGTCGATAGACGATCCTGGTGCTGTTTTTACCAAAATTTGTTTTAAATATATCTTAAAATCTAACCGTCAGGTTTTGGTAAATTTTATGTCGTTGGTAAGCTCTTTCCAAGACAGTCCTAACGGATCCAGTTTTGGGAGAATTCAACGGTCGTATCTTTCTGTACAACCGTTTAAAGTTATGATTTCAAAACGCGAACTACCGCGCGTGTTTCGCTTAGTTTAAATTTATATTATATTATATATAAATAAATATATGTATACAAACCCTTTGGCGATTTCCACTATTTCAAAATCCATTCTTTTATTTATAAAATGATATTTTTGGCCGCCAATTCTAATGCGACAAAAATAATGATTTTAACTATGTATATTTTTATATTAAATAAAATAATGTCTTTGTTTGCCAATTCTAATGCGACAAAAATAATGTTTTTAACTATATATTTATGAAAAGAATATTTTTGTCCGCTAATTCTAATGCGACAAAAATTATGCTTTTACATTATATATATTCAATAAACATGATATTTTCCTTTTATCCTTTTTATCTACATATACAATGTAAGTGTCTTTTACTTTACATTGAAAATGTAAATTCTTTCTTTAATTTCTTTACATTGAAAATAATGTTTTCTATTCTTTTCTTTATTATTTTTACATAGAAAATGTTCTCTTCTTTATTTTCTTTTCATAGAAAAATGTTTCTTTTCTTTATTTTCTTTTCATAGAAAAATGTTTTCTTTTCATTATTTCTGCCATATTTTTTTCCACCCAATAATTTAAAATAAAAATTTTAAATTGGTTCGGATTTTCCGGGTCGTTACAATCTCCCCCACTTAAAAGCTTTTCGTCCTCGAAAAGAAAATAAAAGTAGGAAACGACGGAAATGTAAATTGTGGTAAATGTACCTTAACACAAGAATCATTTGGAGATGTCCTCTCTGCAGTGGGGGTAAGCCCTTTTGAAGCTATCCTCTGTCTCCCAAGTACAGTCCCTAGGATCCCCACTCCACTGCACCTTGACTAGGTGAATCTTCTTATTCCTCAGAACCCGGGTTTCTTTGCCAATGATCTTCAACGGATCCTTTCTCACTGTCAGATTAGGAGTAATATCCAAGACCTGTTGATTCAATTCATCCTCAATCAAATCAGGATCGTGCACATGCTTGCGGAATTGAGACACATGAAAGACATCATGCACCCCAGGTAGCCAGTCGGGCAACTGCACTCGATAAGCAAGAGTACCAATCCTTTCGAGGATAGGAAATGGACCAATGAACCTTGGCGCCAATTTCCCAGTCTTCCCAAAACGAATCACGCCCCTCAATGGAGAAACCTTCAGATATACTCGATCACCAACAGAGAATTCTAAGTGTCTTCTTCGCTGATCTGCATAACTCTTCTGTCGGCTCTGAGCAGCCAACAGGCGCTTCTTAATCAAGTCAACCTTGTCTGATGCTTCACGAACCATGTCGGGACCCAAGACTAATCGATTGCCTGGCTCCACCCAACATGCCGGGGACCTGCATGGTTTGCCATATAGTAATTCAAACGGTGACATTCCCAAACTGGCTTCGTAGCTATTATTGTAAGAGAACTCCACCAAGTATAAATGGTCCTCCCATGAACCACCATAGTCAAGAATGCACGCTCGCAACAAGTCTTCTAAAATGCGGTTCACCCTCTCAGTCTGCCCATCTGTCTGAGGGTGATAAGCTGTGCTCAGATTCAACTTAGTACCGAGTTCTTCTTGGAAGGCTTCCCAGAACTTGCTCGTAAATATTGGGTCCCGATCACTAACAATGCTTCTTGGGATCCCATGCAGTCTGACAATCTCTTTAAGATAAAGCTGTGCCAAACTCCGAGCTGTTCTGTTGGTCTTGACAGGGATAAAATGGGCAGACTTTGTTAAGTGGTCGACAATTACCCATATACTATCGTTCCCTTTTCTGGTACGGGGCAAACCATCAATAAAGTCCATAGAAATTTCCTCCCACTTCCAGCCTGGAACTCCTAGCGGTTGCAATAGACCTGCTAGCTTCTGCTGATCACTTTTGACTTGCTGACAGGTGGGACATCTAGAAACGTAAATAGAAATATCTCTCTTCATGGATCTCCACCAGAATGTGCGCTTGAGGTCTTGATACATCTTGCTCACCCCTGGATGAATACTAAGCTTAGATTTGTGGCACTCATCCATAACTTCCCTTCTGAGCTCAGGAATGTACGGAACACAAATTCGGCCAGAAAGCCTCAGAACCCCTCTTTCGTCAATTTGGAAGCTAGTGGATTCGCCATCCTGAATTCTTTTGATAATCCTCTGAATAAATTTATCATCCTTCTGGAGAGCAGAGATTTTATCAATCAGAGTAGAAGTTATAATGAGGTTGGCGAGAAGGAGTTTGTCGCCCTCGGCATTCTTTCTACTGAGCGCATCGGCTACAACGTTGGCTTTCCCTGGAGTATATAGGATAACAAAATCATATGATGCAAGAAATTCAACCCAGCGTTGCTGCCTCATATTCAAATCTCTTTGGGTAAAAAGATGCTTCAAGGATTTGTGATCCGTGTATACTTCGAACTTCTCACCCAAGAGATAGTGCCTCCATATTTTAAGAGCAAATACAATGGCCATTAGCTCAAGATCATGAGTGGCGTAATTCTTTTCATGCGGTTTCAATTGGCGGCTAGCATATGCGACTACTTTGCCTTGCTGCATCAGCACCGCACCAATACCTTAAATAGATAAAGGAATAACATGTTAAAATGAGATTAAAAGAAAATGTTATCTCTGACATGTTGATTTTTGTATAAAAGAAACAACCTTGCTTAGAAGCGTCGGTTCAGACTGTCAAATCCTGATTGCCATCTATAATGGTCAGCACAGGAGAATTGGTCAACCTCCCTTTTAAATCTTGGAAAGCTTTCTCGCATTCGGGCGTCCAAATAAATTTTGTATGCTTCTTGGTCAGGTTTGTCAATGGGCAAGCTATCTTCGAAAAATCTTTGACAAATTTCCGATAATAGCCAGCCAGCCCTAAGAAACTTCTGACCTCTGTGGGAGTTCGAGGATGCTTCCAGTCTTGGATGGCTGAGATTTTTCCTGGATCAACTGAAATGCCTTCTTTTGATACGACATGTCCGAGGAATTTCACCTCTTCTTGCCAGAATATGCATTTGGAGAATTTGGCTTTTAGCACATTTCTACGCAAAATCTCCAAGACTTCCTTCAGATGTTGTTCGTGCTCAGCAGTGGATTTAGAAAAGATGAGGATGTCATCGATGAACACGAGCACAAATTTATTTATAACATCTCTGAAAACCCTATTCATCAGATCAACAAAATATGCTGGAGCATTACATAGACCGAAAGGCATTACCAGCCATTCATAAAAGATATCCGGCCCTCTGAAAGCAGTTAGAGGCACACATTCTTCTGCAATGCGAAGTTGATGGAAGCCTGTAGCTAATCCATTCTAGAGAAAACTCGCGCCCCATGCAAGCGGTCGAGCAAGTCATCAATACGAGGCAGTGGGTATTTGTTCTTCAGAGTTTGTTTGTTGAGATCACGGTAGTCCACACATAACCTGAGGGTACCGTCTGATTTTGGGACGAACACCACTGCTGCGCCCCATTCTGAGAAGCTAGGCCTGATCAGACCCTTAAATAAAAGCTGGTTGGTTTGATTTCTCAACTCTTCTTTTTCTTTGGGTGACATTCTACGAATAGGATGTACGACAGGCCTTGCATTCGGAGCCAAGTCAATTCTGAAGTTGATTTCTCTGCGTGGGGGTAAGCCTTCAACTTCTTTGAATACATCGGCATAATCTCTGACAATAGGAATTTCTTCAATAGAAGTAGGAGTGACTTCTAGAGAGGACCAGAATTCTTTTCTGTCAGTGGCTGAGCCATGGCATGGTATAGTAACATTTCCAAGCTCAACTTTAACCCTGATAATCCTTTCAGCACATACTAACACAGCCTCATACTTGGTTAGCCAATCCATTCCCAGTATGATATCATAACCGGAAAAATTCATAACGATCAGGTCAAAAGGAAATTGATATCGAGAATAGGAAATGGGCACTCTACAATATTGGTCGAGAATGAGAGATCCTCCTATAGGACTATGAGCTCTAATCAATTCCTTAAGTTTTCGAGGTTTCAGTTTTAACTTTTTAATGATGTCAGAAGAAATAAAACTACGTGCTGCACCGGTGTCAAATAGGACAGTAATAGGGATGTTTTTAATGTTAAGAGTACCACTTAAAACATCAGGTGTACCTGGGCCCTCGGTAGGAGCTGGTGCAGTCGTCCCCTCATATACGTGTGCCACCTGAGCATTCTTCAGCAATGGGCAATTCGGCTTGATATGCCCCTTCTGATGGCAGTTGTAGCAATCCAGGTTGCGGTGAGGATTCTGGCCACTATTCTGAGAATTCTGACTCTGATTCTGAGAGCTCTGACCACGGTTCTGACTTGGGCCTGAATCATTTCTCTTGACTCTTTTAGGCGCTTTACACTCGAAATCAAAGTGCCCGGTCTTGCCACAATTAAAGCATGTCAACTTGCTCCGGTCTCTCTTCTTCCCCTGTGGCTTTGCAGCTGAAGAACTTCTTGTCTCTGATTTCTTGCTAGTCTGCTCCTTCTGGCTATTATTCTGATTCTTTGCTCTCTCTTGTTGGGTAGACTCATCATTTTCTTCGTAGCGGCTGGTAAAGGTGATAACTTCATGGAAGGGAAGATCGATATGAGCTGTGACCCTATTCAGATACTTCGTAGCGAGGCCCTTAATGAATTTCTTGTTCTTCTCAGTTGGGTCTTGAATCAGGTTAGGGGCATAACGGGAAAGCTCATCAAATTTCATCGCATATTCAGCAACTGTCATATTTCCTTGTTTCAGATTGACAAATTGTTCACGAAGGCGTTCTCTTGCTTGTGGAGGGATGTATTTCTCATTGAAAAGTTCTTTGAATTTTGCCCATGACATGTTGGCTACCTCATTTCCAATCTTAACGGTGTCCCACCAGTGCTCAGCTTGATCTTTGAGTTGCCATGCTGCCAGGAAACGCTTTCTCTGATCCTCAAGTTCCATCCCTTCTAAGATCTTCTCACAATTCTTGAGCCATGACTCTGCTTCAACAGCAGACTCTCTACCAGTGAAAGGAACTCCGCCCAAGTTTTTGAATTTCTTTGACATCCGTTCTAGGTCGAATGGCTGTGCGACTATAGGGTCGGGCTGCTCATGAATGGGCTCTTCTCTGGGTGGCCCTCTAGCTCCACCTCTCCCACTTCCACGGGTTCTAGCTCTAGTACTCATAATGAATTAGTCTGTAACATCAAGGGGAGAGTCAGACCATCAGAAATGAAATTTTTTCAAAGGAAAGGCTAAAAGGTGAAAATGATGTAACGACTGATAAATATGTGCTATTATGTTATGCTCACTCTAGGACTTTAGTCCTATCTCTAATGAGACGTATTGCAATAAATATGTTATATCCCAAAACTAAGGTTAAACCAAAGCTCTGATACCAACTGTGATAACCCCAAACCTCCGTAGAACGAAAGCTGAGATGATCATTGGAATACAACATAAATATAGCAACACATAACACAGATAACAACATAAATATAAGAATCTATTAAAAAACAACATCAACATAGCAGGGGAATATGGATGTTATCATAACACAGAATCCTAGTCACAGAGTCCTACTTATTACATCAAAATCCCAACAAAAGGAAAACAAGTACATAATGTCAAAAGTACAGTTTGAAATGAAATGGAATACGATCAGAATGTCTCAAAGTCTAAGCAGAAACAAAGATAAAGATGAGGGTCTGCATAGTCCAGCAAAGCACCTCGATAAGCAGCAACACCAAAGCAAATAAGCAAGCTCCAAGATTAGCAACTCCAAGGAAGCAAACTAACAACCTGTCAATTGGCTGCCCGTGTGGAAAGAGGGCACCCGAATTTGCAAAGTGAAACAAAATTCGAGTCAGTCATGGGACTGGTATGAGAAATCTTTCTATACTAACTGATCATATGGCGAATCACAGGACCACGCCGCTAAGGCGGAACGGGTTTACTCCATTGGATTGCCAGTGCATAATTAAGTAAGTCGTTTAAATAACGCTATGCATTTTAAAGAAAAATGAGATCGTTATAAGACCCAAGTCCCATCACACAATGCAATGCACACCAGAGGAAAGGGTTTTCCCTTATAACGATCAAAAGATGATAAATACGTCAAACGTATTACTACTAGTGTGCATATGTTTTCATAAATCATTTCAATATAAATGTATTAATCCTAGATGACATAGGTACCATATATTATGCCGTCGTATATAAGTATACAACTAAAATCGTAATGTCGTATTGGAGAATTGGTTTCCATCATGAGTCGAGGCTAGGGCAAGCTCCTCTCTGATTCGAGACACTCTAGCAAATGCCTCAGGATCCCCCGCAGTGAACCCTTGGAAGCGGTAGGGCCGGTCCACACATATGTGTGTGGATTGGTTATGCCTGAACACACGTTTCCCGGTCCCTTTGGACCTATAGTATGACCACCAACGGCCTATAAAACACGAGGTACCTCAAAATCCATCATCCACATAAGTAAAATGTCAGCGCTGGTAGGTCCCTGACACAACTCTAGCTAGAAAGAAACGTGTGCACTCCCTACGGTCTGTATCCCATTTTTGACTCATACCGGGGTGTGAGGCTCGTGAGGTTACGTTATACACAAAGCTACGCCTAAACAGGCCGTGCTTTGATCATCTTCCACAAGGCCTGCTTTTCAACAAAACCTTGATCATTCGCATCTTAGCGTGCCACGTTGACAATTCGCGTCATGCTATCGATAACTACTAACATATACCAGGGTGTTAAGCAGAGAATAAATTCTCTACCACCAAACAAGCATACATTAATAAAAATTGATTTAGTTACACGAAACGAATTCCAACGTCAGACGCGCGTCCATACAAGTCCGTTCTGGGTTTGAATGAAACCGGAGATACCAGAGAGGTTCTCGCTTATCCGGACAATCAACTCATACGACCGGCCAACTACTACATCGACCCCTTCCTGGGAGCAAATCAGTCCAAGGTCTCAATAATCGTTGCCCGTTCGACGTGAAGATCGCCGGTCTTCAATATCGTCTTCTATTATTTCGATTTAAATCGTCGTTTAATTATTTGAAATGAGTTAAACTCGGCCTTTTCAAATAATCATCGCATAATTATCATTTAAATCGTTTCACGTCGTTTATATCCATTTATAACGGTTTACTGCTATTTTTATTTATTTAAAAATAGTGAGAATTAATTAAACGACGCTTCGGGTCGATAGACGACCCTAGCGCTGTTTTTACCAAAATTTGTTTTAAATATATCTTAAAATCTAACCGTCAGGTTTTGGTAAATTTTATGTCGTTGGTAAGCTCTTTCCAAGACAGTCCTAACGGATCCAGTTTTGGGAGAATTCAACGGTCGTATCTTTCTGTACAACCGTTTAAAGTTATGATTTCAAAACGCGAACTACCGCGCGTGTTTCGCTTAGTTTAAATTTATATTATATATATATAAATAAATAAATATATGTATACAAACCCTTTGGCGATTTCCACTATTTCAAAATCCATTCTTTTATTTATAAAATGATATTTTTGGCCGCCAATTCTAATGCGACAAAAATAATGATTTTAACTATGTATATTTTTATATTAAATAAAATAATGTCTTTGTTTGCCAATTCTAATGCGACAAAAATAATGTTTTTAACTATATATTTATGAAAAGAATATTTTTGTCCGCTAATTCTAATGCGACAAAAATTATGCTTTTACATTATATATATTCAATAAACATGATATTTTCCTTTTATCCTTTTTATCTACATATACAATGTAAGTGTCTTTTACTTTACATTGAAAATGTAAATTCTTTCTTTAATTTCTTTACATTGAAAATAATGTTTTCTATTCTTTTCTTTATTATCTTTACATAGAAAATGTTCTCTTCTTTATTTTCTTTTCATAGAAAAATGTTTCTTTTCTTTATTTTCTTTTCATAGAAAAATGTTTTCTTTTCATTATTTCTGCCATATTTTTTTCCATCCAATAATTTAAAATAAAAATTTTAAATTGGTTCGGATTTTCCGGGTCGTTACAGAGAGAGAGAGCGATTTGATGAGTTATGATTGGCTATGGGATTTTTTTAATGTTTATATATTTTCAAAATTCTAAAATAATCCCTTCTACACATGAGCTCCAATCCAATCCCAATGACTGTCGTCCCTAGCTAAATATCCCCATTTCGAACGCAATGGGATATGTTTCGTAGGCCCATTCGACTATTTCAGTCAGTTTTCCATTAAATTAAAATATAAAACATTCAATATTGGTTTTGAACGTACATTTCAATTTGTCGGGGCCACATGTTGATTCTAAAAATTCCAGAAAAATAAATCTAGCTATGTTTCGACGATACGGTCCCAACAAAACTAGTTTCGTCGAATTCTGAGACCGTTTGAAAAATGGCCATTTTCTGGTCGATCCAATTTAACAGAAATTCACCAATCACATTTTCGTTTGTCACGCTCACATATTAACTTCAAAAATTATGAAATTTGAAACCTAGCAATAATTTGATATGCCGGATCCAACAAAAGTGGTTTCGTCGAATTCTAAGGTCGTTTGCAAAATGTCTATTTTCAAGGGCTATTTATTCTCTATAGCGACCTTTCTGAAAATTCATTTGGCCACAACTTTTGATTTCCACTATGAAACTTCGATTTTTCAAATTCGTTAGAAAGATATTCACTAACAGATTTAAATATTTTTGGTTTCACTGAAATCCATTTTATTTTGCACCCGGTACAGTCAGTCAAAGTTTGAATTGAAATTTTGAAACTACCGTGCCATTTCAGGCCTTTTTTATAATTTAAAATAATTATATTTATTTTCAAACATCGATTGATACACACTTTTCATCGTGATTATTTAAAATATTTTATTTTAAATATTAAAAATCCACTAAAATAGCCAAATTAAAATTTTTAAACTGGCTTAGATTTTCCGGGTTGTTACATTCTCCCCCACTTAAAACTTTTCATCCCCGAAAAGGAACAAAGTCAAAAGTTGTTTTATAAATTAACTTAGATTTCATTCTGGCATCCATTCTTCAACTTTTCAGTTTCTAAGAATTTTCAAATTCTTCAAAAATTTGGCTAACACCCTAAATTTTCAAAAAATTTAGCCATAACCTCCTTTGTACGAGGAGGGGTTTGGAAATTTATTGTGCCGTATTAGGTACCCAATAAATCCTAATAAGCATGCACATATTTATAGTGATATATTCCGGTGTCCACAGGGGAGTGTGTATAGATCATAACTCCAGAGAATAAATTCTCGTCACCCTATAAATGGTTTTCGTGCCTTAATGACCAGAGAGACGTGTTTATTGTCATCTCCAGACCCGTGTGGGGTTTTTATTTATCTTGCAATTTTACCGTTACAATTTATATAGTCCAGATCAGTCACCAGTTCAACCTGTAATATATAGTCATCGCCATACAAGCCTCTCGCTCGTATGGTAAATCTTCAACCTCGTCACACAAGCTCCAAATGCTTATGTAGGATATGATGAAGTATCCCTATCTCCAAGAAGTATGTCATGTAGTGTAGTTCAAAATTATTTGTTACTATCCTATGGCGTTGTTTATTATTACACACAGAACAACCAGCACTTCGCATCCAATGGCATTCACAGGAGTTGATATAATAATAAAATTGCGCATCCAACTCATTAAGGTTTACCTATTTGTCGGGCATGCAAATAAATTCTTTACTCAACAGCTAATCCATTTACCTGTTTAAACATATATAATGCCCATGTATATATTTTTATCTATTCAATCTGTGATTTAATTGCATAAATCTACCATTCATTCCTCTATTTATTAAATTAACTATCCTTCTAATAATTTAATTAATCAAGTCCATAATCACACAACACAACAAACAATCAATTTGTTTTTACCTTTTCAAAGATATACCAATTAATTCATATACTCTTTTGAAAATATTCAGACTATATAATTAAAAAGTTTACATGTATGAAAAGAAAACAGCAGCAAAGTAGAGAACAAAATGGTAATGCAAAAATATGGTAAATGTACCTTGCACCAGAGTCAATCAGAAATATCCACCCTGCACTTAGGATAGGTTTTCTTAATGCTTTCCTCTGTTTCCCAAGTACAATCTCGTGGATCTCCACTCCATTGCACATTGACTAAGTGAACCATTTTGTTCCTCAGCTCTTTGGTTTCTTTGCCAATGATCTTCATCGGCTCTCTTCTAACTGCCAATTCTGGAGTGATTTCCAAATCCTGTTGTGCGGCTTCTTCTACAACAAGATCTAGATCATGCACATGCTTTCGCAGTTGAGATACATGAAATACATCATGCACTCCAGGCAACCAATCAGGCAATTGAACCCTATATGCGAGAGTTCCAATCCGTTCAAGAATAGGAAACGGACCAATAAATTTGGGTGCCAATTTCCCTGTTTTACCGAATCGGATGACTCCTCTCATCGGAGATACCTTCAAATATACATAGTCGCCAATAGCAAATGATATATCTCTTCTCCTCTTATCTGCATAGCTCTTCTATCGGCTTTGAGCGGCTAATAATCGTTTCTTAACGAAATCGACTTTGTCCGCAGCATCGCGAATCATATCTGGTCCCAATACGAGTCTATTACCAGGTTCTTCCCAACAAGCAGGAGATCGGCACGGTCTACCATATAATGCTTCGAATGGTGACATTGTCAGGCTCGCTTGGTAGCTGTTGTTGTATGAGAACTCGGCCAAATGCAAATGGTCTTCCCATGATCCGAAAAAATCAATAACACAAGCCCGCAATAGATCTTCAAGAATACGATTCACCCTCTCAGTTTGGCCATCTATTTGAGGATGATATGTGGTGCTCAAATTCAGCTTCGTTCCCAATTCTGCTTGGAATGCTTCCCAGAATTTACTAGCAAAAATCGGGTCATGATCACTAATGATGCTCATGGGAACTCCATGCAGTCTAACTATTTCCTTGAAATAAATCTGCGCCAGACTTTGAGCAGTTCTGCTCGATCTGACAGGTATGAAATGGGCGGTCTTCATGAAACGATCTACGATCACCCAAATACTGTCATTCCCTTTCCTGGTTCTGGGCAAACCATCTATGAAGTTCATAGAAATCTGTTCCCACTTTCCACCTAGAATTTCTAACGGTTGCAATAATCCAGCGAGTTTCTGCTGATCGCTTTTAACTTGCTAACAGGTGGAACACCGGCTTACATATAAGGAGATGTCTCGTTTCATAGATCTCCACCAGAAAATGCGTTTGATATCATTATACATCTTGCTCACTCCTGGATGGATACTAAGATTGGCTTTGTGACATTCATCTAATACTTCTCTCTGGAGTTCAGCAATGTTTGGCACACAAATCCGACCTTTCAACCTCAAAATTCCATCGTTATCAATCTGAAAACTCAAGGGTTCACCTTTATGTATTCTTTCTCTGATTTTTTGAATGAAGTGATCATCCCTTTGAACAGCAGATATTTTATCAATCAATGAAGTCGTAATAATAAAGCTAGCGATTATTACATTCTTTCTTAGCGCATCAGCCACAACATTGGCTTTCCCTGGAGTGTACAAAATCTCAAAGTTGTACGCTGCAAGAAATTCTAGCTGCAGCCTCAGATTTAAGTCTTTTTGGGTGAACAAATACTTCAATGACGGATGTTCTGTATACAGTTCGAATTTCTCACCCAAAAGATAGTGCCTCCGGATTTTCAAAGCAAATACGATGGCTAACAACTCAAGATCATGAGTAACATAATTTTTCTCATGCGGTTTCAGCTGGAGGCTTGCATAAGCAACCACTTGACCTCTTTGCATTAATACTGCACCAAGGCCTTCTCTAGAAGCATCAGTGCAGACTTTCAAGTCCTCATTGCCATCTATTATTGTTAACACTGAAGCAGTCGTCAGTTTTAACTTCAGCTCTTGGAAAGCTGTCTCACATTCGGGAGTCCAGTTGAATCTCGAATGTTTCTTAGTAAGCTTCGTTAACGAACTAGATGTCTTAGCGAAATCCTTAATGAATTTCCGATAATAACTAGCCAACCCGAGAAAACTTCTAACTTCTGTGGGTGTACGAGGCTGTTTCCAATTCTGAATAGCAGTGATTTTACTGGGATCCACTGAAATTCCTTGCTTTGACACGACGTGGCCAAGAAATTTGACTTCTTCTTGCCAGAATATACATTTGGAAAACTTGGATTTTGAAACATTTCTTCTGAGAATTTCTAACACTTGTTCCAAATGTTTTTCGTGCTCGCTTTCTGACTTAGAGAAGATCAGTATATCATCAATGAAAACCAGAACAAATTTATTCAATACTTCTCTGAATACCCTGTTTATTAGATCGACAAAATAAGCTGGAGCGTTGCATAAGCCGAACGGCAATACTAACCACTCGTAGAATAAGTCTGGACCTCTGAATGCTGTCAAAGGAACACATTCTTCGGCAATACGAAGCTGATGGAAACCTGTAGCTAGGTCCATTCTGGAAAACACTTATGCGCCATTCAATCGATCCAACAAATCATCAATCCACGGCAATGGATATTTGTTCTTCAGCGTCTGCTTATTCAAGTCACGATAATCTACACATAGTCTGAGAGTACCGTCTGATTTTGGGACAAATACCACTGCTGCTTACCAATCCGAGAAACTAGGCCTGATCAGACCCTTCCATACTAGCTGTCGAGTTTGATTGTCTAACTCTTCTTTCTCTTTCAAGGTCATTCTTCGGATAGCGTGAACCACTAGCCTTGCATTCGGAACTAAAGAGATTTTAAAATCAATTTCTCTCTGCGGAGGTAAGCTAACAACTTCTTCGAACACATCCGCATAGTTCTTGACAATAGGAATATTTTCAATGTCGACCGGAATATTCTCTGTCATGACAGGAAAAGGTTTTATTTGAGCAGGAGAAACATCTAAAGCTGACCAAAAATCTTTTCTATCAGAATTCGACCCTTCACATGGAATGGTTATATAATTGCCTGATTTAATCTTTGCCCTTACGACTCTGTCGGCGCATTTAACCTCAGCTTCATATTTGGTTGACCAATCCATTCCCAGAATAAGATCAAACTCTGTAAAATTCATGAAAATCGCGATAGTAGGGAATCGATAACAGGAAAAAGAAACAGGAACCCCACAAACCCAACTAAGATTGAGGGAACCCCCAACCGGATTATGAACAGTAATTGGTGCTTTGAGCTTCTTCAAATTCAAATCCGGTTTCTTAACCGCATTCTTTGCAACAAAGCTTCGCGATGCGCCTGTATCAAACAGTACTTTAACTGGGATATTTTTGACAGTAAGCGTGCCTTCTTAAACATCTGGCCTTTCCTGATTAGCCGAGGGTTCAGAAGTTTCCGCCACTTCATTTATTTGGACTGCTTCTGATTTCCTGAATAGCTGGCAAGCCTTTGAAAGATGACCAGCATGGTGACATTGACTGCATTTTCTTTTCTCCTGAAACTTGTTCTTGGATTTAGATCCATTATTCTTTCGTTTGTTCGAAGATTCACAGTTCCTCATCGAATGCCCTTGCTTATTACACTTTAAACATACGACTGCTTTAACCTTTTCCTGACTGGCCCTTGGCCTCTTTATGGCCTCAGGCTGTGTACTTGTCTCTGGGCTATCAGTTTCAAATTTCCTTTTAATACTAGTGTTGACTTCCTCTTCATCGACCAAAAGGCCTCGCTTATCAAGATCTTCATATTGATAAGCCATGTATATCATTTCAGAAAAGGGAAGCTTCACATGCCCCATTACACTATTCTGGTATCTTCTTTGAAGGCCATTAATAAACCTCAGATTCTTTCTCTTTGGATTTGAATTAGATGAGGGGGAAAATGAGAAATTTCATTGAATCTCTTATGATATTCTGGGATATTCATATCTCCTTGTATCAGATAATAATATTCCTCACATAACCGCTCAGTTGCTTCTGGAGGAACAAATCTTTCATTGAAAATTTCTTTAAATCTATCCTAGGTAATATTACCTTCCGGATTATCCTTAGTAACCGTTTCCCACCAAATTAAAGCTTTATCTTTGAGTGCCCAAGATGCCACTAATCTTTTCTGATCATCTCTCAGCTGGAAACTTTCAAAATTCTTTCAACAGAACTCATCCAAGCTTGAGTTTGAATAATAGATCCATTGCTCGAGAATGGTACTCCACCCAGATTTCGATATCTTTTCAATAGAGCTTCTATATCCGATCCTGGCTGAGGGAGCACAACTGGCTCATTAGTTTGTTGAACCATAGGATTATTTCTTCTGCTTCTGCCACTCATTTTCTATGTCTGCAAATAGTAGACCAAGTGTTAGGTCAACAGAAAAGGTAATTTTAAAACATAAGGACATATACTTGTATGTAAATGTGTCTATCGAGGTGTATTTCATTCTGCTATACTCATACTAGGATATTACTGATCCTATATTTAATGAGTCACGCGCCCTAGAACACTACTGGTTCTATTTCTGACGAGTTCATTAATATGTTATATTCTAGAACTAATTTTAACCAAAGCTGCGATACCACGTTTGTGACGACCCCAAACCCTGATAAGACGGTAGCAAGGGTAATCTTTGGAATATAACACATAAACAGATAACAGCAGAACAAAAATAAATAAATACACCAGATAATGTACAATAGAATACACAGGATAAACATAATCATCAGAGTTACACAGTATACAGGATCATACTTAGTACAAATACAGTTCAGTTATGCATAAATGTCTACAGTGGAAAACAAAACATAATATGTACAATATGAGCTGAACAACATAAAAAAGATAAATGATAAAATCCATCTTCGGCTCCAGCTATCCAGAAAGAGCCTGCTAAAACCTGAATACAAGGCTGCCCGTGTAGAAATAGGGGCACCCGAATTTGCAAGTGAAACAAACTACGAGTCAGTCATGGGACCGGTATGAGAAATCTACTTAACACTTTTTATAATATGGCCAATCCCAGGACCACGCCACTTTCGCGAAATGGGTTTACTCCATTTGATTGCCAGTGCTTAAAACAAGTAAATCTTTTAAACATCGCAATGTTTTTTATAAAAATGAAGCCATTATAAGACTCATTTCCCATCACACAATGCAACACAAACCGGAGGATAGAGTTTTACCTTATAATGGCCAAAATATGCTTGATACGAATAAAAACAAAAGCATTTGATATTATTACTAGTGTTTATATGTTTCAAAAACAATTTCAATCATAACTATCAATCATAGACGGCATGGGTACCATATATCATGTCGCCATATATATATATATATATATATATACAATCAAAACCGCATGATGTCGTATTTGGAAATTGGATTTCCGTCATGAACCAAGGCAAAAGATAGTCCTTACCGAATTCGAGACAATCTAGCCTACCATGTCTCCGGATCAGAGCTCGAGTGACCCTTGGATTGTCAGGGCCGGTCCACCGATGTGGATTAAAATGCCTGAACACTACGTTTCCCCGCCCTTTGCGGCGTAAATGAGTCCTATGACTCCATCGGCTCCACATAGTCACCGATATATCCGAGGCGCCTCGCAATAGCAACAACCACACAGGTGAAAATAATATAAAGGTCAGGGCTGGTAGGTCACTGACATCACCCTTGCTAGAAAGAAACGCATGCCCACCCTGATGTCCTCTCCCGTTTCTGGTTCATACCACGGTGTGAGGCTCGCGAATCAACGTCATACACAAAGCTATGCCACACAGGCCGTGCTTTGATCATCCATCTCAAGACTTTGCTTTTCAATAGAAGCTTTGATCATCTGCCACCTTGGGCATGCCACACACGCAATTCACTCCATGCGACCGATTTCTATCAATATATAACCTCTGAGCTCGTACGTCTCAGAGAAGGACGTTAAGCAATAGAATAAATTCTCTACCGCCAAACAGATATATATTTAATATAGATCAATCAGCACAGAACAAAATCCAATGTCAGACACACAGTCCATTTACAAGTTCGTTCTGGGTTTGAACGAAACCGGAGGCACTCAATACCTCGCATATCCATACAATCAACAGATACGTCCGGACGACTACTACTTCAGCCCCGTCAAGGTGGCTACTCCTATCATGAGCATCAGTAGCACCCCTCCATTCGACGTGCAGATCATCGGTCTTGCACCGTCTTCATATCTTCGACTTTCAATCGTCGATCAATTATTTGAAATGAGAATTAACTCGGCCTTTTCAAATAATTCGCGTATATTTAGAATTTCAAATCAATTCATTTCAGTGGTGAAATTATTTGGTATCACTAATTCTGTTCTTTAATGTAATTTTCATGCCAAACACATTCAACCATCAAATATCACGTAAACCGAGCAAATTCAGTTTATTTTCATTCCATATCATTTATAATATTTTATCATGATTTATCGCTATTTTTATTTTGTTTAAAAATAGCCAATTCATTCAAATGACGCTTCAGGCCATAACGCGGCCGTGGCGCTGTTTTTCTTCATATTTTATTTACACATATCCGAAAATCTAACCATTGGATCTTCACAAATTTTATATCATTAGAAAGATCTTTTCAAAACGAATTCAACGGTTTCAGTTTTGGGAAAATCCAACGGTCGGATCTCCCGCACTAATCGTTTGAAGTTACGATTTCAAAATACAAACTGCAGCATCGTTATACGATTTAATTTAATTATAGTTATATATATATAATCGATTCTGGCGTTGTTTTTCTTCAGATTTGAGTTAAACATTCCAAACAATCCAACCGTTGGATTTTCACAAAGTGGGTGTCGTTGGAAAAATATTTCCAAAGCGAACCCAATGGTTTCAATTTCGGGAAAATCCGATTGTCGGATCTCCCGCACTAATCGTTTGAAATCACGGTTTCAAAACATGAACTGCAGCTTCGTTATTCGATTTATTTTAATTATATATATATAATTCATTCTTCAATTTCAAAACCACATTCACTTCATATAATTGATAAAAATGATATTTTTATCATCAAAAATCTTTATTCAACACATGAATATTTTTAGCACTTCATATTCACAATAAAAATGTAGATTTTATTGTTCAATCTATATATTTAACACATGAATGTTTTTGACTTCACGCCTACGATAAAAATATGATTTTTATCGTTCTAGTCCTTTATTTAACACATAAATATTTTCTATAGTTGATATATATAATAAAAATGTTATTTTTATCTTTCAAAGAATTTATTCAACACATGAGCTTCATTCAACACATGAATTTCTATTCAACACATGAATTTCTATTCAATACATGAATATTTTCTATAGTTTATATATATGATAAAAATGTGATTTTTATTGTAAAGCAATTTATTTCAAAACACGATTATTTTATATAGTTCATACATAAGGTAAAAATGTTACTTTTGGTGTTAAAACAATTTATTTACAATACTTATATTTTATGTAGTCTATATATATAATAAAAATGTTATTTTTATCTTTCAAAGAATTTATTCAACACATGAACTTCATTCAACACATGAATTTCTACTCAACACATGAATTTCTATTCAACACTTGAATATAGTTTTCAACACATGAAAATAATTCTAACACATGAATATTATTGAAAATTTCGGAAGCATAACAGCAGGGTAGTTAAAACCGGCACCGTCCCTAGTACGGCTCCTCGCTCTACCTTAAAACCTCGCGGTTTTTGACAATGGGGATTTCATGCATCTAATTCATACGCAGACGAGCATGTTTATTTTTCTTTTCCACAAACTACTCCTATGTGGTTTCATCCAAAATAATTTTCAACCACAAACAGGTATTTTTCAACCACAATCAACCATTCATGATTTTCACCAAATTTCATATCAACCAATAATCCAAACAATATCACAACCAATAAATATCGTCCATGGTCTATGGACGAGGGGAGTGCGTGTATATATATATATATATATATATATATATATATATATATATTCATATATAAATATATTTCAATTTTATTTCACTTCATTTCAATCATTTCAACGCATATATAATTTTTACAATGCATATATAATTTTTACAATGCATATATTATTTTTACAATGCATATATAACTTATACATCGAACATACAACTTATACAACGCTTATACATATGGTGTACAACGCTTATATAACTCATACATCAACTATATAATTTATACATCGTTGTTTTCCATATCATTTATAAATTAGAAATCTCATATTGGGTTCCACTCCACCAAAAATTGCAGAAGGCTCAGAAAAATATACGGTCTCTTCTAAACTGTAGAAGACGTCCGCACGAGCCCACAGTCTCTTGTTTCACTGGATTTCGTCAACATAACAAAAAGATATGATTTTTATTGTAAAATCATAAACCGTAGCGCTTTAAAGTGCTATTAACTATTTAAAATAAAATAAACCGTATACCTTTCTGATTTGTTCAAAACTAGGTCGGAGTTTTTCTTGCAATCCACGAGGTTTGGCGACAATCGGAAGATGCCACGCGAAAGAGGACGGAGAGGCGCTCCAGGTGGTGGTCCCCTTGCTGAACTCGACGGCGGCTAGCACCCTCGGTGGCGGCTTGAAGTCGTGACCTTCAGGGCGTCGGATCTCCCGATATCGGCGATGATAGGCGACGCTCCGGCTATGGATGTGGAGAGGAGATCAAGCTCTTCAAAAAGTTTAACTAGAGGGAGGTGAAAGGGTGAGCGGTTTCGCCGGAAAATGGCCAGGAAGTTTTGAACCCCCTCCGTCGTCGATCGCTGGTATGTCGGGGGGGGAGAGAGAGCGATTTGTCGAGTTATGATTGGCTAAGGGATTTTTTTTAATATTTATATATTTTTTAAATTCTAAAATACCCCCTTCTACACACGAACTCCAATCCAATCCCGACGACTATCGTCCCTAGCTAAATACTCTCATTCCGAACGCAATAGAATATGTTTCGTAGGCCCATTCGACTGTTTCAGTCAGTTTTCCTTTAAATTAAAATATAAAACATTCAATATTGGTTTTGAACGTACATTTCAATTTGCCGGGGCCACATACTGATTCTAAAAATTCCAGAAAAATAAGTCTAGCTATGTTTCGACGATACGGTCCCAACAAAACTAGTTTCGTCAAATTCTGAGACCGTTTGAAAAATGGCCATTTTCTGGTCCATCCAATTTAACAGAAATTGACCAAACACATTTTCTTTTGCCGTGCTCACATATTAACTTCAAAAATTTTGAAATTTGAAACCTAGCAATAATTTGATATCCTGGATCCAACAAAAGTGGTTTCGTCGAATTCCGAGGTCGTTTGCAAAATGTCTATTTTCAAGGGCTATATATTCTCTATAGCGACCTTTCTGAAAATTCATTTGGCCACAACTTTTGATTTCCGCTATGAAACTTCAATTTTCAGATTCGTTAGAAAGATATTCACTAACAGATTTAAATATTTTTGGTTTCACTAAAATCTGTTTTATTTTGCACCTGGTACAGTCAGTCAAAGTTTGAATTGAAATTTTGAAACTGCCACGCCATTTTAGGCCTTGTTTATAATTTAAAATATTTATATTTATTTTCAAACATCGATTGATACACACTTTTCGTCGTTATTATTTAAAATATTTTGTTTTAAATATTAAAAATTCACTAAAATAGCCAAATTAAAAATTTTAAACTGGCTCAGATTTTCCGGGTTGTTACATATTATTAATTAATTTAAAGAAGAATTAATTGGAATTGGTTAACGAAGTAACCATTTTTTGAGTTCATTAAGTCAACCGCTTTAACGAGGATTGATTATTAAATTAGTTGTTGTTTATTTATCAAATGAAATGATTTAACGAATATTTGATTAATTATTAAAAAGAATTTAAAAAGAATTTAAAAAGAATTTAATATTTATTTTAGTAAGTAAGGAAGTAAATTGTTAATTTAATTAATAATTTAAGCATGCGCTTCTTAAATGAAATGCATTTAAGTAAGTAAACGATTTTGGAATGGAATTTAGTTAAGTTTTGAAAGGTGGTTATGAACGAGTTTTTATATTGAATCCAAGCTATTATAACGAAGTTATAAAGGAGATTTTAAGTGAGTATGATAGCTAAAAATAAAATGTTTACTTAATATTTAAATTAAGAAAGAAGAGATCGGGGTGAAAAGGGTTTTATAGTAAACCAGAGATTTACTTAAAAGGAGTTGAGCTGAACGACTTGTTGAGTGTCGATCTGATGTTGGTTTCATCCTTTGGGGTTGATATTTAGTGAGTTGTTTCTTAGTAGTTTTCGGTTAGAGACTAATAAATATTGAAATAAAGAGAATAGAAAGAGAGTTTGAGGATATAACGATATTTTCGAGATTTGGGGAATTAAACCATATGAGTTTGAATAAGTTTATTCAAAAGGGAAGTGTAGTTATTGCTTTTGAGAAATGAAACGAAAGAGATTTTGTAACGATGTTTTACATAAAATTTATTGAAACCAAAGTTGGGAATATATATATATATATATATAAATTATTTAATTCTAAAATATTTAAATGATTTTAAAAACGTTTTTATATTAAAATAAGAAGTGAAAAGCTACACTCGAAATATTAAAAAATTAAGGATTAGTTTTTAAATTAAAAAGACCAAGTGATGCTGAGTACTGATTCGGTGGACTCATTTTTATTTGCATGATTAAATGGTTGTTTGTTTGATAGTTAAATAAACGACTATCAGATCCTACCTATATGATTGTGGGAACGGAAAGACCGGGATCGAATTTCTATTCGAAAATCATTCTGAACCAGCAAATATGAAATCAGAGAAGATGCAGATTGTAGATGGAGCAATTGAAGACTGTGGATCTTCATAAACAGAAGTTCTAGCCAATAAATTTCTCTGGTATTGCAACCAGAGGGTTTAAATAGTAATTCAGTCGCGATCGGAATCTACGGATTTGCAAGGACTACTGTAACAACCCCGAATTTTAGGGGGTAAATTTTAAAATTTATTTTTAGTAATTTTAATGAGTTTTTGATATTTAAAATAATTTATTTTAAATGATCATGATTAAAATTTTATGTTATTTTTAAGTTTAATTTTCACAAGAATAAACTAAACACAATTGTTGACATTAATTAATTTAATGTTATATTGTATATTGGAATTTACATTCCAATATAAGTGGCTAGAACATTAATAGAAACCATATAAAGGACATTTATGGTTCACAATATTTAGTCTAAGCGTCGCACGTAAGGTAAATTCTTAGTTTGTATTATTTAATTTCTTTCCCTATTCAAGTTCTATTCTAGATCTACAAATTTTTATTATGTAAACATATTACCTTTTGTACATATCATATATCTATTTGGATTTTAAATCATAGCAACTCGAAATATAGAAAGGTTGTCCTTGTCACCTGTTTGGACTAGCATGTAGATTATTTAGAATTAAGAAATTTTGTAAATAAATAAATATGAAAATAAAAATATACGCCAAACAAAATACATATTAATACTATATCCATCCAAAAACATACGTAATTAATGCTAGTTATTATTATTATTAATAGGTAGACGTTAAAATAGGTTTGAATTTGAATGTTCTCCATTAATGACATGTGTATGGTAACATTTCCAATAATAAAATATGTATAAATAGTTGTAACCTTGGGATTCTGGGCAACAAATGTCGAATTTATTATAGAATTTGAAAAGGTTCCAATTAGTGTAAATATGAACTAAAGATTGTAACCATGCAACTTTGTTGGAAATGGACGTGTTAATAAATTTTAGAAGTTGAAGAAGATTACAATAAATGTGATAAATGGGAAATAAATATTGTAATTCCAATTTAGGAGTAATTAATGTAGTAAACATAATTATATACACACACACACGCGCGTGCACACATTCACATAAATAACAGTTAATATGATGAATTGTAATTAACGTGTTTAATAATAATTAATGCAATTAATAAAATTAATTTGAATGTCTATCGTGTTTGGGAAAAATACCTTATGTTTCTCCCTAACATGGTTTCAAACCATGTGACACGGTTATTTAATAGTAGGTTTTTGAATGTTAATTCGGTGTTAATTTTAAGCAAGTGTGTGTATATATCTATGTACATGTGATTATTTTTCCATGTAAAATTTAAAATCATTAATTTCTTTAGCAAAAGTAATATTATGATAAGACATTATCTAATAATTTTTTTTGAATAGTTTAATCATGACATGGAAAATGGACCTATATGTGAATAAAAGAATTGAAGGGCTAAATAAAAAACACAACACCCCTATATAATATCTCGTAGCCTAACCCTAACCATTTTCTAAAACCTAATATGTCATCCTCCTCCTTCATCTGGCAATGGCGGCTACTCTCTCTTCCTCTAAAAATTTCTTTCGACCTACATCAATCTCCTCTTCCACCTCCAACAAGTTTCATGCTCTATATAATCAATGGCTACGTTTAGCGATCGGGATTTCACGAAATTGGCATCCAAACCTTCGGACTTTGGGCGCGGATTGGTAGGTGAGGGCCCCACCGAGTTGACCAGACTTGGGGGCGGTGATGGAGCATGGTGGCGTCGATGTCATAGTGAAGTCCGATTGGGTTCTGGTGCTCTGAGGTGCGTGTGACGTGGTGCTTTCCTTTGGAGCAGTTGGGTTCGGTTATAACTGATAAGAAAGAAGATGAGTACAACGGCCTAGTTCTTAACCAATGTAATTATTTATTTTAATTATTATAATAGAATTAGTTAATAATTTGTTTAAAGGTCTAATGTTTAAAATAACGTAAATCGTTCATTTCTAATCAGAAATTCGCAAATCAAATTGCGTTGTATTCGTATTGACGAGATCTACGCCATGATGACCAACCGGATCTGAAATGGAGCAAATCAATTTAAGGAAAATTGAGATCTGAACTATACGAAATATAAAAAAAAACCAAGGTGAGAAATCATTTCTTTTTCTTTGTATTATTATAAGTAAAAATTGTTAATGCTAAATGTGGTAATTACTCATATGTTGTATTTTCCTGTGACTGCCATACTTGATTTGATGTGTGATTATTATGTGATGTGGACCTGTTGAAAATGGAAGATTGTGTTGACACCAAAATCATATGTTTGTTAAATAGGAATTGTTAACAAATAAAATTGTCATTTTATTTGTTAAGTTAAATTAAAAGTTGTAAACTAACAAATATACTTTTATATGTTATTTAGAATTCATAAAAAAATGTATATATACTTTTATATGTTATTTAGTAAACATAGAAAATCAATTGCAAATAAATGACCATTTATTTGTCATCTGTATAACTTAGAAAATTGTTTACAAGTAAATGACCTTTTATGTGTCATTAGAATTCATAGGAAAAAATATTTACGTGTAAAATATCATTTTATGTGATATTAGGAATAGAAATGTAGTGTAACATGTATATTAGATCAGAAATTACATATTTTGTAGTCACTTTCTTTTTAGATAATCAGAATACATAGAAGATGTGAACTAATAGAAATATTTTTTTATATGTTATTCATAGAAAAGGTGAACATATAAAATTTACTTTTATATGTCATGTATGTTAGCACAAAAATTGTCAATTATGTTAGAAGTTAAATTATACCATAACATAAATTTATCATTGATGTTATACGGGTTGTATTGGTATAAAATTCATCAAGTATGTTATACATGTTATATTAGTGTAAATGAGACGACCCCAAACCCCGTACTGACGGCGGCAAGGGTAATCCGTGGAATATAACACAGAAACAGATAATAGCAGAACAGAATTAAATAAATACACCAGATAATGAACGATAGAATATACTGGATAAAAGTAATCATCAGAGTTACACAGTATACAGGATCTTACTTAGTACAAATACAGTTCAGCTATACATAAATGTCTACAGCGGAAACAAACAAAATATGTACAATAGGAGCTGAACAGCATAAAAAGAGATAAATAATAGAATCCATCTTCAGCTCCAGCTATCCAGAAAAAACCAGCTAAACCTGAATACAAGGCTGCCCGTGTAGACAAAAGGGGCACCCGAGTTTGAAAGTGAAACAAACTACGAGTCAGTCATGGGACTGGTATGAGAAATCTATTCAACACATTTAACATATGGCTAATCACAGGACCACGCCACTTTCGTGGAACGGGTTTACTCCATCGGATTGCTAGTTCTTTAAAAATGAATCTTTCTTTTAAACATCGCAATGCTTTTTATAAAAATGAAGCCATTATAAGACTCAGTTCCCATCAAACAATGCAACGCAAATCGGAGGATAGAGTTTTACCTTATAATGGCCAAAATATGATTGATACGAATAAAACAAAAGCATTTGATATTATCACTAGTGTTTATAGGTTTCAAAAACAATTTCAATCATAACTATCAATCATAGACGGCATGGGTACCATATATCATGTCGCCATATATATATATATATATATATATATATATATACAATCAAAACTGCACAGTCACGTATTTGGAAATTGAATTTCCGTCATGAACCAAGGCAAAAGATAGTCCTTACCGAATTCGTGACTCTCTAGCCCGAGCCCTCCCTGATGTCCTCTCCCGTTTCTGGTTCATACCGGGGTGTGAGGCTCGCGATTTCACGTTATACACAAAGCTACGCCACACAGGCGGTGCTTTGATCATCACCACAAGACTTTGCTTTTCAATAGAAGCCCTGATCATTTGCCACTTAGGCATGCCACACTAGCAATTCATGCCATGCGACTGATGTACACCGATATACAACCTCTAAGCTCGTGCGTCTCAGAGAAGAGCGTTAAGCAAAAGAATAAATTCTCCGTCGCCAAACAGATGTATATTTAACAGAGATCAATCAACACAGAATAAAATTCAATGTCAGACACACAGTCCATTTACAAGTCCGTTCTGGGTCCGAACGAAACCGGAGGCACTAAATACCTCGCAAACCCATCGATCACCACGTACGTCTGGACGATCACCACTCATTATCCATATTTCGGGATGCCTCCCAATCAGGACCTCGGTTACCATCCAAACGAGGTGAAGATCTCCGGTCTTCGACCATCGTCTTCATCTTCGACTTTCAATCGTCGGTCAATTATTTGAAATGAGAATTAACTCGGCCTTTTCAAATAATTCACGTATTTTTAGAATTTCAAATCAATTTATTTCAATGGTTAAATCATTCGACAACACCAATTTTGTTCTTTTAATGTAATTTTCACACCAAACACACTCAACCATCAAATACCACATAAATCGAGCAAATTCAGTTTATTTCCATTCCGTATCGATTATGATATTTTATAACGATTTATCGCTATTTTTATTTATTTTAAAATAGCCAATTTATTCAAAACGACGCATCGGGCCTTAACGCGGCCGTGGCGCTGTTTTTCTTCAGATTTGATTTACACATATCTGAAAATCTAACCGTTGTATCTTCACAAAATTTACATCATTAGAAAGGTCTTTTCAAAACGAATCCAATGGTTCTATTTTCGGGAAAATCCGACGGTCGGATCTCTCGGTACAATCGTTTAAAGTTTCGATTTCAAAATACGAACTGCAGCGTCGTTATTCGATTAAATATAATTATATATATATATATATAATCGTTTCTGGCGCTGTTTTTCTTTAGATTTGAATTAAACATTCCAGACAATCCAACCGTTGGATTTTTACAAAGTTGGTGCCGTTGGAAAGATATTTCCAAGGCGGACCCAACGGTTGCGGTTTCGGGAAAATCCAATGGTCGGATTTCCCGCACTAGTTGTTTGAAGTCACGGTTTCAAAACACAAACTACACGGCCACGTTTCGTTTTAATTTTATTTATATTTATATATTTATATAAATATAGTTCCTTCAACAATAACAATATCGTTTTCACTTCAAATATTTCCCTAACGCCTTTAAATTTTGGAAAATTTCGCCATAACCTCCTTTGTACGGGAGGGGATGGGAAAATTCCCAAATAGCCACACGGGCGTCTCATGTCAAAAAGAAAAAGGAAAAGCCAAGCGGCTAGCCAACAGGCTCATAAAATCATCACCCAAACAAAACAGTAAATGTGTACCTATTTGTCGGGCACAAAATTTTATTCCTCTTCTCTAGCCCCTTTTGCTATAACCTGTTCAATAAATATGCATGTACATATATACAGTTCTTATCACTTATCATTTTCCATTCAACTTCATATTTGATTCCAATTGGTTTAAAAACACCATTCATTCTAATGTTGCATGCATAGGCAAAAATCATATCATTAGTTAATTGATGAATATTTCGACTCATGCATATTTATTTGAACGAGTTGCTATTTTTAACACTTCACATTTCACCAATTCATGTATATAATAAAAATGTGATTTTTATTGTAAAACAATTTATTTCAAAACACTATTATTTTATATAGTTTATATAGGTGATAAAAATAGGATTTTTCTTATAAAACAATTTCTTTTAAAACGAGATTATTTTACATAGTCCATATAGTTGATAAAATGTGATTTTTATTATGAAACAATTTATTTCAAAATATGAATACCATTCAACACATGAATTTCAATTCAACGAATGAATATCGATTCAACACATGAAGGTTTTCTATAGTTTCTATATATAGATAAAAATGTGATTTTTATATTTAAAACACGAATACCATTCAACACATGAATTTCTAATCAACGAATGAATATCGATTCAACACATGAAGGTTTTCTATTCAATGAATAAATACAGTTTCAGCAAATGAAAATAATTCAAACACATGAATATTATTCAAAATTTCGGCAGCATAACGGCAGGGTAGTTAAAACCGGGACCGTCCCTAGTACGGCTCCTCGCTCTACCTTAAAACCTCGCGGTTTTTGACAATGGGGATCATGCATCTAGTTCGCAGGCAGGCGACATGTATATATTTATTTCATTTCCAAAAACTAATCCTATGTGGTTTCAACTAAATATTTCTCGACCACAAATGGGTATTTTTCAACCACCATCAATCAATATCAACCACAAACAATCCCAAACAACCATTCGCTATCAATCAAATTTCACACCAATCACAACCAATAAATATCGTCCATGGTTTGTGGATGAGGGGCGTATATATATATATATATTTATATATATCAATTCACTTCTATTTCAATACATATATAAATTTTTACAATGCATATATAACGTATACATCGAACGTACAACTTATACAACGCTTATACAAGAGGTGTATAATGCTTATATAACTCATACATCGACTATATAATTTATACATCGTCGTTTTCCATATCGTTTATAAATTAGAAATCTCACATTGGGTTCCACTCCACCAAAAATAGCAGAAGGCTCAGAAAAATATGCGGTCTCTTCTAAAATGTAGAAGGCGTCCACACGGTCACGATGTTTCCTGTTTCATCGAATTTCGTGTTCATATGTGAAAGATATAAGCATTCAAAGGTTAATGACATTATAAAGTTATTTAATATAATAATTAATAAAAAATATCTTCACCTTCCTCTTTAAACTATCAGCCCGACGTTCACCCCTTACTGTTCGAAACTAGGGTTCCTCCTTTCGTCAAAACCAAGAGACAAGGTGCCGATCGGACCTTGCCACGGTGAAGCACTACGAAGGCCGCACCTACCCCCAGGACGACGGCGAACTCGGTTGCAGGGTGGAGGAGAAATCCACGGCGACGCGGCGTGACTTCAGGAGGATAATTCGCAACCAATACACAACCATAAATTATGAAGTTTATATGGATTTAGAGATCGAGAATAGTACTTCAGATTTCCCCAAAGAAGCACTTGATTTTGTTGAGTGTAGGCGGAGAAATCAAGCGGGGAAAAATCGAGTGTTTTCCATCGTTCAAAACGAAGGTGGAGGCGCGCGTTGACCAAGCATGGAGGTTCAGGAGGGTTTTGACTGAAATGTGATTGGCCGGGGAATTTATATTAATTTTAATTTCCAAAAATAGAAACTTTATCATTCGAGCTCAGAATCGAGTCCACCGACTGTCATCCCTAGCGTTTTACCCCCATTTCGAACACAATGGGATATGTTTCGAAGGCCCATTCGAATGTTTCAGTCAGTTTCCATTCAAATTAAAAAATAAAACATTCAATATTTAATTTGAACGCACATTTCAATTTGCCAGGGCTACAAACTGATTCAAAAAATTCCTGAAAAATAAATCTAGCTATGTTTTGACGATACGGTCCCAACAAAACTAGTTTCATCGAATTCCGAGACCGTTTGTAAAAAGGCCCATTTCTGGTCGATCCAATTTAACTATAATTGATCAAAACACATTTTCCTTTGCCACGCTCACATACTAGCTTCAAAAATTATGAAATTTGAAACCTAGCAATAACTTCACATCCCGGATCCAACAAAAGTGGTTTCGTCGAATTCCGAGGTCGTATGCAAAATGGACAATTTCACGGGCTATACAAATTCCATAGCGACCTTTCTGAAAATTCATTTGGCCATAACTTTTGCTTATTTTTCAGATTCGTTAGAAAGGTATTCACTAACAGATTTAAATATTTTTGGTTTCACTAAAATCCGTTTGGTTTTGCACCCGGTACAGTCCGACAAAGTTTGAATTCAATTTTTGAAACTGCAGCGCCTTTTCAGGCCTTGTTTATAATTATAATTAATTATATTCGTTTTCAATTTTCGATTCAAACTCACTTTTCATTGCCATTATTTAAAATATTTATTTTAAATATTTAAAATCCATTATTTTAGCCAATTTAAAAATTTTAAATTAGATTTTCTGGGTCGTTTCAGTAAATTTGCCATGTAATTAGAATGGATAAATCATATATGCCATATATGATTAATTAGAATTGATAAGTTATAAATGTCAAGTATGTTGGAGTAGAATTGACAAATCATAAATGTCATATGTGTTAAATTAGAAGTGACAAATTATAATTGTCATGTGTGCTAAATTAGAGTTGAAATAATATAATTGTCATTTATGCCAAATTTGAATTGACAAAATATAATTGTCATTCTCGACAAACTTGAATAGTTAAAACATAAAATGTTATGATGAATAAAATGACATTTTTGTCATAAAATGTTAAGAACGAAAAGAAAACAAATTATTCATTTGTTTTTTTAAGAATGAAAAAATGGAAATTTACACATTTTTGTTATATAAATAAAGATGAGAATTTACATTGTAAATTAGAAGTACATTTTTTTATTATGTAAATAAAGAGTATAATTTACATTGTAAATAGAAGTACATTCTCATTATATAAATTTTATTATGAAAATTAGGAATAGAATTTACATTGTAAATAGAATTACATTTTTTTGTAATTAAAGATTAACACTTTACACTGTTAATAAAATCACATTCTATTTATTAAAGGAGAAGAATTTGCATTGAAAGTAAAATTACATTTTATATGTAATGAAAGAATAAGAATTTGCATAGTCAATACAATTTACATTGCAAATTAAAGAGCAAGATTTGACTTGTAATATAAATTACATTTTTAAAGTAATTAAGAAGATTTGTTTTCAAAACCAAACCTTTTGGAAAGGTGAATATTATTGTTATAAATCTTGAATTAAAGGAATAATTCATATTCAATTAATCGAATTAATTGACGTTGTTTAAAAAGATTATGTCTTTATTTCCTAAAAGTTACAATAAAAAGGATTCAATTAAAAAGATTCTATCTTTGCTGTCAATATGTTAAGATAAGAAGATTAGATTCAGAATTAGACATTTTGAAAGGTTTATTATTATTAATATAATAATTGAGAAAGTCCCAAGTTTTATTAAGATTTTAAAAGGTAAGTTATAGGATTTGAAATCAAGTTGTTTTGGAAATATAGAATATTCCAAAATTAAGATATTTTGAAATGAGAAACAGTTTAAAATAATATTTTTAGTAGAACAATTATAATGCTTAGTTAAAAATTGTACTCGGACACGAGGTTAGGTCACATTTGTGGTGGAAGTCTGCCCGGACCCGACCGGCATATCCAGCAGCCACAAATGTTGGGCCTAATGTGAGAGGTCCAAGTGCGCAAATACAAATTGGGCCAAGACACGAGGTTAAGCCCAACTTGTGGTATAAGTCTGCCCGGAACCAACCGGCCTATCCAGCATCCACAAGTTGCAGGCCTAATGTGAGAGGTCTGGCCTATATTAAAATATGAATGGTTAAATAGGAAATGGACATTATTTACACTTAGAAATTGACATTATTTTCACATCGTTATATGTTAATAATGAAATGAATATTTTCACCTCCAAGTTTGTTATAAAAGAAAGTTACATTTTTAATATAATAAGATAAAGATTAGAAAATTTTTACATTTTCTTAATGTAAATGAGGATTAGAAGAAAACTTCATTTTTTTATGTAATTATGTAAGAGAATATAAAATTTACATTTATCATGTAAATTAAGATAAAGGAGGAATTACATCTCATGTAATCAAGTTAGAATAGAAAGAAGTTTACATTTTTAATGTGAATAAAAATTATAGAAATATTTTTACATTTTTAATGTAAATTAGATTAGAAAGAAAAATTTACATTTTTAATGTAAATAAAAATTATAGAAATGAAATGTATATTTTTATCAGTCACTTTAGATGCGATAAACGAATAGAATAAAAATTATATATTTTTGTCGTCATTTTAGAGGTGGTAAAAAGAAGTTACAATTTTCAATGTAAGTAAAAGGAAAATAGGAAATTACATTTTTTTATGTAATTAGAGAAATATAGAAACTTACATTTTTCAATGTAAATAAGGATGAAATAGAAGTTATATTTTTAAAGAATTTACATTTTTCAATGTAAACAAAAGAAATAAAATATTACATTTTCAATGTAATTAAAGAATGTAAATAAAATATGAAATAGAAATTTACATTTGCTTATGTAAATAAAAAGTATTATTTTAGATGACACTTTCATTTACATTCTCATGTAAATAGGATGTGTAGAAGTGATAGATAACATTTATTTACATTTAGGTAAACAAATAAGAATAAGGAAAGGTTAACTTATTTACATATGGTGTAAATAAATAAGACAAAGAAATGTTTTTAAATGACATTTTCTATGCATTAAATGAACTGAAAGTTACATTTTAGTTGTTGTTTATTAACAAAAAAAATGAGGGAAGAGAATTGAACTGTTCGTATAACATGATATCTTGATATAAACATGTCACATTACATCATTGTATGATAGGAACATGGTTGTGTGCTGTTTGTTTGGTTGATTCGTTGCCCTTATATGTTAATGACTACATGGAATGATTTATATCTATTTTTATCAAAATAAAAAAATAGTGATAAATAATAACGATATGAAATAATTTAAATGATAATTATGCGAGGATTATTTGGAAAGTCCGAGTTTACTCTCATTCCAAATAATGATACGACGTTCGAAGAATGGAAGACGGCGATTGAAGACCGACGATCTTCACATCGAATGGGTAACTAGTGTTGAGGCCCTTGATTGATTTGCTCCCAAGACGGGGCTAAGATGGTAGTTATCTGGACGTAGTGTTGATCTGTACAGATTTGGATTTCGTTCAGACTTAGAGCATAAGCTTATAAATGGAATGTGTGTCTGAAGTTGAATTTTGTTCTATGTAAATTGATTTCTATTAATATACAACCGTTGGTGGCGGAGAATTTATTCTCTTGCTCAACACCCTTAGAGGTTGTATATTAATAGTTATCAATCGCATGGCGTGAATTATCAACGTGGCACGCTAAGATGAAGATGATCAAGGCATTGTTGAAAAGCAGGCCTTGTGGTTATAACGTTACTTCGCGAACCTCATAACCCGGTTGAGTCTAAAATGGGAGAAGGGAACGCAGGGAGAGCAACACGTTTCTTTCTAGCTAGAAGTGGTGTCGATGCTTAAACTGGCTGATATTTACTTATGTGGATGATGGAATGTGGCACGCCTCAGATGATAGGTCCTATAGGATCGGGAAACGTGTGTTCAGGAATAACTAATCCACGAAGCTGTATGTGTGGACCGGCTCTGCAGGATCCAAGGGTTAACTGCGGGGAATCCTGAGACATTAGCTAGAGTGTCTCGAATCGGTAAGGAGCTCCTCCCTAGCCTTGACTCATGATGGAAACCCAATTTCCAATACGACCATGCGGTTTTGAATGTAGAACTAGCATGGCGACATAGTAGGATGGGGTACTATGCCGTCTATGATTGATACATTATGATTGAAATGTTTTTTGAAACATATATACACTAATAATAATATCAAATCCGTTTTTAACGTATCAAGCATTTTTGACCATTATAAGGTAAAACTCTATCCTCCGGTTTGCATTGCATTATGTGGTGGGACTTGAGTCTTATAATAATTTCATTTTTCCAAAAAAGCATTGCGTTGTTTTACGATTTACCTTTAATTATGCACGGCAATCCATTGGAGTAAACCCATGCCGCGTTAGCGGCGTGGTCCTTTGATTTGCCCTATTATTATTAGATTAGTTAAGTTAGATTTCTCATACCAGTCCCACGACTGACTCGTAGTCTGTTTCACTTTGCAAACTCGGATGCCCTCTTTTCCACACGGGCAGTCGAGTAGCTTTTTGCAGATATTTATCTTTTGAGCAGGATGCTGGATTGAAGCTTAAAGCTGTGTCCAGAGCATAGTTATCTTCCGCTGCATCTATTTTATTGTTTCCCCTGCAATGTATTAAAATATTGTAATTTATCTTTCGCTGTAATTTTATTCGATGTACTCTAATATTCTATACTCTAATGTAACATTATTATGATATTTGTAAAAGTCTGTTGTTGTTGTTCTAATGTGTTGTATACCCAAAGTTAACGTATTCGGGTTTTGAGCGGTCTTGGTCGATTTTGCGATCGATTGGGTCGGGCGAAACCCGTGCCATTACAGTTGGTATCAGAGCTTTGGTTAGCTCAAATCTTTGGGGTACAACTCGTTAGAACTAAACAAAAGACTCATCCGAGATTGGATTAGTAATATCCAATAAGAATACTCATTAGAGATAGGATCAGCAGTATCCTAGAATGAGAAAACTCATTAGAGATGGGGTTAGTAATGCCCTAGAATGAGTTAAGAGTGCCAAGCTTAGAATTAACGTATTTGTGATTATATATATAGTCTATTTTAGAAAATATGATTTTTGAATATATTAAAGCTATATTTTTGAAAAGTTAATCAACTATAAAATTATTTAAACCAATGAATGAATAATAAAGAATGAAAAATTGAGTTAAGTAATAAAACACTTTTTAGCTTCGTTCCTTTTCGAGGACGAAAAGTTCTTAAGTGGGGGAGACTGTAACAACCCTGAATTTTGGGGGTTAATTTTTAAAATTTATTTTAAGTAATTTTAATGAGTTTTTGATATTTAAAATAATTTATTTTAAATGATCACGATTAAAAATTTATGTTATTTGTAAGTTTAATTTTCACAAGAATAAACTAAACACAATTGTTGACATTAATTAATTTAATGTTATATTGTATATTGGAATTTACATTCCAATATAAGTGGCTAGAACAATAATAGAAACCATTTAAAGGACATTTATTAGTGGTTCACAATATTTAGTCTAAGCGTCGCACGTAAGGTAAATTCTTAGTTTGTATTATTTAATTTCTTTCCCTATTCAAGTTCTTTTCTAGATCTACAAATTTTTATTATGTAAACATATTTCCTTTTGTATATATCATATATCTATTGGGATTTTAAATCAGAGCAACTCGAAATATAGAAAGGTTGTCCTTGTCACCTGTTTGGACTAGCATGTAAATTATTTAGAATTAAGAAATTTTGTAAATAAATAAATATGAAAATAAAAATATACTCCAAACAAAATACATTTTAATACTATATCCATCCAAAAACGTACGTAATTAATGCTAGTTATTATTATTATTAATAGGTAGACGTTAAAATAGGTTTGAATTTGAATGTTCTTCATTAATGACATGTGTATGGCAACATTTCCAATAATAAAATATGTATAAATAGTTGTAACCTTGGGATTCTGGGCAACAAATGTCGAATTTATTATAGAATTTGAAATGGTTCCAATTAGTGTAAATATGAACTAAAGATTGTAACCATGCAACATTGTTGGAAATGGACGTGTTAATAAATTTTAGAAGTTGAAGAAGATTACAATAAATGTGATAAATGGGAAATAAATATTGTAATTCCAATTTAGGAGTAATTAATGTAGTAAACATAATTATACACACACACACGCGCGCACACACACACTCACATAAATAATAGTTAATATGATGAATTGTAATTAACGTGTTTAATAATAATTAATGCAATTAATAAAATTAATTTGAATGTCTATCGTGTTTGGGAAAATACCTTATGTTTCTCCCTAACATGGTTCAAACCATGTGACATGGTTATTTAATATTAGGTTTTTGAATGTTAATTCGGTGTTAATTTTAAGCAAGTGTGTGTATATATCTATGTGCATGTGATTATTTTTCCATGTAAAGTTTAAAATCATTAATTTCTTTAGCAAAAGTAATATTATGATAAGACATTATCCAATAATTTTTTTTTGAATAGTTTAATCATGACATGAAAAATGAACCTATATGTGAATAAAAGAATTGAAGGGCTAAATTAAAAATACTACACCCATATATAATATCTCATAGCCTAACCCTAACCATTTTCTAAAACCTAATATGTCATCCTCCTCCTTCATCTGGCCATGGCGGCTACTCTCTCTTCCTCTAAAAATTTCTTTCGTCTTACATCAATCTCCTCTTCCACCTCCAACAAGTTTCATGCTCTGTATAATCTACTGCTATGATGGAGTTTAGCGACCGGGATTTCACGAAATTGGCATCCAAACCTTCGGACTTTGGGCGCGGATTGGGAGGTGAGGGCCCCACCGAGTTGACTAGACTTGGGGGCGATGATGGAGCATGGTGGCGGCGTCGTCATAGTGAAGTCTGATTGGGTTCTGGTGCTCTGAGGTGCGTGCGACGTGGTGCTTTCCTTTGGAGCAGTTGGGTTCGGTTATAACTGATAAGAACGAAGAAGAAAGAAGATGAGTACAGCGGCCTAGTTCTTAACCAATGTAATTATTTATTTTAATTACTATAATATAATTAGTTAATAATTTGTTTAAAGGTCTAATGTTTAAAATAACGTAAATCGTTCATTTCTAATTAGAAATTCGCAAATCAAATTGCGTTGTACTTGGATTGACGAGATCTACGCCATGATGACCAACCGGATCTGAAATAGAGCAATTCAATTTAAGGAAAATTGAGATCTTAACTATACGGAATATAAAAAAAACAAGGTGAGAAATCATTTCTTTTTCTTTGTATTATTATAAGTAAAAATTGTTAATTCTAAATGTGGTAATTACTCATATGTTGTATTTTCCTGTGACTGCCATACTTGATTTGATGTGTGATTATTATGTGATGTGGACCTGCTGAAAATGGAAGATTGTGTTGACACCAAAATCATATGTTTGTTAAATAGGAATTGTTAACAAATAAAATGAATTTTATTTGTTAAGTTAAATTAAAAGTTGTAAACTAACAAATATACTTTTATATGTTATTTAGAATTCATAAAAAAAATGTAGATATATAAAATACACTTTTATATGTTATTTAGTAAACATAGAAAATTGTTTACAAATAAATGACCATTTATTTGTCATTTGTATAACTTAGAAAATTGTCTACAAGTAAATGACCTTTTATGTGTCATTAGGATTTATAGGAAAAAATATTTACATGTAAAATATTATTTTATGTGATATTAGGAATAGAAATGTAGTGTAACATGTATATTAGATCAGAAATTACATATTTTGTAGTCACTTTCTTTCTAGATAATCAGAATACATAGAAGATGTGAACTAATAGAAATATTTTTTTTATATGTTATTCATAGAAAAGGTGAACATATAAAATTTACTTTTATATGTCATGTATGTTAGCACAAAAATTGTCAATTATGTTAGAAGTTAAATTGTACCATAACATAAATTTATCATTGATGTTATACAGGTTGTATTAGTATAAAATTCATCAAGTATGTTATACATGTTATATTAGTGTAAATTTGCCATGTAATTAGAATGGATAAATCTTGTATGCCATATATGTTTAATTAGAATTGATAAGTTATAAATGTCAGGTATGTTGGAGTAGAATTGACAAATCATAAATGTCATATAATTAGAAGCGACAAATTATAATTGTCATGTGTGCTAAATTAGAGTTGAAATAATATAATTGTCATTTATGCCAAATTTGAATTGACAAAATATAATTGTCATTCTCGACAAACTTGAATAGTTAAAACATAAGATGTTATGATGAATAAAATGACATTTTTGTCATAAAATGTTAAGGATGAAAAGAAAACAAATTATTCATTTGTTTTGTTAAGAATGAAAAGAATGGAAATTTACACATTTTTGTTATGTAAATAAAGATGAGAATTTACATTGTAAATTAAAAGTACATTTTTTTATTATGTAAATAAAGAGTATAATTTACATTGTAAATAGAAGTACATTCTCATTATATAAACTTTTATTATGCAAATTAGGAATAGAATTTACATTGTAAATAGAATTACATTTTATTTTTGTAATTAAAGATTAACACTTTACACTGTTAATAAAATTACATTCTTTTTATTAAAGGAGAAGAATTTGCATTGAAAGTAAAATTACATTTTATATGTAATGAAAGAATAAGAATTTGCATAGTCAATAAAATTTACATTGCAAATTAAAGGGCAAGATTTGACTTGTAATATAAATTACATTTTTAAAGTAATTAAGAAGTTTTATTTTCAAAACCAAACGTTTTGGAAAGGTGAATATTATTGTTATAAATCTTGAATTAAAGGAATAATTCATATTCAATTAATGGAATTAATTGATGTTGTTTAAAAAGATTATATCTTTATTTCCTAAAAGTTACAATAAAAAGGATTCAATTAAAAAGATTCTATCTTTACTGTCAATATGTTAAGATAAGAAGATTAGATTCAGAATTAGACATTTTGAAAGGTTTATTATTATTAATATAATAATTGAGAAAGTCCCAAGTTTTATTAAGATTTTAAAAGGTAAGTTATAGTATTTGAAATCAAGTTGTTTTGGAAATATAGAATATTCCAAAATTAAGATATTTTGAAATGAGAAACAGTTTAAAATAATATTTTTAGTAGAACAATTATAATGCTTAGTTAAAAATTGTACTTGGACACGAGGTTAGGTCACATTTGTGGTGGAAGTCTGCCCGGACCCGACCGGCATATCCAGCAGCCACAAATGTTGGGCCTAATGTTAGAGGTTCAAGTGCGCAAATACAAATTGGGCCAAGACACGAGGTTAAGCCCAACTTGTGGGATAAGTCTGCCCGGAACCAACCGGGCTATCCAGCATCCACAAGTTGCAGGCCTAATGTGAGAGGTCTGGCCCAAATTAAAATATGAATGGATAAATAGGAAATGGACATTATTTACACCTAGAAATTGACATTATTTTCACACCGTTATGTGTTAATAATAAAATGGATATTTTCACCTCCAAGTTTGTTATAAAAGAAAGTTACATTTTTAATATAATAAGATAAAGATTAGAAAAGTTTTACATTTTCTTAATGTAAATGAGGATTAGAAGAAAACTTCATTTTTTTTATGTAATTACGTAAGAGAATATAAAATTTACATTTATCATGTAAATTAAGATAAAGGAGGAATTTCATCTCATGTAATCAAGTTAGAATAGAAAGAAGTTTACATTTTTAATGTGAATAAAAATTATAGAAATATTTTACATTTTTAATGTAAATTAGATTAAAAAGAAAAAGTTTACATTTTTAATGTAAATAAAAATTATAGAAATGAAATGTATATTTTTATCAGTCACTTTAGATGCGATAAACGAATAGAATAAAAATTATATATTTTTATTGTCATTTTAGAGGCGGTAAAAAGAAGTTACATTTTTCAATGTAAGTAAAAGGAAAATAGGAAATTACATTTTTTTATGTAATTAGAGAAATATAGAAACTTACATTTTTCAATGTAAATAAGGATGAAATAGAAGTTATATTTTTAAAGAATTTACATTTTTCAATGTAAACAAAAGAAATAAAATATTACATTTTCAATGTAATTAAAGAATGTAAATAAAATATGAAATAGAAATTTACATTTGCTTATGTAAATAAAAAGTATTATTTTAGATGACACTTTCATTTACATTCTCATGTAAATAGGATGTGTAGAAGTGATAGATAACATTTATTTACATTTAGGTAAATAAATAAGAAAAAGGAAAGGTTAACTTATTTACATATGGTGTAAATAAATAAGACAAAGAAATGTTTTTAAATGACATTTTCTATGCATTAAATGAACTGAAAGTTACATTTTAGTTGTTGTTTATTAACAAAAAAAATGAGGGAAGAGAATTGAACTGTTCGTATAACATGATATCTTGATATAAACATGTCACATTACATCATTGTATGATAGGAACATGGTTGTGTGCTGTTTGTTTGGTTGATTCGTTGCCATTATATGTTAATGACTACATGGAATGATTTATATCTATTTTTATCAAAAAAAAATAGTGATAAATAATATCGTTATGAAATAATCTAAATGATAATTATGCGAGGATTATTTGGAAAGTCCGAGTTTACTCTCATTCCAAATAATGATTCGACGTTCGAAGAATGGAAGACGGCGATTGAAGACCGACGATCTTCACATCGAATGGGTAACTAGTGTTGAGGCACTTGATTGATTTGCTCCCAAGACGGGGCTAAGATGGTAGTTATCCGGACGTATTGTTGATCTGTACGGATTTGGATTTCGCTCAGACTTAGAGCATAAGCTTATAAATGGAATGTGTGTCTGACGTTGAATTTTGTTCTATGTAAATTGATTTCTATTAATATACAACCGTTGGTGGCGGAGAATTTATTCTCTTGCTCAACACCCTTAGAGGTTTTATATTAATAGTTATCAATCACATGGCGTGAATTGTCGATGTGGCACGCTAAGATGAAGATGATCAAGGCATTGTTGAAAAGCAGGCCTTGTGGTTATAACGTTACTTCGCGAACCTCACAACCCGGTAGAGTCTAAAACGGGAGAAGGGAACGCTGGGAGAGCAGCACGTTTCTTTCTAGCTAGAAGTGGTGTCGGTGCTTAAACTGGCTGATATTTACTTATGTGGATGATTGAATGTGGTGTGCCTCGGATGATAGGTCCTATAGGATCGGGAAACGTGTGTTCAGGAATAACTAATCCACGAAGCTGTATGTGTGGACCGGCTCTGCAGGATCCAAGGGTTAACTGCGGGGAATCCTGAGACATTAGCTAGAGTGTCTCGAATCGGTAAGGAGCTCCTCCCTAGCCTTGACTCATGATGGAAACCCAATTTCCAATACGACCCTGCGGTTTTGATTGTAGAACTAGTATGGCGACATAGTAGGATGTGGTACTATGCCGTCTGTGATTGATACATTATGATTGAAATTTTTTTTGAAACATATATACACTAATAATAATTTCAAATCCATTTTTAATGTATCAAGCATTTTTGACCATTATAAGGTAAAACTCTATCCTCCGGTTTGCGTTGCATTGTGTGATGGGACTTGAGTCTTATAATGGTTTCATTTTTCCAAAAAAGCATTGCGTTGTTTTACGATTTACCTTTAATTATGCACGGCAATCCATTGAAGTAAACCCATGCCGCGTTAGCGGCGTGGTCCTTGGATTTGCCCTATTATTATTAGATTATTTAAGTTAGATTTCTCATACCAGTCCCATGACTGACTCGTAGTTTGTTTCACTTTGCAAACTCGGATGCCCTCTTTTCCACACGGGCAGTCGAGTAGCTTTTTGCAGATATTTATCTATTGAGCAGGATGCTGGATTGAAGCTTAAAGCTGTGTCCAGAGCATAGTTATCTTCCGCTGTATCTATTTTATTGTTTCCGCTGCAATGTATTAAAATATTGTAATTTATTTTCCGCTGTAATTTTATTCGAAGTACTCTGATATTATGTACTTTGATGTAACATTATTATGATGTTTATAAAAGTCTGCTGCTGTTGTTCTAATGTGTTGTATACCCAGAGTTAACGTATTCGGGTTTTGAACGGTCTTGGTCGATTTTGCGATCGATCGGGTCGGGCGAAACCCGTGCTGTTACAACTACTTGCTACTGATCCATAAGGTAATTCAAGGAAGTAGTAGGAGGGTGCCTTCAGTTTGTCCAGTCCCAGGACAACTTGTATGGACGAATGTCTGACATAGTATTTCCAAAGGGATCGCATACCTTGTTTTCTTCAAACGTACCGCAGTTGTGGAGGAGAATGGTCGTTCTCTTAAGTTAACAACTAGAGTACTTTCGGGGACATTAATTAGTGATTTTTTGGCGGATCTGGCGATGTGACATTCAAAGTGAACGGTGGCCAGATGTTCTGAAATTTAATTATAACCTCAAGCCTCACAACTAGAAAATGACAAAAATCGGGCAGGCAGCATGGCTAAATTGGTCGCTCCCAAGTATCACCTATCTAGAGAAATTCATTTCCTTCTTTTTTCTATTCGATATTGTCCCTTACGGGAAACGGTTGCTGATCCCAACCGTTGGTGATATATATTTGATACACTCAAGCGAAATGAGTGGTCGGTCATGTGTGGTCGGGTTACAAGATGTTCTTGTTGAACCTAGTGTATTCTCCTCTAGATATACAATATCAGCAGGTGGTTTCATACCTTGTCATAGCTGGAATCCAATCTCCAATAAGCGTGTACGGTTTGATTGTATATCATATATGTGGCACATGAGATGCAAGCGTTCCACTAAAATGCTATTTATTTATATTTAGACATTATTATAATATCAAAATTGCTTGCTTACTGTGTGCTTGGTACGCATGATAGGGGGTTCTCGCTTCGCGTTTGGTGACGAACAGGAAACTCTTACCCCTACATGTCCCGAAAATGTGGGTTGGTTACGAGTCGAGAGGCTGGCCGTAAAAGCAGTTCTGAGGTACCTCTGTGAGCCACGGTGGGAGGTTAACCCGTTATTGGATACTTCAAAGTTCAAAAGAAATGCTGGAGGAGTTCAAACGTAATCAGCATTTATTTCGTTGTGTGTTGTATATGAGGATAGATTATTATAACTATCCAGATGTATTGATGTACTCTGATGATTATAAGTAATTATTTATAGCTCTCAATAAAGATTTATTTCTATATTATATTTCGTTCCGCTACGATGTGAGATTATGTATTGTGATTGTTCTTCTTCTTCTTCTATTGTAATATTTCTTTATTTCTTATCTCACCCTCTAATTTTTTTCTATTAACTATCTAGTGTTTCCGATTTTTTTTGGGTTTTGGCAAATAATACGGGTTTATGTATTATTGTCGAAATTCGAGAGTCGAATTCTGCTCAGTTGTTACAAGCTTCGATGTACTTGAAACTTGTTGTACTTTGCATGTTGTATATAAATATGTATATACCCATTGTACTTCTTCATTCCTTGGCTATTTGCTTGTTGTCATTTGCTTTGTTTCACCATGTTAAGCCCAGTTTCATTGTTGTCCTTGTACTGATGGCTTGCACATGATACTTTTGGCTATTGCATGTATTTAGCCAATTTATAGCATCTGCTTGCATTACAATTTTCTTGACTAGTTTCTTTGGCAATTTTGACTTGACATGATTATTTTTCTTTGAAACTCTGGCTTGTTGCTGCACCAATGTTAAAACTATCTTGAGACTTATGCTTTTTGTTATGTTCTCTTGTATACATAGCCTTGACAAAACTATCTTGTGTATTGCCAATGCATATACTGCTGCTCCTATGCAATGAATATGTATGGCATTTTTGTAACTCATCTCGACCTTTTTGCATTTGCATATACTCATGCATTTGTTATTGCCTTACTCGAACCAATTTAACATATATCCGCCTGTTGTATCCTTGACACTTGCATATGTTTTAATTTCATACTGCTCTGTCCATCTGTGTTAACTTGGCTTGCTTGTACTCAACATGTTATGCTAAAACTTGAATAAGACCATTTATATTATTGTGTTGCACCATATACATGCAGATATGTTTTGTGTATATGTTGCCATGTTGAAGTTCATGTTGCTTATTGTCTATATGCATCATCCTTGTCATGTTGGCTTTGTTTGTTTGCATTCTTGATGTGTTCATGGATACTTGTAGCATATATGTGTTTTCAAGCTTCACATGATCATATCACACTTGATATATTTGTCCCTTGTTGTTTCAATGTTTGACCATACTGCCCTAGCACAAAATATATGTGTATACATATATAGTGTATGTGTAGTGTATATATATATATATGTGAGCACTAGAGACATTGTCTACCTTGTGGTATTTACTGTGAATCACTGTGAATATTACAAGCAGTCAGACACAGACATATATATATACATATACACACATATTAGACCAAGTCAAAAAATATGATGAGAAACACACCAAAATTCTAAGGCAAATAAATTTTAAAATAAAATTATATCTGCTAGAATTAAAAAATAATTTTGTTTTAGTTTACTATGTATGTTTCTGTGAAGATATACAGGTGACTGGATTGATTGTGAAGATAGAAGTGAGTGTCAGTGAGTAAATGAATGAGAGAGCTGAGTGAATCTGAATGTATTCATACAACTGAGTGATTGAGTGTTGTAGTGAGGACTGGTGTAAGAAATGAAACTGAAATTGAATGTAATGTATTACAGTGAGATGTACAAATAGTGGAGTTGTAACGTCCCGTATTTTTGGTAGTCGGATGTTTAAATTATTTTAAATATTGATTTGAATTTATAAAAGGATTTATAATATATAATTCGTTTATATAACGAAGTTTGAATGTATAATATATATATAATTATAAATCGAGCTCATAACGCCGTGGTAGTTCGTAATTTACGATTTGAACTTCAATGGAATATATAGAATCCATTTTAAGTTGGAATTCTATGAAATAATAATCATCCGGATCGATTTGATTATAATTTTCTAATGAAAGAGAAAATTGAAGATTTCATACTATAAATTGTTAGTTATGTCCCATTCAAAATTTCAAATAGTCGTTATGGAATTCGTTAATAAACGATAATGTTTATTTAATAAAATATAAAGGATTTTCTATAGAATTTGAACAACGTTTAAACACAGATTTGTAAATGTTGAGTTTAATATATATATATATATATATATTATATATTGGTTTATTCTGAAGTTGTATAATATTTTATATGGAGTGCGATAATAATAATTTATTATTTTTTAAATTGAATTATTTTAGATTTAATTATAATATATTGATACTATATAGGCCTTTGAAATAGCTTTCTTTTCAAACAACCTCCATTTTCGACGAAATGAATTTTTCTGGAATGCGTATAATTAATTATTTCTAGATTTCCAGTTTGGATCCAATTGGAGTTGTTTTTTCTGCACGCACAACTTAAAGGTGGATCGATAAATTAAAATAGTGTCGTTATGCAAACAGAGTCAGTTTCCAATGAAATTAATTTCATTGGGTTCAGAATGTTAAGATGTAGCGGTACGTCTATTTTCATTGTGTTTGGAGTTTACGTGTGATTTTATGTATATTAAATGGTTACATTAAACAACCGTTACCGGTGGAATAAAATAACCATATAAATAAAAATAAATAAATAAAATACTTCATTCTTAAGTAAAATTTCGTACACCGTCCAGCCTATATTGTCACTTGGCTATTCTACTTGAAAAGGATACACCTCATACCAATCCTTCCTATTTTTGAAATACCTAAACTGATACATTTATATGAAGTCATCCCGAGTTTTAAATCAAGACCAATATATGAAATAAAAGATCGAACTCATGCTATTTTCTACAAGCATATCTACCTAGTATACACACAGCTATCTTATTCTTCAGCTACACCATTCTATAGCCCATTCTTATTTAACTTCATGTCTACCAAATTTGGCACAATTTCATTTCCAGAAAGAGAAACAAGCTGTATGTACCATCTTTTCTCCAATGCTATGTCTATGTCATCACAGCCTATATTTATAAACGCAGCTACTCTTCCAACATGCTATTCTGCCTTATGAAAGGAAAACTCGTTCAGTTACCTACTAGCCTATCGAAGAGACATTATTTTTACCTTCTAATTCTTCCTCTATTGTAACGACCCAGAAAATCTGAACCAATTTAAAAAATTTAAATTGGCTAAAATAATGGATTTTAAATATTTAAAATAAATATTTTAACTAATGGCGATGAAAACTGAGTTTGAATCGACAATTGAAAATGAATAGAATTAATTTTAATTATAAACAAGGCCTGAAATGGCGTAACAGTTTCAAAAATTGAATTCAAACTTTGTCGGACTGTACCGGGTGCAAAACAAAACGAATTTCAGCGAAACCAAAAATATTTAAATCTGTTAGTGAATACCTTTCTAACGAATCTGAAAAATCGAATTTTCATAGCGGAAAGCAAAAGTTATGGCCGAATGAATTTTCAGAACGGTCGCTATGGAATTTATATAGCCCGTGAAATTGGCCATTTTGCATACGACCTCGGAATTCGACGAAACCACTTTTGTTGGATCCGGGATGAGAAGTTATTGCTAGGTTTCAAATTTCATAATTTTTGAAGCTAATATGTGAGCGTGGCAAAAGAAAATGTGTTTGGTCAATTACAGTTAAATTGGATCGACCAAAAATGGGCCTTTTTGCAAACGGTCTCAGAATTCGACGAAACTAGTTTTGTTGGGACCGTATCGTCAAAACATAGCTAGATTTATTTTTTTTGGGATTTTTCGAATCAGTTTGTGGCCCTGGCAAATTGAAATGTACGTTCGAATCAAATATTGAATGTTTTATATTTTAATTTGAAGGGAAACTGACTGAAACAGTCGAATGGGCCTATGAAACATATCCCATTGTGTTCGGAATAGGGGTAAAACGCTAGGGACGACAGTCGTTGGGTTTGAATTGGTGTTCATCTGTGTAAGGGGTATTTTTAAAATTTTAAAAATATATAAATTAAATGGAAAATTCTTTTCGGTCAAACTACTTTCTCTCTCCCCGACTATCCTTTATCGCGCACGGCGGAAAACCTCCCGTGTCTTCTCTCCTCCGTTTCTCCTCCCACAAGCAAAATTAGCCCCTCCCCCAGTTGAAGATTTTGAAGAGCTCAAGAAGATCTTCAAATCCATATGTAGTTTATATTTTTTCGTGCATCATTCGAAGAGATATCGAGCTCGAAAGTTCCGAGCTTCCAACCGCCGCCGCCGTCACCAGAAGCCACCGAGTTGACCCCCCCTTCCTGGCGCACGTGCGCCTCACGTAGCTCTTCGACCCTGCGCAACCCGATCGTGGAACCATTGCACGGATTGATCGAAAAATCGAAACCTAGTTTCGAACAGTTCTGAAAGGTATCGGCTGTTTTAATTTGAAACTGATTTTAACAGTTTAAAACCGTTGCAAACTTTGAAAAATCATATCTTTTTTCTATGTTAACAAAATTCGATGAAACAGGAAACATCGTGACCGTGTGGACGCCTTCTACATTTTAGAAGAGACCGCATATTTTTCTGAGCCTTCTGCTATTTTTGGTGGAGTGGAACCCATTGTGAGATTTCTAATTTATAAAGAATATGGGAAACGACGATGTATAAATTATATAGTCGATGTATGAGTTATATAAGCGTTGTACACCTCTTGTATAAGCGTTGTATAAGTTGTACATTCGATGTATAAGTTGTATATGCGTTGTAAAAATTATATATGTTTTGAAATAAAAGTGAATTGCTATATATAAATATATATATATATATATATATATATATACACATACGCCCCTCGTCCACAAACCATGGACGATATTTATTGGTTGTGATTGGTGTGAAAATTGATTGATAGCGAATGGTTGTTTGGGATTGTTTGTGGTTGTTATTGATTGATTGTGGTTGAAAAATACCCATTTGTGGTTGAGAAATATTTGGTTGAAACCACATAGGATTAGTTTGTGGAAATGAAATAAATATATACATGCCGCCTGCGTGCGAACTAGATGCATGATCCACATTGTCAAAAACCGCGAGGTTTTAAGGTAGAGCGAGGAGCCGTACTAGGGACGGTCCCGGTTTTAACTACCCTGCCGTTATGCTGCCGAAACTTTGAATAATATTCATGTGTTTGAATTATTTTCATTTGCTGAAACTATATTTATTCGTTGAATAGAAAACCTTCATGTGTTGAATCGATATTCATTCGTTGATTAGAAATTCATGTGTTGAATGGTATTCGCTTTCAAATATAAAAATCACATTTTTATCTATATATAGAAACTATAGAAAACCTTCATGTGTTGAATCGATATTCATTCGTTGATTAGAAATTCATGTGTTGAATGGTATTCATATTTTGAAATAAATTGTTTGATAATAAAAATCACCTTTTATCGACTATATGGACTATGTAAAATAATCTCGTTTTAAAAGAAATTGTTTTATAATAAAAATCCTATTTTTATCACCTATATAAACTATATGAAATAATAGTGTTTTGAAATGAACTGTTTTACAATAAAAATCACCTTTTTTTTTATATACACGAATTGTTGAAATGTGAAGTGTTAAAAAAATAGCCACTCGTTCAAATAAATATATATGAGTTGAAATATTCATTAATTAGCTAATGATACGATTTTGTCCTATACATGTAACATTAGAATGAATGGTGTTTTTAAACCAAAAGGAATCAAATATGAAGTTGAATGGAAAATGATAAACGATAAGAACTGTATATATGTACATGCATATTTATTGAACAGGTTATAGCAAAGTGGCTAGAGAAGAGGAATAAAAATTTTTGGCCGACAAATAGGTACACATATACTGCTTTGTTTGGGTGATGATTTTATGAGCCTGTTGGCTAGCCGCTTGGCTTTTTCTTTTTCTTTTCGACATGAGACGCCCGTGTGGCTATTTGGGAATTTTCCCAGCCCTCCCGTACAAAGGAGGTTATGGCGAAATTTTCCAAAATTTTAAGGCGTTAGTGAAATATTTGAAGTGAAAACGATATTGAAATCATTGAATGAACTATATTTATATAAATATATAAATATAAATAAAATTAAAACGAAACGAGGCCGTGCAGTTCGTATTTTGAAACCGTGATTTCAAACAATTAGTGCGGGAAATCCGACCATTGGATTTTCTCGAAACCTCAACCGTCGGGTTCGCCTTGGAAATATCTTCCCAACGACACCAACCTTGTAAAAATCCAGCGGTTGGATTGTCTGGAATGTTTAATTCAAATTTGAAGAAAAACAGCGTCAGAAACGATTATATATATATATAATTATATTTAATCGAATAACGACGCTGCAGTTCGTATTTTGAAATCGAAACTTCAAACGATTGTACCGGGAGATCCGACCGTCGGATTTTCACAAAACTGGAACCGTTGGATTCGTTTTGAAAAGACCTTTCTAATGATGTAAATTTTATGAAGATCCAACGGTTAGATTTTCAGATATGTGTAAATCAAATCTGAAGAAAAACAGCGCCACAGCCGCGTTATGGCCCGAAGCGTCGTTTTAAATAAATTGGCTATTTTAAAGTAAATAAAAATAGCGATAAATCATTATAAAATATCATAAACGATACGGAATGGAAATAAACTGAATTTGCTCGATTTATGTGGCTTTTGATGGTTGAATGTGTTTGGTGTGAAAATTACATTAAAGAACAAAACTGGTGTTGTCGAATAATTTAACCATTGAAATAAATTGATTTGAAATTCTAAATATACGTTAATTATTTGAAAAGGCCGAGTTAATTCTCATTTCAAATAATTGACCGACGATTGAAAGTCGAAGATGAAGACGGTGGTCGAAGACCGGAGATCTTCACCTCGTTTGGATGGTAACCGAGGTCCTGATTGGGAGGCATCCCGAAATATGGATAATGAGTGGTGATCGTCCAGACGTACGTGGTGATCGATGGGTTTGCGAGGTATTTAGTGCCTCCGGTTTCGTTCAGACCCAGAACGGACTTGTAAATGGACTGTGTGTCTGACATTGGATTTTATTCTGTGTTGATTGATCTCTATTAAATATACATCTGTTTGGCGGCGGAGAATTTATTCTTTTGCTTAACGCCCTTCTCTGAAACGCACGAGCTCAGAGGTTGTGTATCGATAGACATCAGTCGCATGGCATGAATTGCCTGTGTGGCATGCTAAGATGCAGTGATCAGGGCTTCTGTTGAAAAGCAAAGTCTTGTGGTGATGATCAAAGCACCGCCTATGTGGCGTAGTTTTGTGTATAACGTGAATTCGCGAGCCTCACACCCCGGTATGAACCAGAAACGGGAGAGGACATCAGGGAGGGCCTGCGTTTCTTCCTAGCTAGGGTGGTGTCAGTGACCTACCAGCCCTGACATTTATATACTTTTCACCTATGTGGTTGTTGCTGTTGCGAGGTGCCTCGGTTTGATCGGACGATCCGGGTCCGATGGAGTCATTCGTTGGCTCGTTTACGCCCCAAAGGGCGGGGAGACGTAGTGTTCAGGCATAATAATCCACATCGGTGGGTCGGCCCTGACGATCCAAGGGGCAATTGCGGCTGTTCCTGAGGCTCGGGCTAGGCAGTCTCGAATTCGGTAAGGACTATCTTTTGCCTTGGTTCATGACGGAAATCCAATTTCCAAATACGACATCGTGCGAATTTGATTGTATACCTATATATGGCGACATAGTGGTATGGGGCATTAATGCCGTCTATGATTGATAGTTATGATTTGAAATTGTTTTCAAACATATAAACACTAGCAATAATATCAAATGCCTTTGTTTTATTCGTATCAAGCATATTTTGGCCGTTATAAGGTAAAAACTCTATCCTCCGGTTTGCGTTGCATTGAGTGATGGGAACTGAGTCTTATAACGGCTTCATTTTTATAAAAAGCATAGCGATGTTTAAAAGAAAGATTTGTTTTAAAGCACTGGCAATCCAATGGAGTAAACCCGTTCCACGAAAGTGGCGTGGTCCTGTGATTAGCCAAATTATATATGTGTTGAGTAGATTTCTCATACCAGTCCCATGACTGACTCGTAGTTTGTTTCTGTAATAACCCGCAAAATCTGGGCCAGTTTAAAATTTTTATTTTGGCAATTTTAGCGAATTTTGAATATTTAAAATAGATTATTTTAAATATTATCGACGAGAAAATTTATTTTGAATAGAATTCGACGTATATATTATACGCGTCGTCATTAGAATATAAATATTTATATATAATTATAAAAGGAATTGAAAATGGCGCGGTAGTTCGATAATTCGATTTCAAACTTCAATTGAATGTACCGGGTGCAAAACAATCCGGATTTTAGTGAAACCAAAAATGATAGGATCTAATTGATAATATCTTTCCAACGAATCCGAATAATCGAGATTTCGTAGCGGGAATCAAAAGATATGTCCAGTTGAAAATTAGAAATAGTCGCTGTGGAATTTATATATATTTTTATATATATAAGGCCCTTAAAAATGGACATTTTGCAAACGACCTCGGATTTCGACGAAACCAGTTTTGTTGGGTCCGTGATGTCAAGTTATTGCTAGATTCCAAATTTCATAATTTTTCGAATCAATATGTGAGCGTGGCAAAGGAAAACGCGTTTGACCAGTTTTAGTTGATTTTAATCGACTGGAAATTGGCCATTTTTCAAACGGTCTCAGAATTCGACGAAACTAGTTTTGTTAGGACCGTATCGTCAATACGAAGCTAGAAAATATTTTTCTGGAATTTTTCGAGTTCGTATGTGACCCCGGTAAATTGAAATACGCGTTTAAATTCAATATAGTGATTTAAATGTAAATTTAACGGTAACTGATTGTAACGAGCAAATCAACCTACGATACATATCCCATTGTGTTCAGAATGGGGGTAGTTAGCTAGGGACGGCAGTCGGTGGGTTCGATTTTGAGTTCGTAGTGAAAAGTTACTTTATGAATTTTAAAATTTAAAATTAAATATATAATTAAAACATATAAGTGGCCCCCCCTTTTTTTCTCTTAAGCGTTGACTCCACTCTTCCCGAATAAAAAAAAAAAAAAAAAGAAGGAGGAAAAGATCGACGGAAGGGGAACCACCCTCCAGGCGCGCACCGCCGCCTCCATCCCCTACGGCGCCACCACCCCTCCGTTCCCCCATCTCTCCTCCCACTTTCCCCAAACCCGCGAGCCCTAGGTACCCTGAACCCCTAAATCGACAGCCCACCAAGCCCTAGCCTCACCCCCGACCACCGCAGCCGTTGTCGTCCCCTCCGACCCCCAGCCTCCGCCTTCTGAAGCTCCTCCGCAGCTCCGACCCCCCCCCCTTTCTTCCACTGACGAACAAGCACAGACCCCCCCTTTTTTCTCTGTAAGTATTTCTTTTTTTTTTATTATGTTATTTTTATTTTGTATAAGCAGTATTTAAAACAGAAAACTGATTTGATTTTATTTAAAACAGAAAACTGATTTGATTTTATCTAAAACAGAAAACTGATTTGATTTTATTTAAAACAGAAAACTGATTTGATTTTATTTAAAACAGAAAACTGATTTGATTTTATTTAAAACAGAAAACTGATTTTATTTTATTTTTAAAAACTGAAAACTTATTTTCATTTTAAAACTGAAATTAATGTTTTAGGAAAATAAAGAAAAAGATTTGATTTTCGAAATAGAAAGATATGACTTTAATATCATAAAGATTTGTTTTTTAGGTAAAATAAAAATATAATTTTTATAATATAGAAAAGATAAAAATATAATTTTTATATATTGAACTTCGATAGATAAAAATAGAATTTTTATATATAGAACTTCGATAGAAAAATAGGATTTTTATATATTGAACTTCGATAGAAAAATAGAATTTTTATATATTGAACTTCGATAGAAAAATAGAATTTTTATATATTGAACTTCGATAGAAAAATAGAATTTTTATATATTGAACTTCGATAGAAAAATAGAATTTTTATATATTGAACTTCGATAGAAAAATAGAATTTTTATATATTGAACTTCGATAGAAAAATATGATTTTTAAATATTGAATAGCGAAGTAAAAATTCGATTTTTATGTATGTAGTGGCTACGGGCAACGAAGATGACGAAGATGCGATAGCAATGAAGATTTCTATCAATGAAGTGCCGTGGAGCTAGGATAGCTATAGGTGAGAATTTCTCACTCTTCAATTTCTTTTCTAGTTATATATATATACTAGGATGCAGACGGTGCTTAGTAGCACCCGACACAATCGTCCACAGACCATGGACTTGTTTGTTTGGTTGCATAGATTAGTTGGATTATTTGATTGAAATTGAATTGTTTGGTGAAATGAATAGATTTGATTGATGTGTGAATGGCGTGGGCCTTCACTAGACCGGGGATAAGGCTAGGCCTTGTCCCGTTTCTAGTATCGTGCCGTTATGCCGCCGAAATTTTCTAAAATATGTTAGAAAAATAAAAATATCATTTTATTTAAAGAATGAACTGAATAGAAATTCATATGTTGGAATAAAATGTTTTATCGTTAAAAATATAATTTTTAACGTGAATGTGAATAAATAAAATATTCATTTACAAACCAGACGGTTTGTTTATGTACACCTATTTGAAGAAAGGATTGGGATGATAAATTTCACACATCGCCCAACTGCACGAATAAAATATGTGTTTGATTGTTTGAAACCCCACACGGGTGTTGGGATGAAATTTGAAGTTCACTCATCCTGATTGATTAAATATGTCGATCGATTGATTGACAGGCTGTTATAAGCGTTAGATATCTATATTTGATGCTTATACAGTGTAGTGCACTTTGGTTGATGGCTGATTATTTTTCAATGCTATGATATACATGTGTTGTGTGAAAATCCATATAATTAACTTTATATGGTAATTGATTGGGCCTCATTCCAATTTAGAAAATAAAGAATATTACAAAATAAAAGTTCATGTGTTGACAGTACTCATTCATTGAGATTGGTCATGTGTTGAACGAAATATTTTGATAATAAAATTTACATCTTTATCGATACAAAATAAAAGTTCATGTGTTGACAGTACTCATTCATTGAGATTGGTCATGTGTTGAACGAAATATTTTAGTAATAAAATTTGCACCTTTATCGATATAAAATAAAAGTTCATGTGTTGACAGTACTCATCCATTGAGATTGGTCATGTGTTGAACGAAATATTTTGATAATAACAACTATTTTGAAAAAGAAATATTTGAAATAGAATATTCGAAGATAGAAATTTATGAAGCCGTGTTGATTAGATTGACGCCATTTTGACGTGAACGATATTCATATCGATTGAAAACGATTTCGAAATGAATTGAATTGAAAACGATTTCGAAATGAATTGAATTGAAAACGATTTCGAAATGAATTGAATTGAAAACGATTTCGAAATGAATTGAATTGAAAACGATTTCGAAATGAATTGAAAACGAATTCAAATTGTATTGAAAACGAATTGAAATGAATTCAAATTGAATTGAAATTTGAATTGAATAGAAATGAATTTTAAAACGAATTTATAAAGAAGAATTCAATTTTGATTTGAATTGAAATGGAAGTTGAAATTGCTTTTGAAACGAATTTTAAAACTATTTATATAATTCGTTTTAAATAGAAATCGACGAAATATATATTATATATATTATATATATAATATAATGGCCTGAATAGAACGCGCCGCGCCGCGGCAGTTCGCGAATTTCGACCATTTATTTCAAACGGACATTACGGGAGATCCGACCGTCGGATTCTCCTAAAACCGGAACCGTTGGGTTCGTATCGAAAAGAGCTTTCTAACGAATATTAGAAATTAGAAATCTAACGGTTGGATTTGGAATTATGTCCAAATCAAATTTGAAAAAGGTCGCTGTAAGTGCAGTTCGATGACCGTTAATGGAAATCGACTGTACGGGCCTTGATAAAATTATTAAAAATAGTAATAATTTGTGTAAAATCATAAGAAATGATTTGTGAAGATTTGGGATGAAAAACTCCATATTTGAAAAGATAAAAATAGATTTTTATCGAAATGAACTAGTTTTGAACTAGAAATATAATTCTATTTATTTTTAAGTAAATAAATTGAATTTGAAAAGGGGTTTTAAAAATAACCAGAATTTCCAATGATTGCATTGGAGTGGACTTGAATCGAAGTTGTCTTCGGAATATTTCGATGTTGGAATTCGGGATTATACAGATGTTATTATGGAAATTTGAAAGATGTAGATATTTATATCGTTATTTCCAATACGACATTTGTTAATCGTAGAATTGGATATTGAATATAAGCCGGGATATTTTCTATTCAGGGCCTTGTATTGAATATCAAATGTGATTTGGGTTTGTCGTGAATGGTGTCTTCACTAACACTGTTCTTGAACCCAGTTGAGAAAAGATTAAATCTTTTTATTTAGATTTAATGAAGTGTACCAATTAAATAACATTTAATTGGAATTGAATCGATATTGATTTTTGGGTTTATCGTGGACAGTGTTTTAAATAACACTTGTTCTTTAACCCGATAATTAATGGAATGTGATTTTGGGTTTATCGTGAACCGTGTTTTAAGTGACACTGATTCTTTAACCCAGTTAACGATTAAAACTAAGTGGAGTTTTAACGAATCTTTAATTAGATTGAAATGATCGAAAATGGAGTATCACCAGTTTTGCTCCAGGCGATAGTTAAATCTTTAATTAGATTTGAACGTGAAATGGTAATTGGATTTACCGATAACACTGTGGTGTTAGATATGAAGTATTACCAGTTTTACTTCATGGGATGAATAGGTTGGGATGGGGAAATTAAAATAAATGATTACTTCGGTAAGGTTCGCTAATCCCGACTAGTTTGAATTGAGATTCAAAAATAGAATAAAGCATAAATTCAAGGAATTTATCTTGGATAAAATTAATGGGAACCTTTCCCTATGAATGTGAAATTTAGAAACTAACTGTCGGTTAGCCGAGCAGAATGGTTTTCTGAATATTGATCTGATGTTGGTTTCGGCCTTCGGGGTTAATATTTGGGGAATTATTCTCTTGATTAATTTACGGTTAGTGACTAATGGATTGGAATGAGGCGTATGTTGTGTTTGTGTAACACTTATTTTAAATATACGCGAGTTATTCGGAAAGACCGGGTTTATCCCATTCTGAATAACTGATACGACGATAAGTCGAAAATGAAGACGATGGTCGAAGACCGGAAGTCTTCACGTCGTTTGGGTGATAACTGATGATCTTGATTGGGCTGTACACCCAAGAAGATGGAAACAGTTAGTGATCGTCCAGACGTACTTGGAGATCGATGGATATGCGGGGTACTAGGTGCCTCCGGTTTCGTTCAGACCCAGAGCGAACTTGTAAATGAACTGTGTGTCTAACATTGGATTTTAGTCCGTGTGATTGATCTCTATTAAATATATATCTGTTTGGCGGCGGAGAATTTATTCTCTTGCTTAACGCCCTTCTCTGAGACGTACGAGCTCAGGGGTTATATATTGATGGATATCAAACGCATGGAGTGAATTGCCTGTGTGGCATGCCTAAGTGGCAATTGATCGAGGCTTCTGTTGAAAAGCAAAGTCTTGTGGTGATGATCAAAGCAAGGCCTTTGTGGCGTAGCTTTGTGTAACGTTTACCTCGCGTGTTTCACACCCGGTATGAACCAAAAACGGGAGATGGACCTCAGGGAGGACTTGCGTTTCTTTCTAGCTAAAAGTGGCGTCAGTGGTTTTACACGCCCTGACGAGTTTGACTTATGTGGTTGTTGCTGTTGCGAGGCACCTCGGATTGATCGGTCGTTCTCGAACCGATGGAGTCATTTGATGGCTCGTTTGCGCCCCAAAGGGCGGGGAAACGTAGTGTTCAGGCATTTTAATCCACATCGGTGGACCGGCCCTGACGATCCAAGGGTCACTCGAGCTCTGATCCTGAGACATGGTAGGCTAGATTGTCTCGAATCGGTTGAGGACTATCTTTTGCCTCGGTTCATAGACGGAAATCCAATTTCCAAATACGTGACATTTGCGGTTTTAATTGTATAACCTATATACGGCGACATAGTGGTATGGGGCATTCATGCCGCCTATGATTGATACTTATGATTTGAAGTGTTTTATACACTATGCACTTATAATAGTATCGAATGATTTGTTTTAAACGTATCAAGCATTCTTTGGCTGTTATAAGGGAAAACCCTATCCTCGGCTGCGTTGCATTGTGTGATGGGACCTGGGTCTTATAACAGCTTCATTTTTCTTTATTTAGCATTGCGCTGTTTGTTTTATGCACTGGTATTCTTGGGAGGAAACCCGTTCCGTGTTATACGGCGTGGTCCCTTGATTTACCTAACTTTGAAAATAAAGATAATAACTGTTTTAGTTCTCACACCAGTCACATGACTGACCTGGAGTTTATTGTTTTAACCTAAACTCTGGGTGCCCTTATTTTGACACGGGCAGCTAGTAGTTTTGGGTTTTGCAGATTTATATTCACAGGATCCTGGTTTACAGCTGGAACGATATCCGGAAAGCTTTGTATCCGTATATCTCCTTCTAGTTGTGTATTGTATTATTTTCCGCTGCGATGTATTTAAATGTAATTTAAATCTCTGATATTTCCGTGTAATATTCATTTATACTCTGTATATTCTTGTAATCTGATGCATTGTTGTAATATACAATGAAACGTTCTTCTGTATGAGTTCTGTTGTGGTTTGTTCTCGAACTATCCGACGCTTTCCTTTACGGGGAAGTTACGGGTCGTTTCATTTGGTATCAGAGCTTTGGTTTATAAAGCTCAGAGAACAATACACATTAGAACTGTACGAAAGAATTCATCAGATATTGGGTTAGTAATATCCAATGGGAGTGACTCGTTAGAGATAGGATCAGTAGTATCCTAGAACGAGTGTGAAGAGTATATTTGTAAAATGAAAACAATTTTGTTTTGAAAATTTGAAATCAATTATTCGTATTTGATTATCTATTTATATTGATGTGGACAATCCAGTATATACAGATTTTGCGTATGCGTCTGATCCGCGTGTATTCGAATTTTTAATATACTGGATAGATATAGAATTACACTCTAGTCGCCCGGGGGTGATTCTGATGATTGATCGATCATCATCCGAATTTATGTTCGAGTGACGAAAGTGGACTTTCTATATATTTCCTATTGATTGGTGTGAGAACCAAAATTAGATAGGGCTTATTGTTGTGATTTGGCATCAAAAATGAGATTTTTGACTATATATCAAAGTTATGAATTTCAAATGATAATTCACTAATTGATTGATGTTTGGGTTGTTTGTTTATTTGTTTGCTAATTTTGAACCATTTGGCCTAATTGAAACAAATAATGAATTATATTGAAAATTGGTTGCATTTGCTTGCATATACATATATATCATTGAACAGGTCATAGCAAGGAGGCTAGAGCAGAGAATAAAATTTGTTTGCCCGACAAATAGGTACATGTTTACTACATAATTTCCTGTTTTGTTTGGGTGATGATGATTTTATGAGCCTATTGGCTAGCCGCTTGGCTTTTTCTTTTTCTTTTTGAGATCTGAAGGACCGGGGAAGCTATTTGAAATTCCCCGATGCTCCCGGTGCAGGGGAGGTTATGGCGAAATTTTTCGAAAATTTAGGGAGTTAGCCAAATTTTTGAAATTTTGAAAATTCTCAGAAACTGAAAAGTTGGAGAATGGAAGCCAGATCGAACGTAGAGTTGAATAATCAAACCACTTTCGACTTTGTTCCTTTTCGGGGACGAAAAGTTTTAAGTGGGGGAGATTGTAATAACCCGCAAAATCTGGGCCAGTTTAAAATTTTTATTTTGGCAATTTTAGCGAATTTTGAATATTTAAAATAGATTATTTTAAATATTATCGACGAGAAAATTTATTTTGAATAGAATTCGACGTATATATTATACGCGTCGTCGTTAGAATATAAATATTTATATATAATTATAAAAGTAATTGAAAATGGCGCGGTAGTTCGATAATTCGATTTCAAACTTCAATTGAATGTACCGGGTGCAAAACAATCCGGATTTTAGTGAAACCAAAAATGATAGGATCTAATTGATAATATCTTTCCAACGAATCCGAATAATCGAGATTTCGTAGCGGGAATCAAAAGATATGTCCAGTTGAAAATTAGAAATAGTCGCTGTGGAATTTATATATATATTTATATATATAAGGCCCTTAAAAATGGACATTTTGCAAACGACCTCGGATTTCGACGAAACCAGTTTTGTTGGGTCCGTGATGTCAAGTTATTGCTAGATTCCAAATTTCATAATTTTTCGAATCAATATGTGAGCGTGGCAAAGGAAAACGCGTTTGACCAGTTTCAGTTGATTTTAATCGACTGGAAATTGGCCATTTTTCAAACGGTCTCAGAATTCGACGAAACTAGTTTTGTTAGGACCGTATCGTCAATACGAAGCTAGAAAATATTTTTCTGGAATTTTTCGAGTTCGTATGTGACCCCGGTAAATTGAAATACGCGTTTAAATTCAATATAGTGATTTAAATGTAAATTTAACGGTAACTGATTGTAACGAGCAAATCAACCTACGATACATATCCCATTGTGTTCAGAATGGGGGTAATTAGCTAGGGACGGCAGTCGGTGGGTTCGATTTTGAGTTCGTAGTGAAAAGTTACTTTATGAATTTTAAAATTTAAAATTAAATATATAATTAAAACATATAAGTGCCCCCCCTTTTTTTCTCTTAAGCGTTGACTCCACTCTTCCCGAATAAAAAAAAAAAGAAGGAGGAAAAGATCGACGGAAGGGGAACCACCCTCCAGGCGCGCACCGCCGCCTCCATCCCCTACGGCGCCACCACCCCTCCGTTCCCCCATCTCTCCTCCCACTTTCCCCAAACCCGCGAGCCCTAGGTACCCTGAACCCCTAAATCGACAGCCCACCAAGCCCTAGCCTCACCCCCGACCACCGCAGCCGTTGTCGTCCCCTCCGACCCCCAGCCTCCGCCTTCTGAAGCTCCTCCGCAGCTCCGACCCCCCCCCCCCTTTCTTCCACTGACGAACAAGCACAGACCCCCCCTTTTTTCTCTGTAAGTATTTCTTTTTTTTATTATGTTATTTTTATTTTGTATAAGCAGTATTTAAAACAGAAAACTGATTTGATTTTATTTAAAACAGAAAACTGATTTGATTTTATTTAAAACAGAAAACTGATTTGATTTTATTTAAAACAGAAAACTGATTTGATTTTATTTAAAACAGAAAACTGATTTGATTTTATTTAAAACAGAAAACTGATTTTATTTTATTTTTAAAAACTGAAAACTTATTTTCATTTTAAAACTGAAATTAATGTTTTAGGAAAATAAAGAAAAAGATTTGATTTTCGAAATAGAAAGATATGACTTTAATATCATAAAGATTTGTTTTTTAGGTAAAATAAAAATATAATTTTTATAATATAGAAAAGATAAAAATATAATTTTTATATATTGAACTTCGATAGATAAAAATAGAATTTTTATATATAGAACTTCGATAGAAAAATAGGATTTTTATATATTGAACTTCGATAGAAAAATAGAATTTTTATATATTGAACTTCGATAGAAAAATAGAATTTTTATATATTGAACTTCGATAGAAAAATAGAATTTTTATATATTGAACTTCGATAGAAAAATATGATTTTTAAATATTGAATAGCGAAGTAAAAATTCGATTTTTATGTATGTAGTGGCTACGGGCAACGAAGATGACGAAGATGCGATAGCAATGAAGATTTCTATCAATGAAGTGCCGTGGAGCTAGGATAGCTATAGGTGAGAATTTCTCACTCTTCAATTTCTTTTCTAGTTATATATATATACTAGGATGCAGACGGTGCTTAGTAGCACCCGACACAATCGTCCACAGACCATGGACTTGTTTGTTTGGTTGCATAGATTAGTTGGATTATTTGATTGAAATTGAATTTTTTGGTGAAATGAATAGATTTGATTGATGTGTGAATGGCGTGGGCCTTCACTAGACCGGGGATAAGGCTAGGCCTTGTCCCGTTTCTAGTATCGTGCCGTTATGCCGCCGAAATTTTCTAAAATATGTTAGAAAAATAAAAATATCATTTTATTTAAAGAATGAACTGAATAGAAATTCATATGTTGGAATAAAATGTTTTATCGTTAAAAATATAATTTTTAACGTGAATGTGAATAAATAAAATATTCATTTACAAACCAGACGGTTTGTTTATGTACACCTATTTGAAGAAAGGATTGGGATGATAAATTTCACACATCGCCCAACTGCACGAATAAAATATGTGTTTGATTGTTTGAAACCCCACACGGGTGTTGGGATGAAATTTGAAGTTCACTCATCCTGATTGATTAAATATGTCGATCGATTGATTGACAGGCTGTTATAAGCGTTAGATATCTATATTTGATGCTTATACAGTGTAGTGCACTTTGGTTGATGGCTGATTATTTTTCAATGCTATGATATACATGTGTTGTGTGAAAATCCATATAATTAACTTTATATGGTAATTGATTGGGCCTCATTCCAATTTAGAAAATAAAGAATATTACAAAATAAAAGTTCATGTGTTGACAGTACTCATTCATTGAGATTGGTCATGTGTTGAACGAAATATTTTGATAATAAAATTTACATCTTTATCGATACAAAATAAAAGTTCATGTGTTGACAGTACTCATTCATTGAGATTGGTCATGTGTTGAACGAAATATTTTAGTAATAAAATTTGCACCTTTATAGATATAAAATAAAAGTTCATGTGTTGACAGTACTCATCCATTGAGATTGGTCATGTGTTGAACGAAATATTTTGATAATAACAACTATTTTGAAAAAGAAATATTTGAAATAGAATATTCGAAGATAGAAATTTATGAAGCCGTGTTGATTAGATTGACGCCATTTTGACGTGAACGATATTCATATCGATTGAAAACGATTTCGAAATGAATTGAATTGAAAACGATTTCGAAATGAATTGAATTGAAAACGATTTCGAAATGAATTGAATTGAAAACGATTTCGAAATGAATTGAATTGAAAACGATTTCGAAATGAATTGAATTGAAAACGATTTCGAAATGAATTGAAAACGAATTCAAATTGTATTGAAAACGAATTGAAATGAATTCAAATTGAATTGAAATTTGAATTGAATAGAAATGAATTTTAAAACGAATTTATAAAGAAGAATTCAATTTTGATTTGAATTGAAATGGAAGTTGAAATTGCTTTTGAAACGAATTTTAAAACTATTTATATAATTCGTTTTAAATAGAAATCGACGAAATATATATTATATATATTATATATATAATATAATGGCCTGAATAGAACGCGCCGCGCCGCGGCAGTTCGCGAATTTCGACCATTTATTTCAAACGGACATTACGGGAGATCCGACCGTCGGATTCTCCTAAAACCGGAACCGTTGGGTTCGTATCGAAAAGAGCTTTCTAACGAATATTAGAAATTAGAAATCTAACGGTTGGATTTGGAATTATGTCCAAATCAAATTTGAAAAAGGTCGCTGTAAGTGCAGTTCGATGACCGTTAATGGAAATCGACTGTACGGGCCTTGATAAAATTATTAAAAATAGTAATAATTTGTGTAAAATCATAAGAAATGATTTGTGAAGATTTGGGATGAAAAACTCCATATTTGAAAAGATAAAAATAGATTTTTATCGAAATGAACTAGTTTTGAACTAGAAATATAATTCTATTTATTTTTAAGTAAATAAATTGAATTTGAAAAGGGGTTTTAAAAATAACCAGAATTTCCAATGATTGCATTGGAGTGGACTTGAATCGAAGTTGTCTTCGGAATATTTCGATGTTGGAATTCGGGATTATACAGATGTTGTTATGGAAATTTGAAAGATGTAGATATTTATATCGTTATTTCCAATACGACATTTGTTAATCGTAGAATTGGATATTGAATATAAGCCGGGATATTTTCTATTCAGGGCCTTGTATTGAATATCAAATGTGATTTGGGTTTGTCGTGAATGGTGTCTTCACTAACACTGTTCTTGAACCCAGTTGAGAAAAGATTAAATCTTTTTATTTAGATTTAATAAAGTGTACCAATTAAATAACATTTAATTGGAATTGAATCGATATTGATTTTTGGGTTTATCGTGGACAGTGTTTTAAATAACACTTGTTCTTTAACCCGATAATTAATGGAATGTGATTTTGGGTTTATCGTGAACCGTGTTTTAAATGACACTGATTCTTTAACCCAGTTAACGATTAAAACTAAGTGGAGTTTTAATGAATCTTTAATTAGATTGAAATGATCGAAAATGGAGTATCACCAGTTTTGCTCCAGGCGATAGTTAAATCTTTAATTAGATTTGAACGTGAAATGGTAATTGGATTTACCGATAACACTATGGTGTTAGATATGAAGTATTACCAGTTTTACTTCATGGGATGAATAGGTTGGGATGGGGAAATTAAAATAAATGATTACTTCGGTAAGGTTCGCTAATCCCGACTAGTTTGAATTGAGATTCAAAAATAGAATAAAGCATAAATTCAAGGAATTTATCTTGGATAAAATTAATGGGAACCTTTCCCTATGAATGTGAAATTTAGAAACTAACTGTCGGTTAGCCGAGCAGAATGGTTTTCTGGATATTGATCTGATGTTGGTTTCGGCCTTCGGGGTTAATATTTGGGGAATTATTCTCTTGATTAATTTACGGTTAGTGACTAATGGATTGGAATGAGGCGTATGTTGTGTTTGTGTAACACTTATTTTAAATATACGCGAGTTATTCGGAAAGACCGGGTTTATCCCATTCTGAATAACTGATACGACGATAAGTCGAAGATGAAGACGATGGTCGAAGACCAGAAGTCTTCACGTCGTTTGGGTGATAACTGATGATCTTGATTGGGCTGTACACCCAAGAAGATGGAAACAGTTAGTGATCGTCCAGACGTACTTGGAGATCGATGGATATGCGGGGTACTAGGTGCCTCCGGTTTCGTTCAGACCCAGAGCGAACTTGTAAATGAACTGTGTGTCTGACATTGGATTTTAGTCCGTGTGATTGATCTCTATTAAATATATATCTGTTTGGCGGCGGAGAATTTATTCTCTTGCTTAACGCCCTTCTCTGAGACGTACGAGCTCAGGGGTTATATATTGATGGATATCAAACGCATGGAGTGAATTGCCTGTGTGGCATGCCTAAGTGGCAATTGATCGAGGCTTCTGTTGAAAAGCAAAGTCTTGTGGTGATGATCAAAGCAAGGCCTTTGTGGCGTAGCTTTGTGTAACGTTTACCTCGCGTGTTTCACACCCGGTATGAACCAAAAACGGGAGATGGACCTCAGGGAGGACTTGCGTTTCTTTCTAGCTAAAAGTGGCGTCAGTGGTTTTACACGCCCTGACGAGTTTGACTTATGTGGTTGTTGCTGTTGCGAGGCGCCACGGATTGATCGGTCGTTCTCGAACCGATGGAGTCATTTGATGGCTCGTTTGCGCCCCAAAGGGCGGGGAAACGTAGTGTTCAGGCATTTTAATCCACATCGGTGGACCGGCCCTGACGATCCAAGGGTCACTCGAGCTCTGATCCTGAGACATGGTAGGCTAGATTGTCTCGAATCGGTTGAGGACTATCTTTTGCCTCGGTTCATAGACGGAAATCCAATTTCCAAATACGTGACATTTGCGGTTTTAATTGTATAACCTATATACGGCGACATAGTGGTATGGGGCATTCATGCCGCCTATGATTGATACTTATGATTTGAAGTGTTTTATACACTATGCACTTATAATAGTATCAAATGATTTGTTTTAAACGTATCAAGCATTCTTTGGCTGTTATAAGGGAAAACCCTATCCTCGGCTGCGTTGCATTGTGTGATGGGACCTGGGTCTTATAACAGCTTCATTTTTCTTTATTTAGCATTGCGCTGTTTGTTTTATGCACTGGTATTCTTGGGAGGAAACCCGTTCCGTGTTATACGGCGTGGTCCCTTGATTTACCTAACTTTGAAAATAAAGATAATAACTGTTTTAGTTCTCACACCAGTCACATGACTGACCTGGAGTTTATTGTTTTAACCTAAACTCTGGGTGCCCTTATTTTGACACGGGCAGCTAGTAGTTTTGGGTTTTGCAGATTTATATTCACAGGATCCTGGTTTACAGCTGGAACGATATCCGGAAAGCTTTGTATCCGTATATCTCCTTCTAGTTGTGTATTGTATTATTTTCCGCTGCGATGTATTTAAATGTAATTTAAATCTCTGATATTTCCGTGTAATATTCATTTATACTCTGTATATTCTTGTAATCTGATGCATTGTTGTAATATACAATGAAACGTTCTTCTGTATGAGTTCTGTTGTGGTTTGTTCTCGAACTATCCGACGCTTTCCTTTACGGGGAAGTTACGGGTCGTTTCAGTTTCACTTTCAAACTCGGGTGCCCCTTTTTCTACACGGGCAGCCTTGTATTCAGGTTTAGCTGGTTCTTTCTGGATAGCTGGAGCTGAAGATGGATTCTATCATTTATCTCTTTTTATGCTGTTCAGCTCCTATTGTACATATTTTGTTTGTTTTCCGCTGTAGGCATTTATGTATAGCTGAACTGTACTTGAACTTAGTAAGATCCTGTATACTGTGTAACTCTGATGATTACTTTTATCCAGTATATTCTATTGTTCATTATTTGATGTATTTATTTATTTCTGTTCTGCTATTATCTGTTTCTGTGTTATATTCCAAAGATAACCCTTGTCTACGTCTGAACGGGATTTGGGGTCGTCTCAATGTGGTATCAGAGCTTTGGTTAAGCTTAGTTCTGGAATATAACATTTGAACGAACTCGTCAGAAATAGAACCAGTAGTGTTCTAGGACGGGTAACTCTATACAGATAGGATCAGTAATATCCTAGTAAGAGTATAGAAGTTGATTAGTGTATTTTTGAAAGGTCGAAAACAATTGGATTGGTTGTTGTGATGTGTGATTGTAGATTTATCAAACCACTTTCGACTTTGTTCCTTTTCGGGGACGAAAAGTTTTAAGTGGGGGAGATTGTAACGACCCAGAAAATCTGAACCAATTTAAAATTTTTAAATTGGCTAAAATAATGGATTTTAAATATTTAAAATAAATATTTTAACTAATGGCGATGAAAACTGAGTTTAAATCGACAGTTGAAAATGAATAGAATTAATTTTAATTATAAACAAGGCCTGAAATGGCGTAACAGTTTCAAAAATTGAATTCAAACTTTGTCGGACTGTACCGGGTGCAAAACAAAAAGAATTTCAGCGATACCCAAAAATACTTAAATCTGTTAGTGAATACCTTTCAAACGAATCTGAAAAATCGAATTTTCATAGCAGAAAGCAAAAGTTATGGCCGAATGAATTTTCAGAACGGTCGCTATGGAATTTATATAGCCCGTGAAATTGGCCATTTTGCATACGATCTCGGAATTCGACGAAACCACTTTTGTTGGATCCGGGATGAGAAGTTATTGCTAGGTTTCAAATTTCATAATTTTTGAAGCTAATATGTGAGCGTGGCAAAAGAAAATGTGTTTGGTCAATTACAGTTAAATTGGATCGACCAAAAATGGGCCTTTTTGCAAACGGTCTCAGAATTCGACGAAACTAGTTTTGTTGGGACCGTATCGTCAAAACATAGCTAGATTTTTTTTTCAGGATTTTTCGAATCAGTTTGTGGCCCTGGCAAATTGAAATGTACGTTCGAATCAAATATTGAATGTTTTATATTTTAATTTGAAGGGAAACTGACTGAAACAGTCGAATGGGCCTATGAAACATATCTCATTGTGTTCGGAATAGGGGTAAAACGCTAGGGACGACAGTCGTTGGGTTTGAATTGGTGTTCATCTGTGTAAGGGGTATTTTTGAAATTTTAAAAATATATAAATTAAATGGAAAATTCTTATTGGTCAAACTACTTTCTCTCTCCCCGACTATCCTTTATCGCGCACGGCGGAAAACCTCCCGTGTCTTCTCTCCTCCGTTTCTCCTCCCACAAGCAAAATTAGCCCCTCCCCCAGTTGAAGATTTTGAAGAGCTCAAGAAGATCTTCAAATTCATATGTAGTTTGTATTTTTTCGTGCATCATTCGAAGAGATATCGAGCTCGAAAGTTCCGAGCTTCCAACCGCCGCCGCCGTCACCAGAAGCCACCGAGTTGACCCCCCCTTCCTGGCGCACGTGCGCCTCACGTAGCTCTTCGACCCTGCGCAACCCGATCGTGGAACCATTGCACGGATTGATCGAAAAATCGAAACCTAGTTTCGAACAGTTCTGAAAGGTATCGACTGTTTTAATTTGAAACTGATTTTAACAGTTTAAAACCGTTGCAAACTTTGAAAAATCATATCTTTTTGCTATGTTAACGAAATTCGATGAAACAGGAAACATCGTGACCGTGTGGACGCCTTCTACATTTTAGAAGAGACCGCATATTTTTCTGAGCCTTCTGCTATTTTTGGTGGAGTGGAACCCATTGTGAGATTTCTAATTTATAAACGATATGGGAAACTACGATGTATAAATTATATAGTCGATGTATGAGTTATATAAGCGTTGTACACCTCTTGTATAAGCGTTGTATAAGTTGTACATTCGATGTATAAGTTGTATATGCGTTGTAAAAATTATATATGTTTTGAAATAAAAGTGAATTGCTATATATAAATATATATATATATATACATACGCCCCTCGTCCACAAACCATGGACGATATTTATTGGTTGTGATTGGTGTGAAAATTGATTGATAGCGAATGGTTGTTTGGGATTGTTTGTGGTTGTTATTGATTGATTGTGGTTGAAAAATACCCATTTGTGGTTGAGAAATATTTGGTTGAAACCACATAGGATTAGTTTGTGGAAATGAAATAAATATATACATGCCGCCTGCGTGCGAACTAGATGCATGATCCCCATTGTCAAAAACCACGAGGTTTTAAGGTAGAGCGAGGAGCCGTACTAGGGACGGTCCCGGTTTTAACTACCCTGCTGTTATGCTGCCGAAATTTTGAATAATGTTCATGTGTTTGAATTATTTTCATTTGCTGAAACTATATTTATTCGTTGAATAGAAAACCTTCATGTGTTGAATCGATATTCATTCGTTGATTAGAAATTCATGTGTTGAATGGTATTCGCTTTCAAATATAAAAATCACATTTTTATCTATATATAGAAACTACAGAAAACCTTCATGTGTTGAATCGATATTCATTCGTTGATTAGAAATTCATGTGTTGAATGGTATTCATATTTTGAAATAAATTGTTTGATAATAAAAATCACCTTTTATCGACTATATGGACTATGTAAAATAATCTCGTTTTAAAAGAAATTGTTTTATAATAAAAATCCTATTTTTATCACCTATATAAACTATATGAAATAATAGTGTTTTGAAATGAACTGTTTTACAATAAAAATCACCTTTTTTTTATATATACACGAATTGTTGAAATGTGAAGTGTTAAAAAAATAGCCACTCGTTCAAATAAATATATATGAGTTGAAATATTCATTAATTAGCTAATGATACGATTTTTGCCTATACATGTAACATTAGAATGAATGGTGTTTTTAAACCAAAAGGAATCAAATATGAAGTTGAATGGAAAATGGAAAATGATAAACGATAAGAACTGTATATATGTACATGCATATTTATTGAACAGGTTATAGCAAAGTGGCTAGAGAAGAGGAATAAAATTTTGTGCCCGACAAATAGGTACACATTTACTGCTTTGTTTGGGTGATGATTTTATGAGCCTGTTGGCTAGCCGCTTGGCTTTTTCTTTTTCTTTTCGACATGAGACGCCCGTGTGGCTATTTGGGAATTTTCCCAGCCCTCCCGTACAAAGGAGGTTATGGTGAAATTTTCCAAAATTTTAAGGCGTTAGTGAAATATTTGAAGTGAAAACGATATTGAAATCATTGAATGAACTATATTTATATAAATATATAAATATAAATAAAATTAAAACGAAATGAGGTCGTGCAGTTCGTATTTTGAAACCGTGATTTCAAACAACTAGTGCGGGAAATCCGACCATTGGATTTTCCCGAAACCTCAACCGTCGGGTTCGCCTTTGAAATATCTTCCCAACGGCACCAACCTTGTAAAAATCCAGCGGTTGGATTGTCTGGAATGTTTAATTCAAATTTGAAGAAAAACAGCATCAGAAACGATTATATATATATATATATAATTATATTTAATCGAATAACGACGCTGCAGTTCGTATTTTGAAATCGAAACTTCAAACGATTGTACCGGGAGATCCGACCGTCGGATTTTCCCGAAACTGGAACCGTTGGATTCGTTTTGAAAAGACCTTTCTAATGATGTAAATTTTATGAAGATCCAACGGTTAGATTTTCAGATATGTGTAAATCAAATCTGAAGAAAAACAGCGCCACGACCGCGTTATGGCCCGAAGCGTCGTTTTAAATAAATTGGCTATTTTAAAGTAAATAAAAATAGCGATAAATCATTATAAAATATCATAAACGATATGGAATGGAAATAAACTGAATTTGCTTGATTTATGTGGCTTTTGATGGTTGAATGTGTTTGGTGTGAAAATTACATTAAAGAACAAAACTGGTGTTGTCGAATAATTTAACCATTGAAATAAATTGATTTGAAATTCTAAATATACGTGAATTATTTGAAAAGGCCGAGTTAATTCTCATTTCAAATAATTGACCGGCGATTGAAAGTCGAAGATGAAGACGGTGGTCGAAGACCGGAGATCTTCACCTCGTTTGGATGGTAACCGAGGTCCTGATTGGGAGGCATCCCGAAATATGGATAATGAGTGGTGATCGTCCAGACGTACGTGGTGATCGATGGGTTTGCGAGGTATTTAGTGCCTCCGGTTTCGTTCAGACCCAGAACGGACTTGTAAATGGACTGTGTGTCTGACATTGGATTTTATTCTGTGTTGATTAATCTCTATTAAATATACATCTGTTTGGCGGCGGAGAATTTATTCTTTTGCTTAACGCCCTTCTGTGAAACGCACGAGCTCAGAGGTTGTGTATCGATAGACATCAGTCGCATGGCATGAATTGCCTGTGTGGCATGCTAAGATGCAGTGATCAGGGCTTCTGTTGAAAAGCAAAGTCTTGTGGTGATGATCAAAGCACCGCCTGTGTGGCGTAGCTTTGTGTATAACGTGAATTTGCGAGCCTCACACCCCGGTATGAACCAGAAACGGGAGAGGACATCAGGGTGGGCCTGCGTTTCTTCCTAGCTAGGGTGGTGTCAGTGACCTACCAGCCCTGACATTTATATACTTTTCACCTATGTGGTTGTTGCTGTTGCGAGGCGCCTCGGTTTGATCGGACGATCCGGGTCCGATGGAGTCATTCGTTGGCTCGTTTACGCCCCAAAGGGCGGGGAGACGTAGTGTTCAGGCATAATAATCCACATCGGTGGACCGGCCCTGACGATCCAAGGGGCAGTTGCGGCTGTTCCTGAGGCTCGGGCTAGGCAGTCTCGAATTCGGTAAGGACTATCTTTTGCCTTGGTTCATGACGGAAATCCAATTTCCAAATACGACATCGTGCGAATTTGATTGTATACCTATATATGGCGACATAGTGGTATGAGGCATTAATGCCGTCTATGATTGATAGTTATGATTTGAAATTGTTTTCAAACATATAAACACTAGCAATAATATCAAATGCCTTTGTTTTATTCGTATCAAACATATTTTGGCCGTTATAAGGTAAAAACTATATCCTCCGGTTTGCGTTGCATTGTGTGATGGGAACTGAGTCTTATAACGGCTTCATTTTTATATAAAGCATAGCGATGTTTAAAAGAAAGATTTGTTTTAAAGCACTGGCAATCCAGTGGAGTAAACCCATTCCACGAAAGTGGCGTGGTCCTGTGATTAGCCAAATTATATATGTGTTGAGTAGATTTCTCATACCAGTCCCATGACTGACTCGTAGTTTGTTTCACTTTCAAACTCGGGTGCCCCTTTTTCTACACGGGCAGCCTTGTATTCAGGTTTAGCTAGTTCTTTCTGGATAGCTGGAGCTGAAGATGGATTCTATCATTTATCTCTTTTTATGCTGTTCAGCTCCTATTGTACATATTTTGTTTGTTTTCCGCTGTAGGCATTTATGTATAGCTGAACTGTACTTGTACTTAGTAAGATCCTGTATACTGTGTAACTCTGATGATTACTTTTATCCAGTATATTCTATTGTTCATTATTTGATGTATTTATTTATTTCTGTTCTGCTATTATCTGTTTCTGTGTTATATTCCAAAGATAACCCTTGTCTACGTCTGAACGGGATTTGGGGTCGTCTCATCTATATACATGTGTGCTCATTTCTTCCCATTTTTATCCAGAGCGTGTACTTTGCTCTCTTCCTTCTTCTACATTAAATCTGCACCACTTTACAACTAACATTGAACCCGATTACTTAAAAAAACGTAAAGAATAGGAAGAAGAGAGAGAAGAGCATGAGCTGGGAAGGAGGGAAATATGTTACAAATAACATATTTGCGTGGAGAGCATTCTTTCTGGGAGGATTAGGGATTCACGTGACTTACTATTTGGAACATGAACAGTCAAACGCGTGGGGTAGTCCTTTCAACGTGAAGGATCAAATGAAGGGAAAAATAAAAGAAGAAGTCGGGCTGACTTTTGGTTATGACGTGAAGGAGTCATGAAGAAACGTGGTGAGTAAAATACAAAAGATGGAATGGGATTCAGACTGGAGAGGAGACTGAGGCTAGGAGGTCGGTGCATGCTAGTGTTAAGGGCAGAGGAGCTTCCGGCGGTTGGGGCATCGGAGTACGGTGGTGTATGTATGTCGAACTGACATTCAAAATATGCATGAGAGAAGCAACTTAAGTGGCATGGAAAACTGGAATATGGTGTGTACCATGAGTGAGAAAGAAGTAACGCAGGGAAACTGTGTGAAAAGATTAAGTAAAAAAGTTAGGCAGATATTTTTTGTGTACAGCAGTATTAATAACGGAGGAAGGTTATATGGAGGAGGAGAAGTACTCACGAGGCGGGTCGGTTTTCAATTGTGATGGGCCAATTGGATCGGGCCTTGCTCTTTTCTTTAAAAAAAGAAAGAAAAAAGAAGTGGGCTGGAAACAAACATAATCGTAGACGTGGGTAGCAGAAATAACGAGAGGGATTGGAATGCAGGTAGTGGGAATCAGTCACTTTTCAAACAGAAGACAAAGTCAGGGGTAAATTGTTAACTAGATTATGTTACAAAAGTAATTACTATTATATTATAACATTAATTAAATATTTTTGCAAACGGATCACATCAGCCTCTATATTATATTAACTAGAGTAATTAGAGTGGTTAAATAGTAATTTAGAGAATTAATTAAGTAATTTAATTATACCATACATATACTGATAACAGTATAACTTTTTATTGGATAAACAGAATCTAACAAAACAAATTGCAGCGGGAACGTGTTGATAAGCAAAACATTATAGAACTGATTTGGACGACAGTGGAGACAACTGGGAATTTCAGTTAAATTAAACGTTGTTTAATTTAACGGTAACCGAACCGCTACATTGAATGAATGGAAACCAAGGTGAGTATAACTCACTCGGTTTTTACCCGCTTATAGTTTATATAAGTCAGGATTTAATTGGTGTGCTATGGTTGGTAATTGTTTGTGGTATGCTGATTATTTATTTATTGACTAAATTGGTTGATTTAAAAATGCTAGTCTAATTTAAATGAAATCAAATCGTTATTCTAATCATTATTTTTCAAACAAGGTAACTTAGCTTGTTGGTCACGTTTATAATAATATTAACATATTAAATTAAAATATGGATACTTAGATTGCTGTTATTTATTTATTATCGAATATTATGTCTTTTTATTGAATTGAATTTAAGGTAACGTATTTGGATGAGGGAAAAAACAGGTTGGAGGGATCCAACAGGATTCTTCAAATTTATTGTTTATTTTATATTACGATTATATGAACTGTTTAACCCATACAATTAGATAATTGATTTTATTATTAGTCGTTGAATCTAAATTGTAATGACCCGCATTGTCAGCGATATAATAATTAATTTATTTAATTATTTAAAAGGTGATTAAGAGTATGTAATGGTCGTTGAATTAAATTAACTTTGAATATTTAATTAAAGTAATAATTAAATAATATATTTAATTCTGAAATAATCAGAATTGGCTGAAATGGCGATATGGTGTGAACTGGATCATCTATGATATTTAATTCAGTTTAGAATTAAATCAGAATAACGAATATATTATTTGAACGACAGTTTGAACGTATAATTATATTATAATTAAAATCGAGCTTGAAATGGCGCTGCAGTTCGAAATTTGATGATTTGAACTTCAACTGAATATACAGGATTCGTTTTAAGCCGGATTTCTGTGAAACAAGAAACATGTGGAGCTGGTGGAGTATATCTTTCTAGTGGAAGAGAAAAATCTGGATTTCGTCGGGAAGATTTTGATTTATGTCCAAATCAAATTTTAGAAAAGTCGCAGTGGAATTCCTTTATAATATATAAAGGAATTATTAATATTTTGAAAAGGAATTTCAATATAAATCGAATATCGGGTTGACCCAGATTTGAAATATCGAGTTATAAATCCCAGTAGAGCTGTATGGTATTCCACTGTGAGTATATCCGATAATATAAATTTATTAATATTTAATTTAATTATATTTAAATATATTTATATATTTAAATGGGTTATTTAGGACTTTAAAAATAGCCACTTTTGCATACGAAGACGGAATTCGACGAAACTAATTTTTTTGGATCTGCAATGTCAAATAGTTGTTAGATTTCCTGTTTCGTGATTTTTAGAGTCACTGTGTAGTCGTACGGATTTTTAGAGTGAGAAACCGCCAGAATTTTGACGGTTAAAAATACGCTATGTGAGCATACGAAGTCGGAATTAGACGAAATCAGTTTCGTTGGGACCGTAATGTAAAACTCTAGCCGTATGTCCGGTTTGGTGATTTTTGGGTATCGTATGTGGTCGCAGGGATTTTTAAGGACCGGAGACAAATAGAAAATCGAGAAAATAGAATATAAAAATCAAATTCAAAATATCCTCCTCCATTTCTATGATCCAACACAGGCCACGCCTTCACTATTCTCAGCCTCAAACACCACCTACCACCACAATGACTATATTAGACCAGAAATGTGGTTACAATGAAAAATTTCCAACAAGAAAAATCAAGTAAAAATCCATAAATCAAAACAGCGTTGTTGTCGAACTCCTGTGATGGTACTCTTCAGTTTGATGCCTAGTTTATGGGTTGCGACGCCGGTTTCTGTAGCTCGAAACTCTACCTTGAGTTCTAGGGTTCGGGTTATCGGCGAATAGAAGCATAAATTCCAAGATTCGAGTTTGTATTTGAGTTCGTCGTGGAAAACCGCCCTTGCTCGCAGAAATTGGTGGATCTCGATTCAATTTTTGGTCGATGGGTGGACGTGGGCTTCTGATGTCGCGGCAAGCAGTTGGGGTTCGAGTTCGGTACTGAGGGTATAGGTTGTTGCGGATTTTGGTGCTGAGGCCAATGGTGGAGGCGGCGCCGACGATTGATGGCCGTGGAGAGGCGGTCAAAGGGGAAGTCGAGATGGGTGTTTTGATTTTTAGGAGACGTGAATTGGTTTTGGGGGAGGACCATCGACGGGTTGGATATTATAAGGGGTAAGTGGGCTGGGTTCAAACAAAGTAAGGCCCAAAATGGAAAATAAGGTTTAAGTTTAATTTAACTAATATATGCAAACTTATAATATCGATAACTTGGTCATACGATGTCAGATTTTGGCAAAATAAGATTCGTTGGGATCGTATGAACGGGAGCAACACAGTGGAGCTGACTGGGAGTGAATCCGAACTCGTTACAATTTATTGCAAAAAAAATCATCCGTCTGAATCAACAGACACAAATCGTATTTAACGGTTAACGTGAAATGTGAGTAAATCTCACTAACCCTGAACAGTTTATAATTTCATGTTGTATTTTTGGAACTGTTAAATATTGGCTGATTGACTGTGTGTTGACGGTTTGATTGAACTGCTAGTCAGTTAGTTGAATTTCTATATTGATTCTGTTTAACAGAATATATCATATGGAACTGAAAGTGATGTTGATTTTATTGTGTAACATCTGTGGATGTAGGGAAATAGGTTGGAGGAATCCGACTGAATTCCTCAACAGTTATTTTATTGTTTTTCATATATTGTGATGTATGATGTAGTTTATAATCTATGGTTGATTATATGTGTTTGGATGATATTGGTCATCGTGATATGATGTGTTAAGTACCATAAAATATCGGAATGGGAAAAGGAGACTTTCAAAGTGATATTGAAAACAGAATTGGTATAAATTGGAATATTTATAAATAAGAAATATTTATTAATTAGAATAGTTATAAAGTGAATTATTTATTTAGGATAAATAAATAAGATGTTATAAAATGGACTATTTACTTAGAAAATAAATAGGAGATAATAAGTGAGATATTTATTTGTTAAATAAATAGGATAAGAAAATGGATTTATTTATTTGTTAAATAAATAGAATAAGGAAAGGACATATTTATTTGTTAAATAAATAGGGTTATTAAAGGAAACATTTAGAATAAATAAATAGGATATTAAATGGATTATTTATTTAGGAAATGAATAAGTTATGATAAAGGGATATTGACTTAGAAATTGAATAAGTTATTAAAGAGATGTTAAGCAAAATAAATGGAATAAAGGATTTTCTATTTAGAAAATAAATAGAAGAGTTAATCGAATCGAGTTAATAGAACAGAGTAAATCAAATAGAGTTAAGAAAAATTAGAAACTGACTAGAGATTAGTAAATTGAATGGTTTTCTAATTGTCGATCTGATGTTGGTTTCGGCCTTCAGGGTTTATACTTAGAGAATTGTTCTCTTACTAGTTTACGGTTAGGGACTAATAGTTGTTGAATGGTAGTGATGCGTGAATAAGCCATGGAAATGTTTTCTAGTGTTAATAACGTATATTTTCTAAACATAGAAAATGAGGATATATATATATATATATATGTATATATGGTTGATGAGTTGATCGATAGAATTTCCATTTGGAAATAATATCGTTGTTTGCACACGTGTTTTTCTTTGATAGTTAACTCATCGACTATCGAAGTTTCCGACCATTTTAACGTTGTTAATATGGAGAGACTAGTTGGATTATTATCCAAAGAACCACTCTGTATTGGCATAAGCGTTGTGAATCATATATGCCAAAGAAAATTGAAGATGTAGTAAAGTGCAAGGGCTATTGTATAAGTCTTAGATAACAGTGCCTAAGATGGATGTACTGAATAGTACCTTCGGTTCATCCTGTTCCTGGATGACTTGTATGGATGAATGTCTGACAGAGTATTTCCAGAAAGGTCACATACATTGATTTCTTCGACCATACCAAGAGTGGAAGCGGAGAAGGAAACTTCTTTAGCTAACACGTAATGTACTATTGTAGACGTCAATTAGTGATTTTCGATGCATCTGACAATGTGGCATTCGAAGTGAATCTGATGTGATGATAAGGTGTAACCTCAAGCCTCATTAATTGGTAAATGACAGAAATCGGGCAGGTAGCATGGCTATGTAGGTCACACCTATTAGGGTGTATAATCTCCTGATCTAGAGTTTCATTTATTTCTAAAAATCTATTGTCGATACTGTCCCATTCGGGAAACGGTTGCTGATCCCAACCGTTGATGATATACATTCGATACACTCAAGCGAAATGAGTGGTCGGTCATGTGTGGCCGGGTTGTAAGATGTTCTTGTTGAACCCAGTGTATTCCTCGCTAGAGGTACACTAGCGAAAGGTGGTTCCATACCTTGTCATAGTTGGAAATCCATTACCCAATACGTGCTTGCGGTTTTGATTGTATACTATATATGTAGAACGTGAGATGAAAGCGTTTCTGCTAGATGATTATTATATTGTAGTTGAAAGAAATTATTATAATATCAAAAGGTTTTTGATATAAAGATATTTTGGATCTCGTAAGGAAAAAACCCGTTTCTTTATACGGCGTGGTCTTATGAGATAACATTTAATGGTTCAAAGTGTTTTTAAAATATTTTACTCATACCAGTCCATGTTGCGTGCTTGGTGCATGTGTCGCATGATAGGGGGTTCTCGCTTTTCGTTAGGTGGCGAACGGGAGACTCTTACCCCTACATGTCCCAAAAATGAGGGTTGGTTGTGAAGTCGAAAGGCTGGCCGTAAAACATGGTGCTGGGGTACCAATGTAAGCCACAGTGGGGTGTTACCTTGCTGCTTTGGGGATTGGAGAGGATGGTTGCAAAGCCTACTTAACAAATTTCCGGGTCGTTACAGTTGGTATCAGAGCATAAGGTTAAGTTATTACCTTGGCTCTATGGCGTGACTCGGTAGAGATAGGGTTAGTAATACCCTAGATTGAGTTTGAGTATATATATATGAGTGAACGTATTTGTAGATGATAAAAAAATAATTTTATATTGTGGAGATTTATTGGTTGAGTAGTTTATGAGTTCTGGTTGATCAGTTTGATCCACTGTATCGGTAGGGATTTTGTAAACACTCGAATACGATGAACCGTCATGGTATGTTTTGAAAAGTGGGTAAATGAAATAATTTTACCCAAATTAGATTTTGATATAAAGGAATTATATTGAAATGATTATAATATATTGGATGTGTTGGTCACTATTATAATCGAGTAAGATTATAAAAGTAAAATGGTTATATATATAACCAAGTAGAATTCGTAGAAGTATTACGAAATGAATTAAATCTGAATTTAAACCAGAAATTGAATTAAAACTCTGGAGAATTGGATAAGTGTTTGTAAATGGATTTGGATTGAAAATAAGTAAAATTTAAGATCCTGGGAGATTTTAAATTGTTTTACAATCAGTGTGAATTATATTTTTAAATGAATTTCAAGGTGGAAATGTTTAGAAATGGTTTTATAGTATTGAACTCACTTCGGTTGTTGGAAAATAGATTCTGATGATGACAGCTGCATCATCGGTATTCATTTTCGAGTTGTAAGTGACGAATTACTACCAGAGATACTATTTTGAATTTGTTTTGGAAAAGACAAGTGGTGTTGAAATTCAAAAAGGAAATTTTGATTTTTTTGAAAAGAGTAAACTGTTTAAAAAAAACTCCCAGGGAAGGACTGTTTGAATTAAAAACAAATTTAACAGAAATTTGTGAAAGCAAATTTGAATTAAAGTAAAGCCAGTAAAGTGGTAACTGAGATTGAATTAGAATGATATCAAGACAAATTGGATTGTGAGATTCAAATCTGAAGTGTAATGTGATAATCAAGTTAAGAGTTGGGAATCGAGAAGAAACTTGAGTTGAAATGATATTTGGCTCGGACATAAGCGAATGGTTGTGTTGTAGATAAAAGCAGATTGGAATTTGATTGGGATGACCCTTGTATCCGCTGAATTGATAACAGGTGGAAAGGATATAATGATATGCCGACAAAAAGGTACAAGTTTATATTTGATATAAGCATGAGATTTATGAGCCAAATTGGCAAGCCGCTTGGCTGTTTGATTTTCTTTTGGGATGGAGATGGCCCAGAGAGGCGAGTTGGAGTTTGACGTATTGACCAGTACAAAGGAGGTGTTGGCGAATTTTTTCAAAAAAATTATGGTGTTAGAAAATTTTCAGGATTTTTGGAAATTTTCGTTGATAAGAATTAATTGATAAATTTATTGAAATTAAATTGGTTCAGTTGAAAACTGAAGTTGAGAAGTGAACAAATATGTTCTAAACCAGTCGATAGGGTCGTCCTCTACCTTAGCAATTTCGAGGACGAAATTATTTTAAGTGGGGAAGAATGTAATGACCCGCATTGTCAGCGATATGATAATTAATTTATTTAATTATTTAAAAGGTGATTAAGAGTATGCAATGGTCATTGAATTAAATTAACTTTGAATATTTAATTAAAGTAATAATTAAATAATATATTTAATTCTAAAATAATCAGAATTGGCTGAAATGGCGATTTGGTGTGAACTGGATCATCTGTGATATTTAATTCAGTTTAGAATTGAATTAGAATAACGAATATATTATTTGAATGACAGTTTGAACGTATAATTATATTATAATTAAAATCAAGCTTGAAATGGCGCTGCATTTCGAAATTTGACGATTTGAACTTCAACTGAATGTACAGGATTCGTTTTAAGTCGGATTTCTGTGAAACAAGAAACGTGTGGAGCTGGTGGAGTATATCTTTCTAGTGGAAGAGAAAAATCTGGATTTCTTCGGGTAGATTTTGATTTATGTCCAAATCAAATTTTAGAAAAGTCGTTGTGGAATTCCTTTATAATTTATAAAGGAATTATTTATATTTTAAAAAGGAATTTCAATATAAATCGAATATCGGGTTGACCCAGATTTGAAATATCGAGTTATAAATCCCAATAGAGTTGTATGGTATTCCACTGTGAGTATATCCGATAATATAAATTTATTAATATTTAATTTAATTATATTTAAATATATTTATATATTTAAATGGGTTATTTAGGACTTTAAAAATAGCCACTTTTGCGTACGAAGTCGGAATTCGACGAAACTAATTTTGTTGGATCCGCAATGTCAAATAGTTGTTAGATTTCCAATTTCGTGATTTTTAGAGTCACTGTGTGGTCGTACGGAATTTTAGAGTGAGAAACAGTCAGTATTTTGACGGTTAAAAATACGCTGTGTGAGCATACGAAGTCGGAATTGGACGAAACCAGTTTCGTTGGGACCGTAATGTCAAACTCTAGTCGTATGTCCAGTTTGGTGATACTTAGGTATCATATGTGGTCGCAGGGATTTATAAGGACCGGAGACAAATAGAAAATTGAGAAAATAGAATATAAAAATCAAATTCAAAATATCCCCCTCCATTTCTATGATCCAACATAGGCCACGCCTTCACTATTCTTAGCCTCAAACACCACCTACCACCACAACAACTATATAAGACCAGAAATGTGGTTACAATGAAAAATTTCCAACAAGAAAAATCAAGTAAAAATCCCACAAAAATCCATAAATCAAAACAGCGCTGTTTGTCGAGCTCCTGTGATGGTACTCTTCAGTTCAATGCCTAGTTTATGGGTAGCGACGCCAGTTTCTATAGCTCGAAACTCCACCGTGATTTCTAGGATTCGGGTTAACGGCGAATAGAAGCATAAATTCCAAGATTCGAGTTTGTATTTGAGTTCGTCGTGGAAAACCGCCCTTGCTCGCAGAAATTGGTGGATCTCGGTTCAATTTTTGGTCGATGGGTGGACGTGGGCTTCTGATGTCGCGGCAAGCAGTTGGGGTTCGAGTTCGGTACTGAGGGTATAGGTTGTTGCGGATTTTGGTGCTGAGGCCAACGTTGGAGGCGGCGCCGACGATTGATGGCCGTGGAGAGGCGGTCAAAGGGGAAGTCGAGATGGGTGTTTTGATTTTCAGGAGACATGAATTGTTTTTGGGGGAGGACGATCGACGGGTTGGATATTATAAGGGGTAAGTGGGCTGGGTTCAAACAATGTAAGGCCCAAAATGGAAAATAAGGTTTAAGTTTAATTTAATTAATATATGCAAACTTATAATATCGATAACTCGGTCATACGATATCAGATTTTGGCAAAATAAGATCCGTTGGGATCGTATGGACGGGAGCAACACAATGGAGCTAACTGGGAGTGAATCCGAGCTCGTTACAATTTATTGCAAAATAAATTGTCCGTCTGAATCAACAGACGCAAATCGTATTTAACGGTTAACGCGAAATGTGAGTAAATCTCACTAACCCTGAACAGTTTATAATTTCATGTTGTATTTTTAGAACTGTTAAATATTGGCTGATTGACTGTGTGTTGACTGTTTGATTGAACAACTAGTCAGTTAGTTGGATTTCTATATTGATTCTGTTTAGTAGAATATATCATATGGAACTGAAAGTGATGTTGATTTTATTGTGTAACATCTGTGGATGAAGGGAAACGGGTTGGAGGAATCCGACTGGATTCCTCAACAGTTATTTTATTGTTTTTCATATATTGTGATATATGATGTAGTTTATAATCTGTGGTTGATTATATGTGTTTGGATGATATTGGTCATCGTGATATGATGTGTTAAGTACCATAAAATATCGGAATGGGAAAAGGTGACTTTCAAAGTGATATTGAAAAAAGAAAAGGTATAAATTGGAATATTTATAAATAAGAAATATTTATAAATTGGAATAATTATAAAGTGAATTATTTATTTAGGATAAATAAATAAGATGTTATAAAATGGACTATTTACTTAGAAAATAAATAGGAGATAATAAGTGAGATATTTATTTGTTAAATAAATAGGATAAGAAAATGGATTTATTTAGTTGTTAAATAAATAGAATAAGGAAAGGACATATTTATTTGTTAAATAAATAGGGTTATTAAAGGAAACATTTAGAATAAATAAATAGGATATTAAACGGATTATTTATTTAGGAAATGAATAAGTTATGGCAAAGGGATATTGACTTAGAAATTGAATAAGTTATTAAAGAGATGTTAAGCAAAATAAATGGAATAAAGGATTTTCTATTTAGAAAATAAATAGAAGAGTTAATCGAACAGAGTAAATAAAATAGAGTTAAGCAAAATTAGAAACTGACTAGAGATTAGTAAATTGAATGGTTTTCTAAGTGTCGATCTGATGTTGGTTTCGGCCTTCGGGGTTTATACTTAGAGAATTGTTCTCTTACTAGTTTACGGTTAGGGACTAATAGTTGTGGAATGGTAGTGATGCGTGAATAAGCCATGGAAATGTTTTCCAGTGTTAATAACGTATATTTTCTAAACATAGAAAATGAGGAAATATATATATATATGGTTAATGATTTGATATATAAAATTTCCATCTGGAAATAATATTGTTGTTTGCACACGTGTTTTTCTTCGATAGTTAACTCATCGACTATCGAAATTTTTGACCATTTTAACGTTGTTATTATGGAGAGACCGGTTGGATTATTATCCAAAGAACCAATCTGTATTGGCATAAGCGTTGTGAATCATATATGCCAAAGAAAATTGAAGACGGAGTAAAGTGCAAGGGCTATTGTATAAGTCTTAGATAACAGTGCCTAAGATGGATGTATTGAATAGTACCTTCGGTTCATCCTGTTCTTGGATGACTTGTATGGATGAATGTCTGACAGAGTATTTCCAGAAAGGTCACGTACATTGATTTCTTCAATCGTACCAAGAGGGGAAGCAGAGAAGGAAACTTCTTTAGCTAACACATAATGTACTGTTGTAGACGTCAATTAGTGATTTTCGATGGATCTGACAATGTGGCATTCGAAGTGAATCTGATGTGATGATAAGGCGTAACCTCAAGCCTCATCAACTGGTAAATGACAGAAATCGGGTAGGTAGCATGGCTATGTAGGTCACACCTATTAGGGTGCATAATCACCTGATCTAGAGTTTCATTTATTTCTAAAAATCTATTGTCGATACTGTCCCATTCGGGAAACGGTTGCTAATCCCAACCATTGGTGATATACATTCGATACACTCAAGCGAAATGAGTGGTCGGTCATGTGTGGCCGGTTGCAAGATGTTCTTGTTGAACCCAGTGTATTCCTCTCTAGAGGTACACTAGCGAATGGTGGTTCCATACCTTGTCATAGTTGGAAATCCATTACCCAATACGTGCTTGCGATTTTGATTGTATACTATATATGTAGAACGTGAGATGAAAGCGTTTCTGCTAGATGATTATTATATTGTGGTTGATAGACATTATTATAATATCAAAAGGTTTTTGATATAAAGATATTTTGGATCTCACAAGGGAAAAACCCGTTCCGTTATATGGCGTGGTCTTATGAGATATCATTTAATGGTTCAAACTGTTTTTAAAATGTTTTACTCATACCAGTCCCATGACTGACCCGGAGTTTATTTTTTTGTTTTCCCTAAACTCTTGGGTGCCCAATTTTATGCGTGCAGTCAAGTAGTCGGGATGTTACAGATATACTTGGAGAGCTTGGAGCAGGAGGCTTCAAGATCATATAGCTATTGTTTATTTCCGCTGTGTTGTAAGTGCTGTACTTTGAAATGATATGTACATTCAATTACAGATTTATATTTCAAAGATATGTTATCTATTATATGTTGTTCGTTCCGCTGTGAGGTTCGTGTTACTCTGATGTTGTTCTTCTTCTTCTATTCTAAGTTTCTATCATATCTTTCCTCATCCTCTTATTTCTTTTATTAACTATTCGGTTATTTTCGATCCATGGATGTTCGATATGTGTTGTATATCGGATAACCAAGATCGCAAATTTCCGGGTCGTTACATAAATTGTTGTTATGATAATTACCAATGAGCAGTATCGGTTGAGCAATTGGAAAAACATGGCCTATAAATCAATCGTTTTATAAATGTTGATTTACCATCAGTTAAATCGACGGTAATGAAGTTATAAAATTTATTTTATAACTGAAGATAGATTTTTAAATCTATTATTTTTGAATGAAAGACATTTTAAAGGAAATAAATATTTATTATATAATGTTTTTAAATAATTATTAAACAGTTTTATAAAACAAATTCTTATGTTTATAAAAATTATTATGCACATGAGCAGAAATTAACCTAACGGGTTAAGAGTTAGATTAGATGGAATTATTTAAATTAATTATTAATTAATTTAAAGGGGAATTAATTGGAATTGGTTAAGGAGATAACCGTGTTTAATTGACTAAGTCAGCCGCTTTTATTGGGATTGCTTATTAAATTATATTAGTTTATTATAAATTAATCTATTGGAATAGCTTAACGAATATTTGTTAATTTTAATAAGGTTTTAAAAAGAATTTAATTATTTATTTTATTTAATTAAGAAATTAACTACTTTTATAGTAGTTGCTGATGAAGTATATTATTAATTTAATTAATAATAATTTAAGAGATTTCTTTTCTTAAGTGAAATTCATTTAAGAAATCAGAATTTGAAAAGAATCAAATTGAATATTGAAAGGAGTTTCTGAACGAGTTCTATATTACAAACGAGTTTTTATAATGAGGTTATAAAAGAGATTTTGAATTGAAATGATAGCTTAAATAAATGTTTATTTAAGGTTGAAGTAAGTAAAAGGAAATCGTGATAAAAGTGGTTTATATTAAACCCGATTTTTATAAAAAGAGTGTGAGGTTAAAATGAGGATTTTTGTAACGACCTGCATTCTACGTATCGAAGGATCGTAGAATATTTATTTCTTTTTCATATGAGGTCGTATGGTCGTGTAACTTTGGGGAACGACGATTGGGGTGATTTCCCATGTTCACGATTTTTGCCAATTTTTAAATGACTGTTTTTTCCCTAGCGAATAGTGTTTCACCTATAACTTTTGATTGGTAACGAGTTTTGACCTGAAACCACTTCCATTGGATTTGAATGATGGTTTATCTTTCCGTAGATTAGTTACATTAGCCAAACGGACTCACCGTTTGGGAGATATGGCTGAAACAAGGTTTAGAAGGTGAAAAACTGCTTAAGTGGGTTGTTTATGGTAATTAGCAAATAGGCCCATAACCCATTTCGGGATTAAGGTTATAGGGAGGCTAAAATGAGTTAGGTTTTCATTCTATTTCAGTTTTCAAGCTGCCATTTACCTCTTAGAAACCCTAATAATGGCCTCTACCTTCTAATTTCATTCCAAATCACCCTCTAATCAAGGATTAAGTTAATCTACACCAAATCAAGGAAGTCTAGTAACAAATCAGAGTTGGGACTGCTGCAAAGCATTAGATTTCTACCTATAATAGTAGCAAAGTTAAAAATCTAAGTTTTACTTGTGGCTAAGGTGAGTGATTTGCATTGTTTTTCACTAATTACGGCTAATTAGGGGTGATTTGTGCTAATTAACGAAATTATGCATTACAAAAATCTGGGAAAATTTGTAAAATTCTAAAATATTACTTTAAGCCTCTGTTTGAGATTTGGGTTAATTTGGATATGTTTTGCTAATTCTATCATTAGTTATGGTTAAGCATGATTAAGGGGAAAACATGCGTTTTTGGGTATGTTTGATCCATTTTAACACATTAGATTGTTGTTTTGGTGTTTATGGTTGATTATACATGTTGTTATGACTGTTTGGAATGTTTTATTATTGTTTAGAACAGTTAGAATTGTCGAAAACGTCGTTGTATGGCATAAAACAGTCACTGGAAAAGTTGCAGAAAATTGTGCAAAAATCGGATCGGATCCCCCCTCCCCGACTCGTGAGCCTGTGCACCGAACCGACCCGACTAGAAAGAACGACCCAAACTGGTGAAGGAACTGGAATGCACTACGAGCCGTACCGCCTGCTTCGAACTGGAGCACCTCTGTCCCTCACGAACTGATTCGTTACTCCGAACCCGACCCGAACCGGAATGCTACGTGCCACGAGCAGGAAGCCATGACCCGAACCGATGACGCTCCACGAACCGAAGGAGGACCACGAGTGGGACTATGTCGAGGTACTACAAACCGAACCGCCAGGGAAAGGCAATCACGACCGAACCGAAGATGAGAAGAAGGACCGAACCGATCTGGAGGAGATCAAAACCCGAGATGCAAAGGTAGTCCAAATAGGAAGTAAAACTGAGGATCCAGTTAGGAACCAACGAGTTAACCTAATAAATTGGACTTTGTTGCGGGACATGTGCTAAGGGGTTATGACGTCCATAACTTTGACCCACCCCTAAGACGGATGTTAGGCTACGGATTAGTGCAGTGGGGTAGTTATTACTCCATGGGGGCAAAGTGATCGCAGCATGGCTATGAGCCAGTGCAATGGAGTCGTCATGACTTCATGGGGAAAAGTTGACAGAATAACTGATTAGTGACTATGGATCAGTGCAGTGGAGCCATCATGACTCCATGGGGCAGGGTGATCATATTAAAGGATTTGGGTGGTCAAAGCAGTGGATATCATATGCTTTGCGCAATAAGTGAGAGATGTGAGGATGGTTGCTATGCTTGATTGTTTGACATCACTATGACATGTACACCCCCTCCCCCATATCTTTACACCATATGTTAGTGTCACCTTAGAGTATTGTACATCTTGTTGTGCTAACTCTTTAGTTGCAGGTCCAGGTTCAGGTATGGTTTAGTATACCTGTTATTGTTCTGTTTTGCTGCTTATCGCTCATACCAGACTTTAGTCTGACCCAGAGTTTTATGTCTCTTCTTATTACTTTGGGTGCTCTTAAACGGGTAGGCTAGAGACAGGTTAGGTGGTATGCACGAGTAGTTGTACCGGAGACGAGCAGGTGGCTTCTACGTATGATATATATATATATAGATATTTTCCCTATGTTGTTGCTGGTCACTACTTTGGGCATTAGTAGTGAACCTTTTTCTTTGCTTTAGAGACAATATGTTGGAGTTGTAATAAGCTGTATTTTGAATTTCCGCTGCTATGATGATTATCGTTTAGTTTTCAGATTATGCACTGTCTCGCCTGTTTTATGTCAAGTATGTTATTATTATATTTTATTCCATGCGCTGTGGGACAATCTACAGGTTCCTTGTTAATTAAAATTCCTTTCTTTGGCGACCGTCCCATGCTAGTCAGGCATCGACACAACGCGCTTTCATTGGAAATGTCGGCTGGTGCAGGGCGGGCCGTCACACTTGGTATCAGAGCCAGGTTGCGTAGTTAACCTAGGGGAAGACACTAGGGAGAGATAGTATACATATATGAGTGCTTGTATTTGTGATATTTTTGTTTTCAAAAGCTATATATATATATACTATTAGTATATTTAAGGATGAAGTCGCACTGCACTGGCACCATTGAAGAGATGGTTGATCATTTCTCCTTATAGATTGAACGATGAGCCGATACACAATGAATATTGGTAGAGGAGCCAATAATGGGAATGCTCCTGATATGAGGACGGTGTTCACTGACTTCATGAGAGAGATGCTTAGGGATGTTCAAAGGGCAGTTCCTAATGCTGCAAATGGTGGTGGTGCAGCGGTGAAAGCGCCTAGGGCTGATTTCGCCAAGCTTTGTAACGACTACACTAGTCTTGGTGTGAAGCCGTTCCACGGAACAGAATCGGCTACAGAAGTTCAGGATTGGCTTGAAAGCTAGAGTGCATCTTCGAAGATTTGGGTATCGATAATGCAAGGAAGAGAAAGCTAGCATCCCGTCAGCTGCAAGGACGGGCGATGAATTGGTGGAATGCTATTAAGGCAGCCACTCCTGAGGATCAAGTTACATGGGATCAATTTAAAGCTCGATTCAGTGACACATTTATCCCAGCTACCCAGAAGTCAGAGTTGTTTAGGAAGTTCTTGGAGCTTAAGCAGAATGGTAGGGCAGTCTCGGAATATGTTGCTGAGTTCGATACTTTATCGAAGTATGGATTATCCCTTATTGACACTCTTGAGAAGAAGAATGAGAAGTTCATAATAGGCTTAGATCTGTACTTGGGGGAAAGTCTTATAAACCATATTGATGAGACTTTTGAATCGATTGTTGGGAAAGCATTGAGATCAGAGAGCCTTTATCCTAAGCCCAAGACTGAAGTCGTTGTTGCATCTGCAAAGGGGCCAAAACCGCAAGCAAGCGGTGGAGGCAAGAATAATTCTCAGAACAAAAGGAAACAGAATCAGACTAAGGATGGTCAGAAGAAGAGTAAGAAAGGTATTGAGTGCTTTAGCTGTGGCAAGAAGGGCCATTATGCTAAAGAATGTCAAGCAAAGCCGGCAGACAGGAAGTGATTCAACTGCGGCCAAGTGGGATCATCACTAGGATAAATGTTCGCAACCCCCCAACGAGAAGCAGATTGTGAAAGCATACGCTATTGATGTTGTTCCTTCTTCGTCGAATGCCCCAACTGCGGCGGAGAAAGGAAAGAATGTCGTCATTCAAGGTATGCTTTCTGTTTATGATGTTCCTGTTCGAGTACTGTTTGATACTGGGTCTTCCCGTTCCATCATATCTAGTGACCTAGTAGATAGGCTGGGATTGGAACCCAAGATAGTCGATAGACCTTTAGCAGTGACAACCCGATTGGCGGTTCGACTACCTTAGTATGATTTGTCGTAATGTGGTCTTATCGAGCCATGGATGTATGTTTGCTTGTGATTGCTTTGTTTTGGGCTTTACTGGGTTTAGCATTATTTTGGGAGTCGATTGGCCCCAAAGATATGGGGTGGTGGTAGACTGTGAGGGCTCTTTGGTGACAGTTAGAGTGGATGATGGGCGGAGGGTAGTGTTTGGTGGTCTACCTAGTGATGGGGTAATGGCTAGTTTTCTAAATTCTCTCGACATCCCGCATGATGAGTTGTCAGATGTGCCCGTGGCTGGCCAGTATCCGGACGTCTTAGAGGAAGTGACCGGACTTCCACCACACCGAGAGATTGAGTTTTGTATTGATTTGGTGAAAGATGCCAGACCTATAGTGATGCCACTTCGTCGTCTGGCACCAAGGGAGCAGCGAGAGCTCGGGGTGCAAGTAAGCGATCTTTTGAAGAAGTGATTTATCAGAGGAAGTGTTTCTAAGTGGGGAGCACCCATTGTGTATGCTACCAAGGCAGATGGTTCCCTTCGATTGTGTGTGGACTACCGCAAGTTGAATAAGGTGACGACGAAAAATACGTCTCCTCTACCGGGGATAGATGATTTGTTTGATCAGTTGAGTGGCGCGAGAGTGCTCTCCCAGTTGGATCTCGCGACAGGTATTCATCAGCTTAGGGTTTAAGCTGAGAGTATAGCTAAAACGGCCTTTCGGACGCCGTCTGGATTCTATGAGTGGTTGGTCATGCCATTTGGGTTGACCGATGCACTAGCGTATTTTGTGGATCTTATGAATAGGGTATTCAGGGACTAATTGAATAAGTTTGTTCTTGTGTTCGTGGACGATATACTTGTTTATTCGAGGACAGAAAAAGAACAAAAGGAACATTTGAAAGTAGTGATGGAGGTGTTGAGAAAACACCAATTGAAAGCAAAGTTTTCTAAGTGTCACTTCTGGAGGAGGGAAGTAAGATTCTTGGGCCATGTTGTTTCAGAGAATTATATTGCCATGGATCCTGTGAAGGTGGCTACGGTACAAGATTGATCTACGCCCAAGAATGCAATAGACGTAAGAAGTTTCTTGGGATTAGCTGGATATTATCGTAAGTTTATCCAAGACTTCTCCAAGATAGCGGCACCGTTAACTCAGTTGACCAAGAAGAATCAAGCTTTCGTTTGAGACGACAGGTATGAAAATGCATTTAAGAGCCTAACAGAAAAGTTAACGTATGCACCAATGTTAGTCATTCCTAAAGGGAATGAAGAGATGACAGTATACACGGATGCATGTGGTACCGGACTAGGTGATGTATTGATGCAAGGAGGTAGGGTTGTAGCTTATGCAAGTCGGCAACTGAAACCGCATGAGAAAAGATATCCTACCTGTGATTTGGAATTAATAGCGATCGTGTTCGCATTGAAGATGTGGAGACATTATCTCTTGGGAGAAAGATTCGAGTTGTTTACCGATCATAAGTCATTAAAGTATCTCTTGTCTCAGAAGGATCTAAATCTCCGACAGCAAAGATGGTTAGAATTCTTGGCTTCCTATGATTTCGATATCGCATATACACAAGGAAAGGATAATGCAGTAGTTGATGCATTGAGTAGAAGACATGCCAGTTTAGGGGCTATGTTTCTTGAATGGAAGCAACTGGAGTATATCGCAGGGTACGATTTCAGACCAAAGTGCGAATTGGATCCGGAGATGTTAGCAAGTTTGACGATCAGACCCACTTTGATTGAGCGGATTAGTTCCATTCAGAGGGACGATCCTAACCTATTAGAAATCATCTCCTAGTTAGAGATGGTTATCAATGAGGAGATGAACAAGTATGGGCTTGATCGAGATAGGTGGCTTGGGAAGAATGGGAGACTAGTTGTGCCCAGTGTTAATGGATTGAGAGATGAAGTGCTTAGAGAATGTCATCACTCAAAACTGACTATACATCCCAGTGGTAACAAAATGTATCGAGACATGAAGCATACCTACTATTGGGAAGGGATGAACAGAGACGTTGGGAAGTTTATATCCAAATGCATGAATTGCCAGCTAGTTAAAGCCGAGCAAAAGAAACCTAGTGGTTTGTTGCAACCATTAGAAATTCCCTAATAGAAATGGGAACAAGTCTCAATGGATTTCGTTAATGGGTTACCAAGGACTAGAATTAGCCATGATAAAATTTGGGTGATTGTGGAACGATTGACCAAGAGTGCAAGGTTTATACCCGTCAAGTTGAATAGAACAACAGCTAAATTAGCAGAACTGTATATGAAGTGGGTAGTGAGATTTCATGGAGTACCCAAAGGCATTGTAGGTGACCGAGATCCGTTGTTCACTAGTGGATTTTGGAAGAGCTTACAAAAGGCGTTAGGATCAGAATTACATCTCAGTACCGCGTATCATCCTCAAACCGATAGTCAGGCAGAGAGGGTGAATCGTATATTAGAAGATCTCTTAAGAGCTTGTATACTAGATTTTAGTGGATCATGGGATGACCATTTGCATCTGGTTGAGTTTGCATATAATAATAGTTATCAATCCAGTATTAGTATGGCTCCATTTGAAGCTTTATACGGAAGACCATGCAACTCACCATCATGTTGGTTAGAAACTGGTGAGAAATTTGTTCTTGGGCCAGATGAGATAAGAGAAACCTCAGATAAGATTAAGGTTATCCAATAGCGAATGAAGGCTACTCAGGATAGGCAGAAGAGTTATGCTGATAAGAGGAAAAGGGATTTAAAATTCTCCATTGGCGACTTGGCGTTTGTCAATATTTCTCCGTTAAAGAGCGTGATTCGATTTGGTAGGAGAGGCAAGTTAACATCAAGATTTGTTGGTCCATTCCCAGGTCTAGAACACATCGGGAATTTGGCATATAAAGTTAAGTTGCCAGACAAGATGGCAGGAGTTCATAATGTGTCTCATGTTTCCCAGTTAAGGAAGCTTGTGCATGACCCCGATATGACTATTTCACCGAATCAGTTGGATGACATCGAATTAGAACCCAAAGCAGTTGGGAACTATAAGCCAATTCGTATTGTCGAGCATGATATGAAGCAACTTTGAAGGAAGGCGGTGAAACTGGTCAAGGTTCAGTGGGGCGAGAATGAAAATGACTATACTTGGGAAACAGAGGAGAGCATAAGGGAATCACATCCAGAACTCTTTGCCTGGTGTGATTTTAATAGTGATAGTTTTTTCCCTTGTTAGTAAACCGCATGTTAGGGTAGGCTTGTTGTGCTTGTTGTGTATGTTTGATTGTTGCGAAAGACTGATAGGCATGCGGAACACCTTTGTATGTTTTTGGTTAAGGAATTTCGAGGGTGAAATTTCTTAAGGGGTAGAGAGTGTAACGACCCGCATTCTACGTATCGAAGGATCGTACAATATTTATTTATTTTTCATATGAGGTCGTATGGTCATGTAACTTTAGGGAACGATGATTAGGGTCATTTCTCATGTTCACGATTTTTGCCGATTTTATATGACCATTTTGCCCCTGGCGAATTTTGTTTCGCTTATAACTTTTGATTGGTAAGGAGTTTTGACCTGAAACCATTTCCATTGGATTCAAATGATGGTTTACCTTTCCATAGAGTGGTCACATTAGCCAAACAGACTCACTGTTTGGGAGATATGGGTGAAACAAGGTTTAGAAGGTGAAAAACTGCTTAAGTGGGTTGTTTAGGGTAATTAGCAAATGGGCCCATAACCCATTTCGGGATTAGGGTTATGGGGAGGATGAAATGAGTTAGATTTTCATTCTATTTCAGTTTTGAAGCCGCCATTTACCTCTTAGAAACCCTAACAATGGCCTCTACCTTCTAATTTCATTCCAAATTGCTCTCTAATCAAGGATTAAGTTAATTTACAGTAAATCAAGGAAGTCTAGTGGAAAATCAGAGTTGGGCCTGCTGCAAAGCATTGGAATTCGACCTATAACAATAGCATAGTTCAGATCTAAGTTTTATTTGTGTCTAAGGTGAGTGATTTGCGTTGTTTTTCACTAGTTACGGCTATAACGATATGCACTATAAAAATCTGGGAAAATTTGTAAAATTCTAAAATATTATTTTAAGCCTCTGTTAGAGATTTGGGTTAATTTGGATATGTTTTGTTAATCCTATCATTAATTATGGTTAAACATGATTAAGGGGAAAACATGGGTTTTTGGGTATGTTTGATCCATTTTAACACATTAGATTGTTATTTTAGTGTTTATGGTTGATTATACATGTTGTTATGACTGTTTGGAATGTTTTATGATTGTTTAGAGCAGTTAGAATGGTCGAAAACGCCGTCGTATGGCATAAAACGATCACTGGAAAAGTTGCAGAAAACTATGCAAGAATCGGATCGGATCGCCACTCCCCCCACTCGTGAGCATGTGTCACCGAACCGACCTGACCAGAAGAGAACGACCCAAGCCGGTGAAGGAACTCGAATGCACCACGAGCCGGACCGCCTGCTTCGAACTGGAGCACCTCTGTCCCTAACGAACCGATCCGTTGCACCAAACCCGACCCGAATCGGAATGCTACAAGCCACGAGCAGGAAGCCATGACCCGAACCGATGACGCTCCATGAACCGGAGGAGGACCACGAGTGGGACTATGTCGAGGTACTACGAACCGAACCGCCAGGGAAAGGCAATCACGACCGAACCGAAGATGAGAAAAAGGACCGAACCAATCTGGAGGAGACCAAAACCCGAGATGCAAAGGTAGTCCAAATAGGATGTAGAACTCAGGATCCAGTTGGGAACCAACAAGTTAACCTCATGAATTGGACTTTGTTGCGGGATGTGTGCTAAGGGGTTATCGACGTTCATAACTTTGATCCATCACCAAGACAGATGTTAGGCTACAGATCAGTGCAGTGGGGTTGTTGTTATTACTCCATGGGGCATAGTGATCATAGCATGGTTATGATCCAATGCAGTGGAGTCGTCATGACTTCATGGGGCAGAGTGGACATAGCAAGGGATTAGTGGCTATGGATCAGTGCAGTGGAGCCATCATGACTCCATGGGGTAGAGTGATCATAGCAAAGGATTTGGGTGGTTAAAGAAGTGGATATCGTATGCTTTACGCACTGAGTGAGAGATGGGAGGATCGTTGCTATGCTTGATTGTTTGACATCACTATGACATGTACACACCCTCCCCTGTATCTTTACACCAAATGTTACTGTCACCTTAGAGTATTGTACATCTTGTTGTGCTAACTCTTTAGTTGCAGGTCCAGGTTCACGTATGGTTTATTATACCTATTATTGTTCTGTTTTGCTGCTTATCGCTCATACCAGACTTTTTTCTGACCCAGAGTTTTATATCTCTTCTTATTACTCTTGGTACTCTTAAATGGGCAGACAAGAGACATGTTAGGTGGTATGCACTAGTAGCTGTAACAGAGACGAGCAGGAGGCTTCCACGTATGATATATATATATATTATGTATTCTCCCAGTGTTGTTGTTGGTCACTACTTTGGGCATTAATAGTGAACATTTTTCTTTGCTTTAGATACAGTATGTTGGAGTTGTAATAAGCTATATTTTGAATTTCCGCTGCTATGATGATTATGGTTTAGTTTTCAGCTTATGCACTGTCTCACCTGTTTCATGTCAAGTATGTTATTATTATATTTTATTCCATGCGCTGTGAGACATTCTACAAGTTCCTTGTTAATTCAAATTCCTTTCTTTTCCTTTCTTTGGCGACGTCCCGTGCTAGTCGGGCATCGGCACAGTGCACTTTCATTGGAAATGTCGGCTGGTGCGAGACGGGCCGTCACAATTTTAAGTTGACGATACTTAATAATGAGATTAAGTGAAATGAATAGGATTGAAATGAGATAATTCAAAGGGCGGAATCATTGAGGGCAATAGTATGGATCGATAAGGAGTTAAGCAATCGAAATAAAAAAGACTTGAGAATATAAAATAATATTTACAATGTAAAGGAAATAAAAGGATATTTGGTAAAAATATAACGATATTTATGAAGTAAAGAAGTTAATGGAATGAGTTTGAATGGGTTTGTTCAAAAGGGGACAAGTATTTGTTATCGTTTCCAAGCAATAAAACCAAAGAGTTTTTGTAACAATGTTTTACATTAAATTTTATTAATCCAAAGTTGGCGGTATATGTGTGTGTGTATATATATATATATGATTAATTATAAAGTGTTAAAAATGGTTTCGTGAATATTCTTATTTAAAAGAAGAGGTAAATACCATGTTTTAATTATTAAAAGATTAAGGTGTTAATTAGTTTTTAAATTTAAAAGGCTAAGTGATGTTGAGTACTGAACTAGTAAATTCATTTTATTTTTGTAGTTGAATGGTTGTTTATTTGATAGCTAAATAACCGATTATCAAATATAACCTATGCGATTGTTGGTACGGAAAGATCGGGGTCGAATTATATTCGAAAACCATTCTGACCAGCAAATACGAAATTAAGAAGATATCAGATGTTGATCAAGACGGAGAAATTGAAGACCATAGATCTCCATGAAAGGGAAGTACTGCTTAGAATCTCTGGTTAACTCCTATATGTTTTCAAAGTCTACTATATATAAGCTTAACTGTATTTTATAACCAGAGATATAATGTGGTTCTGTCATAGATGAAATATACAGATTTTCAAGGACTACTCGCTGCTAATCTTTAAGGTAATTCCTAGGATATATAGGAGGGTACCTTTGGCTCATCCTGTTCCTGGATGACTTGTATGGACGAATGTATGATAGAGTATTTTCTAATAATCACGTACATTGATTTTTACAAATGTATCTCTGTAGGTGGCAGAGAAGACACCATCTCTTATCATAAACACCTAGAGTATTTTTGTGAACGTCAATTAGTGATTTAGCAGATCTGACGATGTGGCATTCAAAGTGAATGGTGATATTTTGTTCTAAAGGTAGTGTTAAACCTCAATCCTCATCTACCGGGAAATGGTATAAAATCGAGTAGGTCGCATGGCTAAGTGGGCCGCTCCTAATTAGAGTGTATTGTCACCTGATCTAAAGAAATTCCATTTGCTTCTTTATTCTATTCGATGGTGTCCCTTTCGGGAAACGGTGGTTAGCTCTCAACAATTGGTGATAATACATTCGGTACTCTCAAGCGAAATGAGGGAGCGGTCATGTTTAACCTGGGCTACAAGATGTTCTTGTTGAACCTGGTGTATTCCCCTCTAGAGATACACTGTTGGAAGGTGGTCCCATACCTTTCCAGTTGGAATCTATTCCCCAATAAGAGCCCACGGATTTGATTTTACACTATATTTGTAGAGCGTGAGATGCAAGCGTTCTGCTAGATTGATATTTATTTGTATTTAGACACTATTATAATATCAGAACAAGATATGATTTCAAAAATGTTTTGGATTATCGTAAGGTAAAAACCATCTGTGTTCATATGTGGATTGGTCTTACGATTATCCTTTTCTTTAGAAAACAAATGGTTTGACTTTAAAATCAAGTTGGATGATTTTGTAAATTTAGCGAGTTTTCTCACTCTGGTTCACCAGACTAATCCGACGTTTGTAATGCTCAGGTTAGACCGGGTTGTACAGGTTCAGGTTTGGATGATGCAAATTTCAAGAATACGTGCTGGAGGAGTTCAGACATATGATATATATATATGTATTTATTCCGCTGGGTGTTGTATATGAGCACATATTATTATGACTGTCCAGATATGTTGATGTACTCTAATGATTGTAAGTATTCATTTCAAAGCTCTAAATAAAGTTTTATTTCTATATTATATTTTGTTCAGTTGCGATATGAGACTCTGATGTTGTTATGTTCTTCTTCTTCTTTTATTCTAATATTTCTTTCTTATCCCACCCTTTAATTTATTTCTAATAACTATTTGGTGTTTTTTATACTTGGGTTTTGGAAACTAAAACGGGTTTTATGTATTATTGCCGAAATTTGGGTGTCGAATACCTGGGTCGTTACAGTGGTCTCAGAGCATAAGATTTAGTAATATCCTTAGCTCTGTGGCGTAACTTGATAGAGATGGGGTTAGAAATACCCTAGATTGAGTTTGACTGTATATATAAGAGCGTATTTGTAAATTTTATATAAAAATGTCTTATATTGTGTTATTTGATCAGTTTAGTATTGAACAGGCAACTAGCACAATATTGTTTTGTAAAGAAAGCAAATGAAATACTTTTACCCAAATTATATTTTGTATAGAAAATAAATAATTTTATCAAATTATTTAGATATTTGTATATTCGATTGATTTGAATGGAATTCAAATTGGATTATGGATTTAAATGGTTTAATATAACCTGAAGAGGATTACACATATGGAATTTGTGAATGAGAATTTTAATTATGAATTGAACGAATCAGAATTTAAATGAAAGATAAGTTAAATGAAATCAGAAGGAGATTGAATGATTTTGAAATAAAATCAGGATTTGTATTTTGAAATAGAAGCAAACTAATTGGGAAATCAATTAGTAAATTAAATGTGGATTTGGCATTTACTTCGTTGAATAAAGTTGAAAATGGATATTGAAATTAAATAAAATGAATTTGAAATTTGCATTTGAGTTAATAACAATGGAATTAAGATCAATCTTATACAAATCGATTGATATTAAACCCAAGTGAAAATAAGTAAACCTTAATAATGAATATTAATTGAAGTTAATATGAACTGAATAATTTGGTGGGGTTGATTGTGCATTGTTTGTTGTTTGTTAGATTGGTTGTATATTTATTCATCAGCTGTTTAAAAAGAGTTGAATGAATTGAAACTGAATTCCTCACTACAAGAAAACAGGCTATTTCCGATGGCTGAAAACCGTCGACGGCCGTCGGAAGCCGTCGGAAATAGCCGTCGCTAATAAAGGCATCGAAAATCAAAATTTCCGACGGCTATCGATGCAGCCCATCGTTCGCATTTCCGACGGCTACCGACACAGCCGTCAGAAACTGTCGCAGATTCGTGTACGTGTTAGCCGTCGGAAGCCGTCGGAAATACTACATTTTTTTGTGTGTTTCAGCTGCTGTTGAGCCTTCCAACTACACTTCTCACATAAACCACTATCTCAAAATAACAACTAAACATCATCCAATACATTGATTTAAGAATCAAATTTATTCTATTTGAATTGATCAATGCAACAACGAGATGAAAACAATACTCATATTAGAACGAAATTAAAATATCAAACCATCAAACACTGTGGTCAAACTCATCTAAGCTCATTTGATAATTGTGCACATGTCATGGCAATGAAAGATAAACTGTCGGGACGGGATTGTATTTACCATCTTGATGTGCCTAGGTATTGATATTCAAACTTGTAAAATAAATAAAATTTGTATGAAAAATTTACCTCTTCCTTGGTATAGATATAACATTCAGCGCCCAATACTTAAAATAAAATAAAATGTATGTGGCCTTTACAAATTTACCTCTTCCTTGTTTCCCCACCTTTATAGCTGACGCAGTATCCATTTGGAGTGATTGCCTCAACGGTTGCATCATACCTACATGTTCAGGTTGGACATGTATATTAGAAAACTATGATGCAACATATCATTCTTATATGAGGGCATTACAAAATTAAATAAAAGCATATTTTCGGTATAAATTCTTTGACAAAATTAACATGCTACAAGCGAATTCAGATTTATGCCATTATTCAGGTACAAGAAGAAACAACCAATATGATATGCTTTTTCATATTCAATTCAATGTCGAGACTACCAGATCTCTTTAAACCTAACAAAAGTAGAACAAGTATTAATGGTGATTTTTTGTCATATTTTCCTATAGTATGCACTGCTTCCTTTACTATTTCAACCCTATGAATTTTTTTCCTTCTTTACCAATGAACAGGGTTGCCAGACAAAAAGATAAAGCATATGTATTTCAATAAGAAAAGCTTACAATGTCAGGTGGTGCCAAACTATTGTGTTTCTTATGTGACTGCGCCACCATCCCAACCTGAACATGGTTTTACGGCAGCTAAGAGCTCTTTAGTAAGTGCAATGGCCTGCATTTTGCATACAACGCCTAATCTGTTATATATACAATTATACCTAATCATCAGTTCCTGCAATCGAAATATGAGTTTCAAACTTACAGATTCAGCACGGACACAACACATCATGAATTTCCATGCACGTAAAGATACATATTAGACCTGCAAAATAATTAAAGATAAAGGGTGATGGGAATCTTTATAAAGCCAAGATGTACATACTACATTATTCTTTGTATCAAACGTCTCCAAAGTTTTTTCTCCACTTTACCTAGTATAAAAGGTACATTCATCACATCTTAATGTCTATATAGAGCTATGACTTTTGTTAAAAGCAACATGAGGCCGCAAGACTGACTTCAACACTTAAAAAAATGAACCTCAAAATAAGTAAAACATGGAGAATTAGACAGCCAGATTGTTTTATAGACATGACCACAGTTTATACTAACTTATTCTCATAATTATATACTCAATGACCAAATAAAAATTCATTTCAAAGAAGTGAATAAAATATAGAAAAAATATGCACATAATAGGATGTTATAACTCACTACAACGCTATTGGAACTAGTTGCAGTCAATAGATAACCCTAATTTTCTAATTTAGGCAAATATAGGTTTAGGTAAAAACTTATTTTTTATGAAAAAAGAGATTATACCTCAAATTGCTTGCTCTAGAGGTCTGAATTGAAGCCGGGGAGATTCTTACACGAAGAAATCAGTGTTTGGAGGCAAAAAAATCGAATTTGGGGGTAATAGGGTTTAAAACCTGTATGCTGGAAAAATAAGAGGAGCAAAAGAAATGGGGAAGAAAGAGTTTGGGTGGCTGTTTATCATGATAATTTCCGACGGCTTCCAACAGCCGTCGACGGCCCGTCTGAAGCCGTCGCAAATAGCATGTTTTCTTGTAGTGCCTGTACAATAAATTGAATGAATCAAATATGATTTGAAATTAATGATTAAACCCTGTGTGTGCAAATGAATGATGTTCTCATGTTTGATTTTGGATAATTTGTATGGTTACTCTTGTTGATTAATGAATATTATATGAAATTTCATGTGAATGTTACTTACATGTTGAACCTAGTTGAGTACAGGTGCTAGAAGGTGTGAGGATTTATTTTGGCCGAGTACATCGTAATAAGTTGGGCAAATATGCTAAACATCGCTCATATAAGGTACGCCTACACGAAAATATAAATTTTGGTTTTTAATTTGTGTTTTACGGCCATGTTGGTCGATGTATTTTTTTTTTGATCCTACGATATCGCAGAAGTCCCTCCATACAGGGGAGACTCCGCCAAATTTTCCGAGAATTTAATGTGTTAGAAAATTTTAATTATTTTTTGAAAAGTTTTATTACAATAATGAAATGGTTTTTGATTTATACTAAATTGGTTTTGTAGCATTTCTTCTGCCTTAGAAATTTTGGGGACGAAATTCTTTTAAAGAGGAAGGAATGTAATGTCTCGTATTTTTGGTAGCCGGATATTTAAATTATTTTAAATATTGATTTGAATTTATAAATGGATTTATAACATATAATTCGTTTATATAATGAAGTAATGTATATGTAATTATAAATCGAGCTCGTAACGTCGCGGTAGTTCATAATTTACGATTTGAACTTCAATCGAATATACAAAATCCATTTGAAGTCAGAATTCTATGAAATAAGAATCGTCTGGATCGATTTGATTTTAATTTTCTAATGAAAGAGAAAAATGAAATTTCATATTATAGATTGTTAGTTATGTCCAATTCAAATTTTGAAATAGTCACTATGGAATTCGTTAATAAACGATGACATTTATTTAGTAAAATATAAAGGATTTTCTATATAATTTGAATAACTTTAAACCTTGATTTGTAAATATTGAATGTAAATATATATTGGTTTATTTTGAAGTTGTATAATATTTTATTTGGAGTACGATAATAATAATTTTTTATTATTTTAGATTTAATTATAATATAACGATATTATATAGGCCTTTGAAATAGCTTTCTTTTGAAACAACCTTTGTTTTTGACGGAATGAATTATTTTGGAATGCATATAATTAATTATTGCTAGATTTCTAGTTTGGAGCCAATTGGAGTTATTTTGTCAGCACACACAATTTAAAGGTGAACCGATAAATTAAAATAGCATCGTTTTAGAAACGAAGTCAGTTTCCAACGAAATTAATTTCATTGGGACCCAAATGTCAAGACGTAGCAGTCCGTCTATTTTCATTGCGTTTGGAGTTTACGTGTGACTGTACGTTTATTAAATGGTTACGGTAAACAATGGTTACCGGTGGAATAAAATAACCATATAAATAAAAATAAACAAATAAAATACTTCATTCTTAAGTAAAATTTCGTACACCACCCATCCTATGTTGTCACTTGGCCACTCTACTTGAAAAGAATACACCTCATACCTATCCTTCCTATTTCTGAAATGCCTAACCTTATACATTTATATGAAGTCACCCCGAGTTTTCAAATCAAGGCAAATATATGAAATGAAAGATCAAACTCATGCTATTTTCTACAAGCCTATCTACCTAGTATACAAACACAGCTATCCTATTCTTTAGCTATACCGTTCTACAGCCCGTCCTTATTTGACTTCATGTCTACCAAATTCGGCATAATTTCATTTTTGAAAGGAAATACAAGCTGTATGTACCATCTTTTCTCCAACACTACGTCTATGTAATCACAACCTATATTTATGAACGCGGCTACTCTTCCAACATGCTACTCTGTCTTATGAAAGGGAAACTTGTTCAGCTACCTACCAACCTATCGAAGAGACATTTTTTTTATCTTCTAATTCTTCCTCTATATATACCTGTGCTCATTTCTTCCCATTTTTCCTCAGCGTGTGTACTTTGCTCGCTTCCTTCTTTAACATTAAATCTGCACCACTTTACAACTAAAGGAATCGAACCCAATTACTTAAAAAACAAAAAACATAAAGAATAGGAAGAAGAAAGAGAAAAGCATGAGAGGGGAAGGAGAGCAATATGTTTCGAATAACATATTTACGTGGAGAGGATTCTTTTTGGGAAGAGCAGGGATTCGCGTGACTTACTGTTTGGAATGTGAATAGCTAAACGCGTGGGGCAGTCCTTTCAATGTGAAGGACTAAATGAAGGAAAAACAAAAGAAGAAGTTGGGTTGTCTTTTGATTATAACATGAAGGAATCACGGAGAAACATGGTGAATAAAATACAAAAGATGGAATGAGGTTCAGACCAGAGAGGAGGTTGAGGCGAGGAGGTCGGTGCATGCTGGCGTTAGGGGCGGAGGAGCTTCCGGTAGTTGGAGGCATGGGAGTACGATGGTGTGTGTATAGCAAACTGACATTCAAAATATGAAGGAGAGCAGCAGCTTAAGTGGCATAGAAAACTAGAAAGTGGCATGTACAGTGAGTGAGAAAGAAGTAACATGGGGAAACAGCGCGAAAAGATTAAGTAAAAGATTTAGGAAGATATTTTTTTGTGTACAACAATATTAATAACAGAGGACGGATATATGGAGGAGAAGAAGTACTCATGAGGCGGGTTGGTTTTCAATTCATGACGGGCCAATTGGATCAGCCCTTGTCCTTTTCTCTAAAAAAAAAAGAAAAAAAGAAGTGGGTTGGGAATAATCATAATCGAAGACGTGGGTAGCAGAAATAATGGGAGGGATTTGAATGAAGGCAGTGGGAATCAGTCATTTTCAAACAGAAGACAAAGTCAGGGGTAAATTGTTAACCTGATTACATTAAGAAAGTAATTACTTTATTATATTATAACACTAATTAAACGTTTTTGCAAACGGATCACTTCAGCCTCTATATTATCTTAACTAGAGTAAATAGTATAGTTAAATAGTATTTTAGAGAATTAATTAATTTATTTAATTAAACCATACATATACTGATAACAGTATAACCTTTTATTGGATAAATAGAATCGAACAAAACAAATTGCAGTGGGAACGTGTTGAAAAGTAGAACATTATAGAATTGATTTGGACGAAAGTGGGGACAGCTGGGAATTTCAGTTAAGTTAAACACTGTTTAATTTAACGGTACCTGAACCGCTACATCAAACGAATGGAAACCAAGGTGAGTATAACTCACTCAGTTTTTACCCACTTATATTTTATATAAGTCAGGATTTAATTGGTGTGCTATGGTTGATAATTGTTTGTGGTATGATTATTTATTTATTTATTGAATTGGTTGATTTAAAAATGCTAGTTTAATTTAAATGAAATCTAATCGTTATTCGAATGATTAATTTTCAAATAAGGTAACTTACCTTGTTGGTTACGTTTATAATGATATAAATATATTAAATTAAAATATGGACACTTGGATTGCTGTTATTTATTTATTATCAAATATTATATTTTTTTATTGAATTGAATTTAAGGTAACGTATTTGGATTCAGGGAAAAACAGGTTGGTGGAATCCAACTGGATTCCTCAAATTTATTGTTTATTTTATATTACAATTATATGAACTATTTAACCCATATGATTGGATGATTGATTTGATTATTAGTCGTTGAATCTAAATTGAACATTAGTTATGATTATAACCAATGAGCAGTATTGGTTGAGTAATTGGCAATATATGGCCTATAAATTAATTGTTTTATATATGTTGATTTACCATCAGGTGAATCGACGGTAATGAAGTTATAAAATTTATTGTATAACTGAAGATCGATTTTTAAATCTATTATTTTTGAATGAAAGATATTTTAAAGGAAATAAATATTTATTACTTTTTATATAAAGTTTTTTAATAATTATTAAACAGTTTAATAAAACAAATTCTTATGTTAATAAGAACTGTTATGTGGATGAGCAGAAATTAACCTAACGGGTAAGAGTTGGATTAGAAGGAATTATTTAAATTAATTATTGATTAATTTAAAGGGGGAATTAATTAGAAGTGGTTGAGGAGATAACCGTGCTTGAATATTTGTTAATTTTAATAAGGTTTTAAAAAGAAATTTATTTTATTTAATTAATAATTTAACTACTTTTACAGTAGTTAGTGATGAAGTATATTATTAATTTAATTAATAATAATCAAAGAGATTTCTGTTCTTAAGAGAAATTCATTTAAGTAAGAAATCAAAATTTGAAATAGAATCGAATTGAATTGTGAAAGGAGTTTCTGAATGGGTTTTATATTAAAATCGAGTTTTTATAACGAAGTTATAAAAAAGATTTTGAACTGAAGTGATAGCTTAAATAAATGTTTATTTAAGGTTGAAGTAAGTAAAAGGAACTCGTGATAGAAGGGGTTTATATTAAACCCGAGTTTTATAAAAAGAGTGTGAGGCTAAAATGAGGATTTTAAGTTGAAAATACTTAATAATGAGATTATGTGAAATGAATAGGATTGGAATGGGATAATTCAGAGGGGGAAATGGTTGAGGGCAATAGTATGGATCGATAAGGGGTTAAGTAATGAAAATAAAAAGGATTTGAGAATATAAAATAATCTTTACAATGTGAAGGAAAGAAAAGAAGATTTAGTAAAAAGATAATGATATTTATGAAGTAAAGAAATTAATGGAATGAGTTTGAATGGGTTTGTTCAAATGGGGAGATGTATTTGTTATTGTTTCCAAGCAATAAAACCAAAGAGTTTTCGTAATAATGTTTTACATTAAATATGATTAACCCAAAGTTGGGGGTATATATATATATATGATTAATTCTAAAGTGTTAAAAATGGTTTCATGAATATTCTTATTTAAATAAGAAGTAAATACCATGTTTTAATTATTAAAAGATTAAGGTATTTAATTAGTTTATAAATTTAAAAGGTCAAGTGATGCTGAGTACTGAACCAGTAAATTCATTTTATTTTTATGGTTGAATGGTTGTTTATTTGATAGTTAAATGACCGACTATCAAATCTGACCTATACGATTGTTGGTACGGAAAGACCGGGATCGAATTATATTAGAAAACCATTCAGACCAGCAAATACAAAATTTAGAAGATATCAGATGCTGATCAAGACGGAGAAATTGAAGACCATGGATCTTCATGAAACAAAAGTACTGCTTAGAAACTCTGGTTAACTCCTATATGTTTTCAAAGTCTACTATATATTAACTTAACCGTATTTTATAACCAGAGATATAATGCGGTTTTTTCGTAGTTGAAATATACGGATTTGCAAGGACTACTCATTATTGATCTTTAGGGTAATTCCTAGGATGTGGTAGGAGGGTACCTTTGGCTCATCCTGTTCCTAGATGACTTGTATGGACGAATGTCTGACAGGGTATTTCTTAAGAATCACGTATGTTGATTTTTACAAATGTATCTCTGTAGGTGGCAGAGAAGACACCATCTCTTAGCATAAACACCTAGAGTATTTTTGTGAACATCAATTAGTGATTTGGCGGATCCGATGTGGCATTCAAAGTGAATAGTGATAATACACCCAGAGTATTTCATGAAACGGTGGGTAGCTCCTTACCATTGGTGATAATACATTCAGTACTCTCTAGCGAAATGAGGGGTCAGTCATGTTTAACCTGGGTTGCAAGATGCTCTTATTGGGCCCGGTGTATTCCCCTCTAGAGATATAATGTTGGAAGGTGGTCCCATACCTTGCTAGTTGGAATCCATTCCCCAATAAGAGCCCACGGTTTTGATTGTATACTATATATGTATAGCATGAGATGCAAGTAATCTGCTAAATTGATATTTATTTGTTTTAGACATTATTATAATATCAGAACAAGATATGATTTCAAAAATGTTTTGGGTTATTGTAAGGCAAAAACCATCCGTGTTTATGTGTAGATTGGTCTTACGATTATCCTTTTCTTTCAAAAAGAAATGGTTAGACTTTAAAATTTAGTTGGATGATTTTATAAACTTAGTGAGTTTTCTCACTCTGGTTCACCAGAATGATCCGGCATTTGTGATGCTCGGGTTAGACCGGGTTGTACAAGTTCAGGTTTGGATGATGGGAATTTCAAGAAGTTGTGCTGGAGGAGTTCAGACGTATGATATATATATATATATATTATTCCGCTAGGTATTGTAAATGAGGACAGATTATTATAATTGTCCAAATGTGTTGATGTACTGTGATGATTGTAAATATTTATTTCAAAGCGTTAATGAAACGACCCGAAATCCCCCTTACGGGAAATCACGGATTGAGTCGAGGACAAGCCACAGAAGAACGCAGACGGAAGAACATTTCATGGTATATTACAACAATTCCATCAGAATACAAGAATATACAGAGTATAAATGAATATTACATTCGATAAATATCAGAGATTACAATACATTACATAGCAGCAGAAAATAATACAATACACAACTAGAAGTAATACGCGGATATAAAGCTTTCCGAGTATCGTTCCAGCTGTAAATCAAGATCCTATGAATATAAATCTGCACAACCAAAAATAGTAGCTGCCCGTGTCAAAATAAGGGCACCCAGAGTTTAAGTTAAAACAATAAACTCCAGGTCAGTCATGGGACTGGTGTGAGAACTAAAACAGTTATTAATCTTTATTTTAAAGTTAGGTAAATCAAGGGACCACGCCGTATAAACGGAACGGGTTTCCTCCCAAGAACACCAATGCATAAAACAAACAGCGCAATGCTAAATAAGGAAAATGAAGCCATTATAAGACCCAGGTCCCATCACACAATGCAACGCAAGCCGTAGGATAGGGTTTTTACCTTATAATAGCCAAGAATGCTTGATACGTTTAAAACAAATCATTTATTATTACTATAAGTGTATAGTGTATAAAACAACTTCAAATCATAAGTATCAATCATAGACGACATAAGCGCCCCATCCCACTATGTCGCCATACTAGGTTCTACAATCAAAACCGCAAAGTCATGTATTGGAAGTTGGATTTCCATCTGTGAACCGAGGCAAAAGATAGTCCTTAACCGATTCGAGACTGTCTAGCCCGAGCCTCAGGAACAGCCGCAACTGCCCCTTGGATCCTCAGGGCCAGTCCACCGATGTGGATTAAACTTAAACCCTGAACATGCGTTTCCCCGCCCTATGGGGCGTAAATGAGCCAACGAATGACTCCATCGGACCCGGATCGTCCGATCAAACCGAGGCGCCTCGCAACAGCAACAACCACATAAGTCAAACTCGTCAGGGCGTGTAAAACCACTGACGCCACTTCTAGCTAGAAAGAAACGCATGCCTTCCCTGATGTCCTCTCCCGTTTTGGTTCACACCGGGGTGTGAGGCTCGCGAATCAACGTTACACAAAGCTACGCCACACAGGCCGTGCTTTGATCATCAACCACAAGACTTTGCTTTTCAACAGAAGCCTTGATCCATTTTCCACTTGGGCATGCCACACAGGCAATTCATTCCATGCGATGGATATCCATCAATATATAACCCCTGAGCTCGTACGTCTCAGAGAAGGGTGTTAAGCAAGAGAATAAATTCTCCGCCGCCAAACAGATATATATTTAATAGAAATCAATTACACAGACTGAAATCCAATGTCAGACACACAGTCCATTCAAAAGTTCGTTCTGGGTCTGAACGAAACCGGAGGCACCTAGTACACCGCATATCCATCGATCTCCAAGTACGTCTGGACGATCACCAACTGTTTCCCTCCTCTTGGGTGTACAGCCCAATCAAGGTCATCGGTAATTATCCAAATGACATGAAGACCTCCGGTCTTCAACCACCATCTTCACCTTCGACTTATCGTCGTATCAATTATTCAGAATGGGATAAACCCGGTCTTTCCGAATAACTCGCGTATATAATAAACAAGGGTTACACAAACACAACATGTGCCTCATTCCAATTCATCAGTCACTAACCGTAAATTAATCAAGAGAATAATTCCCCAAATATTAACCCCGAAGGCCGAAACCAACATCAGATCAATACCCAGGAAACCATTCATCTTAGCCAACCTACAGTTAGTTTCTAAATTTCACATTCATAGGGAAAGGTTCCCATTAATTTTATCAAAGATAAATCCTTTAAATTTATTCTTTAATCTTTCTTTTGAATATCAATTCAAACCAAATTTTGCTTTATCCAAACTAGTCGGGATTAACGAACCTTACCGAAGTAATCAATTGTTAAATTTCCCAACCCCAACCTATTCATCCCATGAAGTAAAACCGGTAATACTTCATATCTAACACCACGGTGTTATCGGTAAATTCAATTACCATTTCACGTTCAAATCTAATTAAAGATTTAACTATCGCCTGGAGCAAAACCGGTGATAATCCATTTTCGATCTTTTCAATCTAATTAAAGATTCATTAAAACTCCACTTAGTTTTAATCTGTAACCGGGTTAAAGAATCAATGTCATTTAAAACACGGTTCACAATAAACCCAAAATCACATCACATTTCAATCAGTCCCCAACCGTAAATTAGCAAGTGAGTGATTCCCTAAGTATTAACCCCGAAGGCCGAAACCAACATCAGATCAATACCCCAGGAACCATTCAACTTAACTAATCTCCAGTTAGTTTCTGATTTTCTTAACTCCTTTGGGTCTAAGAACAGTATTATTGAAGATGTCGTTCACGACAACCCAAAATCACATTCTATTAATTATCGGGCTAAAGAACAAGTGTTATTTAAAACACTGTTCACGATAAACCCAAAAATCAATACCAATTCAATTCCAATTAAATATTATTTAATTGGTACACTTCATTAAATCTAAATAAAAAGATTTAATCTTTTTCTCAACTGGGCTTAAGAACAGTGTTAATGAAGACACCATTCACGACAAACCCAAATCACATTTGATATTAAACACAAGGCTCTGAATAGAAAATATACCGGCTTATATTCAATATCAAATTCTACGACCAACAAATATCGTATTGGAAATAACGATATATATATATATATATATCTTTCAAATTCCCATAACAATATCTGTATCATCACGAAATCCAACATCGAAATATTCCGAAGACAATTTCGATTCAAATCCATTCCAATTCAATTATTGGAAATTCTGGTTACTTTTAAAACCCTTTTCAAATTCAATTTATTTATTTAAAAATAAATAGAATTATAATTCTAGTTCAAAACTAGTTCATTTCGATAAAAATCTATTTTTATCTTTTCAAATATGGAGTTTTTCATCCCAATTCTTCCCAAATCATTTCTTATGATTTTACACAAATTATTACTATTTTTAATAATTTTATCAAGGCCCGTACAGTCGATTTCCATCAATGGCCATCGAACTGCGCTTACAGCGACCTTTTCCAAATTTGATTTGGACATAATTCCAAATCCAATCGTTATATTTCTAATTTCTAATATTCGTTAGAAAGCTCTTTGCGATACGAACCCAACGGTTCTGGTTTTAGGAGAATCCGACGGTCGGATCTCCCGCAATATCCATTCGAAGTCAATGGTCGAAATTCACGAACTGCCACAGCGCGGCGCGTTCTATTCAGGCCATTATATTATATATATATAATATATATAATATATACTTCGTCGATTTCCTTTCGAAACGAATTTTATAAATCGTTTTAAATTCGTTTTCAAAACGATTTCAACTTCATTTTCAAATTCAAATCAAAATTGAATTTTTCCTTATAAATTCGTTTTAAATTCATTTCAAATTGATTTCAATTCAAATTGATTTCTAATTCAATTTCAGTTCATTTTCAATTCAATTTCAATTTGAATTCATTTCTATTCAATTTCAATTCAAATTCATTTCTATTCAGTTTCAATTCGAATTTTAATTCTTTTCAAAATATCAGACTTTGAAATCACTTTCGATATTCATTATAAAATGAATGAAATCGATAAAAATGTCGTTCACGTCAAAATGGCGTAAATCTAATCAACACGGCTTCATATATTTCTGTTTTTCAAATATTTCTATTTTCAAATATTTCTTTTCAAAACTGGAATGAGTCCCAATCAATTACCATATAATGTTAATTATATGGATTTTCTACAACACATGTATACAATAACAACGATGAATAATCAACCATCATCCAAAGTGCATTCTACACTGTATAAACTTCAAATATAAATATTCAACGCTTATAACAGTCTGTCAATCAATCGATCGACATACAACTAAACAATCGGGATTAGTGTACGTCAAATATCATCCCAATACCCGTGTGGGATTTCAAACAATCAAACACATATTTTATTTGTGCAGTTGGGCGATGTGTAAAATTTATCGTCCCAATCAATATCAGTCAAATGTGTGTATATAAACAAATCGTCCGATTTGTTTATTTTTATTTCATTTCATATACACGTTAAAAATTCTATTTTTAACTATAAAATATTTTCCACTATAAAATATTTTATTTCAACTACATAAATATTTTATTTCATTTCACATCACATCACACAATCAACTACACATCAAAATCAACTACACATCAAAATCAAACAAACAAGCATACAAGCCGTCCATGGTCTGTGAACGACGGGTGTCGGGTGCTACTAAACACCGTCTGCATCCTAGTATATATTTATAACTAGAAAATTAAATTAAAGGTGAGAAGTTCTCACCGAGGGTTCCACTCCGCCGTGCTTTGCTTTTGAACTGCTGAACATCTGGATTTGCTTGAAGTTCCAATGCAGTTCTTTTCACGCTGTTCAAATAAAAATTATATTTTTATCGCTTTATTTCAATAAATAAAAATCTATTTTTATTTCTACTTCATATATATTTTACAACGCTTTTATTCTATATAAATTATATTTTAATATTTTTACTTCATATATAAAAGATCGAATTTTCATTTCAACATATATATAATAAAAATCAGATTTTTATTTCGCTACAAATATAAAGATAATATTTTCATATTCTCTATTATATAAAAATCACATTTTCAATACTTCTACAATATAAAAGATTATATTTTTATACTTCTACAATATAAAAGATTATATTTTTATACTTCTACACTATAAAAGATTATATTTTTATACTTTCTATAATATAAAAATCATATTTTTATACTTTCTATAATATAAAAATCATATTTTTAATCTTTCTATAATATAAAAATCATATTTTTAATCTTTCTATAATACAAAAAACATATTTTTAATCTTTCTATAATATAAAAATTATATTTTTAACCTTTCTATATAATAAAAATTATATTTTTCCTTTGCTACTCAAACATTAAAAAATCCCATTTTTAATTTACTACTTTTAAAATAAAAATCACCTTTTTATTATTCGGTTTTATATATAAAGATCAAATCTTTATAAACAAAACCATGCCCTTTCTGTAATTGAAAAGTCATTTCTTTTTATAGTGAAGTTATATGAGTAAAAATTACATTTTTACTCAATAAAAATCGCCACTTTATATAGTGATACATATAAAAATATCTAGTCTTTCTCTACAATAAAAATATCATCTTTTCAATGATAAAAATCCCAACTTTCTATACATAAAAATCCTAACTTTATCTATATTAAATTCTAAGCTTTTATGGAAAAAAAACTATATTTCCTATGCAATGCTATAATATAAAAAACGAAAAGAAAATATAAATAAAAAGGAAAGGGGCTCACTGTTTTTGGCCGGGGCAGAGGCTGGATCGAAGAGGGCTAGGGGAGGAGGTGAACGCGAGGGAGGAGAAGGGGAAGAAGGGGAGGGGCGGCACCTGGTGATGGTCGAAGGATGGGTGCGCTGCCCTAGGCGGCGGCGGCGGCGGGTCTGAGATCGACGGGAGGGGAGTGCGAGGCTGGAGGAGGAGAAGGAGAAGCGGCGTGAGGAGGGGAGGCAGTTTCCGGCGAGGGGGGGGGGGGCGATCGAACGGCGGCGGCGATCGCGATGTGGAGCGGTGGAATTTTTTTCTTTCTTTATTTTCGTTTGAACGGTTGTGAGGAGAGAGGGGAGGGTTGACCTGGTAATAGGAGAGGAGGGAAGTTTTATTTTTATTTTATTTAATTCCAAAAAGCAACTTTTATTTTCGAACTCGAAATCAAGCCCACCGCCTGTCGTCCATAGCTAATTGCCCCCATTCCGAACACAATGGGTATGTATCGTAAGCTGGTTCGATCGTTTCGATCAGTTTTCGTCAAAATCAACATATAACTCTATATATTGAATTTGAACGCGCATTTCAATTTACCGGGGTCACATACTAACTCGAAAAATTCACGGAAAATATTTTCTAGCTTCGTATTGACGATATGGTCCTAACAAAACTAGTTTCGTCGAATTCTGAGACCGTCTGAAAAATGGCCATTTTCCAGTTGATTAAAATCAACTAAAACTGGTCAAACGCGTTTTCCTTTGCCACACTCACATATTGATTCGAAAAATTATGAAAATTGGAATCTAGCAATAACTTGACATCACGGATCCAACAAAAGTGATTTCGTCGAAATCCGAGGTCGTTTGCAAAATTTACATTTTTAAGGGACAGAATTCCATAGCGACTATTCAGAATTTTCAACTGGACGTATCTTTTGATTCCCGCTATGAAATTTTGATTTCTCGGATTCGTTGGAAAGATATTCTCGATTAGATTCAAATATTTTTGGTTTCAATAAAATCCGGTTTATTTTGCACCCGGTACATTCATTTGAACTTTGAAATCGAATTATCGAACTACCGCGCCATTTTCAGGCTCGTTATATAATTAAAATAAATTTATTCATTTTAACTTCATCGAAAATAGATTTTTCATCGTTATTATTTAAAATAATTCATTTTAAATAATCAAAATTCGCGAAAATTGCCAAAATAAAAATTTTAAATTGGCTCAGATTTCCGGGTTATTACATTTAAATAAATTTTTTTTTCTATATTATATTTTTTTCTGCTATGATATGAGACCCTGATGTTGTTGTGTTGTTGTTCTTCTTCTTCTATTCTAATATTTCTTCCTTTCTTATCCCACCCTGTAATATCTTTCTAATAACTATTTAGTGCTTGGGTTTTGGCAAGTAATACAGGTTTCATGTATTATTGTTGGAATTCGGACGTCGAATCCCCAGGTCGTTACAGGAGTTGTAAGATTGTACCATTGAAATGTTGAAATATTATATTTCAATAAAGTACTGTTTGAATATTTAAATTCATGTGTAGTAGTATTCTATTTAAATATAAATATTTAATTTTGTATATGATGTAATAGAGTTTTACAATTGCACACATTTACAATAATATATATCATCAAACAAAAACCATATAATTGTTATATACAACAATCTTTCCCTTTTGATGATGACAAACATATAATAAAATTTTGAATAAAATAAATATGTTTGACAGTGAAGTGTAGAACTCCCCTAATATGTATGCTCCCCCTACAATAGAACTATCCTAAAATATGTGCATGAGTGAAAACGAATTGAAATTTCAATATTAAAATATTCATGAAATATTCACTGATCAATCATAATCTTAACCATTCTCCCCTTTTTGTTATCATCAAAAGGATACATAAATTAAAATAGTGATGAAAACTTGACTAGAAATATAAAATTAGATTAAGAGAGAGAATGTTATGAAATAAATGAGATTTGTGATATACAGAAATATGATAGGTACAGAGATGGTCATGAAATAAATTTCTAAATTAATCATATTATGAAATATGCTTAACTGTACCTGGATTTTGGAAATTTTGGAAATTATCTCTCATTTTCAAAAATAATATAATCACAATTCCATCACAAATTTTGACACTGTATATTTAAGATGATTTTAAAATAATTAAACTCTCCACATTAATATAAAATCATGATGGATGGCAGAATGATGGTAGAAAAAGAAGATGTTCGTGAAATAAGTACCAGTTCAAAGATATTATAAAAACCGTTCAATCATCATGAAAATTTAAATAACATTTCCTCTTGTTATGAAGTATACTATAGTCATAACTCGTCACAATTTCAAAAATCTGGTATAATTTTGATGAATTCTAAATACAGTTTAATTTGGTAATTGATCTCAATTTTTGAATAAATAATCAATAAATGATTTTAAAGTTAAAAACATAAAGTATAAGAGGGATTCATGTAACGACCCAGAAAATCTGAACCAATTTAAAAAAAATTAAATTGCATTGGCTAAAATAATGGATTTTAAATATTTAAAATAAGTATTTTAAATAATAGAGATGAAAAATGAGTTGAATCGACAATTGAAAACAAATATAATTAATTATAATTATAAACAAGGCCTGAAAAGGCGAGGTAGTTTCAAAAATTGAATTCAAACTTTGTCGGATTGTACCGGGTGCAAAACAAAACGGATTTGAGTGAAACCAAAAATATTTAAATCTGTTAGTGAATACCTTTCTAATGAATCTGAAAAATCGAATTTTCATAGCGGAAAGCAAAAGTTATGGCCAAATGAATTTTCAGAAAGGTCGCTATGGAATTTATATAGCCCGTGAAATTGGCCATTTTGCATATGACCTCGAAATTCGACGAAACCACTTTTGTTGGATCCAGGATGTGAAGTTATTGCTAGGTTTCAAATTTTGTAATTTTTGAAGCTAGTATGTGAGCGTGGCAAAGGAAAACGTGTTTTGGTCAATTACAGTTAAATTGGATCGACCAGAAATGAGCCTTTTTGCAAACGGTCTCAGAATTCGACGAAACTAGTTTTGTTGGGACCGTATCGTCAAAACATAGCCAGATTTATTTTTCTGGAATTTTTCGAATCAGTTTGTGGCCTCGGCAAATTGAAATGTACGTTCAAATCGAATATTGAATGTTTTATATTTTAATTTAAAGGAAAACTGACTGAAACAGTCGAATGGGCCTACGAAACATATCCCATTGTGTTCAGAATGGGGGTAAAACGCTAGGGACGACAGTCGTTGGGTTTGGATTGGGGTTCGTGGGCGAAAGGGGTATTTTGGAGATTTTAAAAATTATAAAATAAAATAAAAAAATATCATTGGTCAAGGATCCTTTCTCTCTCCCCGATCTTCCTCTCGACGAACGGCGGTTTGGCTTCGAAACTTCCCCCTTCGATTTCTCCAATTCCGCTCAACAAAAACGCATGCTCCTTTGGAAGTTTTTGAAGATCGAAGCTTCCTCTTTAAATCCATATAAGATTTAGAATTTTTCATTGTGTAAATCTCGAGAATCACGCCCCTGAAGCTCGTGACTTTGAACCGCCGCCGAGATCGCCTAGCGCCACCGAACTCGACCGCTCCACCACCGATCCCTGCGCCACTCCTCCCTCTTCGACCTCATGCAACCCGATTCTGATATCGTGCAACGGTTTGGGCGAAAGATCAAAACCTAGTTTTGAAGGTTCAAACGAGGTAACGGCTTTTATTTTCAGAAATGATTTTAACAGTTTAAAACCGTTGCAAACTTTGAAAAATCATATCTTTTTCGTTTCTTGTCGAAATCCAGTGAAACAAGAGACAGTGGACTCGTGTGGACATCTTCTACCTTCTAGAAGGGACCGCATATTTTTCTGAGCCTTCTGCTATTTTTGGTGGAGTTGGACCCAATGTGAGATTTCTAATTTATAAACGATATGGAAAACGACGATGTATAAATTATATAGTCGATGTATGAGTTTTATAAGCATTGTACACCTCATGTATAAGCGTTGTATAAGTTGTACGTTCGATGTATAAGTTATATATGCGTTGTAAAAATTATATATATTTTGAAATAGAAGTGAATCACTATATATATATATATATATATATATATATGCCCCTCGTCCACAAACCATGGACGATATTTATTGGTTGTGATTGGTGTGAAAATTGATTGATAGCGAATGATTGATTGTAATTGTTTGTGGTTGATATTGGTTGATTGTGGTTGAAAAATACCCATTTGTGGTTGAGAAATATTTGGTTGAAACGACATAGGATTAGTTTGTGGAAATGAAATAAATATATACATGCCGCCTGCGTGCGAACTAGATGCATGATCCCCATTGTCAAAAACCACGAGGTTTTAAGGTAGAGCGAGGAGCCGTACTAGAGACGGTCCCGGATTTAACTACCCTGCCGTTATGCTGCCGAAATTTTGAATAATATTCATGTGTTTGAATTATTTTCATTTGCTGAAACTATATTTATTCGTTGAATAGAAAACCTTCATGTGTTGAATCGATATTCATTCGTTGAATTGAAATTCATGTGTTAAATGGTATTCGTGTTTTAAATATAAAAATCACATTTTTATCTATATATATATAAACAATAGAAAACCTTCATGTGTTGAATCGATATTCATTCGTTGAATTGAAATTCATGTGTTGAATGGTATTCATATTTTGAAAGAAATTGTTTTATAATAAAAATCCCATTTTTAACATCAATTTGAAATGTATAAAATAATCCTGTTTTGAAATAAATTGTTTTACAATAAAAATCCTATTTTTATCACCTATATAAACTATATAAAATAATAGTGTTTTGAAATAAATTGTTTTACAATAAAAATCCTATTTTTATCACCTATATAAACTATATAAAATAATTGTGTTTTGAAATAAATTGTTTTACAATAAAAATCACATTTTTATTATATACATGAATTGTTGAAATGTGAAGTGTTAAAAATAGCCACTCGTTCAAATAAATATGCATGAGTTGAAATATTCATTTATTAGCTAATGATATGATTTTTTGCCTATGCATGCAACATTAGAATGAATGGTGTTTTTAAACCAAATGGAATCAAATATGAAGTTGTATGGAAAATGATAAGTGATAAGAACAGTATATATGTACATGCATATTTATTGAACAGTATATATATGTACATGCATATTTCCTGAAATCGCAATCGTTGGGTTCGCTTTGGAAAAAATTTCCAACGGCACCAACTTTGTAAAAATCCAACGGTTGGATTGTCTGGAATGTTTAATTCAAATCTGAAGAAAAACAGCGCCAGAATCGATTATATATATATATATATATATTTATATTTATATTTAATCGAATAACGACGCTGCAGTTCGTATTTTAAATCGAAATTTCAAACGATTATACCGGGAGATCCGACCGTCGGATTTTCCCGAAGCTGGAACCGTTGGATTCGTTTTGAAAAGATCTTTCTAATGAGGTAAATTTTGTGAAGATCCAACGGTTAGATTTTCAGATATGTGTAAATCAAATCTGAAGAAAAACAGCGCCACGGCCGCGTTATGGCCCGAAGCGTTGTTTCGAATAAATTAGCTACTTTAAAATAAATAAAAATAGCAATAAATCGTTATAAAATATTATAAACGATATGAATATGATTTAGAAATTAACTGAAGATTGGCTAAGTCGAATGGTTCCCTGGGTGTTGATCTGATGTTGGTTTCGGCCTTCGGGGTTAATATTTGGGAAATCGTTCTCTTACTGATAGACGGTTAGTAACTAATGAATTGAAATGATGCGTGTGTATGTTAGTGTTGCACTTATTTATTATATACGAGAGTTGCTCAGAAAGACCGGGTTTATCCCATTCTAAATAACGAAATCGACGATAAGAAATCGAAGATGAAGACGGTGGTCGAAGACCGGAGATCTTCACCTCGTTTGGATGGTAACTGAGGTCCTGATTAGGAGGCATCCCGAAATATGGATAATGAGTGGTGATCGTCCAGACGTACGTGGTTGTCGATGGGTTTGCGAGGTATATAGTGCCTGCGGTTTCGTTCAGACCCAGAACGGACTTGTAAATGGACAGTGTGTCTGACATTGGACTTTATTCTATGTTGATTGATCTCTATTAAATATACATCTGTTTGGCGGCGGAGAATTTATTCTTTTGCTTAACGCCCTTCTCTGGAACGCACGAGCTCAGAGGTTGTATATCGGTGGATGTCAGTCGCATGGCACGAATTGCCAGTGTGACATGCCTAAGTGGCAAATGATCAGGGCTTCTATTGAAAAGCAAAGTCTTGTGGTGATGATCAAAGCACCGCCTGTGTGGCGTAGCTTTGTGTATAATGTGAATTCGCGAGCCTCACACCCCGGTATGAACCAAAAACGGGAGAAGGACCTCAGGGAGGGCATGCGTTTCTTTCTAGCTAGGGTGGTGTCAGTGACCTACCAGCCCTGACATTTATATACTTTTCACCTGTGTGGTTGTTTCTGTTGCGAGGAGCCTCGGTTTGATCGGTTGATCCGGGTCCGATGGAGTCATTCGTTGGCTCGTTTACGCCCCAAAGGGCGGGAAAAGTAGTGTTCAGGCATAATAATCCACATCGGTGGACCGGCCCTGACGATCTAAAGGGTTGATGCGTTCTGATCCTGTGGCTCGGGCTAGAGAGTCACGAATTCGGTAAGGACGATCTTTTGCCTTGGTTCAGGGCGGAAAATCCAATTTCCAAATACGACATCGTGCGATTTTGATTGTATATATATGGCGACATGATATATGGTACCCATGCCGTCTATGATTGATAGTTATGATTGAAATTGTTTTTTTTTTGAACATATAAACACTAATAATAATATCAAATGCTTTGTTTTATTCGTATCAATCATATTTTGGCCATTATAAGGTAAAACTCTATCCTCCGATTTGCATTGCATTGTGTGATGGGAACTGAGTCTTATAATGGCTTCATTTTATAAAAAGCATTGCGATGTTTTAAAAGAAAGATTTGTTTTTAAAGCGCTGGCAATCCAATGGAATAAACCCGTTCCACGAAAGTGGCGTGGTCCTGTGATAAGCCATATTTTGAATGTGTTGAGTAGATTTCTCATACCAGTCCCATGACTGACTCGTAGTTTGTTTCACTTTCAAACTCAGGTGCCCCTTTTTCTACATGGGCGGCCTTGTATTCAGGTTTAGCTAGTTCTTTCTGGATAGCTGGAGCTGAAGATGGATTCTATCATTTATCTCTTTTTATGCTGTTCAGCTCCTATTGTACATATTTTGTTTGTTTCCGCTGTGGACATTTATGTATAACTGAACTGTATTTATACTAAGTATGATCCTGTATACTGTGTAACACTGATGATTACGTTTATCCAGTATATTCTATTGTTCATTATCTGGTGTATTTATATATTTATTTCTGTTCTGCTATTATCTGTTTCTGTGTTATATTCCAAGGATTACCCTTGCCAACGTCCGTACGGGGTTTGGGGACGTCACATTTGGTATCAGAGCCTTGGTTAAGCTTAGTGCTGGAATATAACATATTAAAGAACTCGTCAGAAATAGAACCAGTAGTGTTCTAGGACGGGCAACTCTATACAGATAGGATCAGTAATATCCTAGTATGAGTAAAGCAGAATGAAATTACACCTCGATAGACACATTTACATTTGAAGTATGTGTTTCTATATTTTAAAATACATTTTCTGTGACCTGACACTTGATCTGCCATTTGCAGAAGTACTAGAAAACGAGTGTCAGAAACAGAAGGAATGCAGAACTGGATATTGAGGCCCTATTAATCAAATATCGGAATATGGGTGGAATACCGTTCTCAGGTGAAGAATCTATTATGAAGACACAGGCTTGGATTCGTTTGGCTGAAAAGATCTTTGATGGTTTAAAGCTGAGGGATGACCAGAAAAGATTACTGGCCTCCTGGGCAATCAAAGACGAAGCTTTGTTCTGGTGGGATTCAGTTATAGAGAATAATCCAGAAGGTGATAGCACCTGGGACAGATTCAAAGTGATTTTCCTAGAAAGATTTACTCCTCCAGAAGCGACTGAGCGATTATGCGACGAATTTTCTTATCTGATGCAAGGTGATATGACCATCCCAGAATATCATAAGAAATTCAACGAACTTTCTCACTTTGCTCCTCATCTGATTAAAGACCCAAAGAGGAAGAATCTTAGATTTATTCACGGGCTTCAAAGAAAATATCCGAACAGTGTAATGAGGAACGTGAAGCTCACCTTTTCTGAAATGATATACATGGCTTATCAGTACGAAGATCTAGACAAGAAAGGTATGCTACAATACGAAGAAGAAGTCAGCTCTAGTAATAGAAATGAGTCTGAAACTGATCGTCCTGAGGCCAGTACAAAGTCTGATGTCAGTAAGAAGCCCAGTGCCAAGAGGAAAAGGGCTAAATCTGAGAAGGGGACAGTAGCGACAACTGTATGCTCTAACTGCAATAGGCAAGGACATCTCTCGATAAGTTGTCGATCTCTCAAGAAACGAATAAAGAGTGGATCTAAATCCAAGGAGAATTTTCAAGAAAAAAGGGGTTGCAATAAATGCCATCAGATTGGACATCTGGCAAAGGATTGCTGGCTCTTAAAGAAGCCTGGGATAGTACAAGTGAATGAAGTGGCTGAAACTTCAGCATTCTCAGCTACTCAGGAAAGGCCAGATGTATTAGAAGGCATGCTTACTGTCAAAGATATTCCAGTCAAAGTACTGTTTGACACAGGCGCGTCACGAAGCTTCATTGCAAAGAATGCAGCTAAGAAACTAGATTTGAATTTGAAGAAGCTCAAAGAACCAATGACTGTCCAGAATCCAGTTGGGGGTTCCATCGATCTCAGTTGGGTTTGTGGAGTGCCGGATTCCTTCTCTCGTTATCGGTTCCCTACCATCGCGGTCGTCATGAATTTTAAAGAGTTTGATCTTATCTTGGGGTTAGACTGGTTGACCAAATATGAAGCTGAAGTTAAATACGCCGACAGAGTCGTAAAGGCGAAGATTAAATCAGGTGATTATATAACCATTCCCTGTAAAGGTCAGAATGCTAATAGAAAGGACTTCTGGGCAGCTCTCGATGTTTCTCCAGCCCAAATAGAAAATGTCCCTGAAATCACAGAGAATATTCCCGACCTAGTGAAAGATATTCCTGTCGTCAAGAACTATGCGGATGTGTTCGAGGAAGTGGTTCGCTTACCTCCGCAGAGAGAAATAGATTTCAAGATCGCTTTGATTCCCAATGCAAGGCCGGTAGTTCACGCTATTCGAAGAATGTCCTTGAAAGAGAAAGAAGAACTTGACAATCAAACACGACAGCTCGTATGGAAGGGTCTGATCAGGCCTAGTTTCTCTGATTGGGGAGCAGCAGTGGTGTTTGTCCCAAAATCTGACGGTACTCTACGTCTATGTGTGGATTATCGTGATTTGAACAAACAGACCATATAGAATAAATATCCATTGCCGCGGATTGATGATTTGTTGGATAGATTAAATGGCACATAAGTATTCTCAAGGATGGGCCTAGCTACAGGTTTCCATCAACTTCGAATTGCCGAAGAGTGTGTTCCAATGACAGCATTCAGAGGTCCCGACTTATTCTACGAGTGGTTAGTAATGCCGTTCGGCTTATGTAACGCTCCAGCTTACTTCGTCGATCTGATGAATAGAGTGTTCAGAGGGGTTTTGAATAAATTTGTTCTGGTTTTCATTGACGATATTATAATCTTCTCTAAATTAAAAGCCGAACATGAAAAGCATCTGGAACAGGTTCTAGAAATTCTAAGACAGAATGTATTGAAAGCCAAACTGTCCAAATGCATATTCTGGCAAGATGAAGTGAAATTTCTGGGCCATGTTGTATCGAAAGAAGGAATTGCTGTGGATCCAAGTAAAATCACAGCTATTCAAAATTGGAAGCAGCCCAGTACCCCTACTGAAGTCCGCGGTTTTCTCGGATTGGCTAGTTATTACCGGAAATTCGTTAAAGACTTTTCGAAGATATCTGGTCACTTAACGAAGCTTACAAAGAAGCACTCTAAATTCAAATGGACTCCAGAGAGTGAAGAGGCTTTTGAGGAGCTAAAGTTAAGATTAACGACAGCTCCAGTGTTAACCATCATCGATGGCAATCATGACTTGAAAGTCTGGACTGATGCTTCTAGAGAAGGCCTTGGCGCAGTGTTAATGCAAAGGGGCCAAGTGATTGCTTATGCTAGCCGTCAACTGAAGCCGCACGAAAAGAACTACGTAACTCATGATCTTGAGTTATTGGCTATAGTATTCGCTTTGAAAATCTGGAGACACTATCTTCTGGGTGAGAGATTTGAACTGTTTACAGATCACCAGTCGCTAAAGTATCTATTCACCCAGAAGGACTTGAATCTGAGGCAGCAACGTTGGCTGGAGTTTCTTGCAGCATATGACTTTGAAATTATATACACTCCAGGAAAAGCCAATGTCGTAGCCGATGCGTTAAGCCGAAAGAATGAAATGATCGCCAGTTTTATTATCACGACTTCATTGCTAGATAAAATATCTGCTCTTCAAAAGGACGATCACTTCATTCAGAAGATCAGAGAGATAATTCAGAAAGGCGGGCCCTCGAGTTTTCAAGTTGATGAGGAGGGGTTTCTAAGGCTGAAAGGACGAATCTGTGTTCCTAACATTCCTGAGCTCCGAAAGGAAGTACTGGATGAATGCCACAAGTCAAAACTTAGTATCCGTCCGGGAGTAAGCAAAATGTATAATGACATCAAACGCACTTTCTGGTGGAAGTCGATGAAGAGGGACATTTCTTTATATGTTAGCCGATGCCCTACTTGCCAGCTCGTCAAAAGCGACCAACAGAAACTTGGTGGACTGTTACCACCGCTAGACGTTCCTGGTTGGAAGTGGGAACATATTTCTATGGATTTCATTGATGGTCTGCCCCGAACCAGAAAAGGAAATGACAGTATTTGGGTGATCGTAGATCGCTTCACGAAGACCGCCCATTTCATACCTGTCAGATCAAACATAACTGCTCAGAGTCTGGCGCAGATATATTTCAAGGAAATAGTTAGACTACATGGAGTGCCGCTCAGTATAGTCAGTGATAGAGACACAATATTTACTAGTAAATTCTGGGAGGCATTTCAAGTAGAATTGGGATCAAAGTTGAACTTGAGCACCGCTTATCATCCTCAGACGGACGGTCAGACTGAGAGGGTGAATCGTATTTTAGAAGATCTATTGCGGGCTTGTGTTCTAGATTTCGGTGGGTCATGGGAAGACCATCTACATTTGGCTGAATTCTCATACAATAACAGCTACCAGGCGAGCCTGACAATGTCGCCATTCGAAGCGTTGTATGGTAGACCATGTCGATCTCCTGCTTGTTGGGTTGAACCCGGTAATAGACTTGTATTGGGACCCGATATGATCCGGGAAGCTGCCGACAAGGTCGACTTTATTAAAAAGCGATTACTCTCCGCTCAAAGCCGAAAAAAGTGCTATGCCGATAGAAGAAGAAGAGATATATCCTTTGCGGTTGGCGACTATGTATATTTGAAAGTATCGCCGATGAGAGGAGTTATCCGGTTCGGTAAAACTGGAAAGTTAGCGCCCAAATTCATTGGTCCGTTTCCTATTCTGGAACGGATCGGAACTCTCGCATATAGGGTTAAATTGCCAGATTGGTTGCCTGGAGTGCATGAAGTATTTCATATATCTCAACTTCGAAAGCACGTTCATGATCCAGACTTGATCGTGGAAGAAGCAGCTTAACAGGATATTGAAATTACTCCAGAATTAGCTGTGAGACGAGAGCCGCTAAAGATCATCAGCAAAGAAACCAAAGAACTGAGGAACAAGAAGGTTCACTTAGTCAAAGTGCAATGGAGTGGAGATCCGCGAGATTGTACTTGGGAAACTGAGGAGAGCATTCAGAAAGCCTATCCTAGATGCCGAGTGGATATCTCTGATTGACTCCGGTGCAAGGTACATTTACCATACTTTTCATTACCGATTAGTTCTCTATTCTGTTGTTATTTCTTTCCATGGATGTGCGCTTTTAATTCTATAGTCTGAATGATTTTAAAAGAATATAGAAATTGATTTGTATGATTTTGAAAAATTAAAAACAATTTGATTGTTGTTTGAGTTGTGTGATAGTAGATTTGATTAATTAAATTATTAAAACGATAGTTAATTTAATTAATAAGAGAATAATGGTAGAATTTATTCGATTATAGCACACATTGAACTAATTAGAAAATAGATAGAAATATATACTTGTGCATTATATATGTTTGAACAGGTAAATGGATTAGCTGTTGAGTAAAGATTTTATTTGCGTTCCCGACAAATAGGTAAACCTTAATGAGTTGGATGCGAAATATTATTATATCAACTCCTGTGAATGCCATTGGATGCGGAGTGCTGGTTATTCTGTGTGAAATAATAAATGTCGCCATAGTATAGTAACAATTAATTTTGAACTACATTACCTGGCATACTTCTGAAGATAGGCATACTTCATCATATACCACATAAGCATTTGGAGCTTGTGTGACGAGGTGGAAGATTTACCATACGAGCGAGAGGCTTGTATGGCGATGAATATATTTTACAGGTTGAACTGATGACTGTTATGGACTATTTAAATTGTAACGATCAAATTGCCAGATTAATAAAAACCCCACACGGGTCTGAAGTTGACAATAATCACGTCTCTCTAGTTATTAGATACGGCACATGGACTATTTATTTCCCACATGGGACAGGGTGACGAGAATTTATTCTCTGGAGTTATTATCAGTACACGCTCCCCTGTAAACACCAGAATATATCACTATAAATATGTGTATGCTTATTAGGATTTATTGGGTACCTAATACGGCCCAATAAATTTCCAAACTTCTCTCCGTACAAAGGAGGTTATGGCGAAAAGTTTCGAAAATTCCGGGTGTTAGCCAAATTTTTGAAGAATTTGAAAATTCTCAGAAACTGAAAAGTTGGAGAATGGAAGCCAGATCGAACGTAGAGTTGATTAATCAAACCACTTTCGACTTTGTTCCTTTTCGGGGACGAAAAGTTTTAAGTGGGGGAGATTGTAACGACCCAGAAAATCTAAACCAATTTAAAAAAATTTAAATTGGCTAAAATTATGGATTTTAAATATTTAAAATAAATATTTTAAATAATAGAGGAGAAAAATGAGTTGAATCGACAATTGAAAACAAATATAATTAATTATAATTATAAACAAGGCCTGAAAAGGCGAGGTAGTTTCAAAAATTGAATTCAAACTTTGTCGGACTGTACCGGGTGCAAAACAAAACGGATTTGAGTGAAACCAAAAATATTTAAATCTGTTAGTGAATACCTTTCTAACGAATCTGAAAAATCGAATTTTCATAGCGGAAAGCAAAAGTTATGGCCAAATGAATTTTCAGAAAGGTCGCTATGGAATTTATATAGCCCGTGAAATTGGCCATTTTGCATACGACCTCGGAATTCGACGAAACCACTTTTGTTGGATCCGGGATGTGAATTTATTGCTAGGTTTCAAATTTCGTAATTTTGAAGCTAGTATGTGAGCGTGGCAAAGGAAAACGTGTTTTGGTCAATTACAGTTAAATTGGATCGACTAGAAATGGGCCTTTTTGCAAACGGCCTAAGAATTCGACGAAACTAGTTTTGTTGGGACCGTATCGTCAAAACATAGCCAGATTTATTTTTCTGGAATTTTTCGAATCAGTTTGTGGCCCCGGCAAATTGAAATGTACGTTCAAATCGAATATTGAATGTTTTATATTTTAATTTAAAGGAAAACTAACTGAAACAGTCGAATGGGCCTACGAAACATATCCCATTGTGTTCGGAATGGGGGTAAAACGCTTGGGACGACAGTCGTTGGGTTTGGATTGGGGTTCGTGTGCGAAAGGGGTATTTTGGAGATTTTAAAAATTATAAAATAAAATAAAGAAATATCATTGGTCAAGGATCCTTTCTCTCTCCCCGATCTTCCTCTCGACGAACGGCGGTTTGGCTTCAAAACTTCCCCCTTCGATTTCTCCAATTCCGCTCAACAAAAACGCATGCTCCTTTGGAAGTTTTTGAAGATCGAAGCTTCCTCTTTAAATCCATATAAGATTCAGAATTTTTCATTGTGTAAATATTGAGAATCACGCCCCTGAAGCTCGTGACTTTGAACCGCCGCCAAGATCGCCTAGCGCCACCGAACCCGACCGCTCCACCACCGATCCCTGCGCCTCTCCTCCCGCTTCGACCTCATGCAACCCGATTCCGATATCGTGCAACGGTTTGGGCGAAAGATCAAAACCTAGTTTTGAAGGTTCAAACGAGGTAACGGCTTTTATTTTCTGAAATGATTTTAACAGTTTAAAACCGTTGCAAACTTTGAAAAATCATATCTTTTTCGTTTCTTGTCGAAATCCAGTGAAACAAGAGACAGTGGACTCGTGTGGACATCTTCTACCTTCTAGAAGGGACCGCATATTTTTCTGAGCCTTCTGCTATTTTTGGTGGAGTTGGACCCAATGTGAGATTTCTAATTTATAAACGTTATGGAAAACGACGATGTATAAGTTATATAGTCGATGTATGAGTTATATAAGCGTTGTACACCTCATGTATAAGCGTTGTATAAGTTGTACGTTCGATGTATAAGTTATATATGCATCGTAAAAATTATATATGTTTTGAAATAGAAGTGAATTGCTATATATATATATATATACGCCCCTCGTCCACAAACCATGGACGATATTTATTGGTTGTGATTGGTGTGAAAATTGATTGATAGCGAATGGTTGATTGTAATTGTTTGTGGTTGATATTGGTTGATTGTGGTTGAAAAATACCCATTTGTGGTTGAGAAATATTTGGTTGAAACCACATAGGATTAGTTTGTGGAAATGAAATAAATATATACATGCCGCCTGCGTGCGAACTAGATGCATGATCCCCATTGTCAAAAACCGCGAGGTTTTAAGGTAGAGCGAGGAGCCGTACTAGGGACGGTCCCGGTTTTAACTACCCTGCCGTTATGCTACCGAAATTTTGAATAATATTCATGTGTTTGAATTATTTTCATTTGCTGAAACTATATTTATTCGTTGAATAGAAAACCTTCATGTGTTGAATCAATATTCATTCGTTGAATTGAAATTCATGTGTTGAATGGTATTCGTGTTTTAAATATAAAAATCACATTTTTATCTATATATATAAACTATAGAAAACCTTCATGTGTTGAATCGATATTCATTCGTTGAATTGAAATTCATGTGTTGAATGGTATTCATATTTTGAAAGAAATTGTTTTATAATAAAAATCCCATTTTTAACATCAATATGAAATGTATAAAATAATCCTGTTTTGAAATAAATTGTTTTACAATAAAAATCCTATTTTTATCACCTATATAAACTATATAAAATAATAGTGTTTTGAAATAAATTGTTTTACAATAAAAATCCTATTTTTATCACCTATATAAACTATATAAAATAATTGTGTTTTGAAATAAATTGTTTTATAAAAATCACATTTTTATTATATACATGAATTGTTGAAATGTGAAGTGTTAAAAATAGCCACTCGTTCAAATAAATATGCATGAGTTGAAATATTCATTTATTAGCTAATGATATGATTTTTTGCCTATGCATGCAACATTAGAATGAATGGTGTTTTTAAACCAAATGGAATCAAATATGAAGTTGTATGGAAAATGATAAGTGATAAGAACAGTATATATGTACATGCATATTTATTGAACAGGTTATAGCAAAATGGGCTAGAGAAGAGGAATAAAATTTTTGTGCCCGACAAATAGGTACACATTTACTGTTTTGTTTGGGTGATGATTTTATGAGCCTGTTGGATAGCCGCTTGGCTTTTTCTTTTTCTTTTTGACATGAGACGCCCATGTGGCTATTTGGGAATTTTCCCAGCCCCTCCCGTACAAAGGAGGTTATGGCGAAATTTTCCAAAATTTAAAGGCGTTAGTGAAATATTAGAAGTGGAAACAATATAGGAATTTTTGAATGAACTATATTTATATAATATATAAATATAAATAAAATTAAAACGAAACGTGGCCGTGCAGTTTGTATTTTGAAACCGTGATTTCAAACGATTAGTATGGGAGATCCGACCATCGGATTTTCCTGAAATCGCAACCGTTGGGTTCGCTTTGGAAAAATCTTTCCAACGGCACCAACTTTGTAAAAATCCAACGGTTGGATTGTCTGGAATGTTTAATTCAAATCTGAAGAAAAACAGCGCCAGAATCGATTATATATATATAATTATATTTAATCAAATAACGACGCTGCAGTTCGTATTTTGAAATCGAAACTTCAAACGATTATTCCGGGAGATCCGACCGTCGGATTTTCCTGAAACTGGAACCGTTGGATTCGTTTTGAAAAGATCTTTCTAATGAGGTAAATTTTGTGAAGATCCAACGGTTATATTTTCAGATATGTGTAAATCAAATCTGAAGAAAAACAACGCCATGGCCGCGTTATGGCCCGAAGCGTTGTTTTGAATAAATTAGCTATTGTAAAATAAATAAAAATAGCGATAAATCGTTATAAAATATTATAAACGATATGGATGTGATTTAGAAATTAACTGAAGATTGGCTAAGTCGAATGGTTCCCTGGGTGTTGATCTGATGTTGGTTTCGGCCTTCGGGGTTAATATTTGGGAAATCGTTCTCTTACTGATTGACGGTTGGTGACTAATGAATTGAAATGATGTTAGTGTTGCACTTATTTATTATATACGCGAGTTTCTCAGAAAGACCGGGTTTATCCCATTCTGAATAACTAAATCGACGATAAGAAATCGAAGATGAAGAAGGTGGTCGAAGACCGGAGATCTTCACCTCGTTTGGATGGTAACCGAGGTCCTGATTGGGAGGCATCCCGAAATATGGATAATGAGTAGTGGTCGATGGGTTTGCGAGGTATATAGTGCCTCCGGTTTCGTTCAGACCCAGAACGGACTTGTAAATGGACTGTGTGTCTGACATTGGATTTTATTCTATGTTGATTGATCTCTATTAAATATACATCTGTTTGGCGGCGGAGAATTTATTCTTTTGTTTAACGCCCTTCTCTGGAACGCACGAGCTCAGAGGTTGTATATCGGTGGATATCATTCGCATGGCACGAATTGCCAGTGTGACATGCCTAAGTGGCAAATGATCAGGGCTTCTGTTGAAAAGCAAAGTCTTGTGGTGATGATCAAAGCACCGCCTGTGTGGCGTAGCTTTGTGTATAATGTGAATTCGCGAGCCTCGCACCCCGGTATGAACCAGAAACGGGAGAAGGACCTCAGGGAGGGCATGCGTTTCTTTCTAGCTAGGGTGGTGTCAGTGACCTACCAGCCCTGACATTTATATACTTTTCACCTGTGTGGTTGTTACTGTTGCGAGGCGCCTCGGTTTGATCGGACGATCCGGGTCCGATGGAGTCATTCGTTGGCTCGTTTACGCCCCAAAGGGCGGGGAAACGTAGTGTTCAGGCATAATAATCCACATCGGTGGACCGGCCCTGACGATCTAAAGGGTTGATGCGTTCTGATCCTGTGGCTCGGGCTAGAGAGTCACGAATTCGGTAAGGACTATCTTTTGCCTTGGTTCAAGGCGGAAATCCAATTTCCAAATACGACATCGTGCGGTTTTTATTGTATATATATATGGTGACATGATATATGGTACCCATGCCGTCTATGATTGATAGTTATGATTGAAATTGTTTTTTTTTTTTGAACATATAAACACTAATAATAATATCAAATGCTTTTGTTTTATTCGTATCAATCATATTTTGGCCATTATAAGGTAAAACTCTATCCTTCGGTTTGCGTTGCATTGTGTGATGGGAACTGAGTCTTATAATGGCTTCATTTTATAAAAAGCATTGAGATGTTTTAAAAGAAAGATTTGTTTTTAAAGCGCTGGCAATCCAATGGAATAAACCCGTTCCACGAAAGTGGCGTGGTCCTGTGATAAGCCATATTTTGAATGTGTTGAGTAGATTTCTCATACCAGTCCCATGACTGACTCGTAGTTTGTTTCACTTTCAAACTCGGGTGCCCCTTTTTCTGCACGGACAGCCTTGTATTTAGGTTTAGCTGGTTCTTTCTGGATAGCTGGAGCTGAAGATGGATTCTATCATTTATCTCTTTTTATGCTGTTCAGCTCCTATTGTACATATTTTGTTTGTTTCCGCTGTAGACATTTATGTATAACTGAACTGTATTTATACTAAGTATGATCCTGTATACTGTGTAACTCTGATGATTACGTTTATCCAGTATATTCTATTGTTCATTATCTGGTGTATTTATTTATTTATGTTCTGCTATTATCTGTTTCTGTGTTATATTCCAAGGATTACCCTTGCCACCGTCCGTACGGGGTTTGGGCACGTCACAATTCAGAAAGATCTATACAAGTTGAAAAATTAGCTCAAAAAGAATCAGACAATTAAAAGAGAATTTTTTTTCAAGACTTCTAAAAACTGATACTACTTGGAGTTCCTAATTATCCATAGTGGTCAATGAAAACAAAGCATACAATTTTCAGTTTAAAAACACCAAGCACAAGCGGAAAAATTTAACAATTTAGACCTTTTTATCATAGCAGCAGACATTTAATTTCAAAACAAGATTTTCATAGGAATTTTTCACAATTATTTCTAACAAGCACAAGAGATGATTCATGATCCAAGATTAAAAAGACAGTTTATTTGAAATCAGTTGAAGAGATGTGCAAACTTCAAGATTCAAGGAATGGAACACACAAGGTTATTAATTTCAAATCCAAGAAGTATGTGAGATTCAAGAAATATATAATTTCAAATGATTTCAAAAAATATATCCAAGCCAAGTGATTATGATTAAAAAATGAGTTTCAAAATGCAACACAATAATTCACGCTAAAAGATTTTCAAATCAGAATAACCAAGCCAATCCAAAACCAATGAAATTATCACAACTGAAAAATAGTAGTGTGCTGTACTGAGTATAATTATTCAAGTATTTCCAAAATGAATTAGAAGGAACTCAAACCAACAGAGATGTGTGAAATTTCATTTGTTTTTCAGATCTTCAAAATTTTGAATTCAAATCAATAATGTTCAAGATATGATAAGGATGCTTCATCACTGTTGGGAATTCAAGAAAATAAATAAAATTCAAACCAAATGCAGATATTTACAAATTCGAGTTCAAGATATGGAAATCATTAAAACATGAGAGTTTTATACAAGTGAAGCACATTTCTAAAAGATCTAGAATATTACAATTTTGAAGTTTAAGAAAGAAAAAAGTTATAAATGATATGGTAGTGTCAATACAGATAAGCTATATCAGAAGGAGGAAAAAAAGAAAAAATAGAAGGAGGAAAAAAAATATAAACACGAAAAAAATGTGAGATCAGAGATGGTACCTGATTTCGATGTGAGCCAATGAATCTCTAACTCAACAAACATGGCTAAGGAACACTAAAAGTTTCAATGATATGAAGTAACTTGAATTTAATTTCACTTTTGCAAAGCAGTTCCTCAGTCTCCTCGGGTATCTAACTATTCGGGGGATCGAGTGGTCTAACAAAATTTGTAAAACCACTCTTAACTTTATTCATACGTTTTGGTAGCCAAACCTATTTGTAAAACAATCCATCAAAATTTACCAAAGTGCCTTTAGGGACCCATATCTATCTAAATTTAACCAAACTTGTTTTATTTCCTTTGGGGGTCAAAGCTTTTTTAAATGGATTGTTACAAAACAAATTTTCATCTTGATTATGATTTAAAAATCCTTTGATACTATATTAGACTTCAAAATTTCAAATTGATATTTTACAAAGTTGTTTTAGGGATTTTTAAAATCATTCGAATTCCGGTTTTAAAAAACATTATTTTTCCCAAAGCCAAGACCATTTTTATTTCTAGAAGAAATTTGATTTTTTCAATAGCATATTCATAGATTTTTCTCTGGTTGAAAAATGTTTCAAATTCAACTCAAGACTATTAATTTTGGATTTAAGATCACTATTCCCTTTCATCAAATTTGAACAACGATTAATATTTATAGAAAAAACATTACAAAACCAAGTTTTCGTTTTCAAGCAATTTGATTTTGGTCTTGGACTCAAAAATCTAAGATTCAAATTGGTGTTTTTTAAAACTCTTGAATTTTTAAATCTATTTTTCAAGCACATTCAAGATTGATTCGGTTTTTTGAAAATTTTGTTTTTCAGCAATTTCATACTTGGAATTTTCTATCGTCTTAAAATTTTCCAAATTCTTTTGCAAAAAATTGTTTGTACTTATAAGCTCAATCTTGTTCTCGTTTAGGATCAAAATTTCATTTTCAAGCTTCCTAATATTTTCATTTTGATGAACAAGATCAATTTTCAAGTTGAAACAATTTTCCCAAACAGAGTTTAAAGACTTATTGACGTTTTTAAGATTTGATTCCAAAATATTAGTTTTGCTAGTCAACTCATGATTTTTAGATTTTAGAGATTTTTTTTCCGTTGTAGATTATCAACAGATTTTGTTAAATCAGTACACATATGAACTAAATCTTCATATGAGAAATTTCCCGCCTCATCATCTGTTGAGTCTCCATCGTCTGATCCATCTGAATTTTCATCAGTAACTCCTGTTAAGCACAAATCTGAGGCTGAGTTGACACTTTGGGGTTTTGAGCCATTGTTTTTTCTTCCATATAGTGCATCGAGAGTTTTCCAGATATCCTGCGCAGCTAAACAATGAGAGATAAATTTCAATTGACCATTACTAAGATAAGAATAAATAATATATAGCACGAGCATTAATATTCCTATCTACCATATCACCTCCATTGTTAAAAATATCCCAACATTTAATATTAACATATTTTAAAATAGGGTTCCATTTATGATTTCCAATTTAAAATATCTGAACCATTAAAACTAGTTGGAATACTAATGGACCGACTCTCACTAGATTGACAACTAGGGAACACCGTGACTCTAAATAAAAAACCTGATCTAGATTAACCCCACATGGGGGTGAACATGGTTTATTGCAGCTTTATGAGATACTAAAATATCATAGCACAAATTGCAACAGAGAAAATAAATGCAGAAAGTAAATGACGTAGATTTTACCCAGCATCGGCAATCCCTGCCTACTGTTGCATCCCCAAGATTTTTTACTAGAATTAAAACAATCTCTACGCTTACAAAAACCTTGTAAACTCGTGATACCTGCTACCAACTAATCTAATCCCATGCTCAAAATCCAGTACTGATCTGTATCCCCAAGATCAAATTTTCCCCGAATTACAATCCCGTAACTCGTAAACCGTAGTTATAATCCTACAACTAGAAAACCCTAGCTTTACAGAAAAACTAGAAAAACAAAATGTATCGGTTACAAAAAGAAATTAAAAACAACACAAAATAAACAAAAACAAAACCCTCCCCATTTTAAAATGAACTAGGTTAACCCAAAAAGAGAAAGTCCGGTCCAATTTTTTTGCTTTGTCACTTTGACTAAAATATGTCGGATCTTTTTTCTCCAGTGGTGACCGAGGGTTTTCTTCCCAAATCGATTTGTGTCTTCAATTCTGGACGAATATTCTTCAATTGCTTGAGTGTCGTTGCTTACTTGTCAATGATTTGGGCATTTCGATCGAAAACTATGAGTTTCGCTGATTTGATTTTCGATTTGCTTTCAATATTTGTTGCTTGTTTTTAATCTATTCTAGCCCATGATGAACATGGTGTATAAATAGGGTTTTACAAACCCTTGATTCATTCTTTGATTTCATATATTGCCTTGGTTTGATTTGTGCGATTGTTGCCTTGCCGTGAATATCCAGAAATAACTCTTGCGTGATTATGCTTGGTTGTCTGATCGTGTAACCACACTTGATTTTTGGAATCATGTAATTGTCTTGCCATTTCTGGAATGTCTTGGTTTCCTGGAAATATTCGATTGTCCATTTCTGGAAAAACTTATATTGTTCTTGTTGAGTTTGATTTGTAGATTTCAGAAAATCAATCAATAGAAAAAGTTTTCTTTCCTAAAACAGTATTGTGACTTTCTGGGAACAAATCAATTTGTTTCTTGCCCAAAAATATATTGTGTATTTCTAGAAACAAATGATTTGAAAATCTTGAATTTATTTATTTCTAGAAGGTTATTAAAAACTTTCCGTTTATTCGAACAAGAGAGAAAATATTGCCTTTCTTTCCTACTAGATTTGTTCGACCATTTGCTTTCATTTGAGTTTGTTTAATGTACTATGCCTTGTTGTCAATCCGTTTCTCTATGCATTTTGGCTTGGCATTTTATAACTGCATACACATATTTTTTTCATGTACACACACAAACACACACACACACACACATATATATATATTAATGTGCTTGAATATGTATGTGTGTTCTTTGATTTGTGATGACCATTTTGAGCTTGAACTTGAGACTAGCCCTGACTTGCTCTACTGCACCAAATTTAAAAACTGTTGACATGCAAGCCTTACCTGACTATATATATGCGCAATATGTATATATACACACACACATATACACACACAATTGTGTATATATAAGTATTTCAGTTGCACTTTGTTCATGTGAACTCTACTGTGTTGTTTCTGACATGTCTTGCCATTGCTTGTATTTGATACTTTGCCATGCTTATCTTAATTTGGCTCAACTTGTCTTGTCCCATACTGCATGTAATTGAGTTTGCCCACTTGAACTCTATCTTTCATTTGCATTTCTGACTTTCCATGTGCTTTGTTAGATGACATGATCATGTCTTGTACACAGACATGTGCACATGCATTTGCTCGAGCTTCCATGTACTCGAAACTTACTGTATTTTGCATGTTATATATAAACATGTATGTATCTATTGTATTTCTTCATTCTTTGGTCATTTGCATGTTGTCACTTGCTTTGTTTTACCATGTTAAACCCAGTTTCATTGTTTTCCTTGTACTGATGGCTTGCACATGATACTTTGGCTGTTGCATGTATTTAGTCAATTTGCAGCATCTGCTTGCATATGAAAACTACTACAATGTCAACTTGCAATTTTCTTGACCAGTTGCTTTGGCAATTTTGACTTGACAGGATTATTTTTCTTTGAAACTCTGGCTTGTTGTTGCACCAATGTTAAATTTGTCTTGAGCCTTATGCATTTTGTTATATTTTCTTGTACACATGGCCTTGACAAAACTATCTTTTGTATTGCCAATGCATATACTGTTGCTCTTATGCAATGAATATGTGTGGCATTTCTGTAGCACATCTCAACCTTTTTGTATTTGCATATAATACTGCATTTGTTGTTGCCTTACTCGAACCAATTAAACATATATCTGCCTGTTGTGTCCTTGACACTTGCACTTGTTTTAATTTCATGCTGGTCTATCCATTTGTGTTAACTTGGCTTGCTTGCACTCCATGTGTTATGCTGAAACTTGAACCAGACCATTTATATTATTGTGTTGCACCATATACATGCAGATATGTCTTGTGTATATGCTGCCATATTGAAGTTCATGTTGCTTATTGTCTATATGCATCATCCATGTCATTTTGGCTTTATTCATTTTCATTCTTGATGTGTTCATGGATACTTGCAGCATATATGTGTTGTCGTGATTCACCTCATCATATCAAACTTGATATATTTGCCCCTTGTTGTTTCAATGTTTGACCATATTTCCTATGCACAAAATATATGTGTATATACATACACATGTATGTGTATACATGTATTGTGTATGTGCAGAATATATATGTGACCACTAGAGACATTGTCTATCTTGTGGTATTCACAGTGAATCACTGTGAATATCACAAGCAGTCAGACATATATATACATACATATTAGACCAAGTCAAGAAATATGATGAAAAACACACCAAAAGTGTGAGGCAAATAAATTTTAAAATAAAATTATATCTACTAGAATTAAAAAAGGTTTTTTGTTCCAGTTTACTGTGTGTGTTTCCACGATAAATATGCAAGTGATTGGACTGATTGTGAAGACAGACTAAAGACAGAAGTAAGTGTCAGTGAATGAATGGATGAGAGAGCTGAGTGAATCTGAATGTATTTGTACAACTGAGTGATTGAGTGCTGTAGTGAGGAACTGGTGTAAGAAATGAAATTGAATGTAATGTATTGCAGTGAGATGTACAAATAGTAGAGTTGTAACATTGTACCATTGAAATGTTAAAATTAAATATTATATTTTAATAAAATACTATTTGAATATTTAAATTCTTGTGCAGCAATATTCTGTATAAATATAAATATTTAATTATGTATGTGATGTAGTAGAGTAGTCCAATTGCAAACACACTTATAATATATATCTATATATATGTTTGTGTTCATCAAACAAAAACCATATAATTGTTATATACAACAATATAGGATATATTTTAATCCGCTGCGATGTGAGATTCTGTATTATGGTTTCTGTTCTTCTTCTATATTTTTCTTGTTTATTCACAATGATTCTATTTCTATGCAATTTGGGTTGGACGAATGGTATATTTAGTTACCTCAAAGCGTACAGATTTGTGGGCATTTACATTTGGTATCAGTGCTTAGGTTGAGTGAATACTTAGGCTTTGGTGGGGTTACTTATTAGACATAGGATCAGTAGTACCCTAAAATGAGTATGAGTGTATATATGTATATGAGAGCCCAAATTTGTTAGTTGATATAAAAGTTGTTTTATATTGTGTTGGCTTGTCTTTTGAGTGGCTTATGAATTTTGGCCAAATCGTGGGATGCCACGACATCGATATGGGTTTCTAAACGTTGAACAGAGATATGCGACATAACATTGTTTTAAAACGGGTAAATGAAATAATTTTACCTAAATATTTATTTTGATATAAAATAAATAATTTTCTAAAATTATGGATGTGGTCGTTGTTATTATAATCAAATAGGATCATAGAAGTTTGAATGATTATATATAACCAAATATAACTTGTATATGAATAATATATATAAATGAGATGAATTGGAATTAGATTCCAACCCGGATTTGGAATTTAAAGCCCAATAGGTCAGAAAAATAGTTTCTAAAGTATATTAAAATAATATAGCTTCGTTTTGAAATGATTTTTGAATAAAAATAATTTTAGATGGATTTTGAGTAATAAAGCACCAAAATAACTTCAGTCGCTAGAAAATAATTCTGATGATGACTGCACCATCATTCGTGTTCATATTTGAGCTTCTAAGTGATGGACTGCTACCATAATAAAATTTAATATAAATTGTTTGAGGAAAATAAGTTGTTTTGAAAAAATCAACTGTTTTGAATTTGAGATGGTTCTAAATATATGTATATATTTATGTGAACTTTAAAAGATTTGAAATAGAAATCCGGGAAATTGAATTTTGGAATATAAAATTTAACTTATGCAAGTTTAATAAATAGAATTGGTAAAAGTGAAGTTGACGAATTGATTTGGAATCAATTTAAAAATGTAGTCAGAAATATAAGTGGTTATTTTACTAGCCGGATAATACCAAATATACATAGAATTTTTTTGGGTGTAAACGAAATAAATAAATTGATTAGAATCAATTTGAATGAATTAGAATGCATATAAATGGAATATGAATTGGATGTGAACATATTGGTTGTAAATCATTCAGTTTAAATGAATGTAAGCATATACGGTGTCTAATATGAATGAAAACCAAAATTTAGTTGCAACTAAAGTTGTAGAAATATAAAGAGTTGAGCTTCAACAAAAGTGGTTTTTTGAAAAGTAAATGCGTTTGTAGCATTTTTCCTACCTTAGTAATTTCGGGGGTAAAATTCATTTAAAGGGGAAGAATGTAACGACCCAGATTTTTGGTCAATTAATTTTGAACATTTAATATTGTTTTAAATGTTGAGTTGATAATATAAATGGATTTTATATGGAATTTATCACTTAATAATCAAACTACGATTTATATTCGAATATATCGAATTATCGTTATACAAAAACAATGAATAATTGAATTCAAAGTTAAACTGAATCAATACGATTTAGATGATTAATACAGATTATATTTGAATATAAACGATAATAATAATTTATTATTAAGGAGTTGATTGTTTTGAATTTAAGTTGTATTATATCGATTGAATATGGAACTTAAGAATAACCCATTTTCAAACGACCTCGGATTTCAACAAAACTAATTTTATTAAATCGCAGAAATTAATTATTGTAAGATTTTCAGTTTCAAGTTAACGGAAGTATTTTGTGATTGTGCGCAATTTAAATGCGTATTAATTCGCGTTGGGAATTAAAAGGAAGTTGTACAAACGATCTCGGAATTCGACGAAACCTGTTCTATCATGTCTAAAATATTGAGTTATTATTTGATTTCGAGTTTCATCGTGATTGGAGCTCGTATGTGGTCGTTCAAGCATGTTCCTTTGGGATTAAGTTTCACAAGTATATTTTATATTAATTTTTTTCTACAAATAGACACCCATCCCTCTTAAACTCTTCTATTTTCTTTCCTTTTTATTTTTCCTTCAGAATGAAAAAAACGACCATAGTCGCCTCTTTCAAAATCGATTGATAAAATCAAAGCAATTCAAATAAATTTTATAAAATTCCAAAACTAAATTCCTTGAATTTCCATTGAGTTCCTATTCCAACCTAAACACATTTAGGTTCTCGCGATTCAATACTTGGAGTTGTCGTGTTTTCACATGAGCTTAGGGCTTGGGATTTTGAAAGTTTGAAGCTTCGATTCACGTAATGGAGATTGGATTTGGTTTTATGATTGAGCATACCTCCTTGGGTGAAATTTTGGTATGTTTTCATGACATAAGATGATGATGATTTTTTCATAGCAAGGAGGGAGGTACTGTGCATGCATTTCGAATATGGTGTTCAAATAGTGCTTTGGGATGTTAGGTGGAAAGAGCAAAGCGAGGGGAGTTCAACGGTGGGTAGTGGCAGAGGCAGTTGTGCCGATGGCCAGAGGTGTTCAAATGGAGGTCAACAAGAAGAGCTTGCAGAGGTGAAGTACGCGGAGGTGAAGTACTGTGCGTATGTTCGACATTTTTCTACAGCACAGTGGGAGGCAGCTTGATGTAGGAGAAGGTTTAGGCATGGATTAAGGTAAATTTAGTTATTCATTTAATTTTTTTAAACAAGTAATGATTATTAAAATTTGTATCAAACTTATAAAATCGTATATCCTTTTCATACGTGTTCAGAATCAAAACAAAACCGGTTACATTGCCTTGGTTTAACAAAGGCCAAGCTTATGAGTCGGATTGAAATACTTTGGAGCCAAACAACATTTTCAACTAAATTAAATGCTTGTTTAATTTAAATGGAAACAAACTATTATTTCTACATAAAAATCAATTAGAGTAAATTTACTCTCTGGTTCATTTATAATTTTATTATAAACGAAATTTTATTTAGTATATAATTTTTATATGTTGTCTGTTGGTTGTTTGGATGCATTTACAAAACGATTGATCAAATGTTGGCTATATATATATATATTAGTTATATATATATATATATATTCTAATTTCGCTGTGCGTGTGTAACAACCCGAAAATCTGGGCCAGTTTAAAATTTTATTTTGGCAATTTTAGCGAATTTTGATTATTTAAAATGAATTATTTTAAATAAAATCAACGAGAAATTTATTTTGAATAGAATTCGAACGAATATATTTATATACGTCGTCGTTAGAATATAAATAATTATATATAATTATAAAAGGAATTGAAAATGGCGCGGTAGTTCGATAATTCGACTTCAAACTTCAATTGAATGTACCGGGTGCAAAACAATCCGGATTTTAGTGAAACCAAAAATAATGGAATCTAATTGATAATATCTTTCCAAAAAATCCGAGAAATCGAAATTTCATAGCGGGAAACAAAAGATATGTCCAGTTGAAAATTCTGAATAGTCACTATGAAATTCAGGCCCTTAAAAATGGAAATTTTGCAAACGACCTCGGATTTCGACGAAACCACTTTTGTTGGATCCGGGATGTAAAGTTATTGCTAGGTTTCAAATTTCATAATTTTTCGAATCAATATGTGAGCATGGAAAAGGAAAACGCGTTTGACCAGTTTCAGTTGATTTTAATCGACTGGAAATTGGCCATTTTTCAAACGGTCTCAGAATTCGACGAAACTAGTTTTGTTAGGACCGTATCGTCAATACGAAGCTAGAAAATATTTTTCGAGAATTTTTCGAGTTAGTATGTGACCCCGGTAAATTAAAATGTGCGTTCAAATTGAATATATACTGATTTATATTTTAATTTAAATCGAAACGTTCGAATCAGCGTACGATACATATCCCATTGCGTTCGGAATGGGGGTAATTAGCTATGGACGACAGGCGGTGGGCCTCGATTAGAGGTCGTATGTAAAAGTCAACATTTTGAAATTAAAATAAATAAAAAACCCTATCTCCTCCCCATACCTTCTCTCAGCCCCCCACCCCCCCCCCCCCCCCCCCGTTCACTTTTTCAAAATCAAAAGAAAAAAAAACGTCGAGATAAAACCCGCCGCCACCCTCCTCTGTTCAGCCCACCGTCGACGCACCTCCCCTCCGCCTGAGCCGCGACCCTCCTCTCGCCTCTTTCCCAGTTCGAGCACCCCATCCCCAAACACGATCGCCCCAAAACCATACAGCGCCGCCGCCTAGCCTAAACCGCCCACCACCCCGCTGCTCCGGCGCCACGTCAGCAAGCATCCCCGACCCCCCCTGCGCCCTTTCCCCCTTTCCTTCGAGATCGAGCAGTAAGTGTTTTAATTTTTATTTTTATATAATGTTTTGTTAAAAAAAAGAAAGAAAGAAAACATATTTTCTGAAATCAGTTTTATTTAGAGAATTATAGAAAAACTTGATTTTTAATTTGAAATGTTTCGATTTTCAATTTGAAAGGATTAGATTTTTATATAGGAATAGGTTTGATTTTCTATATGATAAAAGCCTAGGATTTTTATATGTAAAGCTTAGATTTTTAAGCATAGAAAGATGAGATTTTTATGTAGACAAAAATTCGATTTTTCTATATTGAATAGCAAAGTAAAAATTCGATTTTTATATATTGAATAGCGAAGTAAAAATTCGATTTTTCTATATTGAATAGCAAAGTAAAAATTCGATTTTTATATATTGAACAGTGAAGTAAAAATTCGATTTTTCTATATTGAATAGCAAAGTAAAAATTCGATTTTTATATATTGAATAGCGAAGTAAAAATTCGACTCTTATATATTGAATAGCGAAGTAAAAATTCGATTTTTCTATATTGAATAGCAAAGTAAAAATTCGATTTTTATATATTGAATAATGAAGTAAAAATTCGATTTTTATATATTGAATAGCGAAGTAAAAATTCGATTTTTCTATATTGAATAGCGAAGTAAAAATTCGATTTTTCTATATTGAATAGCGAAGTAAAAATTCGATTTTTATATATTGAATAGCGAAGTAAAAATTCGATTTTTCTATATTGAATAGCAAAGTAAAAATTCGATTTTTATATATTGAATAGTGAAGTAAAAATTCGATTTTTATATATTGAATAGCGAAGTAAAAATTCGATTTTTATATATTGAATAGCGAAGTAAAAATGTGATCTTTATATATGTAGAGAATACGGGCAGTGAAAAGTGACAAGAGGCAGAACGACGAAGATTTCTACCTAAGAAGAGTCGCGGCGTTGGATTAGCTAATCTGTGAGAACTTCTCACTCTTCAATTTCTTTTTCTAGTTATATATATACTAGGATGCAGACGGTGCTTAGCAGCACCCGACACCCGTCATCCACAGACCATGGATGACTTGTTTGTTTAATTGTTTGGTTGTGTAGTTGGTTAGATTACTTGGTTTGAATTGAATTGTTTGGTGAAATGAAATTGATTTGATTGATGTATGAATGGCGTGGGCCTTCACTAGACCGGGGATAAGGCTACGCCTCGTCCCGTTTCTAGTATCGTGCTGTTATGCCGCCGAAATTTTCTAAAAATAAGTTAGAAAAATAAAGATAACATTTTATTTAATAAATGAACCGAATAGAATATTCATGGGTTGAATAAAATAGTTTGATCGTTAAAAATATAATTTTTAACGTGAATGTGAATAAATAAATATTCATTTACAAACCGGACGGTTTGTTTATGTACACCTATTTGAAGGACATTGATTGGGACGATAAATTTTACACATCGCCCAACTGCACAAATAAAATCTGTGTTTGCTTGTTTGAAACCCCACACGGGTATTGGGATGATATTTGACGTACACTAATCCCGATTATGTAGTTGTATGTCGATCGATTGATTGACAGATTGTTATAAGCGTTGAATATTTATATTTGATGCTTATGCAGTGTAGAATGCACTTTGGATGATGGTTGATTATTCATCGTTGTTGATATGTACATGTGTTGTAGAAAATCCATATAATTAACATTATATGGTAATTGATTGGGCCTCATTCCAGTTTCGAAATAGAAATATTTGAAATAGAAATATTCGAAATAGAATATTTGAAAATTAGAAATATTTGAAAAAGAAATATTTGAAATAGAATATTTGAAAATCGAAATATATGAAGCCGCGTTGATAGATTGATGCCATTTTAACGTGAACAATATTTATATCGATTTTATTCAAATTGAAGTGAATATTAAAATGAATTGAAATTTGAATCTAATTGAATTGATTTGAAATTCGAAATAAACTGAAATGGTTCGAAATTCGAATAGAATTGAAATAGAATTGAAATCGTTTTGAAATAAATTCGAAGAGAATTGAAATTGTTTTGAAATGAATTTGAATAGAAATGAATTCGAATTGAAATTGAATAGAAATGAATTCGAATTGAAATTGAATTGAAAACGAACTAAAATTGAATTAGAAATCAATTTGAATTGAAATCAATTTGAAATGAATTTAAATTGGAATATTCAATTTTGATTTGAAATTGAATATGAAGTTGAAACCGTTTTGAAAATGAATTTAAAATGATTTATAAAGCACGTTTTGAATTGAAATCGATGAAGTATATATTATATATTATATATATAATATAATGGCCTGAATAGAACGCGCCGCGCCGCGGTAGTTTGCGAATTTCGACCATTGACTTCGAACGGATATTACGGGAGATCCGACCGTCGGATTCTCCTAAAACCGGAACCGTTGGGTTCGTATCGAAAAGAGCTTTCTAACGATTATTAGAAATTAGAAATCTAACGGTTGGATTTGGAATTATGTCCAAATCAAATTTGAAAAAGGTCGCTGTAAGTGCAGTTCGATGGCCGTTGATGGAAATCGACTGTACGGGCCTTGATAAAATTATTAAAAATAGTAATAATTTGTGTAAAATCATAAGAAATGATTTAGAAAGAATTGGGATGAAAAACTCCATATCTGAAAAGATAAAAATAGATTTTTATCGAAATGAACTAGTTTTGAACTAGAATTATAATTCTATTTATTTTTTAATAAATAAATTGAATTTGAAATGGTTTTGAAAATAACCAGAATTTCCAATGATTGCATTGGAATGGATTTGAATCGAAATTGTCTTTGGAATATTTCGATGTTGGATTTCGTGATTATACAGATGTCGTTATGGAAATTTGAAAGATATAGATATATATATCGTTATTTCCAATACGATATCTGTTGGTCGTAGAATTTGATATTGAATATAAGCCGATATATTTTCTATTCAGAGCCTTGTATTTAATATCAAATGTGATTTGGGTTTGTCGTGAATGGTGCCTTGACTAACACTGTTCTTGAACCCAGTTGAGAAAAGATTAAATCTTTTTATTTGGATTTAATGAAGTGTACCAATTAACTGAATTGATATTGATTTTTGGGTTTATCGTGGACAGTGTTTTAAATAACACTCGTTCTTTAACCCGATAATTAATGGAATGTGATTTTGGGTTTATCGTGAACTGTGTTTTAAATGACACTTATTCTTTAACCCAGTTAAAGATTAAAACTAAGTGGAGTTTTAATGAATCTTTAATTAGATTGAAATGATCGAGAATGGAGTATCACCAGTTTTGCTCCAGGCGATAGTTAAATCTTTAATAAGATTTGAACGTGAAATGGTAATTGAATTTACCAATAACACTGTGGTGTTAAATATGAAGTAGGACCAGTTTTACTTCATGGGATTAATAGGTTGGGGTTAGGAAATTAAAACAAATGATTACTTTGGTAAGGTTCGTTAATCCCGACTAGCTGAATCGAAATTCAAAGGAAGATTAGAGAATAAATTTTAATGATTTATCTTTGATAAAATTAATGGGAACCTTTCCCTATGAATGTGAAATTTAGAAACTAACTGTCGGTTAGCTAAGCAGAATGGTTTTCTGGATATTGATCTGATGTTGGTTTCGGCCTTCGGGGTTAATATTTGGGGAACTATTCTCTTGATTAATTTACGGTTAGTGACTGATGAATTGGAATGAGGCGTATGTTGTGTTTGTGTAACACTTATTTAAAATATACGCGAGTTATTCGAAAAGATCGGGTTTATCCCATTCTGAATAACTGATACGACGATAAGTCGAAGATGAAGATGGTGGTTGAAGACCGGAAGTCTTCACATCGTTTGGGTGATTACTGATGATCTTGATTGGGCTGTACACCCAAGATGAGGGAATCAATCGGTGATCGTCCAAATGTGCTTGGAGATCGATGGATATGCGAGGAAAGTGCCTCCGGTTTCATTCAGACCCAGAACGGACTTGTAAATGGACTGTGTGTCTGACATTGGATTTCATTTTGTGTGACTGATATCGGTTGCATAGGGTGGTTTGCCTGTGTGGCATGCTAAGACGCAATTGATCGAGGCTTCTGTTGAAAAGCAAAGTCTTGTGGTGATGATCAAAGCACAGCCTGTGTGGCACAGCTTTGTGTAACGTGAATTCGCGAGCCTCACACCCCGGTTGTGAACCAAAAACGGGAGACGGACCTCAGGGAGGGCATGCGTTTCTTTCTAGCTAGGGTGGTGTCAGTGACCTACCAGCCCTGACATTTATATACTTTTCACCTGTGTGGTTGTTGATCGGACGATCCGGGTCCGATGGAGTCATTCGTTGGCTCATTTACGCCCCAAAGGGCGGGGAAACGTAGTGTTCAGGCATAATAATCCACATCGGTGGACCGGCCCTGACGATCTAAAGGGTTGATGCGTTCTGATCCTGAGGATCGGGCTAGAGAGTCTCGAATCGGTTGAGGACTATCTTTTGCCTCGGTTCATAGATGGAAATCCAATTTCCAAATACGAGACATTTGCGGTTTTAATTGTAGAACTAGTATGGCGACATGATATATGGTACCCATGCCGTCTATGATTGATACTTATGATTTGAAGTTGTTTTATACACTATACACTTATAATAGTATCAAATGATTTGTTTTAAACGTATCAAGCATTCTTTGGCTGTTATAAGGGAAAACCCTATCCCCCGGCTTGCGTTGCATTGTGTGATAGGACCTGGGTCTTATAACAGCTTCATTTTTCTTTATTTAGCATTGCGCTGTTTGTTTTATGCACTGGTATTCTTGGGAGGAAACCCGTTCCGTGTTATACGGTGTGGTCCCTTGATTTACCGAACTTTAAAATAAAAATTAATAACTGTTTTAGTTCTCACACCAGTCCCATGACTGACCTGGAGTTTATTGTTTTAACCTAAACTCTAGGTGCCCTTATTTCGACATGGGCAGCTAGTAGTTTTGGTTTTGCAGATTTATATTCACAGGATCCTGGTTTACAGCTGGAATGATATCCGGAAAGCTTTGTATCCGTATATCTCTTCTAGTTGTGTATTGTATTATTTTCCGCTGCAATTTATTTAAATGTAATTTAAATCTCTGATATTTCTATGTAATATTTATTCATTTATACTCTGTATATTCTTGTAATCTGATGCATTGTTGTAATATACAATAAAATGTTCTTTGTATGCGTTATGTTTTGTCGTGTTCTCAAAACAATCAGGCGTTTCGAACGGTCTGCGTCGGTTTAGCGACTGATTCAGATCGAGCGAAATCCTTTTTTCGTTATAGCGTGAGTCTTCTAATATATTCTAGTTTCTTCTCCTTTCTTGTTTGATTTCTTTTAGTAACCTTCAATGTGTTTTCACGTTGATAAGACTCTTGTTTTCCCTCATTTTAATTTCACTTTTCAAATCAGACCTGTTTTTCCATCTCTCTTTCCTTTTGTTAACATTCAACGAAGTATTTCTTGTATTTCATTGATAAGACTTCAGTTTACTCTTTTTGTTTCCATAACCAAAAACCATATCTATCATCGTGATTGGAAGCTCCAGATCTGTATTTTTATTTGCTGAATCGCTTCATACACCTTAATTAAATTATCGATTTTCAACTGTTTGGTTCGATTGTCGTTGAAGGCGACAGATCTTATGCCCTAAATTCATCGAGTTGCTTAATGGCGTTTATTGCAGATCTGATGCGAATTTGTTAGAAATCTGGAGATCAATACTTTGGGGGAGCTGGGATCTGGCATGCCGGCGCAAGTGTTGAATCACTTCCGGCTCCTCATAACCGATCTGCAGGTTTTTTTAACATTTTTGTTCATTTGGTTATCTTGTGGTGATGATTTTTAGTATGAGTGCATTTAGGTTAGAAGATCTAGTCGGTGGTGATTAGTAGAAGATAGGTTGTAACTTGTCTGAAGGGGAATGAATTTGTTTAATATACAATCCATTACAGAAGTTTTGATCAGATCTATACGATATATGATTATACTGGATGAAAATTTCATGAAGTAGAGAACCTCCTTTTGTTTTTAGCTAAGTTGGTTAATGTATACAAACTGATGGACTACAGTCTTTTGGGGTAAGCTTCAGTTTTAACCATGATGTGGAATTTGGATAGTTCAACCAGTTTGTTTAGGAGTAGTAATAATCACTGGTTCATCCTTTGATTTCTATGTAATCATATATATATATCCGCCTATACATAAGTGGCATTAATTATAGGTCATGATATAGTTCCAGTTACTTTTTAATTCATGGATGATGCAAAAAAAATTTAACTAGTATTCTCAAGTATGTCGTGCACCAATTTGTCTGATTGGGTGATGAATTAATCTGACGGTTTAGGATCTGGAGGGAAATGGGTATCTTGATTTTTATGGCAAGTATATAGGGGAACACGTCCAGTAACTCTTCCTATTGGCTCTCATCTTTTCCATATGGTTTATATAGGTTTACGGGAATTTTGGTGAAGACAAAGCAATAATGAAGCTCATTTGTTTTGGTTTTATGTTGGCCTTTATTAGTTTATATATGGTACATCTTTGAATTTTGTATGCCAATCTCAGAAGAAGTCCAAGTTAAGAGGCTTGTATGATGTGTTGAATGCAGCTGGATTCAAGTCTGTTTATGAGAGATAGAAGCAATAAGTTCATGGAATTTTTAAAATGCACTATATTGTTTGGTTAAGCTTAGTCTCACATCAGATGTGTGCATTCGTTTGGTGTTTAGTTGCCCGACCAGTTTCATCAAGAAATTTGCACTTGGATTCTTTATGATTTGTCAATTCTGGACCTAAGATTGATTCACAAAGTTGTGAATCATCAACCAGACTTAGCACTTAGAATTAAATCGTTTGGGATTTAGGTGTATTCACTTATGTGTGTGAGCCGCTTCACCGGTCATTCTTATGCTGCTTACATTGAAGTAAAATGAGGTATTGAGCTTTTTTTCTTTTTTCGTGGGAGTTGATTGGTTGATGAGAGAAGTGCAGAGTGTTGCATGGCAGCGGGATGGTGGCCCAATCATGGGCCGATATTTGTTAGTTTAGGCTTATATTTACTTGTATTTTCTTGTTTTCTTTTCGCTTTGCTTATGTAATGGTTAGTATGCTAACCTTCCTCTCGTATGGTTTTTCGTATTAATAAAGTGAATCAATTTTCAAAAAAAAATATTAGTTATATTTAGGCTTTGTATTTGGATATTCCCGCAATTTTTAGCGGATGAGACCCTATGCGACTCACTAATAGTGGATGACCTTATATGCCGCGATATCCAGCCTCGAAGCGGGATTGGTATTATTTATGTTGTCTAACATCTGTGGATGTAGGAAAACAGGCTGGAGGGATCCAACTGGATTCCTGGACAATTAAATTGTTTCTTCATATATAGTGTTATATGATGTGACAAATAATCTGTGATTGATTATTGGGTGTTTTAAATGTTTAAATAGCACTGACCGTTAAATAATTGGTACTTAAATACCGTAAAAATATATTCTAATAAAAGAACTTGGGTCTTAAAAAGGAAAATTTATTTTCCAAAATAGAATTACGAATGGGCTAGGAAATAATAAAATTATTTTAATAATAAAAATAGGTAGTTAAATTTATAAATGATGTTTACAAATGAAGTGGAATAATTATCATTGGATAATTTGGGAATGTAAATTCGAGTGCGAATATAAAGGAAAAGAGGAATCGATTCGGGAAAAGGCAACGATGAAATTTATTTCGATGTTCGGAATGTAAATTGAATTGAAGTAAATCAACTGGGATTTATAATTGGAATTCAAATATGTCAAATTTATAAAGATAAATCATTTCTAAAAAGGATATTTGGATTTTATTTATTAGAAACTATAATTTGGAATTTAATATTTTAATAAGTTAGTATTTTTAGCATTCCAAAATATGAAATTGATCCAATTTTTTTAATATAAATTTTATAATAAGTAAATATCTTCTTAAAATAAAATTACTAAATAGGGAAGGTTATGGAAAAGTAAAATAAATATAACTTTGAATGACGTTGGGCAAAAATAGAATTTCTATAAATAAAAGTTTGCAAAGCTAAAAAGGGAATTGGTCGTATTTTGAGAAATATTGGAGGTGAATTGCTTATAAGCAAAGAATGAAAGTTTAAGTTAAATAATTCGATTTAAATTCGAGTAATGTGAGCATGTGATGAAGTTTATTAAGAGACAAAATTTTAGATAAGTTTGAAATAAATTTATAAGGAGTTTATGAAAGGATTATATTTAAAATAGAATCAAGTCTCGTATAAAAGGGTAAAACGGATGTTAAAGTTAATAGATTGAATTTACGTAATAATTAAATTAAGTAAACAGATTTGGAATTGGAATAAGACTTGCAAGGAAGGATATGGTTTTAAAAACCATATTCAAATCAAACAGTAAATGGAATTAAATGTGACCTTTACTGAATATCCAAAATTTCAAGTTAGATTTGGAAAACCGGTTTAATTTATATTAAAATATAAAAGGATGAAAATTGAAATTATTTATGAACGAAGTTTGAACTATAAATTTAATTTAATTAAAACGAGCTCGTCGCGGCGCGGTAGCTCATAATTTGACGTTTCGAACTTCAATTGAGTTTATAGAACTCAATATAAGTCGAATTTCTTTGAAACAAGAATCGTCTAAATCTATTGAATGATAAGTTTCTAGTGAAAGGAAAAAATATGGATTTTATCTTATAGATTTTGAGTTATGTCTAAATCAAATTTCCAAAAAAAAAACAGCGGTGTAATCGTTTATAAACCATAATAATTGATTTAATACAATAAAAGGATTTTAAGCGAGTAAAACTTAAATTTCCATTAGGAAAACCCAGATGTGATTTATAAAATAAGTATAAATTCAAGTGGAGTGAATGAATTGATTTCTAGAACAAAAATCAGATTTTTAATTACTAAATTAAGTTAACTAATTAGAAAAGAAAATAGTAAATGAAGTTTTGGGTAGAACTTAACTTGTGTTAAGTAAATTTGATTTGTAAATTAAATTTTTGAAGTTGAATATGAAACTCGAGTAAGAAATGGAATTCGACTTGTGCATAAGCGAATTAAAATATATTTGAACAGGATATGTTCAAACTAAAACTGGATTAGGCAAAAGAGTTAATTAGAAAATAAATTAGCGAATAGAGATTAAAATGATTGGATTGATTTCAAAACAAATTGAAAATAGATGAATACGTGTTAAATATGTCTGGGATGAAGCTAATGGAATAAATAAATTGAATGCTTGTTGAAAATGTATATATTTAATTCAGCATGAGATTTTTATGAGCCCATTAGGCAAGCCGCTTGGTTTTTTGATTTTCTTTTTGAATGGAAAAGGCCTAGAAAGGCAATTTGTAGTTGTACTAATTGAACCCTACAAACGAGACGATGGCAAAAAATTCGAAAATTTTAGAAGATAGAAAAATTTTAAGAAAATTTGATAACTAGAAATCGATTTATCGATTATATGTGGAATTTAATAATTGAATAATTTATAATGGAATTTTATAAATAAAAAGGGAAGTTTATAAATTAAATCTTGGAAGGAGAAATATATACAAGTTTAAAAGTGTATAATTGGAAATATTATGGGTTCTCCATTTTAACCCAAGTAAGTGCGATTTTCGAAATATAATATCGAATATTTCCTAAGTTTAGAAATGAATGGTTTTTGTGGAAGGTATAAGTAATTGGAAATGTTTTCCAATTATAAATAGAAGATATTTTCTAAGTATAGAAAATAAAAGAATATGGAATATGGAAATGTTTTCCAACTATTGTGAGAATCCAAAGCGGGTGCGAAAACTACCTCGGTAAGGAGATTTGATAACGAATATTGGAAAGAATTTAATTAATGAAATATTAATTAAAAAGGGCTCAATGATTGTTTGATGCGAATCAATAATATTCTCTTGGGAGTAAGATCTTTAGATGAATGTTTGATTTTCTTATAGTTAAATAACTGATTATTGAAGTGTTTTACAAGTTAATGTTATCGTTGTCAGTATGGGTAGTCTGGTTGGATTTATTATCCGAAACCACACCATATTGGCATAAGCATTGTGAATCAGATTAATTTGAAGGTAATCAAAGATGGAGTAAAGTAAAAGGATTTTTTGTTAATCCTTGGTAGAAATTGCCTAAGATGGATTAATGGAAATAGAGCATTTGGTTTCGTTCAGTCTTAGAATGAACTTGTATGGACGAATACCTGACAGAGTATTTCCAATGATGACGTACACTGGTTTTTACAAATATACCGAGTACGATGGCAGAGAAGATATCTTCTCTTAGCTTAACACCCAGTGTATATTTGTACAAATCTATTAGTAATCGACGGATCTGATAGTGTGACATTAAAAGTGAATGAAATGGCCAAAAAGGTAACTATAGACTCAAGCCTCATCAACCGAAAGATAATAAAAATCGGGCAGGCAACATGGCTATGTGGGTCGCACCTATTAGGGCGACAGATGATCTTGAGAAAAAATAATTTGTTTACTTTTTTTATCGCTGCTATATGCTTGCGGTAACGGTTGTTGATCACAACCGTTGGTGATAATACATTCGGTACACTCAAGCGAAATGAGTAGTCGGTCATGTATGGCCGGGTAGCAAGATGTTTTTGTTGAGCCCAGTGTAGTCCTCTCTAGACATACACTATTGGAGGGTGGTTCCGTACCTTTTCATAGTTGAAAATCGATTCTCCAATAAGCTCCTGTGGTTTTTGATTATATACTATATATGTGGAACGTGAGAGTAAGCATTTTGCTAGATTGCTATTGATTTGATTAGACACTATTATAATATCATAATAGTGTTGATACATAGAATATTTTGGGTTATTGTAAGGTAAAAACCATCAATGTTTATGTGTGGATCGTTCTTACGAATATCTTTTCTTTAGAAATGATTTTTCATAGTAAATCAAGTGATTATAGTTTACTCACACCAATCCCATGACTGACTCTGAGTTTATTTGATTTATTTTACTCTAAAGTCTTGGTGCCCAAATTTGTATGGGTAGTCAAGTAGTTCAGGTGTTTGCAGGTATACCTGGAGGAGTTTGGGGCAGGAGGCTTCAGCGTTAGATATCTACTATTTAGCTCTGTTGTAATGTATTATGTTGTATTCTGATAATGGTATGTATAATGGTACAAAATTATGTATTTAGCTATTATATATAATATATTATATTTCGCTGCGATGTGAGATTCCTCGTTGTTGTTTCTATTCGCCTTCTATCTTTTTCTTCTTTATTCATAATGATTCATATTTCTATGAAATTTGGGTTGGACGTGTAGTATCTTTAGTCAACTTAAATGGTACGGATTTGCGGGCCTTTAGATATCAAAAATGTTCTGGGTTATCATAAGGTAAAAACCATATGTGTTTATATGTGAACGGGTCTTATAATTATCCTTTTCTTTCAAAAATATTTTTAACTTTAAATCAGTTGGATGATACCTATAAACTTAGTGAGTTTTCTCACACTGGTTCACCAGACTGATCCGTGGCATTTGTAATGCTCGGGTCAGGCCGAGTTTTATAGGTTCAAGATAGGATGCTACGAACTTTAGGAGACGAGCTGGAGAATTTCGGACATATGGTTCGTATCTAGTGTTTTCCGTTGTGTTTTGTATATGAGGTTATGTTGTTGTAACTTTCCAGATGTACTAGATGTCGGCTATACTTTGATGATCGTAAGTATTGTTTCAAGCTCTCAACAAAGATTTATTTCTATATTATATTTTGTTCCACTGCAATGTGAGACTTTATGCATTGTTGGTTAGTTTGGTTCTTCTTCGTTTCTTCTACTCTAATCTTTCTTTCTTATCTTTTTCTCACCCTCTAATTTCTTTCTATTGGCATCTGGGTTTCCAGTGCTCTTTGGGTTGGACTTTATGTTGTTTTTGTCGACTCAAAGGGTACCAAAATCTCGAGTCTTCATAGTGGAATACATGATCTTCTATGTTATCTGCAGGACTGATTGGATTTTTCCATAAACTTTGAGAAAAAAGAGATTTGTTTGAGATGGAAAGTGATCAGGTTTCCTTCTCTTTTATAGGCGAATTCGCAAAAGCTACATCTGTTAGAAAATGTTGTATTTCTTCGTTTCATACCTGTTCAAATTTGCAAGTAATTTCTATTTGAAAAGTACCGTCCATTCAAACAGTTACAATAGTCATTTCATTGAAAAATTCAAAATCATTTAAATTTGCAACAGTAATTTCTATTCGAAAAGCAGCGTCCATTCAAACACTTGCGATGGCCATCTCACTGGGAAAATCCATGTTCGTTCAAATAGATGTGACTATTACAACCAATAGTTGGTTCTGTTTGAATCCAAACAGTCAAAAAGACTGTCTGCCTTTATCCTGCAAATATACAACACAGTTCACCCCTATTGTACACCGATAGTCGCATTCGACCTGGGCCTATTAGATTCGGTACAAGATAGGTGGATGATGGCGTGCGCGCATGTGTGTTAGTTCATGATCATATAGGTCTCTCCCTAGTACATAATTACCTGACCCTAAGAGTCAATATATGTTTGAGGGCTTTACTATATAACCATGAAAATTTGTAGATTTTTAGCAATATGGGATGATATCTTATTCATTAATGCAACGACCTCTAACAGTGTAGGCTTGATGCAACAACTCTGTCTTTTATGGTATTATAAATTATTACTATTTCATTTCTTACATGTTGATGCATTGGTTCTACAATAACACATGCTTTTCTGAGCCTGAATTTTGACAAAAATCAAAACTTAAACCTATCCTAGCATAGATCATGTAAATTTGGTACCTACAAATAATGAGCAAGAGCATAACCAAAGTACAGTAAAACTAAACTCACTGCGAAAATAAGAAAATATAATAAATATCGATCATGACAACTACTGTAATAGTGAATCGCCATATAAATACCAAGCATGAGAGAACAAAAAACAAAAAACCAAGCATGAACACTTCCAAAGACCTATATACCCTAAGTTAAACCTGAGAGTTGTTATGACGAGGTGCTAGAAAAAAGTCCTAGTGAGGTGAAAATGTATAATATTGTCCATAGTACACCAATTTGTCCCATTTGGTTTCATCCAAGTTATATGTCTAACAAGGTTAGTGATTGTAACCTAACCTTGCAAAGTTACGCATAATGATTGGCTACCATACCCGAGTTAGAACTCCCCAAAGATAAGTTATTATTATGTACTTAGATTGATCCATTATGCATATATAAAGACTTTAAACCACCCTATGACCCAAAAACCAAGGGGCGAACTTTATAAACACTTAATACCTCACTAAATCAAAAGAGGTGGGTTCTATAGCCAATTATGACCTCACTTAAAACATAATATTAAAAGGCAGATTCCTAGGATCACTTAATGCCTAAGGTGCATCAATTAATCACGTAATACCTTGCTAGGTAGATTACTAACACTTTATTATAAATTAGAGGACATTAGTTGCTGATTACACCAACCATTAATTAAGGCATTTGCCATTTGCATATCCCAATCTATGCATAAGGCAAGAGATAGTAAGCAGCCACTTATGACCTCAGGATAGGTAGGTGATTTGTTTCCATTTAAGAACTTCCCCGGGGGATCCTTACTTTAATATTTAGCTGACCTTATTGGACAATCCCTGAGCCACTTAATACTTTCTATAGGGTAGTCAGAACTTTTATACCAGCGATGGCAGTCATGTAATACCATATCCTAAAGTGAACTTTACCCTAGGCAGTTTCTACCTAAAGGAAGTGGATCTTTTTAGAGATTACCAAACTCTTACCCAATTAGCCACTTAATACTTTTTATTGGAAAAATGAGAGTTATCTAATCACATAATACCTAATAAGGGTGACCCTAAGACTCTACCTTATTTATTAAAAGAAAAGAGGAATCCAATCACTTAATATCCGAATAGGCGGATCCAAACTACCTAAGACCTTAATTCCCAAGTAGGCTATGACTTTAATTTTCCCTTTAGGTTCTTCTTTCGGAAGGAAGGTGGGCCTTACAGCTACTTAAGACCTCAACACTTGACGTAAACCACTAGGAACATTCCACTATGTGATAATAATAATTACCACGGGTTCCTATAATTGATGATATCTCACATTAGTTATACATATATTGTAACAATCCAAAATTTAAGAATAACTAATTAAGAGATTTTAGTATTTAAATATTGATGTTAAAAATATAACGTTGCAAGGTAATAAATAGGCTTAATGGAAATGTTCATAGTAACGCTATAAAAGAGCAATTGTAGGAATTAAAGACTACCATTATAACCATAACATTAAAATAAATAGAATAACTAATTCACAAATGTTAGCACGCACGTTTAGATGTAAAAGAGTAACATGTGTACTAAAACAAGAATTAAGGGAGGTATTAATGAAATTTATTGAAAGTTAAATAATATTAATAAAGGGAATAATTATGAATTTACTAGAAAAAGGATTAATTGTTGTTGGCCTGCCTTGCAGCAAGGCCATCCAAAGATCAAGTGATCACAGTCACAAGCCAAAGATATAAAACCATACCAAGCTAAATTCTTAAGGTCGGGTCGAGTCGAAGGCAAGCTAAGCCATATGGCTTTTTATCTTCCGAATTGAGCATAGGAAAAGGTGGTCGAGTCGATAATCTTTAGGTAGGTGGTCGAGCATAGGAAAAGGGGGTCGGGTCGATAGTCTTCGGGTAGATGGTCTTCTGGTCGATGGTCTCCAAGTCGATAGTCTCCGGGGAGATGGTCTTCGGTTTGATGGTCTCTGGGTAGATGGTCTTCGGGTTGATGGTCTTTGGGTAGATGGTCACCGGGTAGATAGTCTTTGGGTCGATGGTCTTCAGGTAAATGTCTCCGGGTCGATGGTCTTCGGGTCGAACGAAGCCCGGGTCGAATGGGACCCGACCCCAAAAGAGACAGTTATTGCCACTTATTCCATTACCTTATACTGCTCTAGATCTCACACCACGTGTCTACAATTAGGTCTAACTTCTTCCTGAAAGTGTGTTGTAACTACCTGGTAACCGCCTCCATTATGTCCTACTTTCCTGGGTCAAACGCCACATGTCTCATTCGACTCGAGCACCTACCAGCCCTATATATACACAAATTCAAAGCTAATTAGAGGACTTTTGGCTAGGTGAAGATTTGCACTATTGAGCCATGGCATCCAACCACTCTACTTTTGAAATATTAGATATATTCATTATTGTAATTTCTAGTTAATCACCATAAATGGTGTTGTATAATAGATTCTAACAATCTAGACCATGTAAATTCACCTTTTTGATGGTCTAAAGTGAACTATGAAGTGGATAGGCTCATTAACATCGAACCACTATAACATGTTTGTTCTTTCACTGAGAAATGAAGATTCTTGGCATTTAAGGATTTTTCACTCTACTTATTGGATCACCAAGTCCGAAGAGGAAATCCAGTGAATTCTATATTTTCTATTGACTTTACAATCGTGGAGATCACCAGACATGAAGCCACCTCCACTCCTTCTAGCATCAGTCGACAAATATCAGAAATGAAGTCTAGCATATGCTCTGGATCGAACATGTCACCAGTTTGAAGTTCATCAGATCGAAGAAGTTGGTGGAAGGTCAAAAAAGTAACGTCTCAACCAGAAGATCAGCCCGGACCGAATGGGCTTGGTTCAAACAAAATATACAAACCAGGCACTTCAGATCAAATATTATTTGGGATCGAATGAACCTCGATTTGAATAGTACAGATGAGCAGACTTCGAAAAGAATATCTTTTGAGATCGTCAGGGCTTTAGGTCGAATATGCCTTCGGGTTGAATATGCCTCTGGGTCGAACATGCCTCTGGATCGAAATGACTAATACCGAACAGACTCTACCGATCTGAAAAGCTATCCATTTTTGAACCCTTGCATATCGACCCAAGACATGGTCATTTTTAGGATGTCAACAACAAAATGGTGACGACTAGGATTCGTCCTATAGGCATGACCTCTGTTTACTGAATTTATTCAATGTGAGGAGTTCCTGAGCAAATTTAGCATGCTAACCATGACAGTATATGTTGAAATGATTACTTCCGGATAGCCTCTCTTTAAGGGTTCCGATGGCATATAGACTTCACCACTACGACAGATACAATTCCTGAATGAGTGGTGACCACTTGGTTTGCACAAATAAAACATACCCAACAGACTGAATCAAATGACATTGATATGGAGCAGTCTGTACCCTGTTCTGAAGATGACTCGGATGATCTTAGTGATGATAATTTTCATTGATGGGATACTAGAAAGCAACCAAGGATCCCCAACATTACAAAGCTACCACTCACTCGTGTGACATGGTGAAGGACATATGTCTCACGACTCACTGCAAGTTATAACCTAGCTAACCTTTGCATTAACCATTTGTTATCAACTGCACCAATGACAATCGGTTTCCACCTGATAACTGATAAAGCAACACACCTAGGTGCCCATAGTTAGGCTTACTAAATCAATATCTAGAACGACCACCTGCTACAACAGGCCTTACAATGACGTAAGGCATTTGGAAGACTATCTGAATGGAACATTGAATTGGACTAATTCGACATTACTTCTTTCCCTTGGAAGGTCATCTAGAAATAAATATCATTGCTGAATTCATTGCCCTGAATGATTCAAAGAAAGCACTAATCAACTTATCGCTTGATGGAAGATGTACACGAATGGGACTTCTAGCGGCTAAGGTCTTGACAATAGAATGTGACGATCCATAATTTGATTCCCTTCATTGACCATCTATCAATTAATTCATGCCTCAAACACAGGGGGCAACTCGAGAATCCGAGATTGGATTGTGCATGACTCCATCATCTAATCCAAGGCTAACAAATCATAGCCTTGCATGATCGTACTTGTATCCGAAGTATGGCCGACGACTCTAGTTTTGCAAGAAGATTGGCAAGTTAAAGGTTTGAAGCACTTAAGCCTGAAAGCAGATTGATTGTCTGTGCATCATCTCGTATTCCCGATGTGGGATTGAAGACATCTATGGTGTATGATGCATATATATCTTCCTAGCCCCTTTATCCAACTTCCTTATATTTAAGGGTCTAAGCTTCTATAAGCATGATTCCTTTTTCTCTCACCGATTATCATCATAGCACTGATAAGCTAAGACACAACCATTAATAGTATTGATCCGATTATTTGACCCTCATCCCTTACCTTGACATATGGGCAGGAAGACAATTCAAAAGAGATGTGATCTCATCATTCACTCATAGAGCCTGCCCAACCGCCTTTGTTATTTCAAGAACCCGAGAAAGGTCTATTCATTCCCGGCACGGCCACCCCATAGTAAATTGAAAATATCCTTTATCAGCTAAAAACTTTGGTAGTCTTCTCTTGGATGAGACAGGATGAAGCAAAATGGATTGGAAAAGAATATGCGGTGCCATTTTCACTCAGAATATTACTCATTCCTTTAACAGAATTATTTTTAAACCATGTCTCTTATCTTTGAATGCTTTGTGAGTTATTGATGTGACTAACTCATATGAATTTATGTGTGAATAGTGTAGGAACCTAGAGTCTGGTACCAATCATACTTTTATCATCCGCATGCAAAACTACAGAGCACTGCCATAATAGGACCAACCGAACTGCTCGTTTACAAAACCGTGCCCCTGTTTGAGGGAAGATTTATAGCTTAAGGTGGATCTCATATGACAATCCACTCCTTGGCTTATGTGTGGCAGACATCAAGACAATTGTGCAACAATCTCTGCATTTCAAAATCTGAATCCGACTCCAGACGGATGCGGTTCGACCATCCATATGGCTAGATCCTATGCTCGATGTCATCGGGTTAAATAAATCCAAATAGAGGTACCCAAAGTTTGCAACCAATCAGAACTCCCATAGTTTGATCAGGAGAGCACAAAGCTTAGGAAAACGTGATTCGACTGTTCACCTTCTTACTCTTGGTCTGACACCAATAATCTAACATAGATGGAGTTAAACCATTCATCTACTGACTTTTTGCCTTTGACGCAGAGGGCAAGAGAATAAATGCACATGAATTCGACGTGTGTTATCTATGCATGGTCATACTAATGAGTCCTACTTAGCCTCTAGCTTTCGATTCATCGGTCAAGACATAGAAATGCATTCAGGAGTGACAAGATCACCCAATTGGTCGGCAACTCCATTCTTCCATCCTATGGAAAGAGTGCAACAATGACAGGGGCGTGAACCTATAAACTACACAACAGCTTTTGCCTTCGACGTAGGGGTAAAAGAAGAATGCTAAGATGAGGATGAGTATAACTCGACCACTCTCCCAGCGACGTCTTTAACTCTTTCCCATGTTTCCGATGAGAGGAGCATAAACTCAATGTGGATGTAACCCGACCATCCTCAAGGCGATCTTTTCCTTTGACACATAGGCAAAAGGAACGACACCAAGGCAAATGTGATCTGACCACTTCCCCAACTAACTCTAATCCTTAGAGCTTGGACAAAAGTACAAACCAAGGACGAGTGTGATAGGAGCGCCAAGATTAATGACCATTCGATCCGTAACTCTAAATCTCATGGTTTGGGAGAGAGTATAAAGGACGACCATGACATCCTCAACTCTAACTCTCATGACTTGGGAGAAAGTATAAAGACAAACCTTGACGTCCACAACTTTAACTCGCATGACTTGGGAGAGAGTATAAAGGACGACATTAAAATGTCCACATAAACTACGTCGCTCTCTGGCCAAGGATAGGAGTATAAAGGACTTATAGAACGAACGTTCGAACAACTTAGCTTAGTTCCCACCGACGGTGGGAGCATAGGCATAAATTTCTAAGTTAACTTCAAACACGTTTCAGATGCGACTCGTGATTCAAAGTTAAATGGAGGTTATAGACGCTATACCCCCAATCTAAGACACTTAATCATTCTAAGCTAGACAGTTTAGCACTTAATATATTTTCATTTCAAGCTAGACTTGCTTGTGACATAAAAGTTAACTTGGTAACTTGCAAACTAAGCAAATTATTCTGTACAGTTTGCAGGTTTATGTACAGATGCAAAGAAAAGACACGAGGGTCGCATTCGCCACAACAACAAAGGGCTACGTTCAGAGAGCTGGCGTTGATGCCTAATGCTAATCTTTCCATGCAACTTAAGTAAATGACCGAGAGAAGGCCTAGTGAGTGGGATATTCGATAACATATCACACGACTTAAGGCAACGACCAAAAGGAGGGCTTGAGAGTGATACCTCAAATCGACACACATACCCATGTGTGACTGACTATAGCCTAAGTGCAACGACGAGTGTCACATTGCAAGTACATTGAATGGAGAACATAATAGCTCGAGCACTTGGATAAACCAATCACTTAATCTTTGAAGGCGATGTCTTTTTTTATGCATGCATGCCTAAAATTGAAATGGGTGTGATCCAAGCACCTATCTTTTTCCATTACCCCTTGGTTGTGGGAATAACTATTGTCTCTTGAGGATCACGAAACGGATGTAGAGTGACCATACATTTATTGGTCCCAATCTACTTCTCGACTGGAAGGCTTAGATAAGACTGGACATGAATAAGATATGACACGCCCACTTTGTCCTCGACTTTTACCCTTGAGAAGGGGGAAATAAGAGCATTTGAGGCAACTACAATCGGGCCTCACTCCACCCAGCTCCGATCGTCAGAGCTTGGAAGGGAGACGAAAGACTAATATGGGATGGACACTAACAAATCATTCTACATCCAACTCGAACTCGAAATTCGGCAATAGAGTATGAATTCAAAGAAGACGCGGATTTGACGCCTACTCCTCAACAAAAACCCCATAGCTGGGGACATAGGTTGCGAGCTTCGAGTGGCATAATTCGACCACTCAATTACACTACGCATATTTACTATCCCCAGAGTTCCGCAAGATCCCAGACTACAGACAAAAGGAGGACTCCTCAAGATTAACATGAATACATCCGAGAAACAGATCATCATCCAAAATTGAATGACAAGTGACAAACCACAAGTACATTGAATGGAAAGCGTGTACTTAGGAATTCAATGCAAACGCCACTGACATTACAGCATAATACATGGGATTCAACTGGACTTAACCCTTCTTTTATCATATGCAGAAGCCTGATTGACGGCTATTGCATATGCAGAACCAAGATGCCCGAGGCCGGCTTTTACCCACTTTACGATTTCATGCTGGAGGCAGCAGCGATGAATTAGACAACTGGCGACAACTCTTCGAAAATGGAAGTCATATTACCAACATTATTCGACGCTTCACCAAAGGCGACACGTCCCAATACGACATCGGCAATGTCAATCACAACCCTTTCATATGAGACGTTGGTGATTTCCACAATCCCCCGGACTTCAAACTACCATCCCTGTAGTCTTACCGACGACAAAACCAATCCTACTACGCATCTGATGCACTGTATGAGCCATATGGAAGTGTGATCGGCGTCGGACAACATCATGACTAAGTGCTTCCCTCTATTCTTACTGACATCATTGCAATGCGGTTTCGGAAAATGTCATCTGAATCGATCAGCTACTGGAATGTATTGGTCACCCACTTTATTGAGCCTCCAAGGGTCTATATCGCTCGGTCCAAAAGTGTAATGTATCTCACTTCTATTAAGTAAAGGTCCGGCGAGACCCTACGCTCATTTATGGAAAGGTTTAATGTGACGACGACGTCGGTGGATTGACCATAACCATCCATGGAACTTATGGATGCTATGTCTGGAATCTTAGACAAAATGGACTTCAAAATCTTTCTACAATGAGATCTACCTAGAAATCTTGATGAATCCGGTCTGAGGCAAACAGATTTTTACGATAAGAGGATGCTAACGTCGAAATGGATGATCTTGATGTTTTCATAACAAAGAATGGAGGACCATCCAACTCTGAAAATCATAAGTTCAAGGGAAAAGTCCTAGAAAAGAATGACAGGAATGTGTGATTCCGAATAGAACCAATTCTATTGATTAATTCTATAATCTTGTTTGTTAAGCTCAACGGAACCGAGCATGAGGAATAAACTTAACAAGAGTATGATGATTATTTCGGATCATGTTAGAACGTGAACGAAGGGGCTCACTTGACTTCCCGATGATGTTCATTCGCCTACATCTTTACAATCTTGCTCAACTCCACGAGTAATTAGATAAGAGTAACTAATTTCGCCGACACACGATGAGGTGATCCTCACTTTCTAACTAAAGTGAAGAAATGACGCCTAAGAGAATTTAATTCAACCATTCGCGCACTGAACCTTGACTCCCCCTGACTCAAGAGAAGGTACAAAATGACTTGAGTCGGCTCACAGAATGACTTTGAGCACGATCCTGACTTGGCATGCGATTCAAAACATAAACATTATACCTCTGGACTATGACTTGATTTGTCTTGTCCATTCAAGTGAGAGAGCTTACGAGCTAGACATGACTTGCCTTACCCATTCAAGTGAGCCAGCTTATGGTTCAAGCATGACTTCCAAGACTTAAATCGTAACTACATTAAATGGAAAGTGAGATAAACTTCTCTACTGTCTTATGATTTTGATGATCATACCGGACATTGGCTCACATAATTTCAACAACATCTCGTATTGACTCGTATGTGATCATTGGACCATAAAACGATCCAGAGTGATCGCGATTTCTTTTAATATGGTCTGATGCGACAATGGATTTTGATTTTCTATAAATATGATTCAGAATGATCAAGGTTTTTTTGAATTTTTATTGTTACGATACAACACGACTTATCGTGAAAAAAACTAACCTCCTGATTCGATGAGGTTTAAATGATTACTTGATCATCTTGACTACTCTAGCCACAGCTTTAGCCCATTAAGCACTAATGAAAGTTGTGTGATACATGTAAAGCTATTTATGAAGGAAAGAGTCAAAGTGACTGAACTATCCAAGAAGACACGATTGTTTACTGTTGGTTATTCAGGAATGAACAGCCAGACGAGTTCAAAGAAAATCTCATCTACGATAAGACATACTTTGTGGGGGTAAATGTCAGCCTGCATCATAGAAAGGTCGTCCAATGATCAAGTGAGCATAGTCACAAGCCACAAATATAAAACCATGCCAAGCCAAATTCTTAAGGTTGGGTCGAGTTGAAGGCAAGCCAAGCTAGATGGATTTTCATCTTCTGGATCGAGCAAAGGAAAAGGTGGTCGGGTCGATAGTCTCTGGGTTGATGGTGTCCGGGTTAATGGTCTCCGGATAGATGGTCTCCGGGTCGAACGCAGCCCAAGTTGAGTAGGATCCGACCCCAAAAGAGACAGTTACTGCCACTTATTCCACTACCTCCTACCGCTTCCAATCTCACGCCATGTGTTCATAAACAGGCCAAAACTCCTTCCTAAAAGTGCGTTGTAACTACCTGGCAACCGCCTCCATTATGTCTTACTTACCCAAGTCAAACGCCACGTGCCTTATTCGACCTGGGCACCTACCAGCCCTATATACACGAGTCAGAGATAAATAGAGGATTTTTCCTAGGTAAAGCTCTGCATTATTGATCCATGGCTGCCAACCACTTTACTTCAAAGTATTAGAGATATTCATGATTGTAATTCGGTTTAATCACTAGAAACGGTGTTGTATTAAAGTACTAACATTCTCGACCATTGTAAATTCACTTTTCTGATGTTATGTAGTGAACTATGAAGTGGATGTAGATTCGCTAACGCCGAACCAATATAAAAATGTAGTTGTCTTACATTTTCTAGCATTTTCAGTTAATTTCTCATATTTCACTCTAAACACGACTTTTTGTGTGTTAGTGCTATTTTTTGGCCTAACAATTGTAAATATGAAAAAAAAGTTAAAAAGAGAATTTTACAAATGACCGAATTTGGCTACGGCAGTTGCACCAGTGAGTATGTGGAAATTGGTCAATTTTCATATATAACTTATCAGAATCCAATTTTGTATGGAGGAGATATAAGAGAAATAAGTTAAGCAAAAAAATTATAAAATCAAGAAAAAATTATAGCATGGGGGTAGGCCCCCCGGGTCCAACCCTGGGTCGACCCCCGGGTCCACCCCTGGGTCGACCCAAGGTAGGTGCAATTTGCATCCACATGAGAATATGACGAGGCTTTGGTTTCTTAGATTGACATGGCTTTTTCCTATTTTTTGTTTTGAATTTTTAAGCTGACGTGGTGCATTCTGATTGGTTGAGTGACGTAGCTGACCTGAATTTATTTTAGAAATTCAACGATTTGAGATCTCTAGGCTACACTATAAATAGACCCCTCGACTTAGCTAATTGTTTGCAACGCGATCTCCCCCTCCAATGCTATCTTTTTGAGACGGACCTGACCTAAATATTTCTAGGGAAAGATTTATAAAATAAAATATTTATATAATCCTACTAGAGAGTGGTTCTATAGAGGCCACAGAGGAAACCTTAGGACCACGGTGAGTGTGTAATTATTCGTAGTTTTGGTAATTTAGGAAAATAGGATTTATTATAGTATTTTTCTGTAGTTTTTCTTATAGTTTTCTTATAGTTTTTAAATAGCTTTCTATAAGTTAGTGTTTGTGTAAGTTCTTTTTCTATAAGTTATTTCCAACAAGAATTTCTCGGTCTTTTCTTACATTTTTCTTTTTATTCAAGTTCTATAAGATAGTCTTTTAGTCTTCTTCCCTCTTTTAGTATTTATGAATGTCTGTTATTTTACAATTGCACTTATTTTTAGTTTATGCCCAAAACATACCTAGATCTATATATGTTTGTTTGTTGATGACTAATTTAATCATTTTGTTTTGTGCGTGGAAAAATGAGAATTAAAGTGATAACTTTGTGAACACAGACTAAAAGAAAAGGGACTAAATTTACAGAACAGGGTGCATGAAATATAGATTTGTAATTAAAAGAGACTAGATTGAAATAGGAAAACACATATAATTTGCAATAAAATTATAAAATGGATTGTAATTGGGAAAGACTGGACATGTTTGCAAGAATGATATTATGATAATTGTACAAACACATAAATAAATCATAATGGACAAATTAGGATTATGTGCAAATAAATTATAACATTAGGGTTGTAATTGAAAGAAATAATGGAAATACTTATTATAAATATAAACTTAGATCCAGTATTAAGTTTAATAAGCATGTAATAGTTGTGGTTCATTCCAGTAGGACTAGAGAGATTGGGGAAAAATAAGTGACTGATAAATAAGACTTAGATTAAGGAGATCTAGGCAAGGTGCAGATTAGAACATTTGTTTTCTAGAATTCATATCGGTAGCATTCCCGTTTAGGGTTATCACTGATGGTCTCACAATAGGCAGTAGTGGACCGGCACGCTTACTTTGATTTGGATAAGTAAGCGATTAGCAGACATAGGGTTATGTCGTTGCGCTTCGGTGGTGCACGAGTGTGTGGTGGCATCAACATGGGAAGATAAGTCACAAGCATCCAAAGGCAATTAGTTCTATCTTTACTGATGGATTGGGTCAGATAATGCCTTTCCATAGTGACATAATTACCATGGAAGATGGTAGACTGGTATGATAAAGCCAATCGACGGGTGGTATAAGATAATTATCCTAATTATGATTATTGCATTCAGTAGTTGAGAAAGTGAAAATAATCGAACAAATTTTTACATGTATAACTCAAGTGTATTTCCTTGTACATGTTTCTAGCATGTTTACCTTCCATAGTTATGCATAAGAACTTACTCTATCTAATACTAGAACTGTTACTGAGTTTATTTTTCTATATTACTCAATCAAGCAAGTGATTATAGCATTCGTCAGACTTTATGTCTGACTCACTCCTCTTTCTTCCTTTTTCTTTCCCCTAGTAGGCTTACAGGGCAGAGATTGATTAATACTAGCAGCTTAGAAGGATTAATGTCAGAGGTCTTATTTTAATTCTATTTTATGACATCTTATTTGTCATGGTTCGTATTTGTACTTGAAAGGGGAAATATTTTATTGTAAACTCTAATCTGAGCTGAGATTATGTAAGGCATATGTTTTGTATTAAAATTTATTTTGTAAAGTATTGTTTTGAAATAATAAGATTTTGAGAACTAAATGTTTCTATATTTTTGTTTTATGTCTTATGAATCTTAGTCTCTGTGATTAGTTTCTTTGTATCTACAATGCTTCACATTCCTTGGTACGACTTAATTGGGAAATATTAAGGGGTGCGGGATGTTTCATATATCCAACTGTACTTGGAATGTGCAAAATTTTGTCGGATAACCCAACTAACATCGCATCATCAATCTACTTAGTCCAATTCTTATATTAAATAGAGGTGTTATTCCTAGAACTCAACTAGAGATAAGATGATATTGCTATTCCTAAAAGGTAAGATAAGATTGTTGTAGGTTTTAAGATAATTTATTAGACTTAGTCTTTACTGTGGTAATTCCTACCCAAATCCCCATTTATTTAATTATCGTAACTACCATATTTCATTATTAACCATAACAAACACTCTTCCTAAAACAATAGACATTCTAATAAATACCATTTATACAAGTCTCTTTTATTCTCACTATTTCTTATTTATTTTAACTCCCATTTATTACATCAATCATTGCCTATTACCTTAGTACTTTATTATTTATTTATGTTCATTATATTAATTTACCCTAATTCAGAGTTACAATATTTAATTCTTATTTATATTAATTGTAACAATCTTGGATTCATTACCATTATTTCCATATTTATTTTCATTAAAACCAACGATTACAATTGTAATTCTCCATTTATTATAGTTAACATTAACTAGTACACATAAGTAGTGGAGAACATTTTAAATTCAAACCTACATTTAATGTTTACCTAATATTAATAATAACTAGCGTTAATTACATATGTATTATATATATATATATGTGTGTGTGTATTAGTGTACTTACTGCGTATGTGATTATTTTTAGATTTCTATATTTATCCATTTACAAATTTCTTAATTCCAACTAAACTAAACTACTCACTAGAACAACCATTCTATGTTTTGATTTGCTGAAATTTAAAATTCCATTAAAATGTCCTTTGCTATAGTTTCTGGAATTTGCCCAAACATTTAAAAATAGGAAATACATATATTATCAAAATTACAAGAAATACGTAATATTTTATATGGAACAGATGGTGTAAATTACACGCTAAACATGTGATTTACACATCTCTTCCTTTGTTTATTTGTGCATTTTTTATAATTTCAAATATTGTCTTTCGTGTAAAAAGGATAAAATGGCTAATTCAAAATATTAAACAAAACCTTAAGTAATCAAAAACACAGATAGATTTAAAACTTAAAAGGGCAATTTCAACGAGTCTTGCATTTACACCTTTATTTATTTTTTACAAATTTGAAACAAAACAACAACCTAAATCTCTATAATATTGTAACGATCCGGAAAATCTGAACCAATTTAAAAATTTTAAATTGGCTATTTTAGTGGATTTTAAATATTTTAAATAAATATTTTAAATAATAACGATGAAAAGTAAGTTTGAATCGACATTTGAAAACGAATATAATTAATTCTAATTATAAACAAGACCTGAAATGGCGCGGTAGTTCCAAAATTTGAATTCAAACTTTGACTGACTGTACCGGGTGCAAAACAAAACGAATTTGAGTGAAACAAAAAATATTTAAATCTGTTAGTGAATATATTTCTAACGAATCTGAAAAATCGAAGTTTCATGGCGGGAAGCAAAAGTTATAGCCAAATGAATTTTCAGAAAGGTCGCTATAGAGTTTATATAGCCTATGAAAATGGCCATTTTGCAAACGATCTCGGAATTCGACGGAACCACCTTTGTTCGATCCGGGATGTTAAATTATTGCTAGGTTTCAAATTTCATAATTTTTCAAGCTAGTATGTGAGCGTAGCAAAGGAAAACGTGTTTTGGTCAATTACAGTTAAATTGGATCGACCAGAAATGGGCCGTTTTTCAAACAGTCTCAGAATTCAACGAAACTAGCTTTGTTGGGACCGTATGGTCAAAACATAGCTAGATTTATTTTTCTGGAATTTTTCAAATCAGTTTGTGGCCCTGGCAAATTGAAATGTACATTCAAATCGAATATTGAATGTTATATATTTTAATTTGAAGAAAAATTGACTGAAACAGTCGAATAGGCCTTCGAAACATATCCCATTGTGTTCGGAATGGGGGTATTTAGCTAGGGACGATAGTCGTTGGGTTTGGATAGGAGTTCGTAGGAGATAAGGGGTATTTTGGAAATTTAAAATTATATAAAAATATATGATTGGCCCATTCCCCATTCTCTCTCCACGCTCCCTCTCTCCTCTCGACGGAAATCGCGATCGAAACTTCCCGACCCAATCGCCGCCGCCATAGCCATCGCTAGACCCCGCCACCACCCTGCCTCGACAGCGCCGCCTCCCCTCTTCAAATCCGACCTAGCCTCGACCACCCTCGACGCCTGTGCCGCCGGAATCGCCTCCAGGAAGATCGGAACTTCACACTGCCGCCACGAACGCTGGCCCCCACCGAACTGCCTCCGACCACCACGTGTCTTAAGCCCCCTCGACCCTCCTTCACGTGGTGCAAGCCGATTATCCTATCGTGCAACCAATTGTTCGATAAATCAAAACCTAGTTTTGAACATCGTTGAAGGTATACGGCTGTGTATATTTTGAAATGATTTTGATGCTTTAAAGTGTTGCAAAACTTTGAAAAATCATATCTTTTTCTTGTATGGACGAAATTCGATGAAACAGGAAACATCGTGACTGTGAGGACGTCTTCTACATTTTAGAAGAGACCTCATATTTTTCTGAGCCTTCTGCTATTTTTGGTGGAGTGGAACCCAATGTGAGATTTCTAATTTATAAACGATATGGAAAACGATGATGTATAAATTATATAGTCGATGTATGAGTTATATAAGCGTTGTACGCCTCATGTATAAGCGTTGTATAAGTTCTACGTTCGATATATAAGTTATATATGCATTGTAAAAATTATATATGTGTTGAATAGAAGTGAAATGCTTATATAAATACATATATATAAATATACGCCCCTCGTCCACAAACCATGGACGATATTTATTGATTGTGATTGGTGTGAAAATTGACTGATTATGAATGGTTGATTAGAATTGTTTGTGGTTGAAATTGATTGATTGTGGTTGAAAAATACTCGTTTGTGGTTGAGAATTATTTGGTTGAAACCACATAGGATTATTTTGTGGAAATGAAAAAAAATATACATGCCGCCTGCGTGCGAACTAGATGCATGATTCCCCATTGTCAAAAGCTGCGAGGCTTTAAGGTAGAGCGATGAGCCGTACTAGGGACGACCCCGGTTTTAACTACCCTGCCGTTATGCTGCCGAAATTTTGAATAATATTCATGCGTTAGAATTATTTTCCTGTGTTGAAACTATATTCGTGTGTTGAATAGAAAACCTTCATGTGTTGAATAGAAATTCATTCGTTGAATCATATTCATGTGTTGAATGGTATTCGTGCTTTAAATAAATTGTTTTAACAATAAAAATCACATTTTTACTATATATATACAAACTATAGAAAACCATTCATGTGTTGAATAGAAATTCATGTGTTGAATGGTATTCGCGTTTTAAAATAAATTGTTTTATAATAAAAATCCTATTTTTATCATCTATATGAACTATATAAAATAGTAGTGTTTTGAAATAAATTGTTTTGCAATAAAAATAACATTTTTACTATATATATACAAACTATAGAAACCGTTCATGTGTTGAATAGAAATTCATTCGTTGAATAGAAATTCATGTATTGAATGGTATTCGCGTTTTAAAATAAATTGTTTTATAATAAAAATCATATTTTTATCATCTATATGAACTATATAAAATAGTCGTGTTTTGAAATAAATTGTTTTACATTAAAAATCACATTTTTATTATATACATGAATTGTTAAAAATAGTGAAGTGTTGAAATAGAAGACAGTTGGATAAAAATATCATTTTTATCAAAAGTATGAAAAGCATATAGTTTTGAAATCGAAGAATCAATTTTATATATATATATAATTAAAATATATTGAATAGCGAAGCTGCAGTTCGTGTTTTGAAACCGTGATTTCAAACGATTAGTGTGGGAGATCCGACCATTGGATTTTCCCGAAACCGAAACCTTTGGGTTCGCTTTGGAAATATCTTTTCAACGTCACCAACTTTGTAAAAATCCAACGGTTGGATTGTCTGGAATGTTTAATTCAAATCTAAAGAAAAACAGTGCCAGAATCGATTATATTTATATATATATATATAAATATAATTAAATTCAATCGAATAACGACGCTGCAGTTCGTATTTTGAAATCGAAACTTCAAACGATTGTACCGGGAGATCCGACCGTCGGATTTTCCCAAAATTGCAACCGTTGGATTCGTTTTGAAAAGGTCTTTCTAATGATATAAATTTTGTGATGATCCAACGGTTAGATTTTCAGATATGTGTAAATCAAATCTGAAGAAAAACAGTGCCACGACCACGTTATGGCCTGAAGCGTCGTTTGAATAAATTGGCTATTTTAAAATAAATAAAAATGGCGATAAATCGTTATAAAATATTATAAACGATATGGATGTGAAATTTAGAAACTAACTGATGGTTGGCTAAGTCGAATGGTTTCCTGGGTTTTGATCTAATGTTGGTTTCGGCCTTCGGGGTTAATATTTGGGGAATCGTTCTCTTACTGATTTACGGTTAGCGACTAATGAATTGAAATGATGCGTATGTATGTTTGTGTTGCACTTGTTTATTATATACGCGAGTTGCTCAGAAAGACCGGGTTTATCCCATTCTGAATAACTAAATCGACGATAAGAAATCGAAGATGAAGACGGTGGTTGAAGACCGGAAATCTTCACCTCGTTTGGATGGTAACTGATGTCCTAATTGGGAGGCATCCCGAAATATGGATAATAAGTGGTTATCGTCCAGGCGTGCATGGAGATCGATGGGTTTTCGAGGTATGCCTCCGGTTTCGTTCCGACCCAGAACGGACTTGTAAATGGATTGTGTGTCTGACATTGGAATTTATTCTGTGTGATTGATAGCCATCAGTTGCATGGTGTGAATTGCCCGTGAGGCATGCTAAGATGCAGTGATCAGGGCTTCTGTTGAAAAGCAAAGTCTTGTGGTTGATGATCAAAGCACCGCCTGTGTGGCGTAGCTTTGTGTATAACGTGAATTCGCGAACCTCACACCCCGGTATGAACCAGAAACGAGAGAGGACCTCAGGGAGGGCATGCATTTCTTCCTAGCTAGAGGTGGTGTCAGTGCTTAAACTGGCTGAAATTTATATTATTTTCACCTATGTGGTTGTTGCTGTTGCGAGGCGCCTTGGTTATATCGGTCGATCCAGGACCGATGGAGTCATTCGTTGGCTCATTTACGCCCCAAAGGGTGGGGAAACGCAGTGTTCAGGAATTTTAATCCACATCGGTGGACCGGCCCTGACGATCCAAGGGGCAGTTGCGGATGTTCCTGAGGCTTGGGCTAGGCAGTCTCGAAGTTGGTAAGGACTATCTTTTGCCTTGGTTCATGACGGAAATCCAATTTCCAAATACGTGATTGTGCGGTTTTGATTGCATATATATATGGCAACATGATATATGGTACCCATGTCGTCTATGATTGATACTTATGATTTGAAATTGTTTTTGAAACATATAAACACTAGTAATAATACCAAATGCTTTTGTTTTATTCGTATCAAGCATATTTTGGCCATTATAAGGTAAAACTCTATCCTCCGGTTTGCGTTGCATTGTGTGATGGGAACTGAGTCTTATAATGGCTTCATTTTTATAAAAAGCATTGCGATGTTTAAAAGAATTATTTGTTTTAAAGCACTGGCAATCCAATGGAGTAAACCCGTTCCACGAAAGTGGCGTGGTCCTGTGATTAGCCAATTGTATAATGTGTTAAGTAGATTTCTCATACCAGTCCCATGACTGACTTGTAGTTTGTTTCACTTGCAAACTCGGGTGCCCCCTTTTTCTACACGGGTAGCCTTGTATTCAGGTTTTAGCAGGCCCTTTCTGGATAGCTGGAGCTGAAGATTGATTCTATCATTTATCTCTTTTTATGTTGTTCAGCTCCTATTGTACATATTTTGTTTGTTTTCCACTGTAGACATTTATGTATAGCTGAACTGTATTTGTACTAAGTATGATCCTGTATACTGTGTAACTCTAATGATTTCATTTATCCAGTGTATTATTTGTTCATTATCTGGTGTATTTATTTATTTCTGTTCTGCTATTATCTGTTTATGTGTTATATTCCTAAGATTACCCTTGCCTCCGTCAGTACGGGGTTTGGGGTCGTCACACACGTGGTATCAGAGCTTTGGTTAAGCTTAGTGCTGGAATATAACATATTAACGAACTCGTCAGAAATAGAACCAGTAGTGTTCTAGGACGGGTAACTCAATACAGATAGGATCAGTAATATCCTAGTATGAGTATAGCAGGATGAGATAACACCTCGATAGATGCATTTACATTCAAGTATATGTTTCTATGTTTTAATATATCTTTTCTGTGACCTGACACTTGATCTGCTATTTGCAGAAGTATTGAAAATGAGTGTCAGAAACAGGAATGCAGAACCGGATATTGAGGCCCTATTAATCAAGTATCGAAATATGGGTGGAATACCGTTCTCTGACGAAGAATCTATTATGAAAACACAAGCTTGGATTCGTTCTGCTGAGAAGATCTTTGACGGTTTAAAGCTGAGGGATGACCAGAAAAGATTACTGGCATCCTGGGCACTCAAATACAAAGCCTTGTTCTGGTGGGATTCGATTATTAAGGATAATCCAGAAGGTGATATCACCTGGGATAGATTCAAAGTGATTTTCCTGGAAAGATTTACTCCTCCCGAAGCGACTGAGCGATTATGTGATGAATTCTCTTATCTGATACAAGGAGATATGACCATTCCAGAATATTATAAGAAATTCAACGAACTTTCTCACTTTGCCCTGCATCTGATTCAAGATCCAAAGAGGAAGAATCTGAGGTTCATTCATGGGCTTCAAAGAAAATATCAGAACAGTGTAATGAGGAATGTGAAGCTTCCTTTTTCTGAAATGATATACATGGCTTACCAATATGAGGATCTCGACAAGAAAGGTATGTTGCGTTACGAAGAAGAGGTCAGTCCTAGAAATAAAGGAGAGTCTGAAACTGATAGTCCGGAGGCCAGTACGATGGCTGAGGTCAGTAAGAAGCCTAAAGTAAATCGGAAAAGGGCCAGATCTGAGAAAGAATCAGTAATGACCGCCATATGCCTAAACTGCAATCAAAAGGGTCATCTGTCCAGGAAAAGTAAGTCTTTCAAAATGCCGAAGAAGAAAGGATCTAAATCAAAGAACAAAGTTCAAGAAAATAGAAAATGCAATCTTTACCATCAGGTTGGTCACGTAAAGCAAGATTGCCGACTATCACAAAAATTTGAAGCAGTACATACAAATGAAGTAGCAGAAACTTCTGAGCCCTAAGTTATTGGAAAGGCCAGATGTTTTAGAAGGCACGCTTACTGTCAATGATATTCCAGTTAAAGTACTGTTTGACACCGGCATGTCGCGAAGCTTTGTTGCAAAGAATGCGGTTAAGAAACTGGATTTGAATTTGAAAAAGCTCAAAGAACCAATGACTGTCCATAATCCAGTTGGGGGTTCCCTTAATCTCAGTTGGGTTTGTGGAGTGTCGGTTTCCTTTTCTCGTTATCGGTTCCCTACCATCGCAGTCGTCATGAATTTCACAGAGTTTGATCTTATTTTGGGGTTAGGCTAGTTGACCAAATACGAAGCTGAGGTTAAATGCGCCGACGGAGTCGTTAAAGCAAAGATTAAATCAGGCGATTATATAACCATTCCCTGTGAAGGACAGAACTCTAATAGAAAAGACTTTTGGGAAGCTTTGGATGTTTCTCCTGCTCAAATAGAAAATATCCCTGTAGTCACAGATAATATTCTCGACCTCGTAAAAGATATTCAGGTCGTCAAGAATTATGCGGATGTGTTTGAAGAAGTTGTTCGCTTACCTCCGCAGAGAGAAATAGATTTCAAGATCGCTTTAATTCCGAATGCAAGGCCAGTAGTGCACGCCATTCGGAGGATGACCCTAAAGGAGAAATAAGAACTAGACAATCAAACACGACAGCTTGTATGGAAGGGTCTGATCAGGCCAAGTTTCTCTGATTGGGGTGCAGCAGTGGTGTTTATCCCAAAATCTGACGGTACTCTGCTACTATGTGTGGATTATCGTGATTTGAACAAGCAGACAATAAAGAACAAATATCCATTGCCGCGAATCGATGATTTATTGGATCGTCTGAATGGAGCACAAGTATTTTCAAGGATGGACTTAGCTATAGACTTCCATCAGCTTCGAATTGCCGAAGAATGTGTTCCTATGACAACATTCAGAGGTTCAGACTTATTCTATGAGTGGTTAGTAATGCCGTTCGTCTTATGTAACGCTCCAGCATACTTCGTCGATTTGATGAATCGAGTGTTCAGAAGAGTCCTGAATAAGTTTGTTCTGGTTTTTATTGACGATATTCTAATCTTCTCTAAATCAAAAGCCGAACATGAAAAGCATTTGGAACAGGTTCTAGAAATTCTGAGAAAGAATGCATTGAAAGCCAAACTGTCCAAATGTATATTCTGGCAAGATGAAGTAAAGTTTCTTGGCCATGTCGTGTCAAAAGAAGGAATTGCTGTGGATCCAAGTAAAATCACGGCTATTTAAAACTGGAAACAGCCCCGTACTCCCACAGAATTTTGAAGTTTGCTCGGATTGGCTAGTTATTACCGGAAGTTCGTTAAAGATTTTTCAAAGATATATAGTCACTTAACGAAGCTTACAAAGAAGCACTCAAAATTCAAGTGGACTCCAGAGTGTGAGAAGGATTTTGAAGAGCTAAAGTTAAGATTAACAACAGCTCCCGTATTAACGATTATTGACGGCAATCAGGATTTAAAAGTCTGGACATATGCCTCTAGAGAAGGCCTTGGTGCAGTGTTAATGCAAAGAGGACAAGTGATTGCTTATGCTAGCCGTCAGCTGAAGCCACATGAAAAGAACCATGTCACTCATGATCTTGAGTTGTTGGCTATCGTATTCTCCTTGAAAATTTGGAGACACTATCTTCTAGGTGAGAAATTCGAACTATTTACAGATCACCAGTCGTTAAAGTATCTGTTCACCCAGAAGGACTTGAATCTGAGGCAGCAACGTTGGCTAGAGTTCCTTGCAGCATACGATTTTGAGATTCTATACACTCCAGGGAAAGCCAATGTCGTGGCCGATGCGTTAAGTAGAAAGAATGTGATGATCGCCAGTTTTATTATCATGACTTCATTGATAGATAAAATATCTGCTCTTCAGAAGGATGATCACTTCATTCAGAAGATAAGAGAGATAATTCAGAAAGGCGAGCCCTCGAGTTTTCATGTTGATAATGATGGGATTCTAAGGCTAAAAGGTCAAATCTCTGTTCCTAACATTGCTGAGCTCCGAAAGGAAGTACTGGATGAATGCCACAAGTCAAAACTTAGTATCCATCCGGGAGTAAGCAAAATGTATAATGACATCAAATGCACTTTCTTGTGAAAGTCGATGAAGAGGGACATTTCTTTATATGTTAGCCGATGCCCTACTTGTTAGCTAGTCAAAAGCGACCAACAGAAACTGGCCGAATTGTTGCAACTGCTGGACATTCCAGGTTGGAAGTGGGAACATATTTCCATGGACTTCATAGATGGTTTGCCCAGTACCAAAAAAGGAAATGACAGTATTTGGGTGATCGTAGATCGCTTCACGAAGACCGCCCATTTCATACCTGTCAGATCGAACAGAACTGCTCAGAGTCTGGCGCAGATATACTTCAAGGAAATTGTTAGACGACACGGAGAACCGATCTGTATAGTTAGTGATAGAGATCCAATATTCACTAGCAAATTCTGGGAGGCATTTCAAGTAGAGCTGGGAACGAAGATGAACTTGAGCACCGCTTATCATCCTCAGACAGATGGTCAAACTGAGAGGGTGAATCGTATTTTAGAAGATCTATTGCGGGCTTGTGTTCTATATTTCGGTGGATCATGGGAAGACCATCTGCATTTGGCTGAATTCTCATATAACAACAGCTACCAAGCAAGCCTGACAATGTCGCCATTCGAAGCATTATATGGTAGACCGTGCCGATCTCCTGCTTGTTGGGTCGAACCCGGTAATAGACTTGTATTGGGACCTGATATGATCCGAGAGGCTGCCGACAAAGTCGATTTCGTTAAGAAACGATTACTCGCCGCTCAAAGACGACAGAAGAGCTATGACGATAAGAGAAGAAGAGACATATCATTTGCTGTTGGCGACTATGTATATTTGAAAGTATCGCCGATGAGAGGAGTTATCCGATTCGGTAAAACTGGGAAGTTGGCGCCCAAATTCATTGGTCCGTTTCCTATTCTTAAACGGATTGGAACTCTGGCTTATAGGGTTCAATTGCCTGATTGGTTGCCTGGAGTGCATGATGTATTGCACATATCTCAACTTCGAAAGCACGTTCATGATCCAGACTTGATCGTGGAAGAAGCAGCGCAACAGGATATTGAAATTACTCCAGAATTAGCTATGAGAAGAGAGCCGCTAAAGATTATCGGCAAAGAAACCAAGGAACTGAGTAATAAGAAAGTTCACTTAGTCAAAGTGCAATGGAGTGGAGATCCGCGAGATTGTACTTGGGAAACTAAGGAGAGCATACAGAAAGCCTATCCTAGGTGTCGAGTGGATATCTCTAATTGACTCCGGTGCAAGGTACATTTACCATACTTTGCATTACCATTTAGTTCTCTACTCTGTTGTTATTTTCTTTCCATCGATGTGCACTTTTAATTCTACAGTCTGAATAATTTAAAAAGAGTGTATGAATTAATTTGTATGATTTTGAAAAGTTAAAAACAAATTGCTTGTTGTTTGCATTGTGTGATAGTAGATTTGATTAATTAAATTATTAGAACGATAGTTAATTTAATCAATAAGAGAAAAATGGTAGGATTTATTCATTTAAATCACACATTGAACTGATTTAAAAATAGATAGAAATATATACATGTGCATCATATATGTTTGAACAGGTAAATGGATAGCTGTTGAGTAAAGAAATTATTTGTGTGCCTGACAAATAAGTAAGCCTTAATGAGTTGGATGCGAAATATTATTATCTCGACTCCTGTGAATGCCATTGGATGCGGAGTGCTAGTTGTTCTGTGTGTAATAATAAATGTCGCTATAGGATAGTAACAATTAATTTTGAACTACACTACATGGCATACTTCTTGAAGATTGGCATACTTCATCATATACCACATAAGCATTTGGAGTTTGAGTGACGAGGTGGAAGATTTACCATACGAGCGAGAGGCTTGTATGGTGATGACTATATTTTACAGGTTGAACTGATGACTGATATGGACCATATAAAATTGTAACGATAAATTGGCAGATTAATAAAAACCCCACACGGGCCTGGAGTTGACAATAATCACGTCTCTCTAGTCAATAGATACGGCACATGGATTATTTATTTCCCACATGGGACAAGGTGACGAGAATTTATTCTCTGGAGCAATTAAAATACACACTCCCTCAGGCTTTGACACGGTGACGAGAATTTATTCTCTGGAGTTATTATCTATACACTCTCCCCTGTAAACACCAGAATATAACACTATAAATATGTGTATGCTTTATAGGATTTATTGGGTACCTAATACGGCCCAATAAATTTCCAAACCCCTCCCTATACAAAGGAGGTTATGGCGAAATTTTTCGAAAATTTCGGGTGTTAGCCAAATTTTTTGAAGAATTTGAAAATTCTCAGAGATTGAAAAGTTGGAGAATGGAAGCCAGATTGAATGTAGAATTGATTAATCAAACCACTTTCGACTTTGTTCCTTTTCCGGGACGAAAAGTTTTAAGTGGGGGAGATTGTAACGACCCGGAAAATCTAAACCAATTTAAAAATTTTAAATTGGCTATTTTCGTGGATTTTAAATATTTAAAATAAATATTTTGAATAATAACGATGAAAAGTAAGTTTGAATCGACATTTGAAAACGAATATAATTAATTCTAATTATAAACAAGGACTGAAATGGCGCGGTAGTTTCAAAATTTGAATTTAAACTTTGACTGACTGTACAGGGTGCAAAACAAAACGGATTTGAGTGAAACCAAAAATATTTAAATCTGTTAGTGAATATCTTTCTAACGAATCTGAAAAATTGAAGTTTCATAGTGGGAAGCAAAAGTTATGACCAAATGAATTTTCAGAAAGGTCGCTATAGAGTTTAAATAGCCCAAGAAAATGGCCATTTTGCAAACGACCTCGGAACTCGACGAAACCACTTTTGTTGGATCCGGGATGTTAAATTATTGCTAGGTTTCAAATTTCATAATTTTTCAAGCTAGTATGTGAGCGTGGCAAAGGAAAACGTGTTTTGGTCAATTATAGTTAAATTGGATCGACCAGAAATGGGCCGATTTTCAAACAGTCTCAGAATTCGACGAAACTAGTTTTGTTAGGACCGTATCATCAAAACATAGCTAGATTTATTTTTTTGGAATTTTTCGAATCAGTTTGTGGCCCTGGCAAATTGAAATGTACGTTCAAATCGAATATTGAATGTTATATATTTTAATTTGAAGAAAAATTGACTGAAACAGTCGAATGGGCCTTCGAAACATATCCCATTGTGTTCGGAATGGGGGTATTTAGCTGGGGACGACATTCATTGGGTTTGGATTGGAGTTCGTAGGTGATAAGGGGTATTTTGGAAATTTAAAAATATATGAATAATAAAAAAAAATGATTGGCCCATTCCCCATTCTCTCCCCGCTCCCTCTCTCCTCTCGATGGAAACCGCGATCGAAACTTCCCGACCAAATCGCCGCCGCCACAGCCATTGCCAGACCCCGCCACCACCCTGCCTGGACAGCGCCGCCTCCCCTCTTCAAATCTGACCTAGCCTTGACCACCCTCGACGCCTGTGCCGCCGGAATCGCCTCCGGGAAGATCGGAACTTCCCACCGCCACCATGAACGCTGGACCCCACCAAACTGCCTCCGACCACCACACATCTGAAGCCCCCTCGACCCTCCTTCATGTGGTGCAAGCCGATTATCCTATCGTGCAACCAATTGCTCGATAAATCAAAACCTAGTTTTGAACATCGTTGAAGGTATACTGCTGTGTATATTTTGAAATGATTTTGACGCTTTAAAGTGTTGCAAAACTTTGAAAAATCATATTTTTTTCGTGTATTGACGAAATTCGATGAAACAGGAAACATCGTGACCGTGAGGACGTCTTCTACATTTTAGAGGAGACAACATATTTTTTTGAGCCTTCTGCTATTTTTGGTGGAGTGGAACCCAATGTGAGATTTCTAATTTATAAACGATATGGAAAAAGACGATGTATAAATTATATAGTCGATGTTTGAGTTATATAAGCGTTGTACACCTCATGTATAAGCGTTGTATAAGTTGTACGTTCGATATATAAGTTATATATGCGTTGTAAAAATTATATATGTGTTGAATAGAAGTGAAATGCTTATATATATATATATATATATATATATATGTACGCCCCTCGTCCACAAACCATGGACGATATTTATTGATTGTGATTGGTGTGAAAATTGATTGATTACGAATGGTTGATTAGAATTGTTTGTGGTTGAAATTGATTGATTGTGGTTGAAAAATACCCGTTTGTGGTTGAGAATTATTTGGTTGAAACCACATAGGATTAGTTTCTGGAAATGAAAAAAAATATACATGTCGCCTGCGTGCGAACTAGATGCATGATTCCCCATTGTCAAAAGCTGCGAGGCTTTAAGGTAGAGCGAGGAGCCGTACTAGGGACGACCCCGGTTTTAACTACCCTGCCGTTATGCTGCCGAAATTTTGAATAATATTCATGTGTTAGAATTATTTTCCTGTGTTGAAACTATATTCGTGTGTTGAATAGAAAACCTTCATGTGTTGAATAGAAATTCATTCGTTGAATCATATTCATGTGTTGAATGGTATTCGTGTTTTAAATAAATTGTTTTAACAATAAAAATCACATTTTGACTATATATATACAAACTATAGAAAATCGTTCATGTGTTGAATAGAAATTCATTCGTTGAATAGAAATTCATGTGTTGAATGGTATTCGCGTTTTAAAATAAATTGTTTTATAATAAAAATCCTATTTTTATCATCTATATGAACTATATAAAATAGTAGTGTTTTGAAATAAATTGTTTTGCAATAAAAATCACATTTTTACTATATATATACAAACTATAGAAACCGTTCATGTGTTGAATAGAAATTCATTCGTTGAATAGAAATTCATGTGTTGAATGGTATTCACGTTTTAAAATAAATTGTTTTATAATAAAAATCATATTTTTATCATCTATATGAACTATATAAAATAGTCGTGTTTTGAAATAAATTGTTTTACATTAAATATCACATCTTTATTACATACATGAATTGTTAAAAATAGTTAAGTATTGAAATAGAAGACAGTTGGATAAAAATATCATTTTTATCAAAAGTATGAAAAGCATATAGTTTTGAAATCGAAGAATCAATTAAATTTATATATATATATATATATAATTAAAATATATCGAATAGCGAAGCTGCAGTTCATGTTTTGAAACCGTGATTTCAAACGATTAGTGCGGGAGATCCGGCCATCGGATTTTCCCGAAACCGAAACCTTTGGGTTCGCTTTGGAAATATCTTTTCAACGTCACCAACTTTGTAAAAATCCAACGGTTGGATTGTTTGGAATGTTTAATTCAAATCTGAAGAAAAACAGCGCCAGAATCGATTATATATATATAAATATATATATAATTAAATTCAATCGAATAACGACGCTACATTTCGTATTTTGAAATCGAAACTTCAAACAATTGTACCGGGAGATCCGACCATCGGATTTTCCCAAAACTGGAACCGTTGGATTCGTTTTGAAAAGGTCTTTCTAATGATATAAATTTTGTGATGATCCAACAGTTAGATTTTCATATATGTGTAAATCAAATCTGAAGAAAAATAGCGCCACGGCCGCGTTATGGCCCGAAGCGTCGTTTGAACAAATTGGCTATTTTAAAATAAATAAAAATGGCGATAAATTGTTATAAGATATTATAAACGATATGGATGTGAAATTTAGAAACTAACTGAAGGTTGGCTAAGTCGAATTGTTTCATGGGTTTTGATCTGATGTTGGTTTCGGCCTTCGGGGTTAATATTTGGGGAATCGTTCTCTTACTGATTTACGGTTAGCGACTAATGAATTGAAATGATGCGTATGTATGTTTGTGTTGCACTTGTTTATTATATACGCGAGTTGCTCAGAAAGACCGGGTTTATCCCATTCTGAATAACTAAATTGACGATAAGAAATCGAAGATGAAGACGGTGGTTGAAGACCGGAAATCTTCACCTCGTTTGGATGGTAACTGATGTCCTGATTGGGAGGCATCCTGAAATATGGATAATGAGTGGTGATCGTCCTGGCGTACGTGGAGATCGATGGGTTTGCGAGGTATATAGTGCCTCCGGTTTCGTTCCGACCCAGAACGGACTTGTAAATGGATTGTGTCTGACATTGGAATTTATTTTGTGTGATTGATAGCCATCAGTTGCATGGTGTGAATTGCCTGTGTGGCATGCTAAGATGCAGTGATCAGGGCTTCTGTTGAAAAGCAAAGTCTTGTGGTTGATGATCAAAGCACCGCCTGTGTGGCGTAACTTTGTGTATAATGTGAATTCGCGAACCTCACACCCCGGTATGAACCAGAAACGGGAGAGGACCTCAGGGAGGGCATGCGTTTCTTCCTAGCTAGAGGTGGTGTCAGTGCTTAAACTGGCTGACATTTATATTATTTTCACCTTTGTGATTGTTGCTGTTGCGAGGCGCCTCGGTTATATCGGTTGATCCGGGACCGATAGAGTCATTCGTTGGCTCATTTACGCCCCAAAGGGCGGGGAAACGCAGTGTTCAGGAATTTTAATCCACTTTGGTGGACCGGCCCTGACGATCCAAGAGGCAGTTGCGACTGTTCCTGAGGCTCGGGCTAGGCAGTCTCGAAGTCGGTAAGGACTATCTTTTGCCTTGGTTCATAACGGAAATCCAATTTCCAAATACGTGATTGTGCGGTTTTGATTGCATATATATATGGCGACATGATATATAGTACCCATGCCGCCTATGATTGATACTTATGATTTGAAATTGTTTTTGAAACATATAAACACGAGTAATAATATCAAATGCTTCTGTTTTATTCGTATCAAGCATATTTTGGCCATTATAAGGTAAAACTCTATCCTCCGTTTTGCGTTGCATTGTGTGATGGGAACTGAGTCTTATAATTGCTTCATTTTTATAAAAAGCATTGCGATGTTTAAAAGAATTATTTGTTTTAACGCACTGTCAATCCAATGGAGTAAACCGTTCCACGAAAGTGGTGCGGTCCTGTGATTAGCCAATTGTATAATGTGTTAAGTAGATTTCTTATACCAGTCCTATGACTGACTGGTAGTTTGTTTCACTTGCAAACTCAAGTGCCCCTTTTTCTACACGGGCAGCCTTGTATTCAGGTTTTAGCAGGCTCTTTCTGGATAGCTGGAGCTGAAGATGGATTCTATCATTTATCTCTTTTTATGCAGTTCAGCTCCTATTGTACATATTTTGTTTGTTTTCCGCTGTAGACATTTACGTATAGCTGAACTGTATTTGTACTAAGTATGATCCTGTATACTGTGTAACTCTGATGATTTCGTTTATCCAGTGTATTATTTGTTCATTATCTGGTGTATTTATTTATTTCTGTTCTGCTATTATCTGTTTATGTGTTATATTCCTAAGATTACCCTTGCCTCCGTCAGTACGGGGTTTGGTGTCATCACAAATATTTAGGGACTGATTTCTGGAATTAGATGTAAACATTAACCAAAAGGCACAGAAAGAATTATAGACAAGATTTTAATGCTTTACGGGAAAGCCTACAAATTCCAATTACTAGATTAAGGCACAAATTACACCAACAAAATAGATCTAATATTACAAACAATATTTAAGTTTCCCACTTACATATAAAGCTATTCGATGTCTTAGATTTGAATTACAGCTTTAGGTTTTTTTTTCAAATTCTTACAAATCTATATAATATATATAATTGTAACGACCCGTATTCTACGCGCCATAGGATCGTAGAATATTTATTTCTTTCACATACGAAGTCGTATGGTCATGTAACTTTGGGAGGCGACTATTGGGGTCATTTCCCGTGTTCATGATTTTTCCCGATTTTTAAATGACCATTTTACCCCTAGTTGGCACTGTTTTGGCCATAACTTTTGACTGGAAAGGAATTTTGACCTGAAACCACTTCCATTGGCTTCGAATGATGGTTTCTCTTTCCGTAGAGTGGTCACATTAGCCAAACGGACTTACCGTTTGGGAGATATGGCTGAAACAAGTTTCAGATGGAGAAAAACAGCTTAATTGGGCTTAACCGGGTGATTAGCAGCTAGGCCCAAGGGGAATTTCGGGTTTAGAGGTATAGGAGGACTGATTAGGGTTAGGTTATCATTTTCGTTTCAGTTTTGAGCCGTCACAAACCTCCTTGAGACCTTAGTAATGGCTTCCTACATCTAAAACACCCCAAATCACTCTCTAATTGAAGATTAGGCTTAGCAACACCAAATTAAGGAGAAAAAGCACCAAAGCTAGGTTTGAGCTGCTGTTAGACATCAGTATTCTCCCCAAATCAGAGGAGTTTCAGTTCTGAGAATTTCATTTGTGGCCAAGGTGAGTGATTTGCATAGTTTTTGCACTAATTACGGTGATTAAGGGTAATTAGTGAAGATTAGCGAATTTATACGTAAATAAATTCTGGAAAAATTCTTAAAATTCTAAAATAATGTTTTAAGGCTCTGTTAGAAATTTGGGTTAATTTCGATGTGTTTTGCTAATCGTATGCTTAAACATGATTAAGAAGGATTATAGGAAAATGTGAGGTTTTAACCACTTTTGATCCATTTTGGTTCATTTGAATTGTTGTTATGGTGTTTGCAATTGATGTTATATGTTGCTATGACAGTTTGACATGAATTATAATTGATTAGAATAGTTAGATTTGTCAAAAACGTCGTCGAATGGCGTAAACAAGTTGCTGGAAAAAGTTGCAGAAAGCTGTGCAGAGCTTCGGATCGGATCGGATGGGGGGGCTCGGATCGGACATGTGAACTGGGCAAGGAAATCCAACCCGAACCGGAGTTTAGCACATAGAAGACGTGGCAAGAAGGAAGGCCATTTCCTTAGGGTTGGAGTGGATAAGGGGATCGGATCGGAAGGGTAATAGAAGCCAAATCGGATCGGCTCAAGACGAAGGCTACGACTAGAGTAAGGCGAGGCGATCGGATCGGATCGGATTAGATAGGAACGAGGGAGCTGATTGGAAAAGGAGCATGAGCTGGAGGAGGACAGCACCCCGACCCGACCCGGAGGAGGAGGACCCCGACCCGACCCGGAGTGAAGTAACCGACCCGAACCAGAGGAAAGATGGCAAGGATGGAGGACCGACCCGAACCGGCGCTACCGAACCGAACCGAATTCAAGAGCTGCTGCTGCACGACAACTTTTCTGAAGACCCACTCCAATTCAACCAAACCCGAGATGCAAAGGAAGTCCAAATGAGAAGTTAGAGCTTAAGGTTCAGATGGGAATCAACGAGTTCACTTCATGGTTGGACTTTGCTGCGGGACGCGTGCTAAGGAGTTATCGACGTCTATAGTTTTGGACCACTATGGTAGGAGGCACGAAGGCGGATTCAGGGCCATTATGGCATCGGTAGAACCAAGGGCTACGACCAATGAAGTGGGTCATTGAAATGTTTGGTCATGACTCCAAGTGTTGTCTTGGTCACAGCAGGGTTTCTACAAGTCGGGATTCGTCGTTGCCTCAGTTAGTCTAGTGTTCCAAAGTGGTAGATGTCGTACGCTTTACGCACTGAGTGAGAGATGTGAGGATGGTTGCTATGGATGATTTGTTTGTTATCATTATGACATGCACACCCCACCCCCGTATTCTTACACTATTTATTATGGCACCTTGGAGTATTGTACGGTATGTGGTACTAACTCTTTGGTTGCAGGTCCAGGTTCAGGTATGGTTTAGTATACCTGTTATTATTCTGTTTAGATGCTTATCGCTTATACCAGGCTTTATGTCTGACCCAGAGTTTTATGTCTCCTCTTATTACTCTGGGTGCTCACACGAGCAGACTAGAGACAGGTTAGCTGGTGATGCACGGGTAGATGATCCGGAGACGAGAAGGAGGCTTCCACGTAATATACATATATAGTATTCTCCCTGTATTGTTGAAGATCACTGCTTGGGCATTGGTGGTGTATCTTCTATTTTGGCTTTCTGTTGTTCAGAGACAGTAGATTTTGAAAAGTTGTAATAAGCTGTATTTGGTTTTCCGCTGCTTTGAGATTGATGTTGGTTTTAGTTATCAGCTTACGCACTGTCTCGCCTGTTTTATGTCAAGTACATTATTATTATATTTTATTCCATGCGCTGTGAGACATTCTACAGGTTCTTTGATTAGTTCATTCCCTTCTTTCCTTTCTTATGACGACCGTCTTGTGCTAGTCGGGCATGTGTACAGCGCACTCTTGGAGGAAATGCAGGCTGGTACGAGGCGGGCCGTCACACTTGGTATCAGAGCTCTAGGTTGCGTAGTTAACCTAGGGAAGTTATCAGGGAGAGATATTACACGTATACGAGAGAGCGTATTTGTGATTACTTTGGTTTTTAAGAAGCTATATATATATACTATTAGTAGTATAAGGATGAAGTCGTACTGCACTAGCACCACTATGGAATCGTTAATCATTTCCTTTTTCAGATTGACGATGAGCCGAGATACTAGAGGTGCTGGTAGGGGAACCAATAATGGGAATGCTGCTGACATGAGGACGATGTTTACTGACCTCATGAGAGAGATGCTTAGAGATGTGCAGAGGGCAGCTCCCAATGGTGGAAATGGTGGTGGCTCAATGGTGCAGGCGCCAAGAGTTGACTTCGCCAAACTGAATAAGGATTATACTAGCCTTGGTGGGAAGCCGTTCCATGGAACGGAGTCGGCTACGGATGTTCAAGATTGGTTGGATAGTTGCGAACGTATCTTCGAGGATTTGGGTATCGAGGATGCGATGAAGAGGAAGCTAGCGTCCCGTCAGCTGCAAGGGCGGGCAATGAATTGGTGGAATGCTATAAAGGCAGCTACTCCCGAAGATCAGATTACATGGGAGCAGTTTAAGGCTCGCTTTAGCGAGAAGTTCATTCCAGCTGCTCAGAAGTCAATGTTGTTCAAGAAATTCTTGGAGCTCAAGCAGAATGGCAGGGCTGTCTCGGAGTATATCGCTGAATTTGATACTTTGTCAAAATATGGGTTATCTCTTATAGATACTGCCGAGAAAAAGAATGAGAAATTTATAACTGGTTTGGATCAGTACTTGGGGGAAAAACTTATTAACCACATCGATGAGACGTTTGAATCGATTGTGGGGAAAGCGTTAAGGTCAGAAAGTCTCTACCCTAAGCCGAAGACTGAGGTTGCATCCGCGGATGAGCCAAAGCCACAAGCTAGTGGTGGAGGCAAAGGTGGTTCCCAGAATAAGAGAAAGCAGAATCAGGCTAAGGATGGCCAGAAGAAAAAGAATAAGCAAGAAGTGGAGTGCTTCAGCTGTGGTAAGAAGGGCCACTATGCTAGTAATTGTCGGGCCAAGCCAGCGGATAGGAAGTGCTTCAATTGTAGCCAATTGGGACATCACAAGGACAAATGTCCGCAACCCCCAAAGGAAAAGCAAATGGTGAAAGCATATGCTCTTAATGCTATTCCTTCTTCGTCGAATGCCCCAACTGCGGCGGAGAAGGGAAAGAACGTCGTCATTCAAGGTATGCTTTCTGTTTATGATATTCCTGTTAGAGTTTTGTTTGATACCGGAGCTTCCAGTTCTTTCATATCTAGTGACCTGGTAGATAGGTTGAGATTGGAGCCCGAGATTGTCGATAGACCTTTAGTAGTGACGAACCCGATTGGTGGTTCGACTAGCCTTAGCATGATTTGTCGTAATGTGGTTCTATCGAGTCATGGATGCATGTTTGTTTGTGATTGCTTTGTTTTGGGCTTTACTGGGTTTGGCATTATTTTGGGAGTAGATTGGCTCCAAAGATACGGGGTGGTGGTAGACTGTGAGGGCTTGTTGGTGACAGCTAGAGCGGATGATGGGCGGAGGATAGTGTTTGGTGGTCTACCCAGTAAGGGGGTATTGGCTAGTTTTCTAAACTCCCTCGACATCCCGCATAGTGAGTTGTCAGGTTTGCCCGTGGTTGGCCAGTATCCGGATGTTTTCGAAGAAGTGACCGGACTTCCACCACACCGAGAGATTGAGTTTCGTATTGATTTGGTAAAAGATGCCAGACCTATAGTGATGCCACTTCGTCGTATGGCACCAAGGGAGCAGCGGGAGCTCGAGGTGCAAGTCAGCGATCTTTTGAGGAAGGGATTTATCAGAAGGAGTGTTTCTGAATGGGGAGCACCAGTTGTGTTTGCCACCAAGGCAGATGGTTCCCTTCGTTTGTGTGTAGACTACCGCGAGTTGAATAAAGTGACGAGGAAGAACAAGTATCCTCTACCGCGGATAGATGATTTGTTTGATCAGTTGAGTGGCGCGAGAGTATTTTCTCAGTTGGATCTCGCGACAGGTTTTCATCAGCTTAGAGTGGAAGCTGAGAGTATAGCTAAAACGGCATTTCGAACGCCGTCTGGATTTTATGAATGGTTGGTTATGCCATTTGGGCTGACTAATGCCCCGGCATATTTTGTGGACCTTATGAATAGGGTATTCAGAGATCAGCTGAACAAGTCTGTCCTCGTGTTCGTTGATGATATTTTGGTCTATTCGAGGACAGAGGAAGAACACAAGGAACATTTAAGAGTAGCGATGGAGGTGTTGAGAAAACACCAATTGAAAGCAAAGTTTTCTAAGTGTCACTTCTGGAAGAGGGAGGTGAGGTTCTTGGGCCATGTTGTATCAGAGAATGGTATTGCCGTGGACCCAGCAAAGGTGGCTACGGTACAAGATTGGCCTACGCCCAAGAATGCAACAGATGTAAGAAGTTTCTTGGGATTAGCGGGATATTATCGTAAGTTTATCCAAGGTTTCTCCAAGATAGCAGCATCGTTGACTCAGTTGACCAAGAAGAATCAAGCTTTTATCTGGGATGAAAGGTGCGAGAATGCATTCAAAAGTTTAAAGGACAAGTTGACAAGCGCACCAGTGTTAGTCATTCCTAAGGGGGATGAAGAGATGACGGTATATACGGATGCCTGTGGTACCGGACTGGGTGCTGTATTGATGCAAAGCGGTAGGGTTGTAGCTTACGCAAGTCGGCAATTGAAACCGCACGAGAGAAGATACCCTACCCATGATCTAGAATTGGCAGCGATCGTGTTCGCGTTAAAGATGTGGAGGCACTATCTCTTGGGAGAAAGATTTGAGTTGTTTACAGATCATAAGTCGTTGAAGTATCTGTTCTCCCAAAAGGATTTAAATCTCCGTCAGCAGAGATGGTTAGAGTTCTTAGCTTCCTATGATTTTGACATCGCATATACACCGGGAAAGGGCAATGCGGTGGCTGATGCATTGAGTAGAAGACATGCCAGCTTAGGGGCTATGTTCCTTGAATGGAAGCAACTGGAGTTTATCGCGGGGTTTGATTTCAGACCAAAGTGCGAATTGGATCCGGAAATGTTAGCAAGTTTGACGATCAGACCCACTTTGATTGAACGGATCGGCTCTAGTCAGAGGGACGATCCTAACCTATTGGAAATCATCTCCAAGTTAGAAATGGGTATCGATGAGGAGATGAACGGGTATGGGCTTGATCGAGATAGATGGCTTAGAAAGAATGAAAAGCTTGTTGTACCCAATGTCAATGGATTGAGGGATGAAGTGCTTAGAGAATGTCATCACTCAAAGCTGACTATACACCCCGGTGGTAATAAGATGTATCGAGATATGAAGCAGGCTTACTACTGGGAAGGGATGAAAAGAGACGTTGGGAAGTTTATATCCAAATGCATGAATTGCCAGCTAGTTAAAGCCGAGCAAAAGAAGCCTAGTGGGTTGTTACAGCCATTAGAAATTCCCGAATGGAAATGGGAGCAAGTCTCGATGGATTTCATCGATGGATTACCAAGGACTAGATCGGGATATGATAGCATTTGGGTAATTGTGGATCGACTAACTAAAAGTGCAAGGTTTATACCAGTCAAATCGACTAGAACGGCAGCTAAGTTAGCAGAATTGTATATGAAGTGGGTAGTGAGATTTCATGGAGTACCTAAAAGCATTGTGAGCGACCGAGACCCGTTGTTCACTAGTGGGTTTTGGAGGAGCTTGCAAGAGGCGCTAGGGTCAGAGTTACATCTCAGTACCGCATATCATCCTCAGACCGACGGCCAGACGGAAAGGGTGAATCGTATTTTGGAAGATCTCTTGAGAGCATGTATATTGGATTTTGGTGGATCATGGGATGACCATTTGCATCTAGTAGAGTTTGCATATAATAATAGCTACCAATCCAGTATCGGTATGGCTCCGTTTGAAGCTTTGTACGGAAGGCCGTGTAACTCACCATCATGTTGGATAGAGACTGGCGAGAAGTTTATGCTTGGACCAGATGTGGTGAGGGAAACTTCAGATAAGATCAAAATTATTCGGCAACGAATGAAGGCAGCCCAAGATAGGCAGAAGAGTTATGCTGATAAGAGGCGAAGAGACTTAAAATTCTCCGTTGGCGACTTGGTGTTTGTCAAGATTTCTCCGTTGAAGAGCGTAATACGATTTGGCAGGAGAGGCAAGTTGGCACCAAAGTTTGTTGGCCCATTCCCTGTTCTTGAATTAGTCGGGAATTTGGCATATAGAATTGACTTACCAGGGAAGATGGCGGGAGTTCATAACGTATTTCATGTTTCCCAACTAAGGAAGTTCGTTCACGACTCAGATATGACTATTTCACCTGATCAGTTAGAGGACTTCGAAGTAGAACCCGAGGCGGTTGGGAACCGCAAGCCGGCCCGTATTGTCGAGTACGACATGAAGCAACTTCGAAGGAAGGCGGTGAAGCTAGTCAAGGTACAGTGGAGCGAGGACGAGAGTGGTTGTACTTGGGAAACAGAGGAGGACGTAAGGAAGAAGTATCCAGAACTCTTTGTCTGGTAAGATTTTGACTTCGATTTAGTTTTTCCGCATGCTGGGATAGGCTTGTTTGCTTGTTTTGCATGTTTGATTGTTATATGTGGTTGTTAGGCATGCGGGGTCCTTTGTATGTTTTGGGTTAAGGAATTTCGGGGGCGAAATTTCTTAAGGGGGGGAGAGTGTAACGACCCGTATTCTACGCGCCAAAGGATCGTAGAATATTTATTTCTTTCACATACGAAGTCGTATGGTCATGTAACTTTGGGAGGCGACTATTGGGGTCATTTCCCGTGTTCATGATTTTTCCCGATTTTTAAATGACCATTTTACCCCTAGTTGGCACTGTTTTGGCCATAACTTTTGACTGGAAAGGAATTTTGACCTGAAACCACTTCCATTGGCTTCGAATGATGGTTTCTCTTTCCGTAGAGTGGTCACATTAGCCAAACGGACTTACCGTTTGGGAGATATGGCTGAAACAAGTTTCAGATGGAGAAAAACAGCTTAATTGGGCTTAACCGGGTGATTAGCAGCTAGGCCCAAGGGGAATTTCGGGTTTAGAGGTATAGGAGGACTGATTAGGGTTAGGTTATCATTTTCGTTTCAGTTTTGAGCCGTCACAAACCTCCTTGAGACCTTAGTAATGGCTTCCTACATCTAAAACACCCCAAATCACTCTCTAATTGAAGATTAGGCTTAGCAACACCAAATTAAGGAGAAAAAGCACCAAAGCTAGGTTTGAGCTGCTGTTAGACATCAGTATTCTCCCCAAATCAGAGGAGTTTCAGTTCTGAGAATTTCATTTGTGGCCAAGGTGAGTGATTTGCATAGTTTTTGCACTAATTACGGTGATTAAGGGTAATTAGTGAAGATTAGCGAATTTATACGTAAATAAATTCTGGAAAAATTCTTAAAATTCTAAAATAATGTTTTAAGGCTCTGTTAGAAATTTGGGTTAATTTCGATGTGTTTTGCTAATCGTATGCTTAAACATGATTAAGAAGGATTATAGGAAAATGTGAGGTTTTAACCACTTTTGATCCATTTTGGTTCATTTGAATTGTTGTTATGGTGTTTGCAATTGATGTTATATGTTGCTATGACAGTTTGACATGAATTATAATTGATTAGAATAGTTAGATTTGTCAAAAACGTCGTCGAATGGCGTAAACAAGTTGCTGGAAAAAGTTGCAGAAAGCTGTGCAGAGCTTCGGATCGGATCGGATGGGGGGGCTCGGATCGGACATGTGAACTGGGCAAGGAAATCCAACCCGAACCGGAGTTTAGCACATAGAAGACGTGGCAAGAAGGAAGGCCATTTCCTTAGGGTTGGAGTGGATAAGGGGATCGGATCGGAAGGGTAATAGAAGCCAAATCGGATCGGCTCAAGACGAAGGCTACGACTAGAGTAAGGCGAGGCGATCGGATCGGATCGGATTAGATAGGAACGAGGGAGCTGATTGGAAAAGGAGCATGAGCTGGAGGAGGACAGCACCCCGACCCGACCCGGAGGAGGAGGACCCCGACCCGACCCGGAGTGAAGTAACCGACCCGAACCAGAGGAAAGATGGCAAGGATGGAGGACCGACCCGAACCGGCGCTACCGAACCGAACCGAATTCAAGAGCTGCTGCTGCACGACAACTTTTCTGAAGACCCACTCCAATTCAACCAAACCCGAGATGCAAAGGAAGTCCAAATGAGAAGTTAGAGCTTAAGGTTCAGATGGGAATCAACGAGTTCACTTCATGGTTGGACTTTGCTGCGGGACGCGTGCTAAGGAGTTATCGACGTCTATAGTTTTGGACCACTATGGTAGGAGGCACGAAGGCGGATTCAGGGCCATTATGGCATCGGTAGAACCAAGGGCTACGACCAATGAAGTGGGTCATTGAAATGTTTGGTCATGACTCCAAGTGTTGTCTTGGTCACAGCAGGGTTTCTACAAGTCGGGATTCGTCGTTGCCTCAGTTAGTCTAGTGTTCCAAAGTGGTAGATGTCGTACGCTTTACGCACTGAGTGAGAGATGTGAGGATGGTTGCTATGGATGATTTGTTTGTTATCATTATGACATGCACACCCCACCCCCGTATTCTTACACTATTTATTATGGCACCTTGGAGTATTGTACGGTATGTGGTACTAACTCTTTGGTTGCAGGTCCAGGTTCAGGTATGGTTTAGTATACCTGTTATTATTCTGTTTAGATGCTTATCGCTTATACCAGGCTTTATGTCTGACCCAGAGTTTTATGTCTCCTCTTATTACTCTGGGTGCTCACACGAGCAGACTAGAGACAGGTTAGCTGGTGATGCACGGGTAGATGATCCGGAGACGAGCAGGAGGCTTCCACGTAATATACATATATAGTATTCTCCCTGTATTGTTGAAGATCACTGCTTGGGCATTGGTGGTGTATCTTCTATTTTGGCTTTCTGTTGTTCAGAGACAGTAGATTTTGAAAAGTTGTAATAAGCTGTATTTGGTTTTCCGCTGCTTTGAGATTGATGTTGGTTTTAGTTATCAGCTTACGCACTGTCTCGCCTGTTTTATGTCAAGTACATTATTATTATATTTTATTCCATGCGCTGTGAGACATTCTACAGGTTCTTTGATTAGTTCATTCCCTTCTTTCCTTTCTTATGACGACCGTCTTGTGCTAGTCGGGCATGTGTACAGCGCACTCTTGGAGGAAATGCAGGCTGGTACGAGGCGGGCCGTCACAATAATAGAGGATAAGTATACCTATTAAAGTTTTGTAGTCCTAAAAAGAATCGGAATAGGTAAAGAAATAAATAATAAAAACCTAAGAATTTAACTTACGTGTAAGAACCAACATTTTGCTATAAAACTGAATTCATTCTCCCTAATTCTTGTTGTTTGATTAGAAAACTATTTTATTCCAAAATTATTTGATGAGGACGGAGAAATGAAAATGGAAAAGCTCCGTTGTTTCCATTAGAAATATATGAGACAAGATGGGGACTACTAATTTAACATGATCCGTTCGTTGACGATTTTCTTCTATTAGCCATAAGCCTTAGCCACCATTGGAGCAACGACCAGGGTTGCACCTAGTGGTTGACCCTTAGATCGATAGCTGCGGCCATCCTGACCATCGGTGGGAATATGTGGTTAAAGGTAAGTTTTATTACCATTAATTATATAATTATTTTCCGTCCGTATTCGTTTTTCGTCTATAACTTTTCATATGGACTCCGTCCGCAAAGTTTTAAACATGAAAGTTGATCAGAATTCTGTCATCAACACAACGATACAAGTTTGGTGGTAAAATTCCATCATTGGATCAAGTTCAATATTTGGAATCTAATTTAATTAACGTCAAATTTTGGGGTATTACATTCTTCCCTCCTTAAAAGAAAATTTATTCCGAATTTTTTCATTGACTAAGTCATAGTGCTAGCACTTAATTATCCTAAAATACACAAAACAATTTATATGCAACCAATTTTGCAATCAAACATGCGCATGTGCATAGTGTACCTAATGAGTCACGACCATAAAAATATGTATGCATAAAGATTCTATTGGCTCGCTTTTTGATCAAGCCACCCAGGATCATTCGTAAGAGGAAAGCAGGAAACCACGTTCCCCAAGAATATGAAGGAACGGATCGCGCACCACCGTCTCGACCACCGTCGGATCGCGCACCACCGTCTCGACCACCGTCGGATCGCGTACCATCGTCTCGTCCAGTATCGGATCGCGCACCATCGTCTCGCCCCCATCTCATCAGCGAACGACACATCTAGGCGATCCGATTCAAACTTATATTGTTGTCCAGAGCGAACCGATCCAATCCCATGGTGCATGGCGAACCCTCTGACCCATTCAAGCGCGAGCTAGTCTTCAGCGATCCGAATCGCACGGATCTGGCGACACGTGTCCCTAACCGTCACTTGGACCGATTCTCCCCATCTGCACGATCCGATTTTCAAGCAGATCACGACACCTGTCCACAACGGCTAATTTGACTGTTTCTCCAACGGTGGCGATGCGATCCGATGCTCTCGGGATTCGTGCCACGTGTCCACGATCCGCCTGACAAAATCAGCTATAAATAGCCCAGAGCTTGGCATTTTTCGGGATCCTTTTGGCAATATTGAGTATTGAATCCGCCATTGTTGTCAAACTACTGAAATATTGAGAGAAATCCTTATTGTATTAGCTATCAAAGCATAATCAATAATATATAAAGTGGACGTAGGCTCGTTAACGCCGAACCACTATAAATTCTGAGTGTTATTTTCTTTTTCCTCGTTCTTCATTTGAAATTCCATAGCAGTCATAACAATTTGGGTGTTAGGTCCAAATTTCGATCTAACATTTTTGGTGCTTTCACTGAGAGACTCAGTCCTAAAGTTTCACTATTCTCTTCTTTGAGGATTCCAGCGATTCGGATATCATGGCTGGAAAAAGATCTAAAGCTTCGCAGACCAACGAAACGATTGAGGAGAGTGCGCACGAATTGGGCAACGAAGAAACTCTAGATCGCGGAGCGCAAGGGGCGAACCGATCCGACGAAGACACCACGTTCCGAGTCGATGAGAACGAGACGATCCGTGCTACTGAAGGGGTTGTTACTCGATCCCGAGGTAACACCTCGCAGCCTCCGCGTACCACGACCACGAGTCGATCTCAGGGGGGCGCAGCGAATCGCCCTCTACGAACCGCAGCTATCCGAACTGATGGTCAGACTACAACTCGACCTGGAAAAGAACCTATGACCCACTCCTATCGTCCTGGAACCTCTGCTCGACCCGACTTGAGCTCTTTGCGCATAAGAGAGAGTGATGATGACCACTATGATCCTGCTGCTCCTGTCACTGAGGGGGATCTCTCTCGCTTCGCCGAAATGTGGGATAGGTTGTTTGATGAATTGGCTGCCCAAAGGCAGGAAAGTTCCATCCTACGGCAAAATTTGACGGCTATGGATAGAAGACTTGATGAGCTAGCAAGGCAAAGAGCATCGCCGGTTCGTCCACTCACCCCAGTATACTCTTCTTCGTCTGAAGAATCGCCGAGACCTCCGCGGCGACCGTATGAGAGAGCCGAAAACATAGAACAGCTTCAGTTCGGAACCCTGCCCTCACAGGAAGAAGAAGAGCTAGGGGAGGGGCCCACAAACCGTAATGTGAATGGTCAAGAAACGGCTCTCAGGACTCGAGATGTGAACAGTCCTGTGCATAACAGACCACCTCAGCCCCGTCGCCGCATGCATACTCATGATAACAGGGGGCAACGAAGCCCTGCCCGAGCCCGGGATTTTGTGGCTGCTTCCCGAAGAGAGATCAGAGAACCTCGTCGGGCCAGAGGCACTGACCCTGAACCTCCTTTGACCAGTGCAAATGTTGCAGCCATGGTCCACCAGATTCTGGCCGACAGCCGTGGACAGCGGAACGAAGATTGGGGGATCGACCGCAGTCATACCCCTTTTTCTGACGATATTTTGGATGCGACTTTTCCAAGGTGTTTCAACATGCCACAAATGAACCGATATGCGGGAAGATCTGATCCTGTCCAGCACCTAATGAGATACTCTTGGTCGATGACCGCTGCCGCCGCTTCTGACGCGGTTAAGTGTAAAGCGTTTCCCATATTCCTGGAGGACGTGGCTTTGTTATGGTTTACTCGCCTGCCGGCGAGATCGATTTCTAGCTTCAGGGAGCTGAGCGAGAAGTTCGTAGAACAATTCTGTATCTACGCACAGAAGACGAAAAGCGTGATCGATTTATTCCTTGTCAAACAGCGACCAGGCGAGAGTCTAAAGATGTACCTGGATCGTTTCAATTTGGCCGCCACTGAGGTTAAAGATCCTCATGAACCGACCATTGTCGCAGCACTGATTGACAGAGTGGATAAGGACACTGAATTCGGGAGGTACTTGGCAGGCAAACCGCCCCACACTAGAGAGTTATTCTATGAGAAAGCCAACGTACATCTACGCCGGGAAGAGGTATACGCAAACCGAAAGGTTAAAACAACTGATAAGGATGAAGTTCAGAGCAATGTCGCCATCAAACAGACTGAAGACAGCTCGGGGAAAGTTGAAGTTAACGTCGGAAATCAGAATCAGGGTGGTCGCCAACCAGGTAACAACAATAACAATGGTAACGGCAACAACCGGAAGAGGGGCCGAGGGAACGACTCCCAGAGAAGGACTCGTCCCAGGGTCTTTGAAAGTTATACACCCATAAGTGATACTCTGGAAAATATCTTCATGGATGCGTACGAAGTCCTCCAGAATAAGAGGCCACCTCCTAGAGAGTCGACAGAGAAAGAGCGTGAGACAGGGAAGTTTTGTCTCTTTCATCAAATCCACGGCCATTCGACGAATGAATGTCGTCACCTGAGGGATGTAGTCGAAAGGCTGCTTCGAGAAGGAAAGCTAGATGAATACAGAGTAACGCCTAGGGACAGGGGGCAAGCAGTGCAGGCCCCGAATCAGAATCAAAATCAACTTGCTGCTAGGCCGACTGCTCAGCAAAAAGGAAAGAATATTGTTATCAATACCGTGATCGGAGGACTTTATCTTGCTGGGCACAGTTCCAAAGCATTGGATCAATACATCAATGCGGCCAAACAGCACCTCGAGGTGGGGGAATGTAGCAACCCCGAGGACAGTATCCCGGTGAAGCAGCAGAAGATGATGACCGATGATGTTGTTTTCCGAGAACGAGAAAGCATCGGAGTCCATGCTCCAACTGAAGATCCACTTGTAATTACGATACCCATTGGGCCAGCCACTGTTCATAAGGTTCTGGTGGACAACGGGAGTTCCGTTAATATTCTTTTCAAAAAGGCCTTTGACCAGATGAATCTTGAAATAAAAGACTTGAAGCCCTGCCAAGGATGGATCCGTGGATTCAACGGAGCATCCACCGCTCCAATGGGTTATGTAGAGTTGCCAGTTACACTTGGGGAAGGAGAACGCCAGAGAGTGAGAATCCTTCCCTTTGTGGTTTTGGATGTTGAACCGCCATACAATGCCTTCTTGGGCCGACCGGCCCTCGCAAAGTTCAGAGCCTGTATAGCCCCCTGGTGCTTGTTATTGAAATTCCTCACAGAAGCTGGCATTGGTATCGTCAGAGGGGATCAAGTTGCTGCGCGAGCGTGTTATGTTGCCGAACTAAAGTTACTTCGCAATGGAGGGGATATCGAAACTAAAGGCACCTCTCCCCCTTCGGGGGCGGAGACCTTATAGCAACCAAAGAGGATAATCGTTGGAGAGTCGCCCAGAGAGATGCCCGAGGATATAGATCCCAGAGAGGATCAAGAACCCGGGGGCAGAATGGCGACTCCCAACGAGGCAACTGTGGATGTACCAATCGATGACAGTGACCCGGAGAAGGTCCTTAAGATTGGATCCCAGTTAAGTCCGAATCTTGCTAAAGAATTGACGGATTTCTTAAAGAACAATTTGGACGTATTTGCTTGGACCCACGCGGACATGTGTGTGATATCCCCATCAATCATGAGCCATTCCTTGAGAATTAACCCCAAACATCCTCCAGTAAAGCAAAAAAGGCGAATGCTGGGCCCAGACAGGTCCGCTGCCTTGAAAGAAGAGGTTGGAAAGCTAAAGAGTAATGGGTTTATCAGAGATTCAACCTACCCAGACTGGATTTCGAACCCAGTCTTGGTAAAGAAGGCCAACGGGAAGTGGCGAACGTGTATCGACTTCTCGGATTTGAACAAAGCTTGTCCAAAAGATAGTTTCCCATTACCTCGAATTGACCAGTTGGTAGACTCGACGGCAGGTCACGAGCTTCTCTCATTTATGGATGCTTATTCAGGATACAACCAAATTCCGATGCATGTTCCAGATCAAGAGCACACTAGTTTTATCACTGATCTGGGATTATATTGTTATGTGGTAATGCCCTTTGGTTTGAAGAACGCAGGCGCTACATATCAACGTTTGGTCAACAGAATGTTTTATAACCAAATCGGGAAAACAATGGAAGTATACGTCGACGATATGTTGGTTAAGTCCAAGCAATCTTCTCAACACACTACTGACTTGGCGGAGATGTTCGGCATTCTTCGAAAGTATGGAATGAAACTCAATCCAACCAAGTGTTCATTCGGTGTTGCTTCTGGAAAATTCTTGGGATTCATTGTCAGTTCCCGCGGTATCGAGATTAATCCAGACCAGATCGCGGCAATCAGAAACATTCAGGAACCTAGGCAAATTAGGGATGTGCAAAGCCTTGCCGGAAAAGTGGCCGCACTAAGCAGATTTATCTCCAGGGCTACGGATAAGTGCATTCCATTCTTTGAATTAATAAAGCGAGGAAAACGCCACTTTAAATGGACACCTGACTGCGTAGAAGCGTTTCAGAATTTGCTCAGGCACTTGGAGAAACCTCCGATTCTATCTAAACCAATAGATCACGAGGATTTATTCGTGTATTTGGCAGTGTCATCCCATGCGATCAGCTCAGCGCTGGTAAGGGAAGAGGATAAGGTCCAAAGACCTGTGTATTATGTGAGCAAAAAATTGACAGCAGCAGAGCGTAATTATCCACGGATAGAGAAGCTGGCGTATAGTTTACTGATTGCCTCCAGAAAACTTCGGCACTACTTTCAGGCACATCCTATCACCATATACACCGATCATCCACTCAAGCAAGTTTTACAGAGACCGGAGGCGTCTGGAAGGTTACTCAAATGGAATATTGAGTTAAGTCAATTTGACTTGAACTTTCAGCCCAGACGGTCAATTCGGGGGCAAGTGATAGCCGACTTCATAGCAGAGTTCACTGTTCCTGAAGAAGATATAGCAAACGAAGAAGTGGAACCTTCAAAGTTACTTTTCGATCCTAATGCCTGGAGATTGTATACTGATGGCGCTAGGAACGACGAAAGATCCGGCGCTGGAATAGTGCTTGAAACCCCCGAGAAACAATTGATAACCTATGCCATCCGAATGGAGTTTCAGGCCACTAACAACGATTCCGAATATGAAGCTATGATAGCCGGCTTAAAGATCGCAAAGGAACTAGAAGTCACAAAGCTGAACATCTTTTGCGACTCCAAGTTAGTTGTGAATCAAATCACTGGAAGATTCCAAGCTAAAAGTGCAAGATTGATTTTATACTTAAAGAAGGTGAAAGAACTGCTGAATGATTTTGATCACTACAGCATATCTCATATTCCGCGGTCAGAAAATCAGCAGGCAGACAAGTTGGCAAAGATGGCTAGTTCAGACGATCCTGAAGTGACTGGGCTAGCCCCCGTTGAAGTACTCCGGTCCCCTAGCATAGATCAGATGGAAATCGACCTAGTACTAGAGACGGAACCAGAAAGGGAGTCCTGGATGACCCCTATAAGGAATTTCCTAATGGTTGGAATGCTTCCGACCAAGAAAAGCGAGAGGCGTAAAGTGATTCGTAAAGCCGCCCGATACGTTCTGCAAGGCGGAGTTCTTTACAGACAAGGGTTTTCAATGCCCCTCCTTCGGTGTGTAGCCCACGATGACATTAAACGTGTGCTGCAAGAAGTCCACGAAGGTGAATGTGGCGACCACACTGGAGGGCAAACTTTGGCAAAGAAGGTATTGCGGCATGGTTATTTCTGGCCTACCATAAACAAGGATGCAGTAAGATATGCACGACGATGTGATGCATGCCAGAGATTTTCGAAGATACCTAGAGCGCCTCCAAGTCAGTTGAAAACAATGATGAGTCCATGGCCTTTCGCTATGTGGGGAATTGATATCATAGGAAGTCTACCCATAGCACGGGGCGGAGCAAAGTTCGCTATTATGGCTGTAGATTATTTCACTAAGTGGGTCGAGGCAGAACCACTAACTACAATCACAACTAAACGAGTGATCAACTTCATCGTGAGAAACATCATCTGCCGATTTGGAATTCCAAAGATTGTGATAACAGACAACGGAACTCAGTTCGATAGTGCTGAATTCAGAAACTTCTGCCAAAAATACCACATCGAGAATCGGTATACCTCTGTGGCGCACCCGCAGTCGAACGGGCAAGTCGAAGCGGCAAATAAAGTAATTAAGTCCATTCTGAAAAGAAGAATGAAGCGGGCTAGAGCCATGTGGGCTGATGAATTGCCCTTGGCACTATGGGCCTACAGGACAACATATAAATCGGCAACGGGACATACCCCGTTCTCCCTTGCTTTTGGAACGGAAGCAGTCATCCCGGTTGAGATAAAGGTACCTTCTCATCGGGTGACTTATTATGATCCGATGACCAATAATGAATTGCTCCTTGAGTCCCTGGATATGATCGAAGAAAAGAGGGATGAAGCCGACCTGCGTGCCCTGAGATGCAAACAACAGGTCGCCCGATATTACAACAAAAAGGTCTGAGCCGAACCTGGGAACCCGGAGACTTGGTTCTGAAATGTGTCTTTCCACCCCCAACTCATATGGGAGCGAAGTGGGAAGGACCGTACTCTATTCTGAGCAAGCTTGATAATGGAACCTTCAAGCTGGCAACCGTAGATGGAAAGGAAATCCCCAGAGTGTGGAATGCCCAACATTTACGGCCATATTTAACATGAGAGTTTCAAATCTATTCTTTTGCTTTGTTAAAAAACTATGTACAGGGCATGACTTGCCTATAACAGTCTGATTCCTTAAAGCAAGAGATTATAAAGTGGACGTAGGTCATGATTCGACCGAACCACTATAAAAATACTGTGTGTTATTTGCCTTTATTGCATCTTTATTTATTTGCCTATTTATTTTTGTGAAAATCAATGTGAATAATGCAGGTACCCGAAGTCCGGTGCCAACCGTTCCTCCCGTAGACTAATCGGAGGAACTCAAAGCTTTGGCAAAGGCTCCAACTGCTTGTCCGACTAGCTTTAATCCACGGAGCATGGGTTAAAGTATACACCTAGGATGAGTTTGATGAGAATGCATGATTGCAGACTGCTTGATCCGTGACTCTAACTCTCCAGAGTAGAGAGAGAGTATAAAGGACACGAAAATCGACATCCACGAATAACGGCGGTGTACCATGATCGGAGCTGCCTAAGCATAAACTCTAACTCTCCAGAGAGAGAGAGAGTATAAAAGCATCTCCGATTGAGCGCTGAGAAAGAGCTCCTTTCCCGCTGAAGGATCGGGGAGCGAGTGAATCGCTGAGCTCGAACTCTAACTCTCCAAAGAGAGAGAGAGAGTATAAAGGCGTCTCCGATTGAGCGCTGAGAAAGAGCTCCTTTCCCGCTGAAGGATCGGGGAGCGAGTGAATCGCTGAGCTCGAACTCTAACTCTCCAGAGAGAGAGAGAGTATAAAGGCGTCTCCGATTGAGCGCTGAGAAATAGCTCCTTCCCCGCTGAAGGATCGGGGAGCGAATGAATCGCCAAGCGCAAAACTCTAACTCTCCGGAGAGAGAGACAGTATAAAAGCGTCTCCGATTGAGCGCTGAGAAAGAACTTATTCCCTGCTAAAGGAACAAGGGCTGACTGAACTACTGTTATCCCATGAAATCTCCTATACCCCCGTATTCAGAAATAGGGGGCAACATGCCGACAGTACTAATCAATCCCTAGTAAACCCCAGTCAGATGCTACGGTAACAACTGATTGGGGGGCACCATGCACTCATATGCAAACACTAAACTTTGATACAACAGCGTAACATAGCATGAACATTCTTCTTCCTGTTGATTGACTGATTTATAATTGTTAATAGTTGGCTAATGACTAAACATGGAAAGTTTCTCTGAATACAGGTACACAATGATGCAAGGAGAGATAAACCCTTGTTTATATACTGCGAATCAACAAAGTGAAAAACAACCTAGAAACAAAAGTGAGGACCAGTCTCACAATTACACTTCCTGGCCAGTGGAAAACCTAAAGACAAAATATCAACAAATAACAAACATCCTATTTACGCTTTGACCTCTTCTCTTGCTTCTGCCTCTCCAGCCTCTCCTTGTCGGCTTCAGATGGATCTCCTTTCTTCCTCTTCCGCTTGTCTACGAGGGGAACATCCGACTCCTCTGAAGTCTCCTCTTCCACCTCCTTTCTCTTGCTTCTACTAGAGAGGGAAGCCGGGAAGTCATCGGGATTTGTGAAGTGAAGCTGCCGGCTGATGGACTTGGGCTGGATTTTCACAATCATCCCCGTTTTGGGATCGAATTCTGCAAGAGGGACTACGTCCAAAGCCTCATCTCCCTCCTTCTTTGAAGCCAACTCTTTCTCTTGTCTGGCTTTTCGGCTGGCCAGGGGTTCCTCATCATCATCATCGGCCTTTTTGGTGCCGGTAATGTCCTCTTCGTCATCCACATGACGACCATCCATGTCTTTTAAAGCTTCGATAGCCTCAGCATCTTTGGGTACATCGGTGCTAGGTGCCGGGATGCTTCCTTCTACTGTTGTGACCTCGACCCGCTCTGAAACATCAATACCAGCACCCGGCAGGACAGCCTCCTTCTCCACTTCTCTCTCTTTTTCAGCATCCTTGTCGACGGGCTCGCCACCTGCATTACGAGAGACACACATTACTAATTCAATTGGTTGTTCTGCCAGACGACGACAATTCACAACTGCTCTAACAAATTGTGGGGAAAAGAGAGAAATACCTTCAGCAGATGCTTCTTTTTGAGTAGTTGCAGAGGCTCCAATGACCATGGGAGTTCGACCCAAAGGGATTAATGGATCATCGGGATGATATTCCTCAACCCCGGAAGTCTTGGGCTCCACGGCCGAACTCGAGCCCTCATCAGCTTTGCCTTTACCCTTAGCCAGGGTCCTCTCCTTTTCCATCTCTGCCAGAATTAGGCGACGACCCTCTGCCAGGTCCTCAGGCTCATTGTCCCTTAGGATGCTTTTCATCAATCCATCCTCATCGATTTCTTCGGCCCCCAGTCTATGTTTTTCACCTTCCACAATGGCATCCCATAAGTTGGCCAAAGTAACATGGTAATCCGGGATCCATGAGATGTTGCGAGTTTTGAGAACCTGGCCAAGGAAATCGAAAATCATTTCTTTAAACCCCTCAATCTCATTCTCTCTTGCAAGGAGCTTGTTGTTAGAAGCAGTAGCCAATTCAATGGCACTTTCAACGTTCTTTTCGGCAAGGGCTGCCCTTCTCTCCGCGTCCAAGACCTGGTCGTTCAAAATCACCTTTTCTGCTTTAGCCAGAGCCAAACTCTCTTTTAAACTCGCTTTTTCCGCCTCCCAAGCAGCCTTCTCAGTTTCAAAATGGCCTTGCGCTGTTTTCAACTCGATGTTGGCCATTTTGAGATCTTCGACCTCCTTCTTTAAGGCCATTTTCTCTTGGCTATTGGAGTCCAGTTCTGAATGAAAGCGCTGCTTGGCATTTTCTAATTCAGTCTTATAATTTTCAGCGTCCCTCCGTGCTAAAGCAAGCTGGGCCTGAGCGTCTTCCAGGTCCTTCTCCAATTTTGTCCTAGCCCTTTCGTTATTTTCAAGCTTCGCTTTAGATCTGTGTGCTTCTATTTCGAGCGTTCGAATCACTTCAGAAAGATTCACTGCGTGCTTTTTCATCATTTCGTATTGCCTGGCCACATGGCAGATGTGCCCGATAACTTCATTATCCCAATTTTTAGGAACCGGCTCCAAGGCAGGAACAAACACCATCCTGTCGAAGAATATGTCTGGGAATTGTTCCCGCGGCTTTCCCAGCCTACCTTGGATCTCGGGACCGTGGACGTAATCCCGTGACCCGGGGGCAGCTAACTCTGGTTGGCTGGTGGGGACAATATCACTTCTCTCCTTCTCAGTCTCTTTGGATGAATCTTTGTCCCTATCTTTAGATTCGTGATGCTTTTTGGACGACCGGCTGTGGGAAGGTGCACTCTTTGGAGGAGTTAATTCTTTTGGAAGTTTCTTTCCCCCTGTCGGGACTGTCGGATGACTTGAAGGTTTAGTAGAGATCGGTCTAGGTGGAGACCGAGGTTGCAAGGAACTCGGCCTGTGAGAAGGACCGCGAGAGCGCTCGGTATCCGGACGAAGGCTGGGTGTGCCCTCACGAAGAGAACGATACGAATAATATTTCCTGCGGGACATCGTTCCTACAAAAAAGAGAAGATCATATTAAAACTTTGAATATCCACAATTTAAGAGTGCAGGGTCAGATAGTGTGTGTGATGTGTGCATCCCATATAATTCCCCCTAACAGACCCGGGCCTGAAGACAGGCTCATCTGACCAGTTTCTTGTCCTCTAGTTGAAGCGATCGCCTCTTCAGAAGCAGGGAAGAAAGGCCCCTCTCCGAAGTCTTTCTCCTTATATACATCGTCGGGTAGAGGGATTTTATTCAGCTCATCAAATAACTGCTCTTCTGTCAAGTCATCGTCAGCAACAGTTTCTATTGGAGCAGAGATAGGAATTTCCTTCAACGCGTCACCGCGGGCCTCATCCCCTCTGTATATGTTCAAGTCTTCATCGTCTTGGATAACTATCGGAGAAGGACTCTTGCGAAGTTTAGTTGTTTCTACCGCTTGTGAAGTTCCCTCTCCCTCTGTTGGGGGCACATATTTATAAGGTTTGCCGCCGGTGCCAAGTCCAAATCTTCTGTCTAGAAGGCGATGCTTATGAAGATTGTCGTCAGTAATGCATTTTTTGATCCTTAGAAAGTCGGATCTACTCTGTGAAAGAATGGATAACCGATTGCTGTATAATGGACCCTCCGTTTTCGGGAAGACATGATCTGTTTGAGATAAAGGGAAAATGTTAAGGCCTAAACTTCTTGAACAAGATATTCGATTAGAAGCTTAAAGTTTACTTGATTTGAGCCATCTACGCGAGCATCCAGCCTGTTTTCTTATATAAAACCAATCGGACTTAGGATCCCCAATGTTGCTGTATCCGTCGTACAAAACCTTCCTATTCGCCACCGATTCAAAGAAGGAGAAGTTTGGAGTTGCCGAAGAACGATGCTTGAAAAGAAAAAAGAATGTCAAATCTCTGAATTTAAGTTCGGCGTGTAGGATCTCCGCGTACGCAACATATAGGGCGTATAGGGATGCGTAAGCATTAGGATGGAGCTGCATCGGAGCAATACCCAGTTGCTTTAAAGTTTCGATAGCAATCGAAGGAAACGGAGGAATAGCTCCTACCAAGCACATTGTTCGAATGATCGCCATATACCCTTCCGGTGCTAGGTGGGGTCTATCTTCGCTTCCAGGCGTCAAGACATCATCCCAAGGAATTCCGTGTCTTAAGCAGATTCTTTTAAGTTTTATCTCGTCCAGCTTGGATGCTAAAGAATCAGAAAATTTATCTATCTCAAGTGCGCCTGGGATCTCGTCAGGAGCTCGCTCATCAGTCTCAGAATCGTTGCTGGATGAAGTATTTTCTGTCGGATCTGATTCTGTGGCTTCGTACTTAGATCCAGAATCTTCACCTCCCGGATTGATTGGAGGAATTTCAGGATTATACTGTTCAGGAGTCTCGGATTCCTCTTCTACTACAGATCTTGAGGAAGAGTGATCGTTCGACATTGCTGCTAGGACGAGAAAATATGAACAATAAGATTAACACTACCTGTTCCCTGTGTGTGCAAGTGCTGGTGTGTGTACTCGTGTGTGCATTTAAAATAAAGCGTGAAAGTAATCAAGATCATCAAAGCATTAGTCGTCGTATGCCGTCAAATTATGAGGTCATTTAGTCCAGAAAGTCCAACGTCAAGGCTCTATCCTAACTGTTCAGAGTTTTATAGTGACAAGGCGTTGATTAAAGTCTGAAATTTCTTCGTATCGTCAGCTATGAGTCGGATCGCAAAGCAGAGGGATCGCCCCTTTCGGATCGCATGGCAGAGGGATCGCCCCTTTCGGATTGCAGGGCAGAGGAATCGCCCCCCATCGAATCGCCGGGCGAATGGATCGCTCCTTCACGAACCGTTGCGACCCCTACGATACGTCCCTTTGCTGCCACCGCGATCTTTCGTCTCGCCACTCGCTTTCGTCTTCTATCCTTGTCCACGATCCGAGTCGGCTTTCCTTCTCCTTCTTCCTCCTTCGTTTTTCTACTCTCCTTCCCATCCTCTAATTCCGAGCTCTGCGCCCAATGGCCATGGCCACCTGGTGATTTCTTTAGAAAATTGCAAATTTCCACTGTTTCTCCCTCGAATCGGTCGTAAAAGCTCAGGAAAGTGCTACATTTACAAATGAGAATGTTTTCTATGAAGTTACCTTCCTAAAAACTGAGAGAATGCTTGAATTTTCGAAAGTTTGAAAAAGTTGGGTTCGTTTTTCGATGGCTAAGGCGAAACGTTACGGCAGAGGAAAAGAAGAAGGAGAGTGAAGAGGGGAGGGTCGGCTTATATAGGCAGCGGGGGCGACCGTTTGTCTCCCCTTCTTTGTCCTGCTCGATCCACGAAAGACCCATGGGCCGCGAACCAAAAGCCCACCACGACTCGAGGGGGAGCCCACTTCGTTCCGAGGACCAGGTGCACACCCAAGAACGGAACGAACGTCTCGCTGACATTACGCGACTCGAAATCGCGATACGAATCGGTAAATTCAGAAATAAGGATTCTGAGAAAATCGCAGAAAAAGAAGAGTTTTGTGACCCGCGGTTCGATGGGAAGGTACAATTCTTCGAAGCATGTTCCATCATCGATAAAACATACTTCGAGGGGGCAAAATGTTGGCTCGCTTTTTGATCAAGCCACCCAGGATCATTCGTAAGAGGAAAGCAGGAAACCACGTTCCCCAAGAATATGAAGGAACGGATCGCGCACCACCGTCTCGACCACCGTCGGATCGCGCACCACCGTCTCGACCACCGTCGGATCGCGTACCATCGTCTCGTCCAGTATCGGATCGCGCACCATCGTCTCGCCCCCATCTCATCAGCGAACGACACATCTGGGCGATCCGATTCAAACTTATATTGTTGTCCAGAGCGAACCGATCCAATCCCATGGTGCATGGCGAACCCTCTGACCCATTCAAGCGCGAGCTAGTCTTCAGCGATCCGAATCGCACGGATCTGGCGACACGTGTCCCTAACCGTCACTTGGACCGATTCTCCCCATCTGCACGATCCGATTTTCAAGCAGATCACGACACCTGTCCACAACGGATAATTTGACTGTTTCTCCAACGGTGGCGATGCGATCCGATGCTCTCGGGATTCGTGCCACGTGTCCACGATCCGCCTGACAAAATCAGCTATAAATAGCCCAGAGCTTGGCATTTTTCGGGATCCTTTTGGCAATATTGAGTATTGAATCCGCCATTGTTGTCAAACTACTGAAATATTGAGAGAAATCCTTATTGTATTAGCTATCAAAGCATAATCAATAATATATAAAGTGGACGTAGGCTCGTTAACGCCGAACCACTATAAATTCTGAGTGTTATTTTCTTTTTCCTCGTTCTTCATTTGAAATTCTATAGCAGTCATAACAATTTGGGTGTTAGGTCCAAATTTCGATCTAACAGATTCTAAATTTGATTCTCTCTATATATGCACTTTGTCTTGAAAATATTTTTGAAGACATGATGCAAGTATCCTAAAATATACCGGCATTTTTATATGTATGCAGCTTTTGAAAAACATGTTACATCCAAAACCTTCACAAGACTATAAACAGAAGTATAAAGCAACCAATTTGAATCCAATTCCTAACAGACAAAATGATAATGCATCTAAAATTGCTTATATCGGTTTCTCTTATCTTATTATATATAATGCAAATACTTTAGTCAATTAGTCAAAGTGAAGCCTTTTTTAGACTTTCGAAAATACCCATTTCATTAATCTGAAATGTAAAGAGCGAAAAAATTAACATGGCAGTTAACACGGGCATGTATGAGTTTTCCATCGACACCACAATTTCCCGACTTTCCTTCCTCACGTTCATTCCCTTAATTCGTTTCCTCACGTCATTTTCTCAACCGAAACGGTAAAATGAAGAAAATATAGATTAAAATTGAAAATTTAAGATCGGCTGGCATTTTGTTAACACTTCGGTTCTTCTCTCCTTTCTCAGAGTTTAAAGGCGTACTTGGAACCCTAATTTCACATCAATTTTTGTGCGTCTCGAGCCTTAATCTATGGTTTATTTCTTTTCTCCACGATTTAAAGGTAATATTTTCCCTCACATTTCACATATCATTTCAAGTATTTGAGATTGTTTACAGAGTAATATTGAGGCCCTCTGTGTTTTCCTTTTAAGATGGAATGATAAAAGAAGTCTTCTTTCATTTCTAATTTTTAAATATGTTTCATCCTTCAGAAAATTGATTTTCTATTCTTCTTACTAGATATCTTCAACCCTTTTGTAGATTTAATGAAAAATTGATTAGCTACATCCATCGTGAAATCTAGCAATTGCTTGCATCTGAGGTAAATTTTGTCCCTTTTTAGATTTTTTTACTATAAAATTTTCCAATTTATAGATTTGATTTTGTTTTAACTGTAGATGTACCATGTAATTTTATTTCTTGCTTTGTAAGTCATGTGTTTATTAGGGTTCCAATCTAAAAAAAATTCTTATTTTAGTTTGCTAAAACTTTTACTTTTGAATATACTTTTGCATTAATTCTTAAGATTTCTCCTGTTTCCAATTTGGACATAAATAACATGTATAAATCATATAATTCTGATAAAGTGGAACCCATTGGTATTAATTTGGTTTAAATTCATTTCTTTTAACTTTTTTATGATTTGAAATTGAGAGGATTGAATTTTCTTACTGTTTCGACACCTGAAAGGAAATATATAATGTAGAAGGGGCTAGCATAACTCTTTTTGCTTGCAGTTGTTTATGTGTTCGAGCGTATCGACAAAACAAGATCCATGCTTTGTTTGAAGAAATATCGATTAAGGTAATTTATTTTGTTGTTTTAACCAACTAATTTGGGTAAAATAGCTTAAATTTGAGCTGATTAGATATGTATATTTACAAATATTGTCCATATTCGAATGCGGTTAGTTCAAATAAGATCTACTAGTAAGTTTACTATAAATAATTATACAATGACGAATTTGGGTTGTTTGTTGTTTTAACTTGCTAATTTAGTCACACTTTGAGTGAAATTGGTCTTAGTAGATTGAAGTTTATTTCACTTAATGTTTTGTTGTCCACATTTTTTAAGAAAAAAACATGCTCTTCTTTCGATTTTGTTGCAGTTGGTGATGGCGATATGCAGTCTATAATAACAAGGATGGCAACATCACATCGCATTGGTAACTTTATTTTATTCCGTTTGTAGGCGAAGCAAATTTTATTTGCTTTTCTATAAGCATTACGAGTGTTGTGCAAATGTTAAATTATACTTCACAAATATTTATTTTTGAAAAGTTGCCTCACAATATAATATTTACTTTATGGACAATGCACTTTTCATGTAGTAATTACAATTTATTTATAGTATGCATCAATAACCAGTCAAAATTCATTTTTACTATTGTCCATTATCGTTGAAGATTAAGGGTGCGTTTTGATTTTGAACGGGAAGGGTTATTTGTAAAGGGAATTTAAAAGGGGTATTTGAAGGGGAATTATTGCGAACAAGGAATGTGTTTTTTTACAAAAGAGGGAAATTGGAAGGAGAAAATTATTATTTTAATTGTTTTTATTGTTTGTGTTTGTATGTTTTTATTGTCGAACAAAATAGTAAAATTCAGAATACAAATTTTGGAATACATGATAGTATGATTTTTCTTATGATTTTGAAATTGATGGATAAATTAGAGTTACAAAAAAGGAATATATAGCAGCATCGATTCGCTTTACAAATGACTTTACAAATGGTATATACCTAATTAAGTAGTTCTCACTTTCAAAGCTGTTAACCTTACCCACCTTCTCAGACATTCCCATCAGTACTAAACCACATCTATTTTTTCCGTTTGAGCATAGCAAGTTTGCAGCAGTTCATATATCTATTTTTTTCAACCAAATAAACATGGTTTGAAATCCTTTGGTGCATGATAGTTTGTTTGAATATACACAGCAGTTTGTGTGTGTTTATTGAAAATAAGATTATGGTAAACTTGCGCAAAGAATTAATAATTAATAAAATAAAGATTATCTGATGACTATGGTAAAAACGAAAAACTAGGAATGAACATGAATTGAATATACAAATTGCAGAAATTAAATTTAATAATTCAAACTCAGTTATAACGTAGAATACCATTTCATAAAAAGCAACAACAGATACATAAAAAAACAATAGTTGTCCAGTCCTCAGCTTATGAACATAATGAAGAATACAATACCTAAGCTACACGAGCTTGTCAAGCAGAAAATACAAAGGATTGAGACCCCTTCTATTGTCTAATGGTGACAGAATAATCGTGAGCTCCCACTAAAGATAATCATCTTCATCTTAACGTACTGCCATGCACAAAGCAATAAGTTCTTCTCGATCCATGGAAGGAGGAGTAATAATAAAGGACTAATTGTGTGATTTTTGGTGAGGAATGGGAATGAATGGGGGAGAATATATAGGGGAAGGAGAAGAGGATCGGATGTTCCAGAATTTTCTTTCACATCGGACGCGTCCGATGCCTCTGACTCGCGTCCAACGCATCCGATGCCTCTGGCGCGAAAGCTAACTTACCAACCATTTGTCTCGAAGGGTCATTTGGGTAGGCCCTACTGAAGATGCGTTAGACGCATCTGACGCCGAAGCGAACTTTAACTGTCCAGTCCGAAAATCAAATGGTAACTAATTTGAATGAATTGACTTTTCCAATTGCTCCAAAGGATAGTACAAAGTACAAAAGTATAGTCTTTTTAGTTTAGTGGAATGAATTTTCTGAGTAGTACTTTCTACGTCGGTTCATGAAGGTTTGATGTTGATAACACATATACCTCTAAGATTCTCTTTGCTGCTACCAACGAAGACCACAAGGGAACATAGTTATCTTCCCATTGATTTTACAATAAGTCTAAAAAAAGTGTTTGATTTTTGACTTAATTTAGAAGTAATATTGTATTGTAATCTTGACCTTTTTTATTTTATTCAGAAAGAAGGTAATGTATATTCTGCTTTTATTAACATGGTTGATCCTAGGCACATTGTCCCTTTTTCTAGGTTGTTATTGTAGCTCTTTAATTTTATGGACGTGTTCCTTTTGGTTTATAAAATATAGATAGCCAAAAAAAAAGACCAAAAATGATTAAATTTAATTAAAAAAAACATTCAGCAATTCCAAGTAAATCAAAGGCTCCAATGATTTCAGTAATGTTTTTCATCTTCTATTATAGATGAGCCACAATGTATGGAATATGTAACAAATGTCAGCTGACAGATTAGAAGGCCTTTTGGTTCGTCATTCATCATATACAAATGTGCATGTATGTACATACATACACACATATAATAAGCTTTCCGTATTGCTGTATAACTATGGCTTAGAAAAATGGACACTCCTTATTGAATTGTCAATATTACAGCCCAAACTCAAATCCATTTGTTTAATATCAATGTTATATTATATAATGAATTTTTAGATTGATAACTGATAAAAGTGAGCAAAAAGGCTATAGAAAGATGTTAAATAGGATAATATATATGTGGGTTTTATTTTCCTACCCGATAGTTATTGCTTCGATATATAAATGGGCTTAGCCCACTATGTCCAGAAATGTATAAATATTACATCACTGTACAAACTATTCATAATATCGTATCATTTTACTTCTTACATTCATTTCTGTATCATTCATTACAAGCAATAAAATTCTCTGAAACCTTTCTTCTTCAATTCTTCTTTGCTCCATCAAATCCGCTGCAAGTTCTTCAAAACTTTAACTTGATATCGGAGCAAGCATCGATCCATAGCCTGTTGGGGTCATTTTTTGTTTGATCCATCAGAGAATTCTCATCATTTGGATTCATTCTCATCGGAGATTTCAAGGATCTCCTCATCTGAGTTAGATCTGAAGATAAGATACTGTGCCTCACCAGTACTTCTAGCTGCATCAGTATTTTACCTTGCAAATCAAAGAAAAACAGCACTAAAACATTCATTACTGATCAAGAAAAGCAAGATTGTTCACATAGGTGACAAATCCAATCAAGAAAGCATCAGAAAAAAGGTTTATCTTCGAAAACTCAAGGTAAATCAACCTATTCATCATTTTAAAGCTTTCAAGAAAGGTCTGTCAAGACTACAAATCTTTTCTTGCTATTCTCAATTCAAAGTAAGAAGTTTGGAAACTGTTTTTCATACCTGAGCTGTCTGATATCATTAGTATTTGATCAATTATGGTTCAGGATAGTAATTCCTCTTCTGCAGCAAATTCATGGACATCCCAGCCTTCTAATGTCGATCAGTTAATTAAAACTGGTGTTAGCCCACAGAGCCAACTCATCATTGTTAAATTGGATGAGAATAACTATCTTCTTTGGAAGCTCCAACTGGAGACAGCAATCCACGGATATGGACTCGAAGGGTATGTTTATGGAATAATACCAATTCCTCCAAAATTTGTAACTGATGCAGAAAATAATGTTGTTACTAATGAAGATTACACTAGATACCATAGACAAGAAAGATTAATCAATTCTTGGCTTCTTTCTTCAATAGAACCAAGTTTATTGTCACATGTTGTCGGCTACAAAATAGCAGATGAAATATGGACTGTTGTTGAATGAAATTTCAATACACAATCATCTGCCAAGACACTGTTTTACAAGAGATAGTTAAAGAATTGCAAGAAAGACAGTATGATTATGAGAGAATATTCGGCTAAGGTTAAAATTATATTCGACATGTTAAAAGCAACAGGTAACAATATTGAAGAATCAGAACATGTGTTGTGTTTACTCAATGGTCTTGATGATGATCATGAAGCCATTGTAACTCTTGTGACATCTCATAAAATCACACCAAATTTAGACGAAGTTAATGCAATGATTTATTTCATGAAGCAAGGATTGCAAGTAAAAAAGATACAGATTCAGATTATTCACTTAATTACGCTGCTAGTAATAAAAATAAAGGCCAAAGTTTACCAGAGGTGGTAATCCAAAACAGAGAGGTGGTTGTCCCAATCGTGGCAGAGGCAGAGGTAGATGGAATGCCAATAATAAACCAAAATGTTAGATTTGTGAAAAGATAGGGCATACATCTATGAGATGTGATGTTAGTTTAGAATCAACACAAATTATGTTTCAAACCAATCTGAAAGCAGTCAAAAGAGATCAAATCCTAATGCTAACATTGCTCAGGCACAAAGTGATTCAATACAAGGAAGTAATAAAGAATGCAATCAAACTGAGGTTGCAAGAGCTGAGCATATTCAAGATGACAAATTGCACCCAGATTCAGGTGCTACAAATCACATGATAAACAATTTGGGCAATTTTAATCTTGGAAATAGGGAATACAAAGGTAAACAGTGTATTAGCATGGGTAATGGTACGTGTTTTAACATTTCTCACACTGGTAATGCAGTTACAAAATGCAAGAAACAACTGTTTCTAAACAATTTATTAAGGGTACCCAAAATTAAAAAGAATTTATTAAGTGTATCTCAATTTACAAGCGATAATAGTGTGTACTTTGAATTTTTCCCTAAGTATCGTTTAATCAACGACATGCTAACACATGAAATTCTTTTGTAGGGTAATGATGTAAATGGACTCTACAAGTTCAGATTTGGGAACAACAACTACTTTGTGAAAGAAAATCAATGCTACAACTCTATACTGAATCATAATGAATTCAGTAAAAACTCTTTTGATTTTTGGCATTATAAATTGGGTCACCCCAATGCCAGTGTTGTGAAAAATATTCTCAGTAGTAATAATATTCCATTTAATGATGTTACCTTACCTAATGTTTGCTCCTATTGTGAGTTAGGGAAAAAATCATAAATCACCCTTTCAAGATTCTTCAACTATTTATTCTAAATCATTTGATCTAATTGTCACTGATCTTTAGGGACTTGCTCCAATTTCTACTGATTTTGGATACAAATACTATGTGTCATTTATAGATGCTTTTTCTAAAGATATATTTTTTGAAAAACAAATCTAAAACAGATAGTATAGTTGTTAATTTTATCAATATGATAGAGAATCGGTTTGAGGTTAGAATAAAAATTATTCAGTCTGACAATGGAACTAAATACAATTCTCTTAGCAATTATTATAAAAGTAAGGGAATTATTCACAGAACAACATGCCCCTATACTTCAGAACAAAATGGTATTTTGAACGAAAACATAGACATATTATTGAGTCTGGATTAACTTTATTAGCACAAGCATCATTACCATTAAAATTTTGGTCTGAGTCTATCAGTATTGCTGTCTATTTAATAAATAGAATGCCTGCAAGAGTTTTGAAAGATAAAAGTCCACTTGAAAAATTATATAAAGTTAAACCAGATTATCATAGTTTAAAAATGTTTGGATTCTATGTTTTCCATGCTTAAGACCATATAATACGAACAAGTTAAATTTTAGATCTAAACCTTGTACTTTATTAGGATATGGTACCAAACAAAAAGGTTATATACGTATAGATGAAAGTGGAAAAATATTCATCAGCAGACATGTTGTTTTCAATGAAACTATATTCCCTCAAAAATCTAATGAAATCAAAAAAACTAACAAAGTTTATAAGTTGCAAGAGAATATACCTTCTGTACCCAGTCTTATTGTTTTACAGCAGGCTGGTAGTAGTAGAATGGCTACTGATGTTCAAAATCAACAGTCAACTGAAATTGAAACAGTTCATTCAACAACGAGCAACCTAGCCTTGCCACCCAGTTACCTGCAACAAGAAATAACAATGATGTCAGTAATGATAACACTCCACAAGTAGAAAGAAGTGCCAATGAATCAAACCCTACCTCACCAGCTACTACTGTTAGTTCAAATAATGAAAATCCTTCTACAAATGATCAGCCAATCCACACTCGGCATCCCATGATCACAAGATCCAAAACTGGCATATTTAAACCGAAGACATATGTAGCTAGCGTCATTTCTAATGAACCTGTCACATACAGTCAAGCAGCAAGCCACAAATGTTGGAGAGCAGCAATGGATGAGGAGTACAATGCACTCATGAAAAATAAAACATGTGAATTAGTTCACAAACTAGATAATAAGAATCTAATAGTCTGCAAATGGATTTTCAGATTAAAGAAAAATTCTGATCGTACTATAAACAGATACAAAGCAAGGCTTGTAGCTAAAGGCTACACACAATAATATGGGTTTGATTATACATAAATTTTCTCTTCAGTTGTAAAACCAGCAACAATAAGGCTGATATTTACTATTGCACTGAAAAATCAGTGGAGTATTAAGCATTTAGACGTGAATAATGTCTTTCTTAATGGTACTTTGGAAGAAAAAGTATATATGCAACAGCCTGAAGGCTACATAGTACAAGACTCAAATCTTGTGTGTAAATTAAACAAAGCTATTTATAGGTTAAAACGATCACCTGAAGTTTGGTTCGACAAACTCAAATCAGCATTAGCTATTCTTAGCTATCATCCAACTAAGTCTAACAATTCATTATTTACAAAACTTAATTGCAATTCAACTGTTTATATTTTGATATATGTTGATGACTTGATTGTTACAGGGAACAATAAGGATGAAATTAAACAGATCACTGACTATCTAAATCAAGCATTTTCAATCAAAGATCTAGGTTATGTGTCATTTTTTCTGGGCATTGAAGTGCAAAGATTCAGATTCAGAATTATTTCTATGTCAGAAAAAGTATATTTTAGAGCTACTCATGAAAACTGATATGGATAAAGCAAAGCTACAACATACTCCTACGATTTCAAGTCAACATTATTCTAAATACAGGGGAGAATCCATTAGCAATATTAAACAATATAGAATTGTTGTAGGAGCACTTCAGTATGCTACCATAACACGACCTAATATAGCGTTCAGTGTTAACAAAGTTTCTCAATTTTTACAGGATCCCAAAGATGTTCAATGCAAAGCTGTAAAAATGATTCTCAGATACATAAAGGGATCAATTATTGTTGTACTAATACTTAAAGGAAGCAGAAATCTTAATGTCACTGGTTATTCAGATTCAGATTGGGCTACTGATCCAAATGACAGAAAATATGTCATTGGATATTGTGTATACATTGGTGAAAACTTAATATCATAGAGTTCTAAAAAGCAGTCAACAATATCAAAATCCAGTGCCGAAGCAGAATATAGAAGCATAGCCAGTATAGCTACAGAAATTACTTGGCTAGTTATTACTTAGAGAACTTCAACTATTCACAGATGCTAAAGCAACTATTTGGTGTGATAATCAAAGTTCTACTTACATGTCAAGCAATCCTATTCAACATGCTAGAACAAAACACATCGAAATAAACATTAATTTCGTTCGAGAACTAGTAAAAGAAGGAAAGCTGCAGTAAATTACATACCTTCCTATCATCAGTGTGCTGACATATTTACCAAGGCTTTATTTGCAAGCAATTTTCAAAGACTGGGCGATGAATTAAAGATTCGAGACTGCAATGACCTCAGATCTTCAATTGTTACGTCACAGTCCACTAATCTTTGCTCAGCAGACTCGAATTGATGCAAATCTATTTCAAATAAAGCTGAAGACTACAACACGAAGAATCCAAGCTTTACAACCACTTTCAGAGGAGATAAAACCGTATAGTTCAAGGTTGTCTTCAGCTTGCAAAAAGGAGCAAAAACTTAGATGTGTATTTCATTTCAAAGTCGTCGTTTTTCTCACTAACAATTTAATGTTCGAATAACCCTAACACTAGAATTGAGAGGGGCTGATAAAAATGAGTAAAACGGCAACAAAAAGATGTTAAAGAGGATAGTATATATGCGGGTTTTATTTTCTTACTGTATAGTTATTGCTTCGATATATAAATGGGCTTAGCCCACTATGTCCAGAAATGTATAAATATTACATCACTATACAAACTTTTGATAATATCGTATCATTTTACTTCTTACACTTAGTCATGTATCATTCATTACAAGCAATAAAATTCTCTGAAATCTTTCTTCTTTAATTCTTCTTTACTCTGTCAAATCTGCTGCAAGTTCTTCAATACTTTAACTTTACTTTGGAGCATTGTAAAACCAAAATAGGATATTTGGCATATGCAGGTTTTGATGTTGTCCATTGCACTAATTTACTTTTCAATATTACTGCACTCACTTTTCTCATTGTGGATGTCGAAGAATATCTTAAGAGTTATATTTTGAGGTTGATTCTTCTTCACGTTAATTTGACATGATTTGGTAATTGATATTTGTATGGAGAAGTAGTAAGATTAAAACCTGTGTGTATTATGTAGTAAGTTTACATTCATGAATATTTTATCAATATGGAATACGAAAATACAAACACTATTCGCTAATATTATTGATAATTTTTTGTTTGCGTGTGTATACAACCATGATTGGGCCGTAGGCGGATAATTTATTTAAAAACAAATGAAACATATTTAACATGGTTTTTTTTTTTTTGAAAATTAGTTAATATGTCGACAAGATAGTCCGGGTAGGCCTCGAACTTCTAACCTCTTACCAAGTAGGAACACGTCTTTTCAATTTTCCACACTATGTTGGCCACAAGGAATTTTGCTTGGTTGAAAATGAAAGTTATGTTTTGCATGTGTTATTTATTGCTTATCCATCAAGTGGATGTTATACATGTGAACTGGCATATATTGAAGTTTACGAGGGTCAAGTTTATTTTATTTTTATGCAAAGAATTATTTAATTTAATTTTTTTAGTTGCTAAAAAATAATGGTCATACAGTATCTAGAATAGAAAGTCTTCACAAAAGTGATTTGGTTGGAGAGATTATGTATGAGAATTTCAATACATTAAAAGATCAGGTCAATGCTATATCTTAGAAACTGAGGAGTTATAGTATGATCTAATTATTAGTATGGACAAAGTATTCACGCACTCCATGGTTTCACTTTCGAAGGAAAATGTAAAAGTGATTAGAGAAAGAACGTTTCAAGTACAAACAAATATCTACTTGAAGAGGACATATGAAGCAATGCATTAATTTAGTAAAATAAAAGGTCAGCGTTAATAACAGCAAGGCGATTTGTTATGTGGCCAAAAATAATAAGCCTCAAATACTCAAATGTCTAATGCTCTAAGACGCTTATTTGTTGCAATTTTAGTATATTGCGAACCATTCTCGGTTCGTAAATTATGGGATGAGTTCTTGCCTTTTTTATCTAAATATTACCATTTACCATCTTCTTCTAAAGAAACTAATACATTTTTAATAACCAAGTGTCTCTTTGACCTTCACACTCTTTTACAGCAATATAATAAAACAATTCTTGATTATGATTTGCCATGTATCACTACAAACACATTGAATGACTACATCACTTCAACACTTACTTCTCATGAGCAATCTATATATATACTATTAACTAACCTTGAATCCATCCACAGTCTCACTACAAAACAAAAACATGCATTTGATGAAATCTTGCTTTTGGTAACCAACAAGAAAAACTCAATTTTTTCATTGACGGTTTGAGGGTACTGGAAAAATGTAACAGCCCGTATTTTACGTAACGGAGGTTCGTTAAAGATTTTTATTTTATTCCCTGAGGGTTGGATCATTCTCGTCTTTTGATATGTTGCTTATGGGGATGTGAGACATGTCCGTAATTTTTACCGATTTTGTTTGTGACCATTTTGCCCCTATCAGCCTTGTACATGGCATAACTTTTGACTCAGGTCGAATTAGAGAGTGAGACCTGTACCATTGGAAAGAAATTGATGATTGTCTTTCCATAGAATGGTTACATTAAAGATTTGGCTAAGCAGTTTGGGAGGAATCGCTATTTTAAGATTTTTCAATTGGTTATTCAGGTTTGGAAAGCCACAATGGGTTGATTTGGGAAGACCCATTAGTGGGCAAATGGAAGGGTATAAATAAGGGGTAAGGGATATGGGAAATGGTTTTAGTTTTCCATTCTTTCATGTGGTGCCTTGTGTTCCTCCTTCCTCTAACACCTTTCCACCATTAAAAATCATAATCCAAGAAGGGAAATCATAGATTTATACCACTGGAGGCAAGATCTACATCAATTGAGGCAAGGATTCATTGGATTAAGGTGTTTGGTGTGAAGTGCTTGTTGTCTGGATTCATTTTCCTTTGATTTTTGCTTGTTTGGGAGAATCGGTGAGTGATATGCATCTATCACATGGATTCAATAAAGTATATGAGTGTTTGTGCATTTTTTCCCTCAAATTCAATAGTTTTCCATAGATCTATGCATTGATAAGTCCGTTTTCATATAAATCACCCTATGATCTGATTTAGCAAGTTTAGATAAGTAATTTCTATGATATTTCATGTGAATGTGCAAGTTAAATCCATGATTTTGTTCATATGTACACTTGTGGTGATTTTGGTGAATTTTACATAATTATTGATGGAATTGACATATTGGTGATGTTATTGATTACATATCATGATTGTGGTCATATTGGATGAATTGGATGGATTAGTTTCGTTGAATGTACGTTTGGCGAAGTTTTGGTCAGAATCGGAGCTAAAATGGAGATGCGTAGGTTTCGGGTCGAGCAAGGCCTGGTTGATCATGGCGGGTCGGTCAAAGCTGGGTCGGTCGGGCCAAAAATCATGTTATGGAGAACAGGCCAGTTGGGTCGAGCGAGCCAAGTACAAGGTTGGGTCGGTCGCACCTGAGTGGGTCAGGTCGAGCAGTATCTTGGGTCAAGCGAGCAATTGGGTCGGTTGAGTAGTGATGCACGGGGTCTAGCAAGCAATTGGGTCGGTCTGGGGATTGTTACACTGGTTCGCTCCCAAGTGTTGGAGTGGGTCGACCATAGTGAAGGGGTCAAGCAGGGTCGGTCGAGCAAGGTTGGTCGAGCAGGGTCGGTCGGTCATGCAGAACAGGGTCATTTTTGAAAATTTTATTTTCGGGTACGATCCAGATTTGAGCCAAGGGTCATAGTGGTGGGGGCATCCCCTCGAACCCTAGCCGTAGTGCAGTGATGTAATTTGGCTCGGTGATGGTGTGACTTCGAAGTAAATTCAAGTAGGAAGGTTCGAAGTATTGAATGTGTTCATTGATCAGTGTAGAACAACGAATGAGATGACAACTCAAGGGTCGTGAGTTGGTGGATAATGGTTGCTTGAGAAGGTTGTTTGAGCTATGAAAAGTTGTTGGGTTGGATGACTAGAGATGTGAAGGCCGAGAAATTATCGTTGTCGTAAGCTCTAGCAGGCTCGAAGCAGGGGTACACTAGAGACGTCTGAAAGACCGGTTGTAGGTCGAGTACCCTGGGTCTTGTAGAAAGGCCTAGTTATCAAGGTTGGACATATGGAGTTTATGCTAGAACTGGGCTTACCATTAGCCCTTGACATATGGCAAGGTTGGCCGTCATACGATTAAAAATGGTTTCGAAGCAGGATTGGCGGTGATAGCCAGAGTCTGCCATAGTTGATTAGTTGCCTTGTTTGAACCGTCTCATGTGGAATGCCCAACGTCGAAGGAGATGTTCCTTGGGTGCTTGTCTGATATCGGTTTAGGCCTCTGGGCTTGTGCTTGAGGGATGTCAAATTCGATTAGGATGGTTTACATGAGATATATTTAATTTGGATGTTATGAGTTCTTATCATGATTATGTGAGTGTTCTAGTTTCCATGGATGAATGGTTGAGTTGTTTATCGTAAAGGTTATCACTGTCTGATGTAGGGAAGATTGGGTTGAGTTCTTCTCTAGTGTTGTGGGTAGATTAGTATGTTTATCTATCCATTCTCACGTACCTTTATTGTTGAAGTTTGTTAGTTGTTTTATATCTCACTAAGACTGTTGTCTGACTCAAGGTTTTATGTCTCCTATTATTACCTTGGGTTGTTCATCGGGTTGTGGATGGGCAGACTAAGTAGCAGGTGACAGCTGATTAGTAAGGACAACGCTGTTGTGCGAGGGAGAGCTGGAGGCTTACTTACCAGTTTTATTACTATCTAGTATTTCTATTTCCGTTGTTTGAGTGCTCTGTGAGGGTTGTAGTGAGGCCTTATGTACAAACTTTAGTATTAGTTGGATAATCTTTCAAGATGTTAAGAAAGTTTCAAAAGTTTGTTATATGATGCTTCACCACTATTACCTGTTGTATATGTTCTATTATATTTTATTCTTGCGCAGTGAGTTTTACGACAGGTTCCGATGTTGTTTACCTACTCAGATGATCGTCCATAGCTGCCAGACACACCTTTCAGCGCATCATTCCTCTTGTTTAGTGCAGGGATTATGGGCGGTCGTCACAAAAAACATATTTATACAAAGCAATTTTAGCATACTTATGAAGTAAAGGTCTTATAGCACTAGCAGTTACCACTTCAGGAATTGCTTCTATTGCTATGCCAGGTGGTAGAACTGCACATTCTCTTCATAAAATCCCTATAAACTTATATTCTTCTTCCATTTGTTATATTACTAAGCAATCTTATACTGCAAAAACTTTTATGCGCGGCAACTGTTATACTATGGGACGAAGCTACTATGGCTCATCGTCATGCATTTAAGGCTTTAGACAGATCGTTAAGAGACTTGACTGCTATCAATGTCCCATTCGAAGGAAAAACCATTATACTAGGATGTGGTTTTTGTAAAGTTTAACCTATTGTTCCTTCTGGAATAAGAGCGCGCGCAAACTACTAATGCATGCGTAGAGTGTTCTTATTTATGGTCAAATGTAACAGTGTTCCATTTGACAAAAAAATATGCGTGCAAGAAATGATCAGTAATACGCTGAATTTCTTTTACGTGTAGGCAATAAGATCGAACCCTATGTCCAAAAAGATTTTCTTAAACTACCTGCTGCTATTGTTAAACCTTCGGACAGTACAAATCCCTTATACTCTTTAATAGATGATATCTTCCCTCGATTTGATGATAATTTCAATGATATAACTTATACTATGAACATAACAATATTAGCAACAAGAAATGATACTGCAGCTGAGATTAATAATGCAATAATAAATATGTTTCTAGGTGATGAACATTCTTTTGACAAACAGGAGGACGATATATCTCATTTATATCAACCCGAGTTCTTAAATTTCATTACAACAAGTGGTCTCCCACCTCATAAATTAGTACTTAAATTAGGATCTCCAATTATGCTACTGCAGAACCTGGACCCAAAAATTGGATTATGTAATGAAATGAAATTAATATGTCATGCCTTCCATAGAAGCCTCGTAAACGCTGAAGTTGCAATAAGACATTTTCGTGGTACACGAGTTTTCATTCCACGTATACCATTAAGATCTTCTGAAAATATGAAGCTTCCTTTCAAGTTAATTCACAAACTATTCCCAATTAGACTAGCTTTTGCTCTTATAATTGACAAATCATAAGGACAAACCATTCCAAACGTCGGAATAGATCTGCCTAAATATGTGTTTACCCATGGTCAGTTATATGTTGCTTTAGCACGAGGAATTTCTTCAAGTAATACAAAGATTTTAATTACAAATGGAAAATTCAACGACATCAAGGTACTCACACTAGAAATGTTATCTTCCAGGGTGTTTTATCTACATGTTCTCAAATTATAAACTAACTTATATATAATATTCAACATAACATTTTGTTACTACTTTTCACACTTTTCTCCTACTACAATATGGTTAATGTGTACCTTCATGTTTTTTTTATAGTTTTTACCTTTTACTGCCTTCACCTACGACCCAACTACCATACCATTCTTTATTGCAATTACATTTTTTACATTCACATACGTTTCAATCGTAGCTGCCTTTTTATAACCTATCACCACATACTAAAAAAACCTTTTTAACTCCACCATCTTTAAGTTATGTTAGAACATTTTGTGAATTTATTAAAAATAAAAACAAATACAAATTGAGCCGTTGTAAGTTAATAATGGTAACATATTTTGTGCCACTATTATTTTGAGATGTTGTAGTTTTATTACAAACCACATATTTATGAGCTATTAATGTATAGAGGCGTTGGAAGCTATAAACGGTATTATATTTTGTATCAGTAATTTTCTTTTTTGAGCTGTTACATTTACATAATAGTTATATATATACACACATGCTTGTATTCGATTGAGCTGTTACAGAATATAAATGGCATTAACATGTTACCATAAATGATAACAATTTTAATACATTTACTATCTTTTCTTATTTTTGGAATATATACAATTTACATTGTATAAGTTATAATATTTTGCCTATTTCTTTATTCTAATACGTGGTATTAAAATATTGCCATGAGTGATAATAAGTTAATATTTATTAACATTCATATCTTTTGAAATGTATGCAACTTACATGTTAAAAATCGAAAAAAAATGATTGTTTCTTTTATTTAATATGGCATTAAGTGCGGTTCAATTTTCCTCGCACTAACATAGCTACCATTTCTTCTATAGAAATTGGTCATAGATAAGGAAAATACAGAAAACAGAATATAGAAGAAAAACCCTCTCTCTTCTTCTTCCTCAGAAAGAAAAAAAATATTTTTTTTCTATCTTCTCCTCCACCATTCTTTTACAAAATAGATAAAAAAAAATTGACCAGTATTATTTTAGAGTGAAAACAGAATCGATTAATATGTGCAAATGATCCGATATAGAAAGAAAAAACAAGGAAGAGACTATTTTATCCAAGAGGCAGCGGCGAACAGTACGACCTACTTTGCACCTTGAGTAGATCGCCGAAACGTCTTCAAGAAAGTGGCCTAGTTCATGACTCCTTCAAATCATTGTTTCCAATAATTTGAAGACATTACCAGAAAACAATGGCGTTAACTGCAAATCTCGACGATGCTGCTCCATCATTCAAGTTTCAACTTTCAATAGTCAATAGAGATGCATCACATGAGCTTTGAAATAGCTTTTGAGATCATCCCCAAAAGTATGGCTTGAACAATTTTAGATTGCTATTATAATTGACAAACTAGTGCCGGTTTGGAAAGAATTTGTCTATTACTATTTTGGATTTTGCATTATTTTGGTAATTGAAAAAACAATTAAGAAACTTTTGGAAAACAATAGTAAATCTTGTAAGTCCTAAAATTGATTTTGAATTGAATAAATTTTTTCTAAGAATGATTAGGATTAAGAAAACAATATAATTATAATTATATTGTTAACTAGAGATTATAATTTTATATTTCGTTCATGTTAAGCTAAAATAATTGTTTTAGAAAACCAATTGAAAGTGATTGTATGATTTATTAAGGTGCAAATTAACAATTTACAAATCTATGAAATTTGTAAAAGGAAAACTTTTATAGGAAGCATATGTTTAGAAATTTGCCCTTCTTGCTTAGAGAATTTTAAATGAGGCAATAAATTTTTGTAACTGAATATCTAATTGCATGATAAATATTATTAAACAACATTTAATAATATAGTAAATGAGATAGTAATCACATTTGATGGGTCATAAACATTATAGTAAAATTCAGTCAGTGAATTTAAAGTTGTGATAGACTTTAAATATTGGTATAAGATTAGCTATTTACTTTTGATCATATGTGATGATTATGAAAATTACTTTTTATTAGAGAATTTGAATTTAAGATTTATTTCATATGAGCCAATTGAAGTAATGAGTTTTATTTACATATACACAAAATCAGTATCATATTACAATTATTGATGATTATTCCAATGTTGCTATTTACAACTTATGAACAATAATAATTGAAGGGAATAATTTTTTGAAATTGTCATTAGAATAAGCACTAATTGAATGCAAATTTTGAAGATGTCTCTAATAAAAGTTGACAATAAATGCAAATTTAGAAAATGTTATTTGAAATAACATTAATTGAGTGACATTTATTTAACAATAAATGCATATATTTTAAGATGTCATTAAATGACAATTATTGAATAAATAATGAACATTCATTAAGTAGTCATGTAATCAAATGACATTGGTTGATTGTATAGATGGAGAACATTTATTGTATAATAAATTAGTATCTTTGGAAATAAATAACATTGATCGAGTGTATAAGTAAATAAAATTGATTGAATAATCATATGTATATTTTTGTTATGAAATCAAAGAAAAAAGATAATATTCTATGATCTAATACATACACTGTTGAAGAATCATATAGTGTGGTTTTTAGTTTGAATAAAACTGTGGGGGTTGCTTTCAACTATTCGAGAATAACATTTATTTAGGTATTTATTTGACTTGCTACTTTCCATGCTTTTGTAACGCTCTAAATAGATGTTAATTTTTCTTAATGATGGATCTAGAAGAATAAAAAACAGGAAAAAGATCTTGGCTTATATTTTGTGCTTTTACTATCGAGGTGAATCCCCTGAAACCTCCAAGAGGCCTATCTTACTTAGATGCCAATTCTTTGGCAAGGAGCTATAAATGATGAGTTGGATTCTTTGGAATCTAATAAGACTTGACACTTAGTAAATTTACCACTTGGTGTAAACTTAGAAAATAAATGAGTGCTTTAAAAGAAAAGAAAATATGATGACACAGTTGATAAATATGTAGCCTATTTAATAACTAAATGATGTAAACAAAGACATAATATAGACTTTGTTGGCACGCTTCACCTGTAATTGGAATTACATCCATTCGAGCATTAACTTCACTTGCATATACTAATAATTTTAAAATGGATGTTAAAATTGCATTCTTAAATGGCGAATTGGAACGCTAAATTTATATGGGCTAATTTAAATAATTTATAGTTCATGGTCAAGAACATAAAATTTACAAATTAGATAAATCATTATATGGTTTAAAACAAATGCCTAAGAAATGGCATGAAAATTTTGATAACTTAATAATCTCACATGGATTAAAAGTTAATGAAAGTGACAAATGCATTTATTATAAATTTGAAAATGACATTTCTACTATCATATGTCTATATGTAGATGACCTACTCATTTTTGGGTCAAACATTCTTGCTATAAACATTATTAAATCCTTACTAAGTGTCAACATCGATATGAAATATCTAAATAAGGTGAATGTAATCCATGGTATTAAGATTACTAGGTCCGGAAAGGGACTTTCTTTGTATCAATAAGATTCTAAAGAAATACAATTACTTGGCTGTAAACCTACAGGTGTACCACATGATCCTAGTGTAAAATTATTAAAAAAACACTGGTAAAAGCGTGTTGTATATAACATTGTTGTATACACAATTATATGATATTTGTTTGATGATAACAACCAAATATATATTATTATAAATGTGTTTGTACTGTACTGTTTCATATATACATCACAGACAGGAATATAATATCTATATTTAAACAGAATACTATTGTACACGAATTTAAATATTCAAAGAGTATTTTATTTATATATATTATTTTATTTCAATATTTGAAACAGTACAGATTTACAACTCCACTATTTGTACAACACACTGTAATTCACTGAAATACATTTCATTTCACATTCAAATTCATACAAAGCTCCTCACTACAGAAACTCGATTATACAATCATTCACTCAGTTTACATTTCAATGTACAGACACTTTAATTGACACTGACACATTGACTCATTACTGTCTTCAATCTTTTGTCTTCACACCATTTTCACTGTCAGTCCAGTCATCATTTACTTACCTGTCACATGAAACACACATACACACACAGAGTACACTGCAATAGGAATAAAATTGAATACATGAGAATAAAAGTTTTAATTTTAAAATTTTATTTGTCTCAGTTTTCTGGTGTATTTCTCATCAATTTTCATGACTTGATCTGATTTCTATATATTTTTTATATGCACTGATCAGCCTCAGCATACTACACATGTTTGTTGATCAGAACCAGTTGATTCTGAACAGCCACAACATAGTGTAGCAGTCTGCTGATATATATTTGAATAGACACGTATATATATATATACATATATACGTGTATATATACATGGTCAAGACAACAATCATATGAAGCATCTGCAATGTTAAGTCAGCATGAATCATGCAGCAAGTCGAAGCAACAACAAAGTGTAGCTTTTGGCACAAACTAGTCGAGCAAGAGGATTCAAATGTGTAAATGCAAAATCAAGGTTTAGTTTCAAATGGTCGATACAAGTGTCAAGGTTTAGTGTGACGAACCCAAACCCCCGTACAATGGTGGTAAGGGTAATCTTTGCAATATAACACATAAACAGTAATAGCAGAACAGAAATAAATAAATGCACCGGATAATGTACAAATAATACACAAGACAAACATAATCATCAGAGTTACACAGTATACAGGATCATACTTAGTACAATTATAGTTCAGCTTTACATAAAATTTCTACAGCGGAACCATAACATAATATGTACAACAGGAGCTAAACAGCATAAAAAGAGATAAATGATAGAATCCATGTTCAGCTCCAACTATCCAGAAAGAGCCTGCTAAACCTGAATACAAGGCTGCCCGTGTAGAAATAGGGGCACCCAAGTTTGCAAGTGAAACAAACTACGAGTCAGTCATGGGACTTGTATAAGAAATCTACTTAACTGGTTAACCAATAATAACAAGCCAAATCATAGGACCACGCCACTTTCGCGGAACGGGTTTACTCCATTGGATTGCCAGTGCTTTAAAACAAGTAAATCTTTTAAACATCGCAATGCTTTTTATAAAAATGAATCCATTATAAGACTCAGTTCCCATCACACAATGCAACGCAAACCAGAGGATAGAGTTTTACCTTATAATGGCCAAAATATGCTTGATACGAGCAAAACAAATCATTTGATATTATTGTTAGTGTTTATATGTTTCAAAAACAATTTCAATCATATATATCAATCATAGACGGCATTAATGCCCCATACCACTATGTCGCCATATATAGGTATACAATCAAAACCGCACGATGTCCTATTTGGAAATTGGATTTCCATCATGAACCGAGGCAAAAGATAGTCCTTACCGAATTCGAGACTGTCTAGCCCGAGTCTCAGGCAAGTACTCAGTCAAGCCTTTAGATCGTCAGGGCCGGTCCACCAATGTGGATTAGAATGCCTGAACACTGCGTTTCCCCTCCCTTTGGGGAGTAAATGAGTCCTATGACTCCATTGGCTCCACATAGTCACCGATATATCCGAGCCGCCTCGCAATCCAACAACCACACAGGTGAAAATAATATAAATGTCAGGGCTGGTAGGTCACTAACACCACCCTAGCTAAAAGGAAACGCATGTCCTCCCTGAGGTCCTCTCCCGTTTCCAGTTCATACCGGGGTGTGAGGCTCGTGAATAAACATTATACATAAAGCTATGCCACACAGGCAGTGCTTTGATCATCAACCACAAGACTTTGCTTTTCAACAAAAGCCTTGATCATTTGCAACTTAGGCATGCCACATAGGCAGTTCACTCCATGCGACTGATTTCTATTGATATATAACCTCTAAGCTCGTGCATCTCAGAGAAGGGCGTTAAACAAGAGAATAAATTCTCCGCCGCCAAACAGATATATATTTAATAGAGATCAATCAGCACAGAACAAAATCCAATTGTTTGCTCCAAATCTAGGATCAAACACCAAAGGTGTAAAAGCTACACTTCACCTATTCGGTAAGAATATGGAACCGCGAAATCGCAAGATAAACGAATAAAAGCAAGTAAAAACACAAAGGAATTTTATAGTGGTTCGATTCTATAAGAATCTACGTCCACTTTCAATCCATTCTTATTATGATATTCAAGCTTACAACATATGAATTTACCTACATTACAATAATTTATCTCTTTTAAACTTTCTCATGATCTAATTTCACTTGAATTTAGTGAAGAAAATGAAGAGATCTTTTAGCTTTGTGATGAATCTTCAACCACTTGTGTGCTTTGACCTTTTTTCATGATCTTCATAGATTTCATAGTGAATTAGCATTTGATTTAAACTTTGGAGAGGATTAAAGATCACTTGAATGATGTTTGAGAGGTTTATCTTGTATCTTGAATGAGATTGAAGGAGTTTAGATCCAATTATGGAGAGCTCTCATGATCATTGATTTGGATTTGATCATCATGAAGTTAGAAAAGTGTTGTTGAATCCATGGAAGCCATTAGAGAAGTTGTAAACAGGTCTTCCATTTGGTAGAGTCTCCCCCTTGGAATGAATTTTTCGTCTCCACCTTTGAGTGTGAAACAGGGGGGTATTTATAGATGGTATTGGTGAGGAGTGGCATAATGGTAAATTGGAAGGCACGGCTCTCATCAAGCACTTAACAGCTAGCATCAGGCATGCGGCATGGTGCTCTTCGATATGAGTCTCGCGACATGCTTTGCGCGACATGAATTTATGCGGAAAGACTACTTGTGGCATGATTCAAATACAAATAACGCGGCTTCATTACATCGTGGGAGCCTGCTACTTGTATCCCTGACTGACATGACAGCATGTCGTGTGAGGAAAACTACCCCAATGGCATGAAGAAATTCGTTGGGTGTGTCTACAGCGCATAATTCAATCTTTCGGCCAATGAATGCCAACTGGAACCATCCCATATTACAAAGCTTTTCCTCATATTTGATCTCCACGTAGCACTTATGTACAGCGACCTGATATGAGATACTGGAACACTACCTTTTCATTAAAGTTGAATTTGTACAGTTTTCCACAGCATGGGATATGCTTCAGTATTATATATTGCGACATGAGTTATCCCAAACGGCATGGATACTTGCGGATTGGTTTGATAGTAGGAACGATTTGCTTTAAATCATGCGGACGGTATGATATCCTCTTAGTCCACGTGTCCTTCTGCATACATCCCTTTATACCCACGACATGCTTAATACATTCTAACACTCATTACGCCACACACCCTTGTTCCTGGCATGCGACATAATGTATTTACAACATGACGTGGCACTATTATCAATATATACCATCAGTAATATAATGGCTCGCTTAATGACTAGTCTGATACTTATATACTTAGTTGGTTATCCTCCCTTTTTCATTTGGGGATGCCAAGTTGGATCCCCTCCAACGACATGGAGCCTGCGGATTAAGCTATCACGACATGAGTACGGGGGATCAGATATTCCCTCGGTATGAACGACATAGTGTGTCTGACATGAATATATAATGGACGACATGAGATACATTTGACCTAGACGCTATGACTTTTGTATATCAACAATTGAAACGGCATGGTCCACCGATATGTATGGACATATGGTCATGACTTCGTGTGTGTCAACAAATTGAATGCTCGTGTCGCTGTGACCTGAGCAATAACGTTGTGAACTGGCTTGGACTGATGCGACATGGATTGCACGGTATGATGGTATTTTAGTGTCAAGAGGATCTTAACGACTTAAATCGTGTCGTACTGCCGACATATGGTATACCAGTGCTGCGACATGCGCCAGGGGCTTGATGTTGTGGTGCACGACATGACCGTATTTGTTGACGCGGCATGGCTTGCCTAGCGATGACTCATCACGATATGGCTCCAGGTCGTGGATAATGAAATATCACTAAGTCGCGGTGAACGGCTTGACTCAATGTCGCGCTGACGGTCTTGCACCAAGTCATGTGAACGACTTTGAGTCATGTCGCCAAAGCGTGTTTGGCGAAGCCGCCTGGTCCATTGTTCATTATGTCGCTGCCGTATTCTCTCTGAGCCGTGTCAAACGAACGGTGTTAACATTTGCTCTTCGAAGCTTGTATTTTTTGCTTGCGAGAAATGCGGCTTCAAAGTAAACATAATTTGTATTGAGATCATGTCGTAGCTTTTTGTTTGTTGTGGCAAATCATGCTTTGACACTTTGATTTGTTGAACCCCAATGATCCCAGCATGGAACTTGTTGATTGGATATGCCCCGCGCCACCTGCTTTGTAATGAAAACAAGCACTTGCAGGATTTTGGACTTATACTTCACCATCGACTGTCCGCATCGATAATGGGTTAATTTAATCATTAAAGAATGACCTATATGAACTTTTATTTTTGAACTGAATAGAGCGTTTGCACAAAATTGTTTTACTCAATGGTTTATAACTCATCAGGTGTTATCTGCACAAATACGATATTCTAATTCAAATTTGCAATAATGCCCAAAATCAACTAGTTGACCGAAGTCGACTGTGGATTTTGAACATCATTGTTTTAGCAACTTATATAGTGATATACAATATTGGAAAACACGTATCTGTGATTTATTATCTGCTCCTTCTTGGAGAAGTTCCAGATCTTCGTGCCCTTATCTGGGAGGTATTTGTCCTTTATTATGGGATAGATTTTTATGGTTTAGTGTTTGCGTGCTTTGTGGGCCAGTTCTGGCATCGGAAGCTTTATTGGGTGCCTCAATCTGCCTTTTATCATGTGCAAACTTCGAGTTGAACTCAACATAATTTATTTATTTCTAATGTAACTGATCACCCATAATCTGTTTTTAGAAGCTACACGCTTCCAATTTGAAGAAGTTGAGTCTTTTGATAGCTTGAGGAGGTCAAATCAGATGATTTTGATGTACAGATCATGGTTTTGATGTGCATTCTCAAGCCTCGTCGAACTATTAATCCGCAATACGTGCTATGGAATTTGCAGTGTTCGTTGATATTGAGTTGCAGTAACTTGGTTGGTCTTGGAAATCTTAGTTTGAATTTGCACATGACGTTTGAACAAGTCGATGATACACACTGGCTTCGTATGTATCTTTTGCCCTACTCCGATGAACAGTGGTGCAACACTGGCTCAACTTCATTGGAGGACTTCCACCTAACAATTTGCCTGATGGGATTCTGAATTTGGCCTGCCCTATTCAATTATTAGCGATGCCCCAGTCGACATGACTCATGTTCTTTGCCAATCCTTTTAGGTGACCATAACCGCAGGATTTTTGGGGAACTGAGTAGCTTATGCGCATCGCTTAATAAGTTGTATTGAGTTGGCATTAGATTTTAAGCTTTGCTACATCCGTTGTGAGAGCCATGAATTTGAAGCTAGGTCTTTGAATTAAATGCCACGTAGAAACGAATCGCTTCTTGCATTATTTCTACATCAGCTTATACTGGCTTTTTTCCGTATTTCGGGATGCTTTGTTGTACACTGCAGCCTTGTGACACCGTTGTCTCTTCCAACCGTTTTTGATATTATAGATCATACCGGGCTAGACAAAACTTTGAATCTTTGCTTCACAACTGTTTGTCCCAGCGCATGATTATTGCTTATCCTTTATATACTTCATGATGATACCGTTGACAGATACTAGCTACAATTCCTAAAGAAACGACATCGCTCTATGGGACTTTGCATTTCAGCGTATTCGCTTTTTAAGCATTATTTATTTTTGGGTTTGAAGCAGAGTATCATCATGTTCTTTGGGTTACATGCGATTGGAGGTTTGTAGGCGAGGAAGCTTTTGTGTTGAAAGACTCTTAATTTGCCTGTGGCGAGGAAATTCTTTTTCACGAGAGATTTCTTGTAATCTATTTCGACTGATTTTTCGACCTTCTCTTCTTAATGAGGCTTGCAACTGGTCGTTGTTACCTAGCTGCATTTCCAATGTTGAATTTTACCAGCACAATGGACTTCGTCGACGTATCGAGTTATACCGATTTTGTCAGATTTTCCTGCATTTAGATTCTTACATTAGAAGCTTCTAATTTGTTGACGAAATCATTTTGCTTTTATCGACTTATTTCGAGCTTCTGAGAATGCCGATATATCCAGGAACCTGGTTTTATGCTTAAACCTTTTGAGGATGCTAATGAATAGAATAGGGACAAGATACTTCTTGTCACAAAAAGGTTCCTTTCTGAATACGTGCTACCTATATGCACTCAATCTTTTCCTTTTAGAGAATTCCTTTTGTGTCTCGCCCAATGTTTAAGGCATTAGATTCCTCGGTCTCTATCAAGGAAGTTGTATCGGAAAATTCCACCGGGAAGTTCCTGTTTTGAGAAAATGTTCAGATCCTTTTATACCCTTGGCTGTGACTTTCCTTTTGTAAGCGGAAGACGGTTATATTAATTGACCAAATTGAATGTGCTCAATGAGCTCAGAGAGCTGTTGAGAATAGATTAATTTGGGAGCAGTGAGTCAGTGCTAGTTTGCAAGAACATACTACTTCTCATGAGTTAGAAATTCCTTTTTTTGAAAGATGGAATAAATGGAACTTAAGAAAGAGAAAGAACAGGTTCTTTTAAACAAAACAACTACTAACCAATCTATGCTCAAGCTTAACCCGAAGCTGATGCAACCTTATTTAGATTTTTAAAAACTCAGTGTTATGGGACGAGGCAGTTTGCCATTTTTACAAAGTAGCTTCTTCATCACTTTGGCTGAAGCTTGGAAGTTAATTATTGACGTTCTTGAAGGTTATGTTAAGAACGCGCGTCAACCAACCACTGCTCCCCTAGTGAATCCTGAAAACTTTTGACAGTTCTATTGGTTCTTTCAGATGCAGGAAGAGGAGCTGAAGCTTTACCGATTGCTTTTTTATGCCTCATGCAACCTTTTGCTTATAATTTCCTTTGATCGGATATTGTGCGATTATCAACCTTCGCTTCTGGACTGTACAACCCATTCGATGATGTAGAAATGCTTCTGTTTTGCTGTAATTTAGCTTGTGTATTTCCATATGTTCGATTCTTTGCTGAGTATACGTCTTTTGGTTTCTGCAGTGTCGTGATGAGCTTGTGGTATGTTTTCCAAGCATTGATTTTTTCTCAATGTGGTGGTGTTGCCCCCGTGCCAAATCTCATCACAAGCTTAAAGGTTAAGCGTGTCCGACTATAATTGGAATCTCTTTACATGTGCTTTTGTCGTCATATTTGGGAATTCTTGGCTTGCTCATGATCCAAGGACTCCTGGTTTAATCAATCCGACTCTTGCCTTTCAACAGGGAGGAATTTTTGTTTTTATATATTCAATTATGTTTCTCGCTAATCTGGCAGTCCAAACACTTTGGAGACTAAATTTGAATATGTGCCTCCAGGGAGGTCTTGGTTTCCGTGCCTCCGAAGAGGTCTTTGTAAATCCGTTATTCGTTGTGACTGAATAATTCAGTCACTCGTAGAATTTGTCGGATGCCTTTGAGAAGGTCTTTGGGTCCGTCGCTAACCAAATTTGGAGGACCCGGCTTATGATCGGACACCCCGAAGAGGTTTTTGAGTCTGCCACTAACTGGATTTGGAAAACCCGGCATATGGTCGGACACCCCCGAAGAGGTTTTTGATCCGTCATTCGTTGAGTCTGAATAATTCAAACGCTTGTCGAACCTGTCGGATGCCCCCGAAGAGTTCTTTGATCCGTTGTTTGGTGAGTTTGATTAATTCAGACGCATGTTGAACTTGTCGGATGCCCCCGAAGAGGTCTTTGGGTCCGCCAGTAACTGAGTTTGGAAGACCCAGAATCAATAGCTGGATTTGGAAGATCCAACATCTGAGCGGATGCCTCCGAAGAGGTCTCTAGAATCCCTGTGTTTGTATCGCTATCCGGCCATGTATTAATAGCGTCGGCGATGAACCGGGCGCCCCTCGGGGAGGTCTTTGGTTTATACCCCGGTGTTTGTATCGCTATCCGGCCATGTATTAATGGCGTCGGCGATGAACCGGGTGCCCCTCGGGGAGGTCTTTGGTTTATACCCCGGTGTTTGTATCGCTATCCAGCCATATCTTAATGGCATCGGCGATGAACCGGGTGCCCCTCGGGGAGATCTTTGGTTTTTAGGGTCGCTTTGTTTCAAGGGGCGGACGCTAGTTCATTTATCGGATTTTCATCGTGATTTATTAGAACTAGGGCCCTAAACCTTGCAATTAAGAAGGTGCCCCTACGGTGAAACTTACAATTTGTTAGTAGTCGGAGAGTCACATCATTTGATTTCTCAATTCCTGGCGCCCCCTGTCTGTGGCCTTGTACTTCACACCTTCATATTTACTATGGACGGTGTTTGGGTATTAAGCAACGGATGCTTGAGCTATCCTTGTCAGGATGTGACGTAGCGGCCACCAGGTTTTATTTGGCTATGTATGTGCTTCCGCTCTTTTAGAGGATGGTAAGTAATGTCATATCGGCTAATCTTAATAGTCTGCTTTAATAATCTTCCCGAAGCATATGGGCGGAAGATGACTTGCTTTAGCGGTTGACCGGTAAGAACTTTGATAAAGTGGGCTTGGGAGTATGACCTTAGTTTCCCTGAGCCGATGACCAGACAATATGTTATCTTTTCCTACTTAGGATAGTTTAGCTTTGCCTTGGTAAGCTTTTTGTTAATGTAATATGCTAGCCATTGAACCATTTCTCGTAAAGATGCCCTTTCAATGACACTTACGGCCCTCTAGTTCGATTACGATGACACTTTCTCATTGTTTGACCCTTCGCTGTGAATGATGTTTTGAGTTTTGAGCAATGGGTGAATGAGTTACCCCAATCGGGATGCGCTTCAATAATCACCAGGCTCAGCTAGGTTCTCCCATTGACGAGATAGGGCTGATTTGAACCATCCGTGGTCCTGGTTTTATGATGGTATCCATGATTTGACCAGGCTCCTCCAATCTTGATATGGTATGTTGTGCCCTAGGAATCAGGTAGTTTTAGATTCTCCGGGGTTCGAGTGGGATATTTTCCCCACCTTCACAGCTGGATGTCGCTTTTTGGCAAGTTTCTCCATGTGCTGCCGCATGCTGTTGCAGTGTTCCATGAGGCAGACACTAGTTTTTAATTTGATGCTCGTTTTAACGAATGATCTTGGTTATAAAAACAGTGGCTTGGACCCTGCCACTCATGAAGCACTCCCTTTGATGGATAATCCAATAGACGGCATTTGAATTATCATGGTTTGTATGCATGGCGAGAATCACATGATTTTAGTAGTTCATGGTGGGGCAAGGTTCATTTAAGTAATATACCTGCAACATTTATTCGACCATTAGAGATTTTTTTTGTTTTAATTAAAATTTCACAAATATAAGATCGAAATAAGAGTGCATTAGTAACAAAGTTAATATCCTGTTACAATCCCTCCTTTTTACCATAGGAGGTTTACAATTGTAAGGGAATATATAAGTTTTCCCATAGGATACGAAGAGTGCATTATGCAGAGAAATGTCGCAATTGGTCACCGGGGCAGACTTTTAGAATCTAAACTTCCCCAACGGTTTTTAAAGTGTAGGTCTTTAAAGTTGCTTTTATTTCTGTGAGAATTGCTGAATCCACAGGGCTATCCTCCAGAGTATCCGAGCGACCTTTAACTCTCTTTCCGGTTCGCTTAGCTAAGCATGAACTGTTTGCCATGGTAGTGAGCTTTGGTGTTGCTACACTCCCTGGTCGAGTCTTGCTTCCTTGACTCGGTCGATTGGCGAGAGCGCTTTAGCATCCTTTGCTTTGGTAACCTATAGGTAGAATCGCCCTTTGAACTTTTTGGGTGGATCAGAGAACCGGTATATGGACTTATGCGGCGGCTTTGTGTACCATAGTGACGTTGCGCCCTTTAAGTAGAGAGGAAGGTATGTGCATCCCACCTCATGCTTTGCCTTAGCTGTATTCATTCGCCACTCATAATTGAATAGGAAGTAGTTAGGATCCACAAGGTCGTTATAATGAGGTAGGACAGGAGGAGTGAACTTCTTTGGACATTTTGTTTGAAGGACCTTTTTGGTAAATGGAAATTCTTTTAAGAGAGAAGTCCTATTTCTTTTTATTGCCACCGCGTGCTTGATTTTCCTTCATGTTCTGTTCATTCATGTCTGTGATATACTCTTTAGTGTTGTGCAGTCCTGCAGGGCCAATTTTCAATTTCTTTAATGGAACATTGCCTTGGCAATATGTCGTGGTTCAGAAATCGAGGAATTGCCCCATGTGTGGGATTAGCAACATTTCGAGTATTTCGATCAGAATGGTTTCTAACATGCGGATTGGTGCCTTTGACGTTGGCTTCCTCTTTGTCGTTTGTCCAACTTCCGATACCATCCATATCATTGTGATGATTTTGATCAGGAGCTATTGAATCCATATTCTCTTCAAGGTGGACATGAATCTTTTGGAGGAAGAGCGGGATTGGCTTGGGCATTTAGAGAAACATTCATTTTGTTTATGAGAGCCTGATTACCATCCGTTAGAGCTTTCATTTGAAGTTTCCATTTGAAATGAGAAAGATTTGGATGTCATTGAGCTGCTTAGTACATGGAGATGGCGACATGTCATCCTCGCAATTGAAGGCTGCTTGCGATAATGATGCAGGATGGAGAGAATGATTAGTCAAGGCGGACCCCATTCATCTTCGAACCAAACTTGAACCATGATGTCATGTTCTAAGGACCTGGTTCTAGGTTATACTAGACGATATAAATGATATTGGATTGAATCGTAGAACAATATGTTCTTCATTCTCAGGTCAGGTGATGGTGATTTGGCTTTGCAGTTCCATCTTTGGGATGTTGCTTTTTGAAAGCATAATGATGCATAAGTTGTAGATGGAATCCAAGCTGAAAGTATGCAAGCCGATCTATACCAATGTTGAGGTAAGCCTATGTCGATCTTGTCCAGGTGTAACTTGGTGCATTCCTGTTCAATTGACTTCAATCTTTTGACATTAGTTCGATGTTTATTTTATGAGATAATGCACAGTCTTTAGATGGCCAATTCGAAGGTGTGAACGGCATGATGCACCCACTACCTGGCTAGCCTAACGACTTGAGAATGTTCCACGTCTCGACATGGCATGCGCCATCACTTAGCAGACATGCTTTATACCAGAGCATCCTTAACACGTAATCGATATCCTAGCTTGTTAACTCGTGGTCCTATGCATGTTTCTTCTCTTTTCCATAACAATCTGGCTTGCCGTAATCGTTCCATCCTTTATTCTCATGTATTGTTCATTAATACACATAGCAATGTGCCATCACCCACTTGATACACAACATGGATATTCTATATGTAATCTGCTACATGATTCCACCATCCCATGGTTCATGTCGTATGGCCCATTTATACCCTCATACTGGTGATATGAATTTGTCCCTTTGTTTGCTTCCATGTCGTGTGACAGCCTCCTCAACATGTTGAGACGACATGGCCTTCCATATAATTGCTCATGGTAATCTCTACGTTTTAAGGCTCGTATCATGTTGTACGATCGACATGGAAGTTTGCGGGATGAGTCCACATTATGCTAATGACATGGTTGCATGTCAGTTCTTACGATCGTTTTGTATTACACCATACACACTTCGATATGACTTCGGAAGAATGATGATGCGGAACGACATTAACGTACTGACTATGCAATGACGCGGTTCCTCATATATTGATATCATGGCGCACTAAACAACATGGATGACCTATGCCATAAATAAGAGTGACGGGATATTGTAGTGCAATGAATGCATCAATACCATATCGTGCGATGTTTGGAATCATGTCGTACCATGGACTTGCACCATGTCGAGTCAACGACCTTTATCTCAAGTCATGTGACCATCTTTAAGTTGTGAACGACATGAATCATCCATAGACGACTTTATACTTTAGCGTCATTCAGCTCAGTGAACCCATCACACTTCCTGAGAGTTTGCATCTGCTTTATGGAAATGAATGGTTTAACAGTTTTACATTTCTAATAACACCACTAACTTTAGCTCATAGTCTCATGCTTTCGAAACGCGTAGTGTCAACATTGGTAATGAATACATTCTTTAATTATACTCTATGTAACAACAACTTCAAGTTATGTAATGTAACATCATGGTCTTCTCGGATTTTGCTATGATCTCGGACAAGGCCTTAAATTCGGAAGATAACTCGTCGTTTGGCCTAGTTCTTGGATTTGCGGAATCTATGGTAGAAGTAGGCTTAGAACTTCAATACGAAGGTAGGAGATGTGAACGCGGCCCCACGGTGGGCGCCAAATGTTTGCTCCAAATCTGGGATCAAACACCAAAGGTGTAAAAGCTACACTTCACCTATTCGGTAAGAATATGGAACCGCGAAATCGCAAGATAAACGAAAAGAAGCAAGTAAGAACACAAATGAATTTTATAGTGGTTCGACTCTATATGAATCTATGTCCACTTTCATTCCATTCTCATTATGATATTCAAGCTTAAAACATATGAATTTACCCACATTACAATCATTTCTCTCTTTTAAACTTTCTCATGATCTAATTTCACTTGAATTTGGTGAAGAAAATAAAGAGATCTTTTAGCTTTGTGATGAATCTTCAACCACTTGTGTGCTTTGATCATATTTCATGATCTTCATAGATTTCATAGTGAATTAGCATTTGATTTAAACTTTGGAGAGGATTAAGGATCTCTTGAATGATGTTTGAGAGGTTTATCTTGTATCTTGAATGAGATTGAAGGAGTTTAGATCCAATTGTGGAGAGCTCTCATGATCATTGATTTGGATTTGATCTTCATGAAGTTAGAAAAGTGTTGTTGAATCCATGGAAGCCATTAGAGAAGTTGTAAGCGGGTCTTCCATTTGGTAGAGTCTCCCCCTTGGAATGAATTTCTCGTCCCCCTTTGAGTGTGAAATAGGGGGTATTTATAGATGGTATTGGTGAGGAGTGGCATAATGGTAAATAGGAAGGCACAGCTCTCATCCCGCACTTCACAGCCAGCATCAGGCATGCGGCATGGTGCTCTTCAATATGAGTCTCGCGACATGCTTTGCGCGGCATGAATTTATGCGGAAAGACTACTTGCGGCATGATTCAAATACAAATAACGCGGCTTCATTACATCGTGGGAGCCTACTACTTGTATCCTTGACCGACATGGCAGCATGTCGTGTGAGGAAAACTACCCCAATGGAATGAAGTAATTCGTTGGGTGTGTCTACAGCGCATAATTCAATCTTTTGGCCGATGAATGCCAACTGGAACCATCCCATATTACAAAGCTATTCCTCATATTTGATCTCCACATATCACTTATGTAGAGCGACCTGATATGAGATACTGGAACACTACCTTTTCATTAAAGTTGAATTTGTACAGCTGTCCACGGCATGGGACATGCATCCGTATTATATATATTGCGACATGAGTTATCCCAAACTTCATGGATACTTGTGGATTGGTTTGATAGTAGGAACGACTTGCTTTAAATCATGCAGACGGTATGATATACTCTTAGTCCACGTGTCCTTCTGCATACATCCCTTTATACCCACGACACGCTTAATACATTCTAACACTCATTACGCAACACACCCTTGTTCCTGGCATGCGGCATAATGTATTAACAACATGACATGGCAGTATTATTAGTATGTACCATCAGTAATATAATGGCTCGCTTAATGAATAGTCTGATACGTATATACTTAGTTGGTTATCCTCCATTTTTCATTTGGAGATGCCATGTCGGATCCCCTCCAACGACATGGAGCCTGCGGCTTAAGCTATCACGACATGAGTATGGGGGATCAGATATTCCCTCGGTATGAACGACATAGTGTGTCCGACATGAATATATAATGGACGACATGAGATATATTTGACCTAGACGCCATGACTTTTGTATATCAACAATTGAAACGGCATGGTCCACCGATATGTATGGACATATGGTCATGACTTCGTGTGTATCAACGAATTGAATGCTCGTGTCGCTGTGACCTGAGCAATAACGTTGTGAACTGGCTTGGACTGATGAGCATGGATTGCACGGTAGGATGGTATTTTAGTGTCAGGAGGATCTTGATGACTTAAATCGTGTCGTACTGCCGACATACGGTATACCAGTGCTGCGACATGCGCCATGGGCTTGATGTTGTGGTGCACGACAAGACCGTATTTGTTGACGCGACATGGCTTGCCTGGCGATGACTCATCACGATATGGCTCCAGGTCGTGGATAACGAAATATCACTAAGTCGCGGTGAACGGCTTGACTCCATGTCGCGCTGACGGTCTTGCACCAAGTCGTGTGAACGACTTTGAGTCATGTCGCCAAAGCGTGTTTGGCGAAGCCGCCTGGTCCATTGTTAATTATGTCGCTGCCGTATTTTCTCTGAGCCGCATCAAACTAACGGTGTTAACACCAATGTTAGACACACAGTCCATTCACAAGTTCGTTCTGGGTCTGAACGAAACCGGAGGCACCTTATACCTCGCATATCCATCGATCTCCAAATACGTCTGGATGATCACCACTTATTATCTATATTTTGGGATGCCTCCCAATCAAGACATCAGTAATCACCCAACCAATGTGAAGATCTCCGGTCTTCAACCACCGTCTTCATCATCGACTTCTTATCGCCGATCAATTATTTGAAATGAGATTTAACTCGGCCTTTTCAAATAATTCACATATATTTAGAATTTAAATCAATTCATTTCAATGGTTAAATTATTCGACATCAATAATTCTGTTCTTAAATGTAATTTTCACGCCAAACACATTCAACCATCAAATATCCAATAAACCGGGTAAATTCGGTTTATTTCCATTCCATATCATTTATAATATTTTATAACGATTTATCGCTATTTTTATCCATTTAAAAATAGCCAATTCATTCAAATGACGCTTCAGGCCATAACGTGGTCGTGGCTGTTTTTCTTCAGATTTGATTTACACACATCTAAAAATCTAACCGTTGGATCTTCACAAATTTTATAATACTAGAAAGATCTTTTCAAAACAAATCCAATGGTTTCAGTTTTGGGAAAATTCGACGGTCGGATCTCCCGGTAAAATCGTTTGAAGTTACGATTTCAAAATACGAACTGCATCTTCGTTATTCAATTTAATTTAATTATATTTATATATATATATATATAATCGATTCTGGTATTGTTTTTCTTTAGATTTGAATTAAACATTCCAGACAATCCAACCGTTGGATCTTTACGTAGTCAGTGTCATTGGAAAGATATTTCCAAAGCGAACCCAACGATTTCGGTTTCGGGAAAATCCGATGGTCGGATCTCCCGCACTAATCGTTTGAAATCAAGGTTTCAAAATACGAACTGTAGCTTCGTTATTCGATTTAATTTAATTATATTTATATATATATAAATAATCCATTCTTCAATTTCAAAACCATATTTGCTTCATATATTTGATAAAAATGATATTTTTATCCAACAGATATTTATTTCAACACATCACTATTTTTAACAATTCATATATCTAATAAAAATGTGATTTTTATTGTAAAAAAATTTATTTCAAAACACGATTATTTTATATAGTTCATACATAAGGTAAAAATGTTATTTTTCTCTTTCAAAGAATTTATTCAACACATGAATTTCTATTCAACACATGAATTTGGTTTCAACACATGAATGTTTTATATAGTTTATATATATAATAAAAATGTGCTTTTTGTTGTTAAAACAAATTATTTTAAAACAAGAATAATTTATATAGTCTATATATGTGATAAAATATTATTTTTCCCTTTCAAAGAATTTATTCAACACATCAATTTCTATTCAACACATGAATTTCTATTCAGCATAGGAATGTAGTTTCAACACATGAATATGGTTTCAACACATGAAAATAATTCTAACACATGAATATTATTGAAAATTTCGGCAGCATAACGGCAGGGTAGTTAAAACCGGCACCGTCCCTAATACGGCTCCTCGCTCTACCTTAAAGCCTCGCAGCTTTTGACAATGGGGATTTCAATATCTAGTTTGTACGCAGACGAATTTTCCCATTTACTAATCCTATTGGAATTTCAACCACAATCAATCATTTCCAATCAACCATTCATGATATTCACCAAATTTATCATCAATCAATAATCCAAACAATATCACAACCAATATATATCGTCCATGGTCTGTGGATGAGGGGAGTGTGTGTGTATATGTACGTATATAACTAAATTTCGATTTCATTTCAATATCATTTCAATTCATTTCAACTCATATATCATTTTTTTACAACGCATATATAACTTATACATCGAACATACAACTTATACAATGCTTATACATGAGGTGTACAACGCTTATATAACTCATACATCGACTATATAATTTATACATCGTTGTTTCCATATCGTTTATAATTCAGAAATCTCACATTGGGTTCCACTCCTCCAAAAATTGTAGAAGGCTCAGAAAAATATCCAGTCTCTTCTAGAATGTAGAAGACGTCCGCACGAGTCCACCGTCTCTTGTTTCACTAGATTTCGATCACATTGCAAAAAGATATGATTTTTAGAATTTTGCAAATATAAATGTGGAAATCAGTTTAAATAATTAAACCCGTACCTCTCAGCAAAAGGTTCAAAACAAGGTTTTGATTTTGCGATCAAACGGTGTAGCTTGAAGAGGATCGGCCAGCACCACGTTGAAGCGCCAGGAGGGGCGCACCTGCGCCAGAAGTAGGGTGCAGATCGGTGACTCCACGCGTGAGCGGGAGCGGTTCAAAGCGCCAGACTTTGGCGAGGTGATTCGCGAGCTACAGGCCAAGAAAAAATCCAATCTTTATATGGATGTGAAGATCGTGAGGAGCACTACAAAATCCTCCAAAGGGCCATGGGTTTTTATTGAATGGATTAAGAGAAAAAGAAGAGAGAAGGTGAGAAGGTGGTTCCGTCATTCGCAGGAGGGGGGTTACGCGGTTTGATCTTGGAGAGAAAATGAAAACCATTGGCCTATTTTTTATTATTATTATATTTTTAAAATCTCAAAAATACCCCTTTCTCTAAACGAACTTTAATCCAAACCCAATGACTGTCGTCCCTAGCTAAATATCCCCATTCCGAACACAATGGGATATGTTTCGTAGGCCCATTCGACTGTTTCAGTCAGTTTTTCCTCAAATTAAAATATAAAACATTTAGTATTTGATTTGAACTTACATTTCAATTTGTCGAGGCCCCAAACTGATCCTAAAAATCCCAGAAAAATAAATCTAGCTATGTTTTGACGATACGGTCCCAACAAAACTAGTTTCATCGAATTCTGAGACCATTTGAAAATGGACATTTTCTGGTCGATCCAATTTAACTGAAATCAACCAAACACATTTTCCTTCGCCACGCTCACATATTAACTTCAAAAATTATGGAACTTGAAACCTAGCAATAATTTGACATCCCGGATCCAAAAAAAGTGGTTTCGTTTAATTCTAAGGTCATTTGGCAAAAGTCTATTTTCAAGGGCTATATAAACTCTATAGCGACCTTTCTGAAAATTCATTTGGCCATAACTTTTGATTCCCGCTATGAAACTTCGATTTTTCAGATTCGTTAAAATATATTCATAAACAAATATTTTTGGTTTCACTAAAATCCGTATTATTTTGCACTCGGTATAGTCAGTCAAAGTTCGAATTCAAATTTTGAAACTACCGCACCATTTCAAGCCTTGTTTATAATTAGAAATAAATATATTTATTTTCAAACGTCGATTCAAACATACTTTTCGTCGTTATTATTTAAAATAATTTATTTAAAATATTTAAAATCAACTAAAATAGCGAAATTAAAATTTTTAAACTGGTTCAGATTTTTTGGGTTGTTACAATCTCCCCCACTTAAAACTTTTCGTCCCCGAAAAGGAACGAAGTCGAAAGTTGTTTTACAAATCAACTCAACTTTCTTTCTGGCTTTCATTCTTCAACTTTTTAGTTTCTAAGAATTTTCAAATTCTTCAAAAATTTGGCTAACACCCTAAATTTTCGAAAAATTTCGCCATAACCTCCTTTGTACGGGGAGGGGTTTGGAAATTTATTGGGCCGTATTAGGTACCCAATAAATCTTAATAAGCATGCACATATTTATAGTGATATATTCCGGTGTCCACAGGGGAGTGTGTATAGATCATAACTCCAGAGAATAAATTCTTGTCACCCTATAAATGGTTTTTTGTGCCTTAATGACCAGAGAGACGTGTTTATTGTCATCTTCTGACCCATGTGGGGTTTTTGTTAGTCTTGCAATTTACTGTTACATTTTATATGGTCCATATCAGTCATCAGTTCAACCTGTAATATATAGTCATCGCCATACAAGCCTCTCGCTCGTATGGTAAATCTTCAACCTCGTCACACAAGCCCCAAATGCTTATGTGGTATATGATGAAGTATGCCTATCTTCAAGAAGTATGTCGTGTAGTGTAGTTCAAAATTAATTGTTACTATCCTATGGCGACATTTATTGTTACACACAGAACAACCAACACTCCGCATCCAATGGCATTCACAGGAGTTGATATAATAAATAAAATTGTGCATCCAACTCATTAAGGTTTACCTATTTGTCGGGCACGCAAATAAATTCTTTACTCAACAGCTAATCCATTTACTTGTTCAAACATACATAATGCACGTGTATATATTTCTACCTATTTTTAAATCAGTTCAATACTTGATTTAATAGCATAAATTTACTATCATTCTCTTATTGATTAAATTAACTATCATTCTAATAATTTGGTTAATCAAATTCATAATCACACAACACAAACAACAATCAATTTGTTTTTAACTTTTCCAAAAATATACTAATTAATTCATATACTCTTTTAAAATTATCATACCATATAATTAAAAATTATACATCCATGAAAAGAAAACAACAACAAAGTAGAGAACAAAATGGTAATGTAAAGTATGGTAAATGTACCTTGCACCAGAGTCAATCAGAGATATCCACCCTGCACTTAGGATAGGCTTTCTTAATGCTCTCCTCAGTTTCCCAAGTAAAATCTCGCGGATCTCCACTCCATTTCACTTTGACTGAGTGAACCTTCTTGTTCCTCAGCTCTTTGGTTTCTTTGCCGATAATCTTTAGCGGCTCTCTTCTCACAGCCAATTATGGAGTAATTTCTATATCCCATTGCGCTGCTTCTTCCACGATCAAGTTGGGATCATGCACATGCTTTCGAAGTTGAGATACGTGAAATACATTATGTACTCCAGACATCAATCTGGCAATTAAACTTTATAAGCGAGAGTTCCAATCCGTTCCAGAATAGGAAACGGACCAATAAATTTAGGCGCCAATTTCCCTGTTTTACCAAACCGGATTACTCCTCTCATCGTAGATACCTTCAAATACACGTGCTCGCCAACAGCGAAGGATAAATCTCTTCTTCTCTTATCTACATAGCTCTTCTGCTGGCTTTGAGCGGCTAGTAATCGTTTTTTAATGAAATCGACTTTATCCGCAGCTTCGCGAATCATATCTGGTCCTAATACAAGCCTATTACCAGGTTCAACCTAACAAACAAGAGATCGGCACGGTCAACCATACAATGCTTCGAATGGTGACATTGTCAGGCTCGCTTGGTAGTTGTTGTTGTATGAGAACTCAGCCAAATGCAAATGGTCTTCCCATGATCCACCAAAATCAAGAACACAAGACCGCAATAAATCTTCTAGTATACGATTCACCCTCTCAGTTTGACCATCTGTCTGAGGATGATAGGCGGTGCTTAGATTCAGCTTTGTCCCCATTTTTACTTGAAATGGCTCCCAGAATTTGCTAGTAAATATTGGATCTCTATCACTAACTATACTGATTGGTACTCCACGTAGCTTAACAATTTCTTTGAAATAAATTTTTGCTAAATTTTGAGCGGTTCTATTGGACCTGACAGGTATAAAATGGGCAGTCTTCGTGAAGCGTTCTATGACCAAATACTGTCATTTCCTTTCTTGGTTCTGGGCAAACCATCTATGAAGTCCATGGAAATATGTTCCCACTTCCAACCTGGAATGTCCAGCGGTTGCAACAATCTGGCAAGTTTCTGTTGGTCGTTTTTGACTAGTTGGCAAGTAGGACACTTGCTAACATATATTGAATCATCCCTTTTCATAGCCTTCCACCAGAATGTTCGCTTGAGATCGTTATACATTTTGCTCACACCTGGATGGATACTCAGCTTGGACTTGTGACATTCATCTAACACTTCTCTTTTGAGCTTGGGGATGTCGGGAACAAAAATCCTTCCTCTCAATCTCAGGATCCCATCGTTATCTAATTGAAAACCCGAGGGTTCGCCTTTCTAAATTTTTTTGATCATATCCTTAATAAAATTATCATCTTTCTGAAGAATAGATATTTTGTCAATCAAGGAAGTCGTAATAATAAAATTGGTGATTATTACATTCTTTCGACTTAGTGCATCGGCCACAACATTGGCTTTCCATGGAGTGTACAAAATCTCAAAATCGTATGCTGCAAGAAATTCTAGCCAACGTTGCTGCCTCAGATTCAAGTCTTTCTGGGTGAATAGGTACTTTAGCGACTGATGATCTGTATACAGTTCGAATTTCTCACCCAAAAGATAGTGCCTCCAGATTTTCAATGCAAATACGATGGCTAACAACTCAGTATCATGAGTAACGTAATTTTTCTCATGCGGTTTCAGCTGACGGCTAGCATAAGAAACCACTTGACCTCTTTGCATTTATACTTCACCAAGGCCTTCTCTAGAGGCATCTATCCAGACTTTCAAGTCATGATTGCCATCGATAATCATTAACACTGGATCAGTTGTTAATCTTAATTTTTGCTTCTGAAAAGCCTCCTCACATTTGGGAGTCCACTTGAATCTTGCGTGCTTCTTGGTAAGCTTTGTTAAGGAACTAGATATCTTCGAAAAATCTTTTACGAACTTCCGATAATAACTAGCCAATCCAAGAAAACTTCGGACTTCTGTAGGAGTACTAGGCTGCTTCCAATTTTGAATAGCGGTGATTTTACCGGAATCCACAAAAATTCCCTCTTTTGATATAACGTGGCCAAGAAACTTGACTTCTTCTTGAGAGAATATACATTTGGAAAGTTTGGCCTTTAAAACATTCCTTCGCAGAATTTCTAACACTTGTTCCAAATGTTTCGCGTGCTCGCTCTCTGACTTAGAGAAGATCAATATGTCATCAATGAAAACCAAAACAAATTTATTCAAGACATTGTGGAATACTCGATTCATTAAATCCACAAAATAGGCAGGAGTGTTACATAAGCTGAACGACATTACTAACCACTCATAGAATAAATCGGGACCTCTGATTGTTGTCATAGGAACACACTCTTCGGCAATACGAAGTTGATGGAAGCCTGAAGCTAGGTCCATCCTTGAAAGTACTTGTGCGCCATTCAATTGATCTAACAAATCATCAATCCGCGGCAATGGATATTTTTTCTTTAATGTCTGCTTGTTCAAGTAACGATAATCCACACATAGTCGAAGAGTACCGTCTGACTTTGGGACAAACACCATTGCTGCTCCCCAATCAGAGAAACTAGGCCGGATCAGACCCTTCCATACAAGCTGTCGAGTTTGATTGTCTAATTCTTCTTTCTCCTTTAGAGTCATTCTCCGAATAGCGTGCATAACCGGTCTTACATTCGGAACTAAAGCGATCTTGAAATCAATTTCTCTCTTCGGAGGTAAGCTAACAACTTCTTCGAACACATCCGCATAATTCTTGACGACAGGAATATCTTTTATGATGTCCTAAATATTCTCTGTGACTACAGGGATATTTTCTATTTGAGCAGGAGAACATCAAGAGCTGACCAAAAGTCTTTTCTATCTGAATTCGGACCTTCGCATGGTATGGTTATATAATTCTCTGATTTAATCTTTGCCCTAACCACTCTCTCGACACATTTAACCTCTGCTTCATAATTGGTTAACCAATCCAATCCCAAAATAAGATTGAATTCGGTAAAATTCATGACGAGCGAGATGAAACCGATATCGGGAAAAAGAGACAGGCACCCCACAAATCCAACTAAGATTGAGGGAACCCCCAACTGGATTATGGACAGTGATGGGTTCTTTGAGCTTTTTCAAATTCAAATCCAACTTCTTAACCGCATTCTTTGCAATAAAGCTTTGCGACGCGCCTGTGTCAAACAGTACTTTAACTGGAATATCTTTGACAGTAAGCGTGCCTTCCAAAACATCGGACCTTCCCAGATTAGCTGAGGGTGCTGGAGTTTCTGCCACTTCATTCACATGTACTGCTTACTAGCTGGCACTCCCTTGCAACATGAACTGCTTGGTGACACTTATGGCATTTCCTTTCACCATGTGGATTCTTGGATTTAAATTCATTCTTCTTTCGCTTCTTCGAGGATTTACAATTCCTGGTCAAATGCCCTTGCTTATTGCAGTTAGAGCAAGTGGCCGTCGTTATGGGTCCTTTCTCAGATTTAACCCTTTTCCTCTTGCCTTTGGGCTTCTTACTGGCCTCAGACATCGCACTGGCCTCAGGACTATCAGTTTCAGACTCCCCTTTGCTACTAGAACTGACTTCCTCTTCGTCATTCAAAAGACCTTTCTTATGGAGATCTTCATATTGATAAGCCATGTATATCATTTCAGATAAAGGAAGCTTCACATGCCCCATTACACTACTTTGGTACTTTCTTTGAAGCCCATTAATAAACCTCAGATTCTTCCTCTTCGGATTTTGAATTAGATGCGGGGCAAAATGAGAAAGTTCATTGAATTTCTTATGATATTCTGGAATGGTCATATCTCCTTGTATCAGATAATAGAATTCATCACATAATTGTCCAGTTGCTTCTGGAGGAATAAATCTTTCACTGAAAATCTCTTTAAATTTATCCCAGGTAATATTACCTTCTGGATTATCCTTAATAATCGAATCCCACCAAAACAAAGCTTCTTCTTTGAGTGCCCAAGATGCCAGTAATCTTTTCTGGTCATCACTCAGCATTATACCTTCAAAGATTTTCTCAGCTGAACGAATCCAAGCTTGTGTTTCCATAATGGATTCTTTGCCCAAGAATGGCGATCCACCCAGATTTCGATACCTCTTTACTAGAGCTTCAATATCTGTTTCGGTATTCCTTCTTCTGTTTTTGCCACTCATTTTCTAGTGTGTCTGCAAATAGCAGACAAAGTGTCAGGTCAGCAGAAAAGGTATTTGTAAAGCATAGAGACATGTACTTGAATGTATATGTGCCTACTACGGTGTATTTCATTCTGCTCTACTCATTCTAGGATATTACTAATCCTATCTGAAATGAGCGACCCGTCTGAGAACACTACTGGTTCTATTTTTGACAAGTTCGTTAATATGTTATATTCCAGAACTAAGCTTAACCAAAGCTCTGATACCACATGTGACGACCCCAAACCCCCGAACAACTGTGGCAAGAGTAATCTTTGAAATATAACACATAAACAGTAACAGCAGAACAGAAATAAATAAATGCACCAGATAATGTACAAATAATACTCTGGATAAACATAATCATCAGAGTTACACAGTATACAGGATCATACTTTGTACAAATACAGTTCAGCTTTACATAAAATGTCTACAGCGGAAAACAAAACATAATATGTACAACAGGAGCTGAACATCAAAAAATGAGATAAATTTTCAGCTCCAGCTATCTAGAAAGAGCCTGCTAAAACCTGAATACAAGGTTGCCCGTGTAGAAATAGGGGCACTCGAGTTTGCAAGTGAAACAAACTACGAGTCAGTCATGGGACTGGTATGAGAAATCTACTTAACTGGTTAACCAATAATAACAAGGCAAATCATAGGACCACACCACTTTCACGGAACGGGCTTACTCCATTGGATTGCCAGTGCTTTAAACAAGTAAATCTTTTAAACATCGCAATGCTTTTTATAAAAATGAAGCCATTATAAGACTCAGTTTCCATCACACAATGCAACGCAAACCGGAGGATAGAGTTTTACCTTATAATGGCCAAAATATGATTGATACGAGCAAAACAAATCATTTGATATTATTGCTAGTGTTTATATGTTTCAAAAACAATTTCAATCATAAATATCAATCATAGACGGCATTAATGCCCCATACCACTATGTCGCCATATATAGGTATACAATTAAAACCGCACGATGTCGTATTTGGAAATTGGATTTCCATCATGAACCAAGGCAAAAGATAGTCCATACCGAATTCGAGATTGTCTAGCCCGAGTCTTAGGCAAGTACTCAGTCAAGCCTTTGGATCGTCATGGTTGGTCCACCGATGTGGATTAAAATGCCGGAACACTGTGTTTCCCTGCCCTTTGGGGCGTAAATGAATCCTATGACTCCATCGGCTCCACATAGTCACCGATATATCCAAGGTGCCTCGCAATCCAACAACCACATAGGTGAAAATAATATAAATGTCAGGGCTGGTAGGTCACTGACACCACCCTAGATAGAAGGAAACGCATGTCCTCTCTGAGGTCCTCTCCCGTTTCTGGTTCATACCGGGGTGTGAGGCTCGCGAATCAACGTTATACACAAAGCTATGCCACACAGGCGGTGCTTTGATCATCAACCAGAAGACTTTACTTTTCAACAAAAGCCTTGATCATTTGCCACACAGGCAGTTCGCTCCATGTGACTGATTTCTATCGATATATAACCTCTGAGCTTGTGCGTCTCAGAGAAGGGCGTTAAGCAAGAGAATAAATTATCCGCTGCCAAACAGATATATATTTAATAGAGATCAATCAGCAAAGAACAAAATCCAATGTCAGACAGACGGTCCATTTACAAGTTCGTTCTGGGTCTGAACGAAACCGGAGGCACCTTATACCTCGCATATCCATCGATCTCCAAATACGTCTGGACGATCACCACATATTATCTATATTTTGGGATGCCTCCCAATCAAGACATTAGTAGTCACCCAACCGATGTGAAGATCTCCGGTCTTTAACCACCATCTTCATCATCGACTTCTTATCGCCGATCAATTATTTGAAATGAGATTTAGCTCGGCCTTATCAAATAATTCACGTATATTTAGAATTTAAATCAATTCATTTCAATGGTTAAATTATTCGACATCAATAATTCTGTTCTTAAATGTAATTTTCACGCCAAACACATTCAACCATCAAATATCCAATACACTGGGTAAATTCGGTTTATTTCCATTCCATATCGTTTATAATATTTTATAACGATTTATCGCTATTTTTATCCATTTAAAAACAGCCAATTCATTCGAACGACGCTTCAGGCCATAACGCGGCCGTGACGTTGTTTTTCTTCAGATTTGATTTACGCACATATGAAAATCTAACCATGGATCTTCACAAATTTTATATCATTAGAAAGATCTTATCAAATTGAATCCAACTGTTTCAGTTTTGGGAAAATCCAAAGGTCGGATCTCCCGATACAATCGTTTGAAGTTACGATTTCAAAATACGAACTGCAGCTTCGTTATTCGATTTAATTTAATTATATTTATATATATATAAATATAATCGATTTTGGTGCTGTTTTTCTTCAGATTTGAATTAAAAATTCCAGACCATCCAACCGTTGGATCTTTACAGAGTTGGTGTCATTGGAAAGATATTTCCAAAGCGAACCCAACGGTTTCGGTTTCGGGAAAATCCGATGGTCAGATCTCCCGCACTAATCGTTTGAAATCACGGTTTCAAAATATGAACTGCCGCTTCGTTATTCGATTTAATTTAATTATATTTATATATATATATATATAATCCATTCTTCGATTTCAAAACCATATTCGTTTCATATATTTGATAAAAATGATATTTTTATTCAACGATATTTATTTCAACACATCACTATTTTTAACAATTCATATATCTAATAAAAATGTGATTTTTATTGTAAAACAATTTATTTCAAAACACGATTATTTTATATAGTTCATACATAAGGTAAAAATGTTATTTTTCTCTTTCAAAGAATTTATTCAACACATGAATTTTGTTTCAACACATGAATGTTTTCTATAGTTTATATATATAATAAATGTGATTTTTGTTGTTAAAACAATTTATTTTAAAACACGAACAATTTATATAGTCTAAATATGTGATAAAATGTTATTTTTCTCTTTCAAAGAATTTATTCAACACATGAATTTCTATTCAACACACGAATGTAGTTTCAACACATGAATATGGTTTCAACACATGAAAATAATTCTAACACATGATTATTATTGAAAATTTCGGCAGCATAACTACAGGGTAGTTAAAACTAGCACCGTCCCTAGCACGGCTCCTCGCTCTACCTTAAAGGCTCACAGCTTTTGACAATGGGGATTTCAATATCTAGTTCGTACGCAGAAGAATTTTCCCATTTACTAATCCTATTGGGATTTCAACCACAATCAACCATTCATGATATTCACCAAATTTCACATCAATCAATAATCCAAACAATATCACAACCAATATATATCGTCCATGGTCTGTGGACGAGGGGAGTATGTATATATATATCTACGTATATAACTATATTTCGATTTCATTTCAATATCATTTCAACTCATATATCACTTTACTTCAACGCATATATAACTTGTACATCGAACATACAACTTATACAACGCTTATACATGAGGTGTACAACGCTTATATAACTCATACATCGACTATATAATTTATACATAGTTGTTTCCATATCGTTTATAATTCAGAAATCTCACATTAGGTTACACTCCTCCAAAAATTGTAGAAGCCTCAGAAAAATATTCGGTCTCTTCCAAAATGTAGAAGACGTCTGTACGACTCCACTGTCTCTTGTTTCACTGGATTTCGATCAAATAGCAAAAAGATATGATTTTTAGAAGTTCGCAATGATTTTAAATGTGGAAATTAGTTTAAATAATTAAACCCGTACCTCTCAGCAAAAGGTTCAAAACAAGGCTTTGATTTTGCGATCAAACGGTGTAGCTTGAAGAGGATCGGCCTGCGCCACGTTGAAGTGCCAGGAGGGGCGCAGCTGCGCCAGAAGTGGGGTGCAGATTGGCGGCTCCAGGCGTGAGCGGCGGCGGTTCAAAGCGCCAGACTTTGGCGAGGTGATTCGTGAGCTATAGGCCACGAAAAAATCCAATCTTTATATGGATGTGAAGATCGTGAGGAGCACTACAAAATCCTCCAAAGGGCCATGGGTTTTTATTTAGTGGATTAAGAGAAAAAGAAGAGAGAAGGTGAGAAGGTGGTTCCATCATTCGCAGGAGGGGGGTTACGCGGTTTGATCGGGGGAGAGAGAATGAAAACCATTGGCCCATATTTTTTTATTAATATATTTTTAAAATCTCAAAAATACCCCTTTCTCCAAACAAACTCCAATCCAAACCCAACGACTGTCGTCCCTAGCTAAATAACCCTATTCCGAACACAATGGGATATGTTTCGTAGGCCCATTCGACTGTTTCAGTCAGTTTTTCTTTAAAATATAAAACATTCAATATTTGATTTGAACGTACATTTCACTTTGCCGAGGCCCCAAACTGATCCTAAAAATCTCAGAAAAATAAATCAAGCTATGTTTTGACGATACGATCCCAACAAAACTAGTTTCGTCGAATTCTGAGACCATTTGAAAAATGGCCATAATCTGGTCGATCCAATTTAACTGAAATCAACCAAACACATTTTCCTTCGAAATGCACACATATTAACTTCAAAAATTATGGAATTTGAAACCAAGCAATAATTCGACATTCCGGATCCAAAAAAAGTGGTTTCGTCGAATTCTGAGGTCGTTTGCAAAATGTCTATTTTCAAGGGCTATATAAACTCTATAGCGACCATTCTGAAAATTCATTTGGCCATAACATTTGATTCCCGCTATGAAACTTCGATTTTTCAGATTTGTTAGAAAGATATTCATAAACAGATTTAGATATTTTTGGTCTCACTAAAATCCGTTTTATTTTGCACCCAGTACAGTCAGTCAACGTTCGAATTCAAATTTTGAAACTGCCGCGCCATTTCAGGCCTTGTTTATGATTAAAAATAATTATATTTATTTTCATACGTCGATTCAAACATACTTTTCATCGTTATTATTTAAATAATTTATTTCAAATATTTAAAATCCACAAAAATAGCCAAATTAAAAATTTTAAATTGGTTTAGATTTTCCAGGTTGTTACATTCAACAAGCATGTATACAGCCTAGAAAGGAAGAGAAGTCATGTTTAAAATGGTTTCCAGAATTAGCAAGATCATATTAAAATCGACATGAAGAATTGCTCAAATTCTTTCCAGTTTTTAAATGTGTATATAGACAATGCGGCTACAATGAGCAGGTCCAGTATAGTAATGATCAAAGTCATGGCTCGACAATTTCAAAGAACACAGCAGCATTTTTCATGGTGGCAATCATATACATGGATGTATGTATAGCTTGTTAACATGGGTGAAAACAATAGAACACTTGCAACAAGTTTAGCACATGTACAAGTAGGTCAAATATATATGCATGGCAAAGGTGTACGTGGAGTTACAAATAGTATAAATCAAGGTCACTCAAATGTTTTACTCAATCAAGCAAATTCAGGAATCAATTAACATGAATGGTTTAGGCAAGTGTTACTTCGTGACATATTCCTGAAATCACGTATCATATTTGGCATTTTACAACAGAAATTGACATGCATGTAAACATGCTGGCAGCATTTACATGAGCAGTTAGTAGCATGGATTCAAGAGGTTCAATCAGGCAATACAAGCATAGCAATAATTGATTATCAGCTATGGGGGAAAGGACTTAAATGTTTCCAGAAATTGTATAAGAGATTTTTCAAAGTGGACCAAGGTTTTTATTTCCAAATCTCACTATATATATTGGGTAGTAAATCGGAGAGTTATTTGCAGAAAATTTAACGGTAAATTTAATCACACAAGGGATTTGGAGATTCACTAAAAACATGTCCGTATTCATCATAAAGGTTTTTATTTGGCATGCAACATATTTCTGGAAAGAATTAAATCACTCAGCAGTTTTTTGATAAGAAGAATTTCAAGCAAAGACAATAAATCTCATAGGGATTTTTTTCAAGGAATTAATTTTTGAAATCATATTTTCATATTGGCAAGAACATATATGGAAAGAAAAACAATTTAGTTTTATTTCCAGGAAATTTGCATATCAATACTCAAGGGACCACAAACGTTTCAGGAATGAATCAATTAAGAATTCATCAAGGATTTATCATGCAAAATCAATGCCGAGGTAATTTATCAAAAGAGGAAACAAAGCCAAATCAGATCAATTCAATTATGATGGAAATCAGAGAATTGTTAGGGTTCGATTATCCTATACATACACCGTATTCATCATCGGCATAATCAAGAGAGATCGAACTTGAAAACACAAGCTACAATTCAAAGAACAGAAATCAAATCAATTCAGAATCACTCACAGTTTTCGATCGTAACAATATCCCAGATCGTTGACAAGAAGGAGCAAACGCGAACCAATAAAGATCCGAATATCATATGATTCGAAGCCATAAGGATTCGATCAATTCAAAGAAGCCATCGAACGATTTGGGGATTTAAATTGATAACCCTTGTTTTTTTCTTTAAGAGCCGCCGCCATTTTTTTTTAAGGAAAGAGATCGGATAAATGAAATGGAGGGTGCAACCAATTTGTGAAGTGGTCAGCCTACTCAATGACTAAGGGGAGATTTAATTTATTTTAAACTAGGGTTTTCATTTGTTTTGTTTATTGTGTTTTGTATCTTGATTTGTGTTGTAAAAACAAACAAACGGTTTCTAGAGTCTAAAAAATTCTAGGGGAATCCAGTTAAGGTTTAGCTGGCAGTTTACTAGAGTCTGCAAAATCTAGGGTTACGGATTATGGGTTTGTAATTCGAAAAAAAATCTGGTCGAGGGGATATCGGTCAGTCTAGGGTTTTGACCGTAGGGTTAGTATAGGAGTAGGGAGTGCGAGTTTACAGTGTCTGTAAGAGGGATCTATTATTAACTCCTAGTAGAAACTTTAGGAATGCAGCAGTAGGCAGGATTTTGCCAAAGCTGGGTATATCGTGTGTTATTTACTTTTTGTATTTTTATTTCTGTTGCATTCTGTGATCTGTGAATATTTTAATATCCTGTTATATTTAGACTATGCGATAATTTGTGATAAACCTATTCACCCCCCGCCCCTCTAGGGTTAATCTAGATCCAACAAGTGGTATCAGAGTAGGTATTCTGTTAACTCTAGAGTAATGGTGATCCCTAGTTGTTAATCCATAGAGATTCAGTCCAGTCACATTCCAAATATTTTTAATGGTACAGATTTTTTGAATTGGAAATCAGAAATGAAATCGTATTTGAAATCTGTTAAATATTGGGATGTTGTTTACAATGGAAGTGATATATTAGATAGGAATATTAATGCTCGTGCTATGCATATTCTCTATTCTCATCTTAGTAATAATCAACTTGATTTTATCTCCCATTGTTTGTCTGCGCAGGAAATTTGGAATACTCTCAATACGAAGTATGGACAAATTGACAATAGCTGCTCAAAATCCCAGAATGTCAACTCGAATTCAGATCTATGCTTAACTTGTCTTACGGATGAAAATTCAGATGGATCATTTGATGGAGACTCAACAAACAATGAGATAGAAAATTTCTCATATGAAGAATTGGTTTATATGTGTGTTGATTTAACGAAATCTATTGACAAGCTCCAACTGAAAAATAAAAATTTGAAATCTAAAAATCTTGAGTTGACCAACAAAAATCATGTTTTGGAATTAAAGCTTGAAAACGTTGGGAAATTTGAAAATTTTGATTGTAAAAATTATTTGAAATTAAAATCTGATCTCGTTAGTCTTAATAAAAACATTAAAAAGCTTGAAGAAGAAATTCTGATTTTAAAAGATAACAAGAATGAGCTAAAAAATTCAAACAGTTTTTTGTGAAAAGAATTTAAAAATCTTAAGACATCAGAAAATTCCAAACATGAAAATTTTTATAAGGAAAGTTTATTGAAAACTGATTCAATTTTGAGTGAACTTGAAAAGGAAATTGAGAATCTCAAGAAATTTGAATTTGAAAAGAAAAAACAATTTAAATCCGAGATCTTTGAGTCCCAAGCCAAAACTAAATTACTTGAAAATGAGAATTTGGTTTTGAAACAGTATGATGCTCAGAGGAAGATCACTAATGATCATTATTCAGATTTAATAAAAGAAAACAGTGATCTTAAGTCTAAAATTCAACGAATTGAGTCAACTTTGAATAAATTTTATAATGGAGAAAAATCGTTGGATATATTGTTGAAAAAGCAATTTTCTATTGGAAACAAGCATAGACTCGGATTTGGAAAAACAAATGTTTTTGAAAATCGAAATTCAAATGTTTTTAAAAATCCTTCAAATTACATTGAAAAGAATAGACTTGAAAATATGAACTCTGAAAATTCCGAAGGATTTTTGAAACAAAATGAAAACTTGTTTTATAATAAACCTTTTAAATGATCTTGGATCCCAAAAAGAAATAAAATAAACTCGTTTAAATTCAAGCAGATTCGGGTTCCCAAAGGTACAAAGATATATTCAAATGGATTGTTGTATAAATAGGTTTGGGTACCAAAATATGTGAACAAAACTGTGAGTTGTTTTACAAGTTTTGTTAGACCACTCGATCCTATAAATTCATAGGTACCAAAGGATGGTTGAGGAACTGATGTGCTGAAAAGAGATTGATTTCAAGATGTTCAATACTTTCGAATCATTCACAGTTCCTTTGGCCAAGTATGCTGAGTTAGAGATTCATTTGCTTCCATCGATTTCTAGTATGATCTCTAAACTCATCTATGTGAATATTCTCTGTTTTCAGTATTCCTTCTTATTCCTTCTTCTATCCCTTCTGTTCATTTTTTTGTGTTTTCTGTTTTTGAATTGACACTGCTATATTCTTCTTATTCTGTGCTTCTAAAACTTCAAATTGCAGAATTCATGATTTTCTGGAAATTCGCTTTAATTGAATAGAACTCTGATGTTTTTAATCATTTCCAGATCTTGAATTTAAATTTGTAAATATCTGCAATTGTTTTGAAGTTTATTTATTGATTTCTGAATTCATAACAGTGTTGATGTATTCTTGTCATATCTTGAACATAGTTAATTTGAATTCTAAATGTTTTTTTGAAGATCTGAAGATTTAATGAAATTTCAAAAACCTCTGTTGTTTTGAGGTTCATCTACTTCATTTTAGAAAAGCTTGAAATTTATACGCATTACAGTACATTGCTATTTTACAGTTATGAATTCCATTGATTTTCAGATTGGCTTGGATATTTTTGATCTGTCTTGAATCATTGCTTACATCTTGAAATTCACTGTTATTCATGATCATCTGGTTTGGATTTTTGTTTGTTTGAGATCACATGAAAATTTCTGGTATTTCGAATCTCACACACCTCTCAGATCTGAAATTATTAATCCTATGTGATTGATTCATTTTATCTCAAAATTTACATTTGTTCAAGTGATTTTGAATATTTTCTAGATCATGAATTATTAATCAATTTTGATGTAATTATTCTGAAAATTTTCTTATGTGACTGTCAGAAAATTTTGTAAAAAATTCTTTTTGAAAATCTGGTCCTAAATCTCACTTTTATTTCATGATGTTTTTTATTTGAATATTTGTTTGTTTAAAATCATTTGAGATTATTGATTTATTGAATCTCAACATATCTTGAATCTGAAATTTAATCTAGTGTGACTGATTCAATGAATCTTGAGATTTTCATATTTCTAAAATGATTTCAAATAAGCTGTATTTTAATCTTGGATCATGAATCACTTTTCGTGACTATCTTCATGACAAGTCTGCTTTGAAATGATTTTTTCTGCTGCTCTGATATTGTTTTGAGAATGCTTTAAATGACTGCTTGTTTTGAGAAGAACTGTTTATTGCTCTGATAAAAGTGTCTAATTTGTGAGTCATGGGCTTTGTGTTTAAAATTCTTTTGTCTGTGATATCCTTGTTTGTCTCCAGTGTCTTGTTACAATCCTCATTAATAGAGACATCAAGTGATATCAGTTTAGAAGTGTTGTTTTGTTTATTCTCAACATGTATATATTTCTTATTCTCTCATGTCTTGTATAGATCTTTCATTTCCCTCTTGTAATGGATTTTCAATTTTAAAATTATTTATTGATTATTCATTCAGAAATTGAAATCTATATCCAAATTGAACTGTACTTATAATTCATCAAAATTATTAACAGATTTTGAAATTGTGATGAATTGTGACTGCAGTATATTTCACAACAAGAGGAGATTTTATTTAGATTTTCATGATGGTTGAACATTTATTATAATATCTTTGAATTGGCAATTATTTCACGACCATCTCCTTTATCTATCATCATTCTGCCATCCGTGATAACTTTATATTAATGTGGAGAGTTAATATGTTTTAAAAATCTTTCTAAATAAACAATGGAAATATTTGTGATAGAAATTGGACTACGTTATTATTCAGAATTAGTGATAATTGAAAATTTTCAATGATCTCGGTACAGTTGATCATAATTCATAATATAATTTATTTAGGAATTTATTTCACAAACCATTTCTATACCTATCATATTTCTATCATCCATATTGGTTTTATATACTAAGGACTTTTTCATTTTTAAACTGAAAATAACAAAAATTTAATATTCGTAAGTGTTTCTCTAACCTCATTTAAAAATCCAAGCTCTGGTTATGCATGGTTATGAGATTACATAAATTTAAGCTGCAACTGATCTCATTTAAAAATCCAAGATCTGGTTATGCGTGGTCAGCGTGCTATTAAATTAAAAGAAAAAGAAAAGAAAATGATTTGAATAGATAAAAAATTTATATGAAATCCTCCTTGGTATGTTATAACCAGCCTATCAATCCATCTTTCTAATTTGTGAAATGTGTTAATATTTTATGAAATATTATGATTTGCTGATTGAGATTTGAGATTATATGATTTATCACTTAAATTGAATTTTCAATTATAGTTCAAATCCATCACCGTTTTTGTACTTTATTTTTAAAAAAAAAATCTTTTGAAAATTCTTGGAAATCATATTTTTGTAACTCTCTCCATTTTGTATAAAACTCATCGTAAATCCGTCATTCTCTAAAATGTGAAATATGACACTTGTTCTCAAAATATTATGATTTTTGTTTGACTGATTGAGATTTATGATGACTGTTCTTCCTCTTATGCTGATATTATATTTATTAGTCACTTTTAATCTATATTTTAAATTCTGAATCCTTTTGATGATAACAAAAGGGGGAGAATGGGTTGAGATTTTGATTTATGAGGGAATATTTTGTAAATATTTTTAATTTTGAAAATCAATTTAATTTTCATTTTTCTCACTCATTCACAGTTATAGGGGGAGCATTCAAATAGGGGGAGTTCAGGTTTTCACTGTCAAACACATTTATTATATCCAAAATCTTAAATATTTGTTTGTCATCATCAAAAAGGGGAGATTGTTGTATATAACGTTGTTGTATACACAATTATATGATTTTTGTTTGATGATAACAAACAAATATATATTATTATAAATGTGTTTGTACTGTACTGTTTCATATATACATCACAGACAGGAATATAATATCTATATTTAAACAGAATACTATTGTACACGAATTTAAATATTCAAAGAGTATTTTATTTATATATATTATTTTATTTCAATATTTGAAACAGTACAGATTTACAACTCCACTATTTGTACAACACACTGTAATTCACTGAAATACATTTCATTTCACATTCAAATTCATACAAAGCTCCTCACTACAGACACTCGATTATACAATCACTCACTCAGTTTACATTTCAATGTACAGACACTTTAATTGACACTGACACATTGACTCATTACTGTCTTCAATCTTTTGTCTTCACACCATTTTCACTGTCAGTCCAGTCATCATTTACTTACCTGTCACATGAAACACACATACACACACAGAGTACACTGCAATAGGAATAAAATTGAATACATGAGAATAAAAGTTTTAATTTTAAAATTTTATTTGTCTCAGTTTTCTGGTGTGTTTCTCATCATTTTTCATGACTTGATCTGATATGTATATATTTCTTATACGCACTGATTAGCCTCAACATACTACACCGGTTTGCTGATCAGAACCAGTTGATTCAGAACAGCCACAACGCAGTGTAGCAGTCTGTTGATATATATTCAAATAGACATGTATATATATACATACATACATATGTATATATATACATATACGTATATATACAGGTCAACATAGTCAGCATAGCAATCATATGGAGCATCTACAATGTTAAGTCAGCATGAGACATACAGCAAGTCAAAGCAACAACAAAGTGTAGCTTTTGGCACAAACTAGTTGAACAAGGGGATTCAAATGTGTAAGTGCACAATCAAGGTTTAGTTTCAAATGGTCGAGACAAGTGTCAAGGTTGAGCAAGCATATATACAACCCAGAAAGGAAGAGCAGTCATGTTTAAAATGGTTTCCAGAATTAGCAAGATCATATTAAAATTGACATGAAGACTTGCTCAAATTCTTTCCGATTTTTAAATGTGTATATGGACAGTGCGGCTACAATGAGCAGGTCTAGTATAGTAATGATCAAAGTCATGGCTCGACAATTTCAAAGAACATAGCAGCATTTTTCATGGTGGCAATCATATACATGGATGTATGTACAGCATGTTAGCATGGGTGAAAACAATAGCACACTTGCAACAAGTTTAGCACATGTACAAGTAGGAAATGGAACAATGGCTCAATGACATGATGACAGGCTTACATGGCATTGTACCAAGTGTACCATGTGTATACACAGCAAATAAGAATGCATCATTGGATGGCAAACAGCTTAGCAGTAAAAGGAAATTTCCATGCCAACATACAAGCAGTTCAAAGAGGATAATACAGAGCATGGAAAAGGTCAAACAAGGACAAGGGTGCACAAGCTTGGTGCAGCAGTGAGGATTTCAATATGGACCAGAGTTTTCATGTTTGATTCAAAACATGCACACAACTCAGCTCAATGACAAGGTCAAATATATATGCATGGCAAAGGTGTACATGGAGTTGCAAATAGTATAAATCAAGGTCACTCAAATGTTTTGCTCAATCAAGAAAATTCAAGAATCAATTAACATGAATGGTTTGGGCAAGTGTTACTTCGGGACATATTCCTGAAATCACGTATCATATTTGGCATTTTACAACAGAAATTGACGTGTATGTAAACATGTGTGGTAGCATTGAGCAGTTACTAGCATGGATTCAAGAGGTTCAATCAGGCAATACAAGCATGGCAATAATTGATTATTAGCGATGGGGGAAAGGACTTAAATGTTTCCAGAAATTATATAAGAGATTTTTCATATTGGGCCAAGGTTTTTATTTCCAAATCTCACTATATGTATTAGGTAGTAAATCAGAGAGTTATTTGAAGAAAATTTCACGGCAAGTTTAATCACACAAAGGATTTGGAGATTCACTAAAAACATGTCCAGATTCATCACAAAGGTTTTTATTTGGCATGCAACATATTTCTGGAAAGAATTAAATCACTCAGCAGTTTTTGATAAGAAGAATTTCAAGCAACAACAATAAATCTCGCAGGGATTTTTTTTAAGAATTAATTTCTGAAATCATATTTTCAAATTGGCAAGAACATATATGGCAAGAAAAACAATTTAGTTTTATTTCCTGGAAATTTGCATATCAATATTCAAGGGACCAAAAACGTTTCAGGAATGAATCAATTCAGAATTCATCAAAGATTTATTACGCAAAATCAATGCCGAGGTAATTTATCAAAAGAGGAAACAATGCCAAATTAGATCAATTCAATTACGATGGAAATCAGAGAATTGTTAGGGTTCGATTATCCTATACATACACCGTATTCATCATCGCCATAATCAAGAGAGATTGAAATCAAAAACACAAGCTACAATTCAAAGAATAGAAATCAAATCAATTCAAAATCACTCACAGTTTTCGATCGCAACAATATCCCAAATCATTGACAAGAAGGAGCAAACTCAAAGCAATCAAGATCTGAATATCATCTGATTCCAATCCACAAGGATTCGATCAATCCAAAGAAGCCATCGAACGATTTGGAGATTTAAATTGATAACCCTAGTTTTTTTCTTTAAGAGCCACCGCCATTTTTTTAAGGAAAGAGATCGGACAAATGAAATGGAAGGTGCAACCAATTTGTGAAGTGGTCGGCCTACTCAATGACTAAGGGGAGATTTACTTTATTTTAAACTAGGTTTTTCATTTATTTTGTTTATTGTGTTTTGTATCTTGATTTGTGTTGTAAAAACAAATGAAAAATTTCTAGAGTCTGGAAAATTCTAGGGGAATCCAGTTAGGGTTTTGCTGGCAGTTTACTAGAGTATGTAAGTTCTAAGGTTACAGATTACGGGTTTGTAATTCGGGAAAATCTGGTCGTGGGGATATGGTCAGTCCAGGGTTTTGAGCGTAGGGTTAGTACAGGAGCAGGGAGTGCGAGTTTACAATGTCTGTAAGTGTAACGACCCAGATTTTTCATCGATTAATTTTAAATATTTAATATGGTTTTAAATATTGAATTGATAATATAAAGGAATTTTATCGAATTAAAAATATCAATTTCGATTTTTATATCGAATTATCGTGATACGGAAACGGTAATAATTGAATTCAAATTCGAATTATCGTGTTGAATTTAAATTATATGGTTATTTTAAATATACGTTCAAATTTAATTGTATAATCTATTTCGTTGAATTCAGAATAGTGGATAACGTTGGAAACATCGGTCGTCACGGTTGAATAGTGGTTCGGGATTACTAGTTAAGGACCGCGAAATATTTTAATTATTTAATTAAAATAAAATCAATTTAAATAATAAAAGAAAGAAAAAATCAGAGCCGACCTCCTATTTCATTTCGCAGACCTAACATTTCAAAATTCACGCTGTTCTCTCCTCGAGCACAAGTTTGTGTCTTCCTCGTGGGATATCAAGGCAGCAAGAATTTAATGGTTTTGGTACTTCTGTTTCCTCGTTTCCACTTATAAAACCAAGCCTTATTACCTCATTTCTCCATTCGAAAAAAAAAGCTGCAAATTAAAATAGGAAATGGCCGCTCCTAACCTTTCGAAATCAAAATGAAGTACAGAGAAAAAAAAAAAAGTGTTCTTCTACAATCGAGATCGAAGGCCGCAGTTCCTTTTGAAATCGAAATCGCGATAACAGTCACCGCGAGGGCCAAGCTCGAACACCAGGTTACAGTAAGGTTTCGTTAGAGATTTGCGATGGGTATTTTGGAAAGTCGCGCTCACGGAGGGGGTTTGCGAGGTGTGGTGCGATAAGGACTGGAGGGGCTTGCGAAGTTGAAGATGTGTGAAATTGAGGGTTCGAAGCTGTCGGACTTGGAGATTTGGAGGTTCCGCTCGTGCTCAGCTCGGTGGCGTGATTATGTGGAGACGCAGGGTTGATTTCTGGACACGGAATGGTTGCTGCATTCGGGCTTGAAGTCGGAATGGTGTAGGGTATGGATGAAGTGGTCTGTCCGTATGTAGTAAGGGATGAGAGTGTTTGGCCCATGGTGAATGTAAGGTATTCGATGATATGCCATAAAGGATAAAGCATGGTGATAAGGTACTTTTGAATTTAAAATTTAAATGTTTATTTTAAAACTAGTTTATAAGATGGGAATTTATTAAATTAAATAAGTGGTTAATCAGTAATTAAATTAAATAAGTGGTTAATCAGTAATTAAATTAAATAAGTGGTTAATCGGTAATTAAATTAAATAAGTGGTTAATCGGTAATTAAATTAAATAAATCATAGGTCCAAAGCAGATTATTCGAAAGATCCATGGTTGCGATGATATGGAATTTTACTGGGGATTCAGCGCAATGGAAATTCCGGTGAGTAAATCTCACTCACCTTTAGAATTATTTTTATTTCATTAAAAATAATTGTCTGCTACTTGTGTGAATGTTTTATGGTTGTTTTATATATATTAGTTATTTAGGCTATATATATATATATTGGGTTGATTGATTGGTTGGATTCCCGCAGTCTCATTAGCGGATGCCCGCAGTTTCATAGCGGATGATTACCCTATACGCCCCACGCTATGATTAGTGGATGACCTTCTATACCGCGATATTCTGCCACGAAGCAGAATGGGTATTATTTATGTGCTAACATCTGTGGATGCAGGAAAACAGGTTGGAGGAATCCAACTGGATTCCTCAAAAATATATTATCTGTTTGTTTATTTGTTTGCATATATATATATTTATATATGATGTGTTAGAAAAATAAATAATTCGTTGCTTTGTGTGTTTAAATATCACTGGGCTTAAGTAATGATATTTAAAAATATCGTGGAAAGAGTATTTGAGTTTTAAAGAGAAAATTCTATTTTTAAATAGAATTTGAATTTTAAATGGAAATAAAATATAAACTTGTTTTGAAAAATAAAACAAGTAGTTTCTTTATAAACGAGATTTATAAATAGTTCTTTTATAACGAAGTTATAAATGAAGTGAAAAGAATTATCATTTGATAATTCAGAAATAGAAATACAAGCGTGAAATTGGGATTTGAAATGAAATTTCAAAATAGGATTTGAAATGAAATTTTTTGAATTTTAAAGGGAGTTTAAATATTTGAATTTTAAAAGGAGATTGAATATTAGAAATTCAAATAGAAGTTCAAATAGAATTTGAATAGACGAAGTTAGAATGAAAAAATAGAATTTGAATTCAAGGAATTAAAATATAATTTGAATTCGAAGGAATTCGAATAAAGAAATTCAAATAGAGATTTGAATGTAGAATTTCAAAATAGAATTTGAAATATAGAATTTCAAAGAAAAATTGAATAGAATTTGAAATATAGTATTTCAAAGAAGAATTCAAATGTGAAATTTGAATAGAGATTTGAATTGGAATTCAAATATGAAATTTGAATAGAGATTTGAAATGGGAATTCGAGTATTGAATTTTGAACATGGAATTTGAATAAAGAAATTCGAATAGAAATTTGAATATGAGATTTCAAAATAGAATTTGAAATAAACTTTGAAATAGGATTTTCAAAGTAGAATTGGAAATAGAATTTCAAATAGGATTTCAAAATAGGAAATCCAGATGGTTTTGAAATGGGATTTGAATTCAAGGGAATTCAAATGGATTTGAGTGAAGAAATTCAAAAGGGTGTTAAAAATAAGTTTGAATATTAGAATTCAAATGGGATTGGAGATGAGTTTGAATATTAGAATTCAAATGGAAAAGGAAGATGGAATTTTGAATATAGAATTTAAAAAGGAGTTTGAATATTTGAATTCCAATAGAATTCAAATATAGAAATGGGAATATAGAAGTTCAAATGGAATTTAAATATAGAGTTTGAATAAGAGAATTCAAATGCATTCAAACATAGAATTTGAATATATGGAATTGAAATAGAAATTCAAGTATTGAATTTGAATATCCAATAGAAAAGAAATTGGGATTTGAAATATAGAATTCAAAAGTGAGATTGGAATTTGAATATGGAATTCAAATGGAATTGAAACTATGGATTTGAATATATTAAAATCAGAATGGAATTGAATTTCATTCAAACGAAGTTTAAAAAGTTTATATATATAAATATAATTAAAACGAACTCGCCGCAGCGCTGCAGTTCGTAAATTGGCGACTCGAACTTCAATTGAATATATAGAACTCGATTGAAGTCGAAATTCTTTGAAACAAGAAACGTCAGGACTGGTTTGATAATAGTTTTCTAATAAAAGAGAAAATCTGGATTTTCGTCGCACATATTTTGAGATATGTAAAAATCAAATTTTCAGAAAAGCAGCGCCAGAATCGTTTTAAACCCATAACGGTTTATTTAATTTTATAAAAGGATTTTAAGCAAATAAAATCCGAATTTCTATTTAGAAAATTTCAGATTCTGAGATGTAAAAATATATGAAAACTCAAGTGAAGTAAGGAAATTGATTTTTGAAACAGAAATCAGATTTTGACTTTGAATAGAATTAACTAATTCGAATAGTAATTAGTAAAGGAGATGTTGAATTGACATTGGACTTTAAATAAGTAAATTCAGATTGAAAATTTATATTCGAAATCGAAAAGAGAACTAGAATTGGAAACTTGAAATTCAATTTGGATATAAGCTAATTAAACATTTTGTTTGAACATGTTATGTTCAAACAAAGAAGTGAAATAGGCAAAAAGGCTAATTAAAGAATAATTGAGCGAAACTGAATTCAAACGATTCAAAATTTAATTAAAACGAATGGATTGAGTTGAATGGAATTGGAAACAGGTGAACAGGTGTTAAACAGATATGGGATGGAGTATATGAAGATTTTTATTTATGTGCCCGACAAAAAGGTACATGTTTAAATTCATATATGGGTTTTATGCGCCGTATCGGCTAGCCGCTTGGCTTCTTCTTTTTCTTTTTGAGATTAGAAGGACCGGGAAAGCTATTTGAAATTTCCCGATGCTCCCGATACAGGGGAGGTTATGGCGAATTTTTCCGGGAATTTAAGGAGTTAGAATATTTTTAAGAAATTTGACAATTAGAAATCTATATATCGATATATATATAGAATTCGATAAGGAAACGAAATCAAAAATAGCGTAAAGAGCCAATATGGTTATTGAAAATATTTGATTAACAAATATTGATAAGGAAATGGAGAAGAAATTTAATTAATGGAAGATTAATTAAAGAGCTCAGTGATTTGTTTGATATGTTTGGATGAACACTTGTTTTTATTCGATAGTTAAATCACAGACTATCGAAGTTTTGACCATCGTTGTCAATATGGAGAGACCGGTTGGATTATTATCCGAAGAACCACTCCGTATCGGCATAAGCGTTGCGAACCAAGTATGCTGAATATATTGAAGACGGAGTAAAGTGCAAGGGCTTTTCTATTAAATAGAAATAGTGCCTTCGGTTTCGTTCAGTCCCAGAACGAACGTATATGGACGAATGTCTGACAAAGTATTTCCAATGATCAAATGGGTTGGTCTGTATGAATATATATGGTTGCAACGGATTTATCCCTTAGCATAACATCCAGAATATTTGTGCAAACTCAACTAGTGATTAACGGTTCTGACGATGTGGCATTCAAAGTGATTGTGTTATCGATGAATGGTAAGTATGCGTAGCCTCAGGCCTCAACAACCGGGAAAGGACAAAAATCGGGCAGGCAGCATGGCTATGTGGGTCGCACCCATTAGGGTGTATAATCACCTATCTAGAGAAATTCCTTTTGTTTCTAAATCTATCGATTCTGCCCATTCGGGAACGGTGGTTTGAGTCCAACCGTTGGTGATATACATTCGATACACTCAAGCGAAATGAGTGGTCGGTCATGTGTGGGCCGGGTTGCAAGACGTTCTTGTTGAACCCAGGTGTATTCGCCTCTAGAGATACATCATCGGAAGGTGGTCCCATACCTTGTCATAGTTGGATTCCAATCTCCAATAAGCGCCATGCGGTTTTTGATTATATACTTTATATGTGGAGCGTGAGATGCAAGCGTTCTGCTATTTGGTTATTTACTTGATGTAGACATTATTATAATATCACTGGATTTTCGTATCAAAGTGTTTTGGGTTATAGTAAGGTAAAAACCGTCCGTGTTTATGTGTGGGCTGGTCTTACTATTATCTTTTCTTTGAAAGGATTTTTTTTAAAAGTTAAACAAGTGGTTGGAGTTTACTCACACCAGTCCCATGACTGACCCAGAGTTTGTTTTGTTTTGTTTTTCCTAAACTCTTGGGTGCCCAAATTTGTACGGGCAGTCAAGTGTTTCAGGCTTTTACAGATACACTTGGAGGAGCTTGAAGCAGGAGGCTTCAACGTTAGTTATTTAGAGTTACTTCCGCTGGATCAAATGTTATGTGTACTCTGATGATGGTATGTATATATGTACAAAACAGATTTGTATTTCGAAGCTTATGTTATATAATATATTTTGTTCATTCCGCTGTGAGTTTGTGATCTTCGTTTTCTTCTATTCTAATATTTCTTTCTTTCTATTTCTCATCCTCTAACTTCTTTCTAATAATGGTTCGTATTTCTGTGTTATTTGGGTTGGACGTGTGTTGTATTTAGTCAACTCAGATAGCACGGATTTGCGGGTCATTTCAGGTGGTATCAGAGCTTAGGTTGAGCGAATACCTAGGCTTTAGTGGAGTTGTGCTCATTAGAGATAGGGTCAGCAGTACCCTAGAATGAGTTGAGCATATATATACGAGAGAGCGTATTTGTTAGTTGATATAAAAGTTGTTTTATATTGTGTTGGCTAGTCTGTTGAGTGGTTTATGAATTCTGGTCGAATCGTGGGACGCCACGAAGTCGATAGGGATTTCTAAACACTTGAACAGAAATACGACATGATATAGTTTTAAAGAGGGTAAATGAAATAATTTTACCCAAAATTTCTATTTTGATATAGAAAGGATAATTTTCTAGAATTATTATATGGATGTGTTGGATGTTGATTTTATAATCAAATGAGATTATAAAAATAAATGGTTATTTATAACCAAATAGAATTTGTATAGGGATTAAATGTACAAATAAGATGAATTAGAATTTAATTCAAACCAGAATTAAGAATTCAAAATCCTGGAAAGTTGAAAAATATTTTTTCAAAGTATATTAAAGTAATATAGCTTTGTTTTAGAAGGATTTGAAAGAAAATCATTTTAGATGGATTTTGAAATCATAAAGCACTGAACTCACTTCAGTGGCTGGGAAATAATTCTGATGATGATTGCAACATCATCAGTGTTCATTTTCGAGTTTCTAAGTGATGAGTTGCTGCCTTAGAAAAGTTTTGATTGAAATTGTTTGCAAGATAACAAGTTTAATTGAAAAATTCAAATATTTTGAATTTGAAAAGATTATAAATATATGTACATGTTTAAGTGATTTCAAAGGAATTTGAAAAGAAAACCCAGGGATTTGAATTCTGAAATTGAAATTTAACTTAAACAAGTTAAATGGGCCGAAGGGAGTGAATTGATTAGAATCAATTTAAATAGGTTTATTGAAATAAATTGAAATAAATATGAATTGGATGTGAAGGCATATGAAAGGAAGGAGACCAAAAGTTTTGGTTGAAATTAAAGTCATAGAAATATGAGGAGTTGAGTTTCAAAATAAGTGAGATTTTGAAAAGTAATGAATTTGTACCATTTTTCCTATCTTAGCAATTTCGAGGACGAAATTATTTTAAGGGGGGAAGAATGTAACGACCCAGATTTTTCATCGATTAATTTTAAATATTTAATATGGTTTTAAATATTGAATTGATAATATAAAGGAATTTTATCGAATTAAAAATATCAATTTCGATTTTTATATCGAATTATCGTGATACGGAAACGGTAATAATTGAATTCAAATTCGAATTATCGTGTTGAATTTAAATTATATGGTTATTTTAAATATACGTTCAAATTTAATTGTATAATCTATTTCATTGAATTCAGAATAGTGGATAACGTTGGAAACATCGGTCGTCACGGTTGAATAGTGGTTCGGGATTACTAGTTAAGGACCGCGAAATATTTTAATTATTTAATTAAAATAAAATCAATTTAAATAATAAAAGAAAGAAAAAATCAGAGCCGACCTCCTATTTCATTTCGCAGACCTAACATTTCAAAATTCACGCTGTTCTCTCCTCGAGCACAAGTTTGTGTCTTCCTCGTGGGATATCAAGGCAGCAAGAATTTAATGGTTTTGGTACTTCTGTTTCCTCGTTTCCACTTATAAAACCAAGCCTTATTACCTCATTTCTCCATTCGAAAAAAAAAGCTGCAAATTAAAATAGGAAATGGCCGCTCCTAACCTTTCGAAATCAAAATGAAGTACAGAGAAAAAAAAAAAAAGTGTTCTTCTACAATCGAGATCGAAGGCCGCAGTTCCTTTTGAAATCGAAATCGCGATAACAGTCACCGCGAGGGCCAAGCTCGAACACCAGGTTACAGTAAGGTTTCGTTAGAGATTTGCGATGGGTATTTTGGAAAGTCGCGCTCACGGAGGGGGTTTGCGAGGTGTGGTGCGATAAGGACTGGAGGGGCTTGCGAAGTTGAAGATGTGTGAAATTGAGGGTTCGAAGCTGTCGGACTTGGAGATTTGGAGGTTCCGCTCGTGCTCAGCTCGGTGGCGTGATTATGTGGAGACGCAGGGTTGATTTCTGGACACGGAATGGTTGCTGCATTCGGGCTTGAAGTCGGAATGGTGTAGGGTATGGATGAAGTGGTCTGTCCGTATGTAGTAAGGGATGAGAGTGTTTGGCCCATGGTGAATGTAAGGTATTCGATGATATGCCATAAAGGATAAAGCATGGTGATAAGGTACTTTTGAATTTAAAATTTAAATGTTTATTTTAAAACTAGTTTATAAGATGGGAATTTATTAAATTAAATAAGTGGTTAATCAGTAATTAAATTAAATAAGTGGTTAATCAGTAATTAAATTAAATAAGTGGTTAATCGGTAATTAAATTAAATAAGTGGTTAATCGGTAATTAAATTAAATAAATCATAGGTCCAAAGCAGATTATTCGAAAGATCCATGGTTGCGATGATATGGAATTTTACTGGGGATTCAGCGCAATGGAAATTCCGGTGAGTAAATCTCACTCACCTTTAGAATTATTTTTATTTCATTAAAAATAATTGTCTGCTGCTTGTGTGAATGTTTTATGGTTGTTTTATATATATTAGTTATTTAGGCTATATATATATATATTGGGTTGATTGATTGGTTGGATTCCCGCAGTCTCATTAGCGGATGCCCGCAGTTTCATAGCGGATGATTACCCTATACGCCCCACGCTATGATTAGTGGATGACCTTCTATACCGCGATATTCTGCCACGAAGCAGAATGGGTATTATTTATGTGCTAACATCTGTGGATGCAGGAAAACAGGTTGGAGGAATCCAACTGGATTCCTCAAAAATATATTATCTGTTTGTTTATTTGTTTGCATATATATATATTTATATATGATGTGTTAGAAAAATAAATAATTCGTTGCTTTGTGTGTTTAAATATCACTGGGCTTAAGTAATGATATTTAAAAATATCGTGGAAAGAGTATTTGAGTTTTAAAGAGAAAATTCTATTTTTAAATAGAATTTGAATTTTAAATGGAAATAAAATATAAACTTGTTTTGAAAAATAAAACAAGTAGTTTCTTTATAAACGAGATTTATAAATAGTTCTTTTATAACGAAGTTATAAATGAAGTGAAAAGAATTATCATTTGATAATTCAGAAATAGAAATACAAGCGTGAAATTGGGATTTGAAATGAAATTTCAAAATAGGATTTGAAATGAAATTTTTTGAATTTTAAAGGGAGTTTAAATATTTGAATTTTAAAAGGAGATTGAATATTAGAAATTCAAATAGAAGTTCAAATAGAATTTGAATAGACGAAGTTAGAATGAAAAAATAGAATTTGAATTCAAGGAATTAAAATATAATTTGAATTCGAAGGAATTCGAATAAAGAAATTCAAATAGAGATTTGAATGTAGAATTTCAAAATAGAATTTGAAATATAGAATTTCAAAGAAAAATTGAATAGAATTTGAAATATAGTATTTCAAAGAAGAATTCAAATGTGAAATTTGAATAGAGATTTGAATTGGAATTCAAATATGAAATTTGAATAGAGATTTGAAATGGAAATTCGAGTATTGAATTTTGAACATGGAATTTGAATAAAGAAATTCGAATAGAAATTTGAATTTGAGATTTCAAAATAGAATTTGAAATAAACTTTGAAATAGGATTTTCAAAGTAGAATTGGAAATAGAATTTCAAATAGGATTTCAAAATAGGAAATCCAGATGGTTTTGAAATGGGATTTGAATTCAAGGGAATTCAAATGGATTTGAGTGAAGAAATTCAAAAGGGTGTTAAAAATAAGTTTGAATATTAGAATTCAAATGGGATTGGAGATGAGTTTGAATATTAGAATTCAAATGGAAAAGGAAGATGGAATTTTGAATATAGAATTTAAAAAGGAGTTTGAATATTTGAATTCCAATAGAATTCAAATATAGAAATGGGAATATAGAAGTTCAAATGGAATTTAAATATAGAGTTTGAATAAGAGAATTCAAATGCATTCAAACATAGAATTTGAATATATGGAATTGAAATAGAAATTCAAGTATTGAATTTGAATATCCAATAGAAAAGAAATTGGGATTTGAAATATAGAATTCAAAAGTGAGATTGGAATTTGAATATGGAATTCAAATGGAATTGAAACTATGGATTTGAATATATTAAAATCAGAATGGAATTGAATTTCATTCAAACGAAGTTTAAAAAGTTTATATATATAAATATAATTAAAACGAACTCGCCGCAGCGCTGCAGTTCGTAAATTGGCGACTCGAACTTCAATTGAATATATAGAACTCGATTGAAGTCGAAATTCTTTGAAACAAGAAACGTCAGGACTGGTTTGATAATAGTTTTCTAATAAAAGAGAAAATCTGGATTTTCGTCGCACATATTTTGAGATATGTAAAAATCAAATTTTCAGAAAAGCAGCGCCAGAATCGTTTTAAACCCATAACGGTTTATTTAATTTTATAAAAGGATTTTAAGCAAATAAAATCCGAATTTCTATTTAGAAAATTTCAGATTCTGAGATGTAAAAATATATGAAAACTCAAGTGAAGTAAGGAAATTGATTTTTGAAACAGAAATCAGATTTTGACTTTGAATAGAATTAACTAATTCGAATAGTAATTAGTAAAGGAGATGTTGAATTGACATTGGACTTTAAATAAGTAAATTCAGATTGAAAATTTATATTCGAAATCGAAAAGAGAACTAGAATTGGAAACTTGAAATTCAATTTGGATATAAGCTAATTAAACATTTTGTTTGAACATGTTATGTTCAAACAAAGAAGTGAAATAGGCAAAAAGGCTAATTAAAGAATAATTGAGCGAAACTGAATTCAAACGATTCAAAATTTAATTAAAACGAATGGATTGAGTTGAATGGAATTGGAAACAGGTGAACAGGTGTTAAACAGATATGGGATGGAGTATATGAAGATTTTTATTTATGTGCCCGACAAAAAGGTACATGTTTAAATTCATATATGGGTTTTATGCGCCGTATCGGCTAGCCGCTTGGCTTCTTCTTTTTCTTTTTGAGATTAGAAGGACCGGGAAAGCTATTTGAAATTTCCCGATGCTCCCGATACAGGGGAGGTTATGGCGAATTTTTCCGGGAATTTAAGGAGTTAGAATATTTTTAAGAAATTTGACAATTAGAAATCTATATATCGATATATATATAGAATTCGATAAGGAAACGAAATCAAAAATAGCGTAAAGAGCCAATATGGTTATTGAAAATATTTGATTAACAAATATTGATAAGGAAATGGAGAAGAAATTTAATTAATGGAAGATTAATTAAAGAGCTCAGTGATTTGTTTGATATGTTTGGATGAACACTTGTTTTTATTCGATAGTTAAATCACAGACTATCGAAGTTTTGACCATCGTTGTCAATATGGAGAGACCGGTTGGATTATTATCCGAAGAACCACTCCGTATCGGCATAAGCGTTGCGAACCAAGTATGCTGAATATATTGAAGACGGAGTAAAGTGCAAGGGCTTTTCTATTAAATAGAAATAGTGCCTTCGGTTTCGTTCAGTCCCAGAACGAACGTATATGGACGAATGTCTGACAAAGTATTTCCAATGATCAAATGGGTTGGTCTGTATGAATATATATGGTTGCAACGGATTTATCCCTTAGCATAACATCCAGAATATTTGTGCAAACTCAACTAGTGATTAACGGATCTGACGATGTGGCATTCAAAATGATTGTGTTATCGATGAATGGTAAGTATGCGTAGCCTCAGGCCTCAACAACCGGGAAAGGACAAAAATCGGGCAGGCAGCATGGCTATGTGGGTCGCACCCATTAGGGTGTATAATCACCTATCTAGAGAAATTCCTTTTGTTTCTAAATCTATCGATTCTGCCCATTCGGGAACGGTGGTTTGAGTCCAACCGTTGGTGATATACATTCGATACACTCAAGCGAAATGAGTGGTCGGTCATGTGTGGGCCGGGTTGCAAGACGTTCTTGTTGAACCCAGGTGTATTCGCCTCTAGAGATACATCATCGGAAGGTGGTCCCATACCTTGTCATAGTTGGATTCCAATCTCCAATAAGCGCCATGCGGTTTTTGATTATATACTTTATATGTGGAGCGTGAGATGCAAGCGTTCTGCTATTTGGTTATTTACTTGATGTAGACATTATTATAATATCACTGGATTTTCGTATCAAAGTGTTTTGGGTTATAGTAAGGTAAAAACCGTCCGTGTTTATGTGTGGGCTGGTCTTACTATTATCTTTTCTTTGAAAGGATTTTTTTTAAAAGTTAAACAAGTGGTTGGAGTTTACTCACACCAGTCCCATGACTGACCCAGAGTTTGTTTTGTTTTGTTTTTCCTAAACTCTTGGGTGCCCAAATTTGTACGGGCAGTCAAGTGTTTCAGGCTTTTACAGATACACTTGGAGGAGCTTGAAGCAGGAGGCTTCAACGTTAGTTATTTAGAGTTACTTCCGCTGGATCAAATGTTATGTGTACTCTGATGATGGTATGTATATATGTACAAAACAGATTTGTATTTCGAAGCTTATGTTATATAATATATTTTGTTCATTCCGCTGTGAGTTTGTGATCTTCGTTTTCTTCTATTCTAATATTTCTTTCTTTCTATTTCTCATCCTCTAACTTCTTTCTAATAATGGTTCGTATTTCTGTGTTATTTGGGTTGGACGTGTGTTGTATTTAGTCAACTCAGATAGCACGGATTTGCGGGTCGTTTCAGTAAGCGGGATCTGTTATTAACTACTAGCATAAACCTTAGGAATGCAGTAGTAGTGCTGAAGCAGGGTATATCATGTGTTATTTACTTTCTATATTTTTATTTCTGCTGCATTCTGTGATCTATGAATATTTTAATATCCCGTAATATTTAGACTCTGCGATAATTTATGATAAATCCTATTCACCCCCCTCTAGGGTTAATCTAGATCCAACAAAGCGTATGACTGTCTGACTATGCGAGCATTATTGACAGCCTTTTGTTTGCCAATGATTGTAGTAGACCCGACACTGCCTATGTCGTGGGATTATTATGCAGGTTTATCAGTAGACCTAGTATAGAGCATTAACATGCTATTGAAAGGGTCATAGATACCTAAAATAAACCATGAACCTTGGATTACATTATGAAAAGTTTCCAGCTGTTCTTGAAAGTTATTCCAATGCAGACTGGAATACTTTATATGATGATTCAAAAGCTACCAATGACTGTATATATTTAGCATTACTGGAGGAGTTGTTTCTTGGAAGAATCCAGGAAACATACTATTTTGACTCAGTATACTACAGAGACTGAGATAATAGCACTAGCCACAGCTAGTGAAAAAGCAGGGAACTAAAAAAATCTGCTAGTTGAGATCCCCATATAGGAAAAACCGACACAAGTGGTGTAATCTATTATGATAGTTCCGCGGCTAATGCAAAAAAGTACAGAACCGTTATTGCAACGGTAGAAGACAACAGTCATAAGCACAATACTATAAGAGAACATCACATATGTAGTGATGACAATTTGACGGCTATTGAAAAAGGATAGAACTCATATTACAATGGTAAGAAATGACAGTCGTATGCACAATATTGTTAGAGAACATCACATCTGAAGTGATGATAATTTGGAAGATCCTTTGATGAAAGGAATGACTAGAAAAAAAGTCCTTAATGATTCTAAAACAATGGGACTATTGGCCTGAGATTGTGGAATAACGCACAATGGTAACCCAAACCTAAATGACTGGAGATCCCTTGAACTAGGTTCAATGGGTATAAACAAGTTGTGTTGTGATAGTAGATGAACATGCTAAATTTATATATTAAGAAGCATGTATTCCTGAAATTATAAGAGGATGAGTTAATAGAAACTCTAAATGAGATCTGTACTCTATTTGGAGTGGAATAACTACCTTCAGGAGTACTCTTGATAGACTCACCTATGTGAATGTGGAAATGTGGCCGTTTCACATGGAATTTTGGGCAAGATTCCCAGAGCGTTCACTAAACTGGGATAGATGTGTATGGCGATAATTACACGGGCAAATTTGATTGCACTTTAGAAAGGTTATTTGTGGTTTGATGTCAGGAATAGATTTCAAGACTACGTGTCGCTCTAGTAAATACTGAATCTTACTCACTACACAAATGATCAAGTCGGAAGACACCTTTATTTATGCACAATCTTATGCATTTTATTTAAACTACTCGAAAATATTTTTTAAGAATTTCAAGTGGGGGATTGTTGGAACATTTTGTGAAAAATATTGCCATGAATGATAATAAATTAATATTTATTTACATTCATCTCTTTTGAAACGTATGCAATTAACACATTAAAAATTGCAAAATTGTTTGAACGTTTCTTATATTTAATATTGCATTAAGTGCGGTCCAATTTTCTTCCCACTAACATAGCTCCCATTTCTTCTACATAAGAAATTGGTCATAGACAAGGAAAAATATAGAAAACAACATATAGAAGAAAAACCCACTCTCTTCTTCTTCCTCAGGAAGAAAAAAACATATTTTTCTATCTTTTTCTCCACCATTCCTTTACAAAATAGAGAAAAAAAACTTGAGCAGTATTATTTTAGATTGCAAACAGAATCGACTTCATATGTGCAAATGATCTGATATAGAAAGAAAAAACAAGGAAGAGGTTGTTTAATCCCAGAGGCCGCGGTGAACAGTACGACCTACTTTACACCTTGAGTAGATCGTCAAAATGTCTTCAAGAAAGTGACCTAGTCCACGACTCAGCCGAACCATTGTTTCCAACAAGTTCATGTGCTAAGATGCCAGTCTCAAGCCTGGAAAGGAGGAGAGATTTTTTTTCTGAAATATGCTCCAGTACTCTTATAAATTTGGGTTTTAGTTTATTGCAAATAATTATATACTATGCTTTCACATACGTAATTGCAAATAATTATATACTTATGTTGCAATATCCTAAAATCCTACAGAAACAAACTGCCGCAACAATTGTCCACATTATAATTCATTTCCAACTTTGGTCAAATTCAGCTATGCACACGTCCATCGAACATGCGCACTACAGAATTGTCTATTCAATGCAATAGAAGAGTTAAAAAAAATATTGTTCTTAGTGTTTGGTGTTACCGTGTTTAGTGTTACCATAGAGTTGAAATTTTTACTTAATAAAGGATTAAATAGAATTGGATTATACACGTGTATTCAAAATAAAAGGAAGTTAAGTTGAAACATGAGATCTTAAATTTCATTATTTTGAAAAATGGTTTTCAAAATTTGGAAAGGTAATTATAAGTAACCTTTTGATATTTTTTAAACTAATTTGTCATACTCACATTTTATTAAATGATTGATTAATGCATCTATAAGTGCACGAATGATGCAACATATTGTACGAATCAAAGTCGTTTTGTAAAATAAAATTACTTTTTTTTATTTTTCTACAAATAGCCTTTTTTATACCATTCCTCTACTGCGCACATGCATCGCACATGAAAATATTTGAGGAACAACAATCCACGCACGAAACGTGTTTCTTGATCACGCGCGAAGCACGTGCTTTAATCATGCACGAAGCGAGTGCAGTCATCACGTGCGAAGAGAGTGCAGTACGAAGCGAGTGTCATTATGCTTGTATCAAAAAAAGCAATTTAAGCATTGAATTTAACACTCTTACCACTTGGAAAATTTTCCCTGTCCTATAGTGGAATTTTATCTCGTTTACCCTACAGTACTCTAAAATTTCTGATATAAACTGCATATGGAGCCATAAAACAAAGCTCTGAAACAAAAATGAGTTTAATAATAACTCACGCGCATTGTCGACAAGGTATGAAAACCGTGTTTCCAAAGCTAAAACAACTCTTTCTTTGTTACTGTTAACGTTTGAACATATTGCCAACTTTATTACACAGCTAAAACCGCAAAAAAAATTCTAATCATCTTCCATACGCTTCACATGCGACGCTAAAGATAGCGATTTCCAAAAAACTAAGTATTTACTTCTTAAAATTGCATGTTTATTTTGGAAAAATCAGCTTAAATAGCGCAAACGCGTATTCTTTTTCAGTGGTAAAATCTTAAATATTAAATTTAAAGATAATTTTCTTTTCGTTTTAGTGACACAAGAAAAATATTTCTAAAAATAATTTCTTGAAATTTAAATGATTCGGGTTACAATACAACGTAGAAGGAAGTTGTTACGCGAAAATATGCGCAAACCGAACCCAACAAATTCAACCCAAAATTTGGACATTCCAAAAACTGTCAATACCCAAATATTAAAATTTCAGCTTTTAAGAAAAACAAATAAATAATTATCCATGACAAAACAACCTTTAATTTTTCATTGATAAAATTTACAACTCAATGATTAAAATTTTCCATCTTTGAAGTTAATATTAGTTAGATTTAAGTTATGAGATTTTCCTTTCGATTCAAATCACAAATAAGTGCAAATGATATGAACAATATTTCCTAAAGATAGAAATGCTATAACATCATCGTGCGATTTAACAAAGATACTAATAGTGTAACAACCCGAAAATTTACCATATGAATTTACGAATATTTAATAAATTTTAAATATCGAAATGATGATTTGTAACTAAAATAAGCTTCTTTTAAATAATAAAAAGTGATAGTGAAATAATTTTTAAAACTAGTTTACAAAAACTAATTAGTTCGATGTGAAACTGAAAATGTGACCAGAAGTCATTCGTCAAATTCCCAACCTCTCGTCGACTAAAACTTATCAAAAAGGTCATAACACTTCCGTGTATGCTGACATACATTAAATATTATGTTAGCCTTGTTGTTGGACATGAATATATGTATTCGTGATAAGGAAAATGAATGTAATATAAGAAGCTTCTCATGTAAGCTAATAATAATAATGACACATAACCCTCTTAGGTGTCCATGTGTACAAGCATCTCATGACACCTAAAGGGGCATGTGCCACCATCCTAATATTTTCATGAATGATGATAGACAAGTGTCCAAGGTCAAAAGGATCAAAATAGCCTTGAGAAATGTTATAAATAACATGGCCATTTTGATAAAGGGAGACAAAAAAGAAAATCATCCTATTTATTTCGATCATATCTTCCATACCGTGTATCCAAATTGATTGATTCTTTTTTTGTCGGAAAGCTATTTCAAAATGAAAGAACTTTTATTTAGAACACTTTTTAAGAATCTAGGCAGATGATTTGTGAAATTTACATGAAAGTGAATTATTTTTCTGGCATATGTTTTATTTTCAGAAATACCTACTCTTGGTCTTAAAGCCATAACTTTTGACTCTTTAGCCCAAATCAGTTGATTCTTTTTTTGTTGGAAAGCTGATTCAAAAACAAACAACTTTTGTTTTAACCATTTTTCCGAAATTGAAGTGTAGCTTACAAAAACTCTGTGAGAAGTAAATTGATTTATTTAATCTGTTTTTCAAGCTAGAAATAATTGGTTCATTTTCAAAAGCCATAACTTTTGATTTATTTAGCCTAATTGCCTCAATTTTTCTTCATTAAAAAGATATTTTTAAAGATAAACAATTTCATGTTTATCACTTTTGATAATTCAAAGAGTAGCTTGAGTGAAAACCAGTTTGGAAGTGAAGTGTTTTGGTTGATTCCACTTCTAAAAGTATTAAATAAATATCTACAGCTCTAAATCTTCCCAAATTTGGTCTGGAGTCTCTTCATACCATCCTTAACAAACTGTTAAAATTTGGTATGCTAATTCGATGTGGTTCATGTCAAAATGTGTAAAACCCGAGAACAATTTGTAAGTTGATGTGAGCTTTGCGATGATTCGAGAAAGACATTTGTGTGCTTTTAGGTGATAGTAAGAACTATATTTATGTTCTATGAGTCTTTTGCATGAAGTTATTAAGGAGTATTGTGAGTATACTCATCATCTAAACAATTAATAATTGCTTATGCTTGTGTTTAAATTAGTGTTGCATATGACTTCATCGTGCTATATTTTCCGATCTTTGCTTTGCCAAGAAAACAACGCATACGCATAATGATTGAAGATTTTTATGACTTAGTATGACTTTTTCAAGGTCTTAAAAACAAAAACAAAAAGGATTAGTTGGGCACGAACATATAATACAGGTGATTTTATAGCAAAAGTCGTTATAAATGAATTATCGAAATGCCTTACCTTGATGAGTTTTTTATGATTATGTTTTTAAGTATTTCTTTTCACGATGATAAGTATACTAAGAAAGCTGCTATAGCAAGAAGTGGTTTATATTGCACTAGAACTTTCTATAGCATTTTCTAAACTGTTGTCTTTTTAGTTTGAAAGATTAAACGAGGTATAAATGGTGTTTAACTTAACTATTTCCATTCAATCTATGAAGATCTTTCCAAACATGTATTAGAGATATATAAAGATGGTTTGAGATTGTTTATGAAGGAATCTTTGCATAAAGAAGTTGATTATTATTCAGAAGATGTTTATCTTTTGAAAGAAATTTCTACAAGATATATATACATGTGTGTGTGTGTGTCTTTCAAAATGAGTACGCACGAAGTTATTTACCCTTATAACTTGATATAAAGAGTATTTTAGAAGTAAATATTGATTTTAAATATTTTTTTGTACAGAAGAATTGCGTTGGCTTGATTCTGTATCTAATTGCTCACTCAATTAGATAAAGGTACGTAGGCAGTCACAAGTGGTAGTGATGCAGCTGCTATAATAATAAAATATAACTTCTTTATTATTTGTAATTACGCCTGGTGTTGGCGCATCTTTCATTTTTATCATTTAAGCTATACGGACGTAATTATTGAGTGAGCAAGAATGAATATTAATATCCATCTCGCCAGAAATGCATAATGATAGATCTATAGTAATTGTGTTTAATTCGTATCTAAACACACCCTGTGAATTAGATGAATATTCTGATAAGTGTTATTTAGTAAAACTATTTTTTAATGCGTTTAGTGTCATTTTACATATTTAACAAATAAAGTAGTAGCTATTATTGTTGTTTTGGACGAATGACTTTTCGATAATTTTGCTTGGTCCGAAAATCCAGGTCGTTACAAGTTGGTATCAAAGCTTAGGTTAGGTGCCTAAATATAATTTCACATAAGATTAGAAAATCATCTTGAAATTTTGAATTGAAGCTACCTTAATTTGATAAATAAATTTGGATTGGGTAAGGCACCATTCCTCTGACCAGGGTCATGAGTAGTATTTATTTTTTGTATTTAACTTTTGTTTAGTGTTTATACTAACACTACAAGAAATATGTTCATTGACAGCGTTGAAAAACCGCTGTTATATAATTTTACAGCGTTTCAAAGAACGCTGTCTAACGACACGCTGTTATAGGTCAGGGGACTACAAAAATACTTTGAAAACGCTGTAGAAAAAGGAGATACTACAGCGTTTTAGTTGATGTTATTGTTACGTTTTGTACAGCATTTTAGTAGCGCTGTCATTATGTTTATACAGTGTTTTGTGTTGTTGTGTTTGCATAGCTAACACAAACTATTCCTCCTTCATTACATATATAACAGCGTTTTATATGGGGCAGAAACGTTGTTATCGTCTTCATACCACAGCGTTGTTATGAATATATAACAGAATTTTAAAACGGCTATAACCATTGTCATCGTCCACATATTATAGCGTTTTCAATATATATAGCAGTGTTTTATAACGTCAAGAAATGTTATGCCTATCCAAATAGCACAGCGTTTTCCAACTTACATTACAGCGTTTATTTCAGGCTAGAAAAGTTGTTACTACCTTCATATCACAGCGTTTCTGTAGAGTTGTTGAGCGACATCTATCAGCATTTATCATTTTTACACAATGCAGTTCAAAATCATCACGAAATTCAAACAACACAAAAGCATTAGAAGTATAAAACTATATCACATAAGTTATAATAATTCCATATGCCAAATATACAATAGTTGGACATAACATTTTGTAATCGATGTTCCCATCAAACTTTTTTTTACAAAAGATGCTTACTAACAAAAAAGAAAAATATAAACCGTTCAAAGTCCAAGCTTGTGTGCTCCAAAGTTGAATTTCTGTCGTGCATCAAACATCAACACCTGATTTGGCAATAAGAAAATACATAACTACTTTTGTTGTATATGTATGACATTGAGAAACTGCGCAACATTTCTTGTGTCAACAGATATGCATACAGCTTAGTACGACCAAATTGCAAGAAAGAAAAATTGTATAAGATCAAAATGTTAGAGCACATCTAGGTCACCGTATCTTCTATTTTTTTCTAGTTTTGTCTACCTAAACGAAATTTAAATATTAATTCAGTTTTAAGAGGTGAAAAGGGAAATCATGCTTGAAGTAAAAGTCTACCAAAACAATCATAATAAGGAGTATTTCCATCATTCATACTGACGGTAAGTAAAGAGAAGTATAAGTCATTCTTACTTGAAAACGATTCTTAGGCGACATTTGCAGAAGGCCAAGCTATAGTAGATGTAACGACCCGCATTCTGCGCATCATAGGATCGTAGAATATTTATTTTTTTCACATACGAAGTCGTATGGTCATGTAACTTTGGGAGACGACTATTGGGGTCATTTCCCATGTTCATGATTTTTCCCGATTTTTAAATGACCATTTTACCCCTAGTTGGCACTGTTTTGGCCATAACTTTTGACTGGAAAGGAATTTTGACCTGAAACCACTTCCATTGGCTTCGGATGATGGTTTCTCTTTCCGTAGAGTGGTCACATTAGCCAAACGGACTTACCGTTTGGGAGATATGGCTGAAACAAGTTTCAGATGGAGAAAAACAGCTTAGTTGGGCTTAACCGGGTGATTAGCAGCTAGGCCCAAGGGGAATTTCGGGTTTAGGGGTATAGGAGGTCTGATTAGGGTTAGGTTATCATTCTCATTTCAGTTTTGAGCCGCCACAAACCTTCTTGACACCTTAGTAATGGCTTCCTACATCTAAAACACCCCAAATCACTCTCTAATTGAAGATTAGGCTTAGCAACACCAAATTAAGGAGAAAAAGCACCAAAGCAAGGTTGGAACTGCTGTTAGACATCAGTATTCACCCCGAATCAGAGGAGTTTCAGTTCTGAGAATTTCATTTGTGGCCAAGGTGAGTGATAACATCATTTTGACACTAATTACGGTAATTAAGGGTAATTAGTGAAGATTAGCGAATTTATACGTAAATAAATTCTGGAAAAATTCTTAAAATTCTAAAATAATGTTTTAAGGCTCTGTTAGAAATTTGGGTTAATTTCGATGTGTTTTGCTAATTGTATGCTTAAACATGATTAAGAAGGATTATAGGAAAATGTGAGGTTTTAACCACTTTTGATCCATTTTGGTTCATTTGAATTGTTGTTATGGTGTTTGCAATTGATGTTATATGTTGCTGTGACAGTTTGACATGAATTATGATTGATTAGAATAGTTAGATTTGTCAAAAACGTCGTCGAATGGCGTAGAAAGCTCGCTGGAAAGTTGCAGAAGTGTGCAGGCTCCGAACCGGTTCGGATCGGAGAAAGGGGTCGGATCGGACTAGGGAACTGACCAAGGGAATCCGAACTGGATGAGGACTTGCCACTGGAAGAAGTTTGGCAGGAAGGAAGGCCATTGCTTAGAGTTGGAGTTGGACAGGAGATCGGATCGGAGCGGTGGAGCGGATCGGATCGGAGTAAGCTAGGGAACGGAGCGGATCGGATCGGAAGAGAGATTGGAGGCCAGATCGGATCGACTTGGAGATGCAGGGCTCGGATCGGAAGCAAAGAAGAAATAAGCTAGGGACTGGAGCGCTGGAGAGAAGGACACCCGACCCGACCTGGAGGAGGACCCCGACCCGACCCGGAGCGAAGTAACCGACCCGAATCGAATGAAAGAAGGCAAGGAGAAGGACCCGAACCCAGAGGAAGGTGGCACTCCGAACCGAACCGAGCATGGGTGACCGAACCGAACCGAGCATGGGTGACCGAACCGAACCGAGCATGGGTGACCGAACCGAACCGAGCATGGGTGACCGAACCGAACCGTCTGTGGGCTATTACTACTACGCGATGACTCTTCTGAAGACCCACTCCAATTCGACCAAACCCGAGATGCAAAGGAAGTCCAAATGAGAAGTTAGAGCTTAAGATTCAGATGGGAGTCAACGAGTTCACTTCATGATTGGACTTTGCTGCGGGACGCGTGCTAAGGAGTTATCGACACCTATAGCTTTGGACCACTATGGTAGGAGGTACGAAGGCGGATTCAGGGCCATTATGGCATTGGTAGAACCAAGGGCTATGACCAATGAAGTGGGTCATTGAAATGTTTGGTCATGACTCCAAGTGTTTGGCTTGGTCACAGCAGGGTTTCTACAAGTCGGGATTCGTCGTTGCCTCAGTTTGTCTAGTGTGCCAAAGTGGTAGATGTCGTACGCTTTACGCACTGAGTGAGAGATGCGAGGATGGTTGCTATGGATGATTTGTTTGCTATCATTTTGACATGCACACCCCACCCCCGTATTCTTACACTATTTATTATGGCACCTTGGAGTATTGTACGGTATGTGGTACTAACTCTTTGGTTGCAGGTCCAGGTTCAGGTATGGTTTAGTATACCTGTTATTATTCTGTTTAGATGCTTATCGCTCATACCAGGCTTTATGTCTGACCCAGAGTTTTATGTCTCCTCTTATTACTCTGGGTGCTCACACGAGCAGACTAGAGACAGGTTAGCTGGTGATGCACGGGTAGATGATCCGGAGACGAGCAGGAGGCTTCCACGTAATATATATAGTATTCTCCCTGTGTTGTTGAAGATCACTGCTTGGGCATTGTTGGTGTATCTTCTATTTTAGCTTTCTTTTGTTTAGAGACAGTAAATTTGGAGAGTTGTAATAAGCTGTATTTGGATTTCCGCTGCTTTGAGATTGATGTTGGTTTTAGTTATCAGCTTATGCACTGTCTCGCCTGTTTTGTGTCAAGTATATTATTATTATATTTTATTCCATGCGCTGTGAGACATTCTACAGGTTTCTGGATTAGTTCATTCCCTTCTTTTCTTTCTTATGACGACCGTCTTGTGCTAGTCGGGCATGTGTACAGCGCACTTCTGGAGGAAATGCAGGCTGGTGCGAGGCGGGCCGTCACACTTGGTATCAGAGCTCTAGGTTGCGTAGTTAACTTAGGGAAGTTATCAGGGAGAGATAATATACGTATACGAGAGAGCGTATTTGTGATTACTTTGGTTTTTAAGAAGCTATATATATATATACTATTAGTAGTATAAGGATGAAGTCGTACTGCACTAGCACCACTATGGAATCGTTAATCATTTCCTTTTTCAGATTGACGATGAGCCGAGATACTAGAGGTGCTGGTAGGGGAGCCAATAATGGGATTGCTGCTGACATGAGGACGATGTTTACTGACCTCATGAGAGAGATGCTTAGAGATGTGCAGAGGGCAGCTCCCAATGGTGGAAATGGTGGTGGTCCAATAGTGCAGGCGCCAAGAGTCGACTTCGCCAAGCTGAATAAGGATTATACTAGTCTTGGTGGGAAGTCATTCCATGGAACGGAGTCGGCTACGGATGTTCAGGATTGGTTGGATAGTTGCGAACGTATCTTCGAGGATTTGGGTATCGAGGATGCAATGAGGAGGAAGTTAGCGTCCCGTCAGCTGCAAGGGCGGGCAATGAATTGGTGGAATGCTATAAAGGCAGCTACTCCCGAAGATCAGATTACTTGGGAGCAGTTTAAGGCTCGCTTTAGTGAGAAGTTCATTCCAGCCGCTCAGAAGTCAATGTTGTTTAAGAAATTCTTGGAGCTCAAGCAGAATGGCAGAGCTGTCTCGGAGTATATTGCTGAATTTGACACTTTGTCGAAGTACGGGTTATCTCTTATTGATACTGCCGAGAAGAAGAATGAGAAATTCATAACTGGATTGGATCAGTACTTGGGGGAAAAACTTATTAACCACATCGATGAGACGTTTGAATCGATTGTGGGGAAAGCGTTAAGATCGGAAAGTCTCTACCCTAAGTCGAAGACTGAGGTTGCATCCGCAGATGAGCCAAAGCCACAAGCAAGTGGTGGAGGCAAAGGTGGTTCCCAGAATAAGAGAAAGCAGAATCAGGCTAAGGATGGCCAGAAGAAAAAGAATAAGCAAGATGTGGAGTGCTTCAGCTGTGGTAAGAAGGGCCATTATGCTAGTAATTGTCGGGCCAAGCCAGCGGATAGGAAGTGCTTCAACTGTGGCCAAATGGGACATCACAAGGACAAGTGTCCACAGCCCCCTAAGGAAAAGCAAATGGTGAAAGCATATGCTCTTAATGCTATTCCTTCTTCGTCGAATGCCCCAACTGCGGCGGAGAAGGGAAAGAATGTCGTCATTCAAGGTATGCTTTCTGTTTATGATGTTCCTGTTAGAGTTTTGTTTGATACCGGAGCTTCCAGTTCTTTCATATCTAGTGACCTGGTAGATAGGTTGGGATTGGAGCCCGAGATTGTCGATAGACCTTTAGTAGTGACGAACCCGATTGGTGGTTCGACTAGCCTTAGCATGATTTGTCGTAATGTGGTTCTATCGAGTCATGGATGCATGTTTGTTTGTGATTGCTTTGTTTTGGGCTTTACTGGGTTTGGCATTATTTTGGGAGTAGATTGGCTCCAAAGATACGGGGTGGTGGTAGACTGTGAGGGCTTGTTGGTGACAGCTAGAGCGGATGATGGGCGGAGGATAGTGTTTGGTGGTCTACCCAGTAAGGGGGTATTGGCTAGTTTTCTAAACTCCCTCGACATTCCGCATAGTGAGTTGTCAGGTTTGCCCGTGGTTGGCCAGTATCCGGATGTTTTCGAAGAAGTGACCGGACTTCCACCACACCGAGAGATTGAGTTTCGTATTGATTTGGTAAAAGATGCCAGACCTATAGTGATGCCACTTCGTCGTATGGCACCAAGGGAACAGCGAGAGCTCGAGGTGCAAGTCAGCGATCTTTTGAAGAAGGGATTTATCAGAAGGAGTGTTTCTGAATGGGGAGCACCAGTCGTATTTGCTACCAAGGCGGATGGTTCCCTTCGTTTGTGTGTAGACTACCGCGAATTGAATAAAGTGACGAGGAAGAATAAGTATCCTCTACCGCGGATAGATGATTTGTTTGATCAGTTGAGTGGCGCGAGAGTATTTTCTCAGTTGGATCTCGCGACAGGTTTTCATCAGCTTAGAGTGGAAGCTGAGAGTATAGCTAAAACGGCATTTCGAACGCTGTCTGGGTTTTATGAATGGTTGGTTATGCCATTTGGGCTGACTAATGCCCAGGCATATTTTGTGGACCTTATGAATAGGGTATTCAGAGATCAGCTGAATAAGTCTGTCCTTGTGTTCGTTGATGATATTTTGGTCTATTCGAGGACAGAGGAAGAACACAAGGAACATTTAAGGGTAGCGATGGAGGTATTGAGAAAACACCAATTGAAAGCAAAGTTTTCTAAGTGTCACTTCTGGAAGAGGGAAGTGAGGTTCTTGGGCCATGTTGTATCAGAGAATGGTATTGCCGTGGACCCAGCGAAGGTGGCTACGGTACAAGATTGGCCTACGCCCAAGAACGCAACAGATGTAAGAAGTTTCTTGGGATTAGCGGGATATTATCGTAAGTTTATCCAAGGTTTCTCCAAGATAGCAGCATCATTGACCCAGTTGACCAAGAAAAATCAAGCTTTTGTCTGGGATGAAAGGTGCGAGAATGCATTCAGAAGTCTAAAGGACAAGTTGACAAGCGCACCAGTGTTAGTCATTCCTAAGGGGGATGAAGAGATGACGGTATACACGGATGCCTGTGGTACCGGACTGGGTGCCGTATTGATGCAAGGCAGTAGGGTTGTAGCTTATGCAAGTCGGCAATTGAAACCGCACGAGAGGAGATACCCTACCCATGATTTAGAATTGGCAGCAATCGTGTTCGCGTTAAAGATGTGGAGACACTATCTCTTGGGAGAAAGGTTTGAGCTGTTTACAGATCATAAGTCGTTGAAGTATCTATTCTCCCAGAAGGATTTAAATCTCCGTCAGCAGAGATGGTTAGAGTTCTTAGCTTCCTATGATTTTGACATCGCATACACACCAGGAAAGGGCAATGCGGTGGCTGATGCATTGAGTAGAAGACATGCCAGCTTGGGGGCTATGTTCCTTGAATGGAAGCAACTGGAGTTTATCGCGGGGTTCGATTTCAGACCAAAGTGCGAATTGGATCCAGAAATGTTAGCAAGTTTGACGATCAGACCCACTTTGATTGAGCGGATCGGCTCTAGTCAGAGGGACGATTCTAACCTATTGGAAATCATCTCCAAGTTAGAGATGGGTATCGATGAGGAGGTGAACAAGTATGGGCTTGATCGAGATAGATGGCTTAGAAAGGATGGAAAGCTTGTTGTACCCAATGTCACTGGATTGAGAGATGAAGTGCTTAGAGAATGTCATCACTCAAAGCTGACTATACACCCCGGTGGTAATAAGATGTATCGAGATATGAAGCAGACCTACTACTGGGAAGGGATGAAAAGAGATGTTGGGAAGTTTATATCCAAGTGCATGAATTGCCAGCTAGTTAAAGCCGAGCAAAAGAAGCCTAGTGGGTTGTTACAGCCCTTAGAAATTCCCGAATGGAAATGGGAGCAAGTCTCGATGGATTTCATCGATGGGTTACCAAGGACTAGATCGGGATATGACAGCATTTGGGTAATTGTAGATCGACTGACTAAAAGTGCAAGGTTTATACCAGTCAAATCGACTAGAACGGCAGCTAAGTTAGCAGAATTGTATATGAAGTGGGTAGTGAGATTTCATGGAGTACCTAAAAGCATTGTGAGCGACCGAGACCCGTTGTTCACTAGTGGGTTTTGGAGGAGCTTGCAAGAGGCGCTAGGGTCAGAGTTACATCTCAGTACCGCATATCATCCTCAGACCGACGGTCAGACGGAGAGGGTGAATCGTATTTTGGAAGATCTCTTGAGAGCATGTATATTGGATTTTGGAGGATCATGGGATGACCATTTGCATCTAGTAGAGTTTGCATATAATAATAGCTACCAATCCAGTATCGGTATGGCTCCATTTGAAGCTTTGTATGGAAGACCGTGCAACTCACCATCATGTTGGATAGAAACTGGCGAGAAGTTTATGCTTGGACCAGATGTGGTGAGGGAAACTTCAGATAAGATCAAGATCATTCAGCAACGAATGAAGGCAGCCCAAGATAGGCAGAAGAGTTATGCTGATAAGAGAAGAAGAGACTTAAAATTCTCCGTTGGTGACTTGGTGTTTGTCAAGATTTCTCCGTTGAAGAGCGTAATACGATTTGGCAGGAGAGGTAAATTAGCACCAAGATTTGTTGGCCCCTTTCCCTGTTCTTGAACTAGTCGGGAATTTGGCATATAGAATTGACTTACCAGAGAAGATGGCGGGAGTTCACAACGTATTTCATGTTTCCCAACTAAGGAAGTTCGTTCACGGCTCAGATATGACTATCTCACCTGATCAGTTGGAAGACTTCGAAGTAGAACCCGAGGCGGTTGGAAGCCGCAAGCCGGCCCGTATTGTCGCACACGACATGAAGCAACTTCGAAGGAAGTCGGTGAAGCTAGTCAAGGTACAGTGGAGCGAAAACGAGAATGATTGTACTTGGGAAACAGAAGAGGACATAATGAAGAAGTATCCAGAACTCTTTGTCTGGTAAGATTTTATTAGCGATTTAGTTTTCCGCATGCTAGGATAGACTTGTTTGCTTGCTTTGCATGTTTGATTGTTGTATGTGGGTGTTAGGCATGCGGGATCCTGTGTATGTTTTGGGGTTAAGGAATTTCGGGGACGAAATTTCTTAAGGGGGGAAGAGTGTAACGACCCGCATTCTGCGCATCATAGGATCGTAGAATATTTATTTTTTTCACATACGAAGTCGTATGGTCATGTAACTTTGGGAGACGACTATTGGGGTCATTTCCCATGTTCATGATTTTTCCCGATTTTTAAATGACCATTTTACCCCTAGTTGGCACTGTTTTGGCCATAACTTTTGACTGGAAAGGAATTTTGACCTGAAACCACTTCCATTGGCTTCGGATGATGGTTTCTCTTTCCGTAGAGTGGTCACATTAGCCAAACGGACTTACCGTTTGGGAGATATGGCTGAAACAAGTTTCAGATGGAGAAAAACAGCTTAGTTGGGCTTAACCGGGTGATTAGCAGCTAGGCCCAAGGGGAATTTCGGGTTTAGGGGTATAGGAGGTCTGATTAGGGTTAGGTTATCATTCTCATTTCAGTTTTGAGCCGCCACAAACCTTCTTGACACCTTAGTAATGGCTTCCTACATCTAAAACACCCCAAATCACTCTCTAATTGAAGATTAGGCTTAGCAACACCAAATTAAGGAGAAAAAGCACCAAAGCAAGGTTGGAACTGCTGTTAGACATCAGTATTCACCCCGAATCAGAGGAGTTTCAGTTCTGAGAATTTCATTTGTGGCCAAGGTGAGTGATAACATCATTTTGACACTAATTACGGTAATTAAGGGTAATTAGTGAAGATTAGCGAATTTATACGTAAATAAATTCTGGAAAAATTCTTAAAATTCTAAAATAATGTTTTAAGGCTCTGTTAGAAATTTGGGTTAATTTCGATGTGTTTTGCTAATTGTATGCTTAAACATGATTAAGAAGGATTATAGGAAAATGTGAGGTTTTAACCACTTTTGATCCATTTTGGTTCATTTGAATTGTTGTTATGGTGTTTGCAATTGATGTTATATGTTGCTGTGACAGTTTGACATGAATTATGATTGATTAGAATAGTTAGATTTGTCAAAAACGTCGTCGAATGGCGTAGAAAGCTCGCTGGAAAGTTGCAGAAGTGTGCAGGCTCCGAACCGGTTCGGATCGGAGAAAGGGGTCGGATCGGACTAGGGAACTGACCAAGGGAATCCGAACTGGATGAGGACTTGCCACTGGAAGAAGTTTGGCAGGAAGGAAGGCCATTGCTTAGAGTTGGAGTTGGACAGGAGATCGGATCGGAGCGGTGGAGCGGATCGGATCGGAGTAAGCTAGGGAACGGAGCGGATCGGATCGGAAGAGAGATTGGAGGCCAGATCGGATCGACTTGGAGATGCAGGGCTCGGATCGGAAGCAAAGAAGAAATAAGCTAGGGACTGGAGCGCTGGAGAGAAGGACACCCGACCCGACCTGGAGGAGGACCCCGACCCGACCCGGAGCGAAGTAACCGACCCGAATCGAATGAAAGAAGGCAAGGAGAAGGACCCGAACCCAGAGGAAGGTGGCACTCCGAACCGAACCGAGCATGGGTGACCGAACCGAACCGAGCATGGGTGACCGAACCGAACCGAGCATGGGTGACCGAACCGAACCGAGCATGGGTGACCGAACCGAACCGAGCATGGGTGACCGAACCGAACCGTCTGTGGGCTATTACTACTACGCGATGACTCTTCTGAAGACCCACTCCAATTCGACCAAACCCGAGATGCAAAGGAAGTCCAAATGAGAAGTTAGAGCTTAAGATTCAGATGGGAGTCAACGAGTTCACTTCATGATTGGACTTTGCTGCGGGACGCGTGCTAAGGAGTTATCGACACCTATAGCTTTGGACCACTATGGTAGGAGGTACGAAGGCGGATTCAGGGCCATTATGGCATTGGTAGAACCAAGGGCTATGACCAATGAAGTGGGTCATTGAAATGTTTGGTCATGACTCCAAGTGTTTGGCTTGGTCACAGCAGGGTTTCTACAAGTCGGGATTCGTCGTTGCCTCAGTTTGTCTAGTGTGCCAAAGTGGTAGATGTCGTACGCTTTACGCACTGAGTGAGAGATGCGAGGATGGTTGCTATGGATGATTTGTTTGCTATCATTTTGACATGCACACCCCACCCCCGTATTCTTACACTATTTATTATGGCACCTTGGAGTATTGTACGGTATGTGGTACTAACTCTTTGGTTGCAGGTCCAGGTTCAGGTATGGTTTAGTATACCTGTTATTATTCTGTTTAGATGCTTATCGCTCATACCAGGCTTTATGTCTGACCCAGAGTTTTATGTCTCCTCTTATTACTCTGGGTGCTCACACGAGCAGACTAGAGACAGGTTAGCTGGTGATGCACGGGTAGATGATCCGAAGACGAGCAGGAGGCTTCCACGTAATATATATAGTATTCTCCCTGTGTTGTTGAAGATCACTGCTTGGGCATTGTTGGTGTATCTTCTATTTTAGCTTTCTTTTGTTTAGAGACAGTAAATTTGGAGAGTTGTAATAAGCTGTATTTGGATTTCCGCTGCTTTGAGATTGATGTTGGTTTTAGTTATCAGCTTATGCACTGTCTCGCCTGTTTTGTGTCAAGTATATTATTATTATATTTTATTCCATGCGCTGTGAGACATTCTACAGGTTTCTGGATTAGTTCATTCCCTTCTTTTCTTTCTTATGACGACCGTCTTGTGCTAGTCGGGCATGTGTACAGCGCACTTCTGGAGGAAATGCAGGCTGGTGCGAGGCGGGCCGTCACAGTAGAACCAATTGCATCTTCAATAAACTCAAACTCAGATGTAGGTCTCCATAAAGGTGCATTTGCATCTTCAATCAACTTGCATTTAATGTTTGACTTGAAACTAGTGGTCCGTCATGCAATATTTGAAACAGTTTAAATATGTTTTCTACAAAACAGAAATGATTATAATAATAAAACAGTATCAAGGTATATGCATGTTTTTATAAATTAAATCATAGAGCTAATGAGTGCATAAAGAATTAAGTATACAATTATGCAAGTAATTATTAATTGGTGGTGATCGCGATGCAATTATGCAAATTAAGGGGACGTCTCATAAAAAATTAAAAACCAGACGTCTGAATTAATAAACGAGAAGTCTGAAAATTGACAGCGTTAAAATAAAAACAGGACAACTAAAATCAAATGCCTGAAAAAATTAGCAGACGTCTGAAAATATACACTGGTTTAAAATCATTCAACACAGACGTCTGAAACTATTCCCAGACGTCTGAAAACTTCCTCGGGTTGAAAATAACCCTAAATCAAACGTAAGTTTTTCAAACGTGAAGAATTATTCAGACGTCTGCATATGTATTCATTGATTCACCTTTTATGAACAACTCATTTTGATAAGTTCTAGATAAGGAGATATGTGTATATTCACATATTGAGTCATGTTTGATGAACAAGGTCCAACTTTTTATGTTTTGGCATATAGCCATGATTCATTGATTCACCTTTTGAGCATATCACAACATATAAACCATGTGTACATGCAGCAGTGTCAAGCATGTACATGCAGCAGCGTCCAGCTTTAATTTATTCTATCTCTGTATTCATCTTTTGGTTTTGCGAAAAGTGAAGTATGAAACTACTGCATGTACTCAATCTTTATTTTATCTTTGGGTTTATATGACAACTTGAATTTTATTATGAATTATTTATGTAGTCATTACTCAACAAGGAGTTTATAGGGACCTTTTGCCATTACTCATTCAACATAAATCTAGCCTGTAATTAAAAAAAATGAAAATTTGCATTTAGCCCTCTTCTGAGAACTTATAACGGATACAAATTGCTGGTTTAGGCCTCATTTGGATATAAACTTCAGTTGCCTCCTAAAATTAACTTCAATGGCCAAAAATCAAAATTTTCCTCTAAAATTAACTTCAATGGCGTCCTCTTATTGTCAACTGCCTCGTACTAGTAAGTTTGCCTAACTCTGTTGTATAAAGTTTGTATGTGTATGTTTAAAATTAAACTTGTGATTAAAGTTCAAGTTGTCCATATTTAGTTGTGTATCTTAACTGATTACAGACTATGAAGCAGACGAAGTGTGACCAAGCTGAAGAATTTACTCGGTGATCCAATAGGCGGTGCATCTTAGCTTACGGACCTATTCAGGCTTTCATGCATTAATAGCTTTATTCAGGAGACAAATGTTGCTTCACTTAACGTAATGAAATTTGCAACTACTTGCAGTTCAGCAATTTATTTTAAAGCAACTTGTACTATCTTTGAAGCAAACTGTGTAGTGTAGGCAATATACATTTGTGTTGATGTAGGGAAGTGTTTTCCTGAGGTTATCTCTTTTTTGTTTACTGCAATAGAAAAACAGATAACCCCGTGAAAACATTTCCCATGTACAGCAACACAAATATATATTACTTGCACTACACAGATTGCTTCAAATATAGTAAAGGTTGCTTCAAAATAAATTGCTGAACTACAAGGAGTTGCAATTTTCATTACGTTAAGTGAAGCAGCATTTGTCACCTGAATAAAGTTAATAAGCATGAAATCCAGAATAGGTTCGTGAGCCAATATGCATCCACCTAGTGGATCATCAAGTAAATTCTTAACCAGAAATTAAGTATGTAAAAACCTTCAGCTTGGATATGTTATGTTCGATATGCACCTCGGACACGTTGTTGCTATGTTCGTCATGATATTTGGGTATGTTATTATTATGTAATTCGGATATGCTATCTTTTGTAATTCGGGTATGTTATTGTGGATGGAAAATATTGTGGATATGGAACTTTAATTATATATGGCTATAGCTCGACAATAAGGAAGACATGCATAGGTGAAACAAGTGTTTCAGACGTCTGGCTATTTTTCCAGACGTCTGAGAGTACAAAAAAAGCAATCTGAATATCAATCAGACGTCTGAAATTATAACCAGACGTCTGGATTTCTCTACGGCCTAATGTAAAATGTCTAAAGATGATTTCAGACATCTGGATATTTTATCTAGACATCTGAAAGTGTTCTCTTACTAAAAAAATTATCTGTAGAAGAATACAGACGTCTGATATTTTATCCAGATGTCTGGATTTTTTTGTGAGCCTAAAATATTAATCCTGAAGAAGTACTCAGACGTCTGAGTATTTTATCCAGACGTCTTATATTTTTCTGGGCCTATAACATTATACCTGAATAGATATGCAGACGTCTGATATTATATCCAAACGTCTAGATTTTTTATTTGGCGTAAAACAATGAGTTAAATAGACATACCAAAATAAAAATCACAAAATATACCTGAATGCAATCCCATAAAATGGCATTCCCTAACATAGCCAGTGATATATTACTCAAATATTCCTTCGCAATCTTCCCTAACATAGCCAAGATCCTCGGTAGCATCATTAATCTCCATATCGGTTTCTTCAAGATTTCTGATATCCATGCTAAATTCCTCAAACGAGCCATCTATATCTATTTCATGAAAAGTTCTTGACGGTGCCTTCATCACAGCATACCAATTAAAATCATCATCTTCCCTTGAACAGAAAATTTGTTTTGCTTGAGATGCAAGGATATACGGATCTTTTGAAAATGAAGTTTGACTTTGTTGTAAATTGACAAGGGTAAATCCATCTTCTACCTTCGCACCATTTCCTAAATTTTTCTAATGACACTTAAAGACGGGAACATAAAAGGCATGATAGTCTAACAAAAATATATCGATCAACATCCCATAATAAGTAATCATGTCAACCACTTGGGAAATATCTTTTGAGCTAGCCCTACAAATGGTGATTGCATCATAAGTGACTCCACTATTTTGAGTTTTTCTCTCAATATCTTTTGTGTAAAAACGTTCTCCATTGATGATATAACCTGTACAAGACAATACACTACTCCTTGGATCATAGGCAATCCATTTTAACATTGTGTCGTGATCGTTCACATCATAAGGTATCTGTAAATGAAAATATTATTTATGTTAGATCTCGATAATGAAACTTTTCAAAATTAATGAGAATATATTTTAAAATTCAACTCACCTTCTTCTTAATCCAATCGGCAAAGTTATTTGTGTGGGTTTTCCAAAGTAAGGTCGCATTTTTTTTCTATGCGCTTGTTTGAGTGTTGCAACTCCTGAAGATGCAAACTATTGTAAAAGAAAAAAAAAACAGATAAGTTGCACTATAAAAATAATTGAACAATAGAACAAAATGCACTAGTCACTTACTCTACAAATGGTTCCACTATAGCCATATTCATTAGCACTGCCAAATGAGCAGCTTGTTTCTCATTCTCGGACAGTGTAATTATTTTGCAAGCTGAAGTTGGTCGTCCTTCAAGTATGACATCATTTTCATAATCTTCATTTCGAACTTCCTTCTTTTCTATTTTTCCTAATTTCTTTAAGAAGTCATTAAAATATTTCAAGCACTCCTCTACAAGATAGGACTCTGCAATACACCCCTCAGGCTGTGCAGTGTTTCTTACATAATGTTTTAGTGTCTTCATATATCTTTTAAATGGGTACATCCAACGAAAATGGACAGGTCCACATAATCTGGCTTCTTTTCCAAGATGAACCGTCAAGTGTATCATTATATCAAAGAATGAAGGTGGAAAATATCTTTCAAGTTCACATAAAATTAGAATAATCTCATCATCAAGATGTTGTAGTTTTTCTCTATCAAGAACACGTTGGCATAATTTATGAAAGAACAAACATAAACGAATTATTGCTTCCCTTGGCTTCTTCGGTAACAATCCTCTTATTGCAACCGGCAACAACTGTTGCATTAGGACATGATAGTCATGTGACTACAAACCACTAATTTTACAATCCTCCAACGACATAGAGCTCTTGAAATTCGAGCAATACCCTTCAGGTCCCTTAAATTCATACTGTCTTTTACAAAATATTTTTTTTTCAGATTTGGACAATGTATATGGAGCAGGTGGAAGATATGTTTTTGTTCCACGAGATTGTGCATAAAGGCCTCGTCGAATTCCCCACTCTTCTAAATCTTTTCTACAGTTAATTCCATCTTTCGATTTGTTATCATGCAGCATCGTGCTTATTACGCTTTCACTAACATTTTTTTCTACATGCATTACGTCTAAATTATGACGCATTGGCAGTTCCTACAAAAATCAACCATGTTAAATTTCATTACTAAAGAATTATATTATTGATCAATGAAAAATAAAAAACTAACCTCCCAATATGGTAAATCAAAGAAGATCGATCGTTTTTTCCACTTGATAGCTCTAAATTCACAAGATCACCATCTTCACCTTTATTTATTTTTTTATTAGTACTATTTCTCTTCTTGCTCTCCTGCATAATTTGTTTCTTCTAACCCTTCCCATTCTTGCTATTATTATTATTATTTACATTTTTGATTTCTTTCCCAAAATTATTCGGAAAGTTTTTCAAAATAGAGATGTTTCTTCTAGTCAAAACTCTAGGGCTATGACCATTTTCTATATTATTATCAAACCAGGTTTTTTTATTTCTCAATAAATCTGAAGGGGGTAAAAATCTCCTATGACCCATATAACCGCTCTTCCGACTATGCTACAACCATCGATGGTGAGTATTGATACCGCATAATGGACAACCATTTTTCCCTTTCACACAACATCCAACAAGATTTCCATACGCTGGAAAGTCATTTATCGTCCATAGTAAAATCGCTCTCATGTTAAAAGGCGATCTACTAAAGGCATCATAAGTTTGAACTTCATTACTCCAAAAATGTTGCAAGTCTTCAATTAATGGCTCCAAATATACGTCAATATCATTTCTTGGTTGCTTTGGACCAGGAATCAACAATGTTAAGATGATATTTTCTTTTTTCTTGCATAACATTGGCGAGAGGTTGTATGTCACAAGCATCACAGGCCAACAACTATATTTGAAACTCATTGTCATAAAAGGATTAACACCATCGGTAGCAATACCAAATCTAATATTGCGTGGATCAGCTGCAAACGATTCCCATTTCTCATCTACTACATTCCATGTTATTGAATCCACAGGATGGCGCATTTTCCCATCATTGCTTTTATTACTAAAATGTCATCTTAAATCTTCTGCCGTATTTTGAGATCTAAACATTCTTCTAAATCTAGGAATGATTGGAAAATATCTCAAAACTTTAGTCGGAATGCCATGCATAATTTCATTGGTACGTTCATTATTCTTCCATCTTGACACACCACATTTAGGACAACTTTCCAAATCTTTGTACTCTCTTCTAAAAAGGCAACAATCATTTTGACAAGCATGAATTATTTTCAAAACCCATATCGAATATTTTGAGAAACTTTTTCACCTCATATAATGTTTTCGGAAGTACATTATTTTTTGGCAACAACAATTGTTCCACATTTAAAAGTTTATCGAAACCGGTATCAAACAAACCAGTCTCACATTTAAGATTATACAAGGCGAGGATGGCAGATAATTTTGTTTGATCAATACAATCAGGATACAACGGGGCTTTTGCTTCTTCGAAGTTCCTTAACAAATCATCCTCTCGTTTTTGTGCGCTATCTTCATCTTTATCATCATTGAAAAAAGTATAATTGATGAAATCTTCATTTTCATAATCGATAGCTTCAAATAAATCATGTATGTCATCGGACTTTACATTTGTGCTTATATTTATGTGCTCACCGTGACAATCGCCTACTTGTCTTATATACACGATCCATTCCTTTTATAATCAGATGCTCAACTACCACCTTCTCATATTGATGACTAAAATTTCGACACTTTACGCAAGGACATAGAATTTTTTCTACATTTCCAGAATTTTTCGAAGCGGTATCCACAAACTTCCGAGCTCCTTGCTTATACTCACTACTAGTTCTGTGAAAAAAATATCTTTTAGCTTTCGTCAAAATATAGGATATGATTTTCAAACTACATTTATGTTGAGAATTATGTAGTTACCTGTGTAGATTCACCGAATTTTTATCCATTATCGTCTACTACATATGCAAGCAAATTTCTAAAATTTTAAGTAATAGTCTATTGTTGAGTACAATCAAATTAACAAAACTACTAAAATAAAAGAGTGATACTAAATGAGACACAGCAACTTATAAACTGCTCATAACACAGTCAACATTTTCAATAGGCATACCCGATGTTTGAAAAAACTGAACATCAGCTAATCAATGAAAAAGATAAATTAATCAAGGCAACGCTTACAGCGACTTATGGACGACGAAGACTAAACGGGATCTATAGGTCCGACCTCCACTGGAATGGAAATTCCTCCACTGGAACCGATTGCCTTCCGTTATGACAACCGAGAGACCACGAGCAACAGTGCGAAGTGACTGGAGATTTGAGAGTGAGACAGAGACCAGGCGGACGACGAAAATTAGATAGAAAATTTGTAATTGAGAATTTAAAATTTTGGGGAAATATTAAGGATTCGCGGCCGATTTTAGTAATAGTGGAGGGAAGTGAAAATTCATTCCCGCTTAAATTTATCTCAACGTTTCAAGATAAAACCAACGTACTCCTGCTTGATTTCTACAGCAAGGGGACCAAAACGCTATGAGTTGCAATTGTAGATAACTCCTTTTCTTGTATTGTAATAAGAATAATGTGTTGACTTGTTATCCAGCACCACATAAAGAGGTTTAACAAAGTTGTAAGTGCATATGATTAGTTATAAATTAATGAAGGAATGAATGAAGTGGCTTATAAAAGTAGGTATGTAGTAGCATGAAATGGATGCAATGGAGTGGCTTAAAAGGAATGTGGAATAACAGCTTGTCGAGGAAGGAATTAAATGAGCTTGGACAAATAAAATTGAGGAAGATTGAGAGGAGTAAACTAAATACTACATTCATGCAAAACTAAGGTGAGAAAATTTATGTAAATATTTATGTCATTACGTAATATGATATTCGAATTGTTTAGCGCTGATGATGTTAGCTTAAAGCTGCTAACACGTTTCTCAGCAATTCGTTCATAACTTTTGATTCTGATTGGTTTTGGCCGAAATTATCTTATTGGAAAGCTAGATTAATTATCTAGAATATTTACGTCATGCACATTTTAATTTTGAAAGTTTTCTATCTCAAAACATTGTTGCAAATTGACTATGTGTTTGAAATAAATGTCATTCAGTGCGAATTTCATAACTAGTGACATATATAAGATCTGGAGACAGATCGAGTACTATGAAAAGACTGATGGGGGATTAAAAAAGAGAGTTCATACTTGGTACCTTACAAATGATTTTCGAAGGTGAGAGTGTGGATTTGAAAATGGTTATCTATGTTGGAGTAATGATTGCAAAGTATAAAAGTACTTTGATTGAATACTTTGCTTATACTTATGAAATATTTTTATGGATTATTTCATCAATGATCGTTACCTTCGAATGACGACGACGATGTGAGGTATAAGACAATAGAGCTTAGGCAGTGCACTATTACTCTAGTTGGTGTTGATCCAAGTAGAGAACATCTATAACAGCCCACATCTTACATATCGAAGGATCGTAAAATATTTTTATTTTATTCCCTGAGGGTTGGATCATTCTCATATTTTAATATGATGTCTATGGGGATGTTAGACATGTCCATAGTTTATACCAATTTTGTTTGTGATCATTTTGCCTCTGTCAGTTTTGTACAGGGCATAACTTTTGACTCGGATCGAATCAGGAGCTGAGATCGGTCTCATTAGCAAGGAAATGTTGATTCCCATTCTGTAGAGTTGTCACATTAAAGATTTGGCTCAGTGTTTCGGGAGGAATCGCTATTTTAAAGTTTCTCAGTTTGTTGTTCATGTTTTCAAAACCATGATGGGCCGATTTGGAGAGGCCCATTAGTGGGCTGGTGGGAGGCTATAAATAGGGGGTAAGGGGCAAGAAGAATAGTTTACTTTCTCCATTCCCTCATTTGGAAGAGCAAGAGGTCCTCCATTGCTCTCTTCTACACCTTTCCACCATTAGAGCTTAGATCTACATTAGAGAATCGAAGAACTACATCGTTTGTAGCTATATTTACATCATTCCAAGAGAGAGTTCATCCAATCGAAAAGTTTAGAGCAAATTCTTCGTTGTCCAGATCCAAATCTAAGTGCTTTTGAGTTTTTTTAGAGATTTGGTGAGTGGTATGCATCTCTCACACAGATTCAATCAAGTATATGAGTTGTTTGATCTTAATTCCATCATTTTCAAGTGTTTTATCATAGATGTACATCGTTTTAAGTCTATTTTCGTAAGAATCGCCATAAGATATACTCTGGCAACATAAAACTGGTTATTTCCATATATTTTCATATGTTTAGATCCATTTATTTGTCGGTCATTTGTTGAATCATTATTTTAGTGTTCATTGATTATTGCTTGGGTTGAAGCTTGATTTGTTGATAATGGGCTGATTCAGTTTGAATTATTGTTGTTGAAAATATTGAAATCGATTTGGTTTTCGAGTATTGGATCGAGTAGTATTCAAGCGTGAAGATTTGCTGAAGAATTGGAGGTACTAGTGCTCGAATCGGGTGAAATCGGACTTGGCAAAATCGCACTGGTCAAAATCAGACTGGGAAAAATCGAACTGGTCAAAATCGAACTGGGCGAAATCGGATTGGTCAAAATCGGATCGGGAAAAATCGGACTGGGCAAAATTGGGCTGGTCAAATCGGACTGGGCAAAATCGAATTGGTCAAAATCAGACTGGGCGAAATCGGACTAGGCGAAATCGGACTGGGTAAAATCAAACTGGTCAAAATCAGACTAGTCAAAATCGGATCGGGCAAAATCGGATTGGGCAAAACCGGACTGGTCAAAATCAGATAGGGCGAAATCAGACTGGCCAAGATTAGACCGGGCAGAATGATCAATAATGGAACATAGAGATATGATAGCGTTTCATTCACACTGTGAAGGCCAGTTTTACTTAGTTTTTCACACCAGATTGATGCGAAATTGGACCACGAGATATGATAGCATTTCCGAAGCGCTGCATGAGGCTATTTTGACATTTTGGCCAATTTTTCATAGCGAAAAAGATGGAAATGCTGTGAAATGCAGTATCGACCAAACAATGCTTGTTTTTGAGTCGAAAATGGTTCTAGCTTGGCACAAGTTCAATGGGGAATATTCGAAGTGGGGTGGGATGTTCATTGATTGTTGAAAAACATGAATGTAAAGATGACTCAAAGGTGTTTTGAGTTAGTGTATAATGGTTTTTCAAGCGTGTTTTGAGCTTGTGAAAAGTCGTAAGTGCTGACGACTAGAGATATTGAAGGCTAAGGAATAATCGTGGTCGTAGGTTCTAGCGGACTCAAAGTAGGGGTTACACGATTTTGTCGTATGGTCGAGTACCCTGGGCAGCTTGAACGGGCCTTGTTACGTTTCATTATATGGGGTATGGAGTTTATGCTAGAACCGGGGTTTACTAATGGTCCTTGACTGTTGATGGCAAAGTTTTTAGCCGAGCATACGATTAATGATGGTTTCAAAGCAGGATTGACGGTGATAGCTAGAGTCAGTCATGTATGATTGGTTATTTTCTTGTACCATCTCACGTAGATTGTCTGAGTCAGTCATGTATGATTGGTTGTTTTCTTGTACTGTCTCACGTAGATTGTCTGACATCGAAAGAGATTTTTCTTGGGTGCTTGTCTGATATTGGTTTAGGCCTCTAGGGCTTGTGTTTGAAGGGTATTGAATTGGATTAAGATGGTTTACGTGAGATATATAATCTGGATGTTATGAGTGTTATTGTGGATTACTTATGGTTGCCATGAATGAATGGTTGTTTGGACTACTATGGATGTATGGTTGAAATGCTTGTTGTAAAGGCTATCACTGTCCGATGTGGGGAAGATGAGGTTGAGTCCTTCTTTGGTGTTGGTAGATTAGTTTGTTTATCTGCCTATTTTCATATACTTTATTGCTAATGCTAGATAGCTGTTTTATCGCTCACTAAAACTGTTGTCTGACTCAAGGTTTTATGTTTCCCTCTTATTCCCTTGGGCTATTCATCTGGTTTTGGAAGGGCAGACTAGGTGACAGGTAACAGGTGATTAGTGAGGATGCTGCTGCTGTGCGGTGGCGAGTAGGAGGCTGACATATTATCTTTTACTACTATATAGTATCTTTGTTTTCGGCTATGTGATGTTGACATCGAGTGTTGTAGTGAGGCAAATTTATATAGACTTTATGTTGTAATCCTGATGTTTGGATATACTTTCTAGTTGTTATGAAAGTTTGGAGGTTTTCTGCTCAAATATGCTTCTCTATTATTGTCTATTGTATTTGTTCTGTTGTATTTTATCCTTGTGTTGTGAGTTATACGACAGGTTCCGATTGTGTTTCATACCTTGATGATCGTCCATAGCTTCCTGGCACATCTTTCAGCGCATTATTTCTCTTGTTTAGTGTAACAACCCATATTTTCAATAACCTGTTATAACATGAATCGAGGCAGAATTTAATTTAAAAATCTGAATTAAGGGAAACGGGCTATGCCATTGCGTTCGTCTCGGAAAAATACGCGAAATAGAGTCCGAGTTTTCGAAAATCGGAGTCCGTATGACCCAGTTAAGACCCATTGAAGTTTTCAGAAATTTCTAGGTTAAAAACAAATTTAAATTTCAAATTAAAAACAGGGATTAGGGCTAATTGGTGTCAGGCGGGAAAATTCCCGCCAGGACCCGCATGTCGACAGGCCTGTCGACAGGGGTCCTATGGTGTCGACAGCCCTGTCGACAGCCCTGTCGACAGGGGGTGCCCGGGCAGTTCTGGTGCACCATTTCTGATTTGGGCTTGGTCTTGTGGCTTGGTTCTAGAGAATTCCTAAATCTGACGGGCCTAAACTATCCTAGGGTTAATCCTAGGGCTAAAAACACTCTAATCTTCTATAAATAAGCCTTTAATCCTACCCTAAAACCCCATTATTCAATCTAGCAACCAAACTATGTCAAATTGAATTCTCAAATGGCCTCCACCTAAGAACCCTAGCCTCCACCCTCTTCTAAAATCATTTCTATGAAAGTTTTGATGTTCATACAAGCATTTCTAAGTTGTATGAATGATCATTAGCTTGCATACATCATCAAGTTGCAAGCTTTAATTGCTAAGCTAGTGTTTTTGGGTGTTTTCTTATTGGAGCTTTGTTTTGGGGTTTTATGCTTGCATAAAAAGGGCTTCTCAATCTTTATTAGGAGATTTGTGTCTTCATAATAGTTGTAAGCCCTCTTACCTTCATTTTAGAAACTCTAAAGTTAATATGTGATGAAAGTTGGGATTTATGCAAGTTTGATAAGTTATGCATGCTTATGCGAGTTCACTATGCTATGTTATGCATGTTTAATAAGTTATGCATGTTTATGCAAGTTCACTATGCTATGATTTGCTAGTTTAACAAGTTATGCATGTTCACTATGCCATGATTTGCAAGTTTAACAAGTTATGCATGTTTATGCAAGTTCACTATGCTATGTTTTGCAAGTTTAACAAGTTATGCATGTTTATGCAAGTTCACTATGCTATGTTTTGCAAGTTTAACAAGTTATGCATGTTTATGCAAGTTCACTATGCTATGTTTTGCAAGTTTAACAAGTTATGCATGTTTATGCAAGTTCACTATGCCATGATTTGCAAGTTTGACAAGTTATGCATGTGTATGCAAGTTCACTATGCTAAGTTATGCAAGTCCAACATGTTATGCATGTTTATTATGATATGTGAGATTCATCATGTATGTTGTGCCAAGTTCCCGCTTCCTATCCTTTATGCGTTATGACGAATATGTAAGCGATGGAATGACGTTGGGGGGGTTTGGGTAAAACTTAAAATACATGAAAATATAAGATTGGGAATTTACCTATTAAGTTAGGTCTACCCCTTGGGAATTTACCTATTAAGTTAGGTCTACCCAAGTATTTGTTAAACTTGTAATTGTGTTTTAAAAGTGGACATGACACTTAGAAAACATAAGTTTGGCCAACTCGAGGTTGGGTTGAGTTTGTAGCGTAATTCTACCCGGAACCGACCGGCTTAACTAGTGGCTACAAACAATAGGACCCAATGTGAGAAGTTGGTCATGTGGTGCCAAAACCCGAGGTTAGACTAAGTTGTGGTGTAAACCTACCCGGACCCGCCCGGCCTAACTAGTAACCACAACAAGGTCTAATGTGAGAGGTTAAGGTGCATTAAATTAATTAATGCCTCATGATTAGGGTTAAGTCAGGGTCCACTAATACTTAACCAATTTGGGGATTCGAGGGGTTAAATGGGGTTAAGTGGCGAACTGTTGGTTACACTTAGCTAATTTAATCCATGATTAGTGAAGGGTTAAACCACACTTAACCCTCTTAGAAAACCCTAGCAACGTGGTCTGTTCTAACAGTAATCCCAGTTTGGTATCATTCACAACCCTAGAAGCTAGGCTAGGGCGGGGCACGATTACTGGACGGATGTAAGCGACCAAAAGGCGATGGCTGAGTGGTACAGCGGTGCGGGTCCAGGCGGGCTACGGACGTGCACGTAGTCCGGTGTTGGACAAACTCGAGGCACGGGTACCAGTAGGTTAGGGCTGTGCATTATTGCTTAAGTGTCCGGGGTTGACACCCGAGGGCTTGATACACCCCAAAGGTGGACCCAGCACAGGCTAACTACAACCATATGTGGGCCATATGGACACCAACACTTGACGTGTTAGGCTTATAGGGAGCCGATCGACTAGACCGTTGGGCTGGGCCTTGTATTAAGGCCACCTCATGTTATTGGGCCAAAGTTTTGGGCTGAGGGATCAATACCTGTTATGTTAGTTGCTAGTACACTATGGTGCAAGGTTTAATCTTCTCTATGTGATGACACCTTTATCTATTGCCAGTATGTTCATCTCAGTTTCCATCATGATGTTAGCTTTATTAGTTTATAGACTGATCGTAGTAGGGCTTACCAGTCTTTTTGACTGACCTGTTTTCTTTCGCTTCTTTTCTTCCGTTTCCCCCCCTAGGTTCTCAGGGAGGGAATAGTGGTGCTTAGCTTGGATCGCTTGCTTGTTTGCTGGATAGCTCATGTATGCCTGGACATTGAGCTCGCTATGGTTTATCATCTTTATTTTTGGGGATAGCACTATGTATTTCAGTATTTCTGTTATGATGTACTAGACATGTTTATTTTGGCAGTTGACTTTATGATGTACTAAACTTGTTTTGAGATGTTTTGAGATATTCCGCTGTTTACTCTGTTTTATATATATATTTATGTTCCTGTTCTGCCTTGATATATCATTATGCATGCTTACCCAGTTCTAACACTCCCCAGAAGCTAGTGCCCCCGAAAGAGTGACCCTAGCGGAGGTGGGGTGTTACAAATTTGGTATCAGAGCATATGGTTTACAAGAAAGAACAAAAAGTTTTTTTTTAAAAGACTTTTTGAAAAACTATTTTCAAAACAAGTATAAAGTATTTTCCAAAGAAAAGTCTAGTATTTTAAAAGGCTATTCCCCAAAAAGCCATTAGCGTTATCCTTCGTTCCCTTGACCTAATCTTATCTTATCTCTCGTTTCAGTATGGCTGAGGATCTTGCCATCCCCGATGGAGTAAATGTACCACTCTGGTATAGGAGACTTCTAGAAGCTAGGGCGGCAGCCGGCCCCGCAAACCCTACTCCCACTCCTCCTCCTGTAGTTGAGAATCCTCTCCTGAATGTCCCTCCTCCGGTGGTTCCTGTTCCCCCTCCCGTTGCTAATGTTCCTCCTCCCCCAGTTGTTGAGGCTCCTCTCCCTCCTCCTCCCCCTCAGCATCCTCAGGTTGAGTTCACGAAGGTTTGTAAAGACTTCAAGGCTATGGGAGGCAAGAATTTCCTAGGCACGGAATCTTTTGTTGAAGCTAGGAATTGGCTGAAAGATACGGAGGACTTGTTTGCTATCTTCGGGATTGATGACGAGAGGAAAATCTTATTAACAGTGTGGCTTTTGAAGGACGAAGCAGCCTATTGGTGGGAGGTCACCAATGGGACAAGGCCCGTCGAGACTTGGGCCGATTTGAGGACTAGATTTGTGGCCAAGTTTCTATCTACTGCTGAGGCGAATTTACAGATGGAGAAGTTCATTGCATTAAAGCAAGGTGATATGACTGTCAAGGAGTATGTGAACAGGTTTAATCAGCTGGCCCGTTTTGGTTTAGATATGGTAAACACCCCTGAGAAGAAGGTTCTTCGATTCGCTAGAGGGTTGAATGAGCCGCTGCAGGGCTTGGCGATGTCACATATTCCGCATGGAGCTACTTTCGAGAGTTTGGTCGATATGGCTCTACTTCAGGGTGATGGAAAGAAAGAGGTCAAGTCGAGTGATACTCAAGCAAAGAAAACGGATTCTCAGGGTAAAGGCAATCAAGGTGGTCAAAGCAATCAGGGGAATCAGAGCAAGAACAAGAAGGGGAACAACAATAAAGGCAAGGGAAAGTGCAATTACTGTGGTGCGCCTGGACACTTTGCTAAGGATTGTAGGAAGAAGAAAAGGAAGCTTAGTGGTGGATGTTTTTCTTGTGGTGAGACTGGACACTTCAGCAAGGAATGTCCGAAGAAGAAAGGGCAGGCTGGACCTTCTGGAGGGCAAGTTCATGCTCTCAATACCGCTACAGTTCCCGATCGAGGTAGTGTTTTTGTCGAGAACCTTGTTTATATTTCCGATCTTCCAGTACGTACCTTGTTTGATTCTGGTGCATCACATAGCTTTATTTCATCTAATCTTGTCGATAGTTTGCACCTTAGTACTAGCTTAGTGGATGATCCCGTTTGTGTTTCGAATCCCATTGGGGGTTCTGCTCATTTATCTATGATATGTGAGGATCTAAGGATCTCTATACTCAGTGTAGAGTTCTTGTGTAGTGCATATGTTCTTGGTTTCAGGGGATACGGATTGATATTGGGCATGGATTGGCTGTCCAGATATGGAGCCATTCTTGATTGTGAGCATAGGGTTGTGAGGCTTGTGACTCGCCTTGGAAACACCTTAGAGATTTCATGCAATCCGAAGAATCCCGTCATGTTGTGCTATCTTGAATCTCTCGACTCATCGGAGGAAGCCCTTCAGTCTGTAAGGGTGGTCCGAGATTATCCAGATGTTTTTGAAGAAGTTAAGGGGTTGCCCCCTAAACGAGAGATTGATTTTCGCATTTATCTGGTGGATAATGCTAAGCCTGTTTCTTTGCCCGTTCGGCACATGGCTCCGCGTGAGAGACGGGAGCTCAGCAAGCAAATAAAGGAGTTGCTTGAGAAGAACTTCATCAGACGAAGTATATCCGAATGGGGAGCGCCTGTGGTATTTGCTACTAAGGCAGATGGTTCTCTTCGACTCTGTGTGGACTATAGAGAATTGAATAAGCTGACTAAGAAGAACAGACACCCGTTACCGAGGATCGACGATCTCTTTGACCAGCTTGTTGGTGCTTCTGTTTTCTCTCAGCTTGATCTTGCTACTGGATTTCATCAGCTCAGAGTGGCTGAAGATAGTATAGACAAGACTGCATTCAGAACTCCAGATGGATTCTTTGAATGGCTTGTTATGCCGTTCGGTTTGACGAATGCACCCGCATATTTCGTAGACTTGATGAGTAGGGTGTTCCGGGAGTTCTTGAACAAGTTTGTCGTGGTCTTTGTGGATGATATTCTGGTCTTCTCCAAGGATGAAGAAGAGCACGCGAGGCATCTTGTAGAGGTGATGGATACGCTTAGAGCGCATCAATTAAAGTCCAAGTTCTCCAAGTGTCACTTTTGGAGAAGGGAAGTTAGATTCCTTGGGCATATCGTATCCAAGCAAGGCTTAGCGGTGGATCCCGCTAAGGTGGTTGCGGTTCAGGATTGGAAGACTCCAAGGAATGCAACCGAAGTGAGAAGTTTTCTGGGTCTTGCAGGGTTTTACCGGAAGTTCATCAAGGACTTCGCGAAGATATCCGCTCCTCTTACTAAGTTGACAAAGAAGAACTTAGTTTTTGCTTGGGATATGGATTGTGAGCTTGCTTTTCTGAGACTCAAGAGAGCCCTTACCTCAGCACCAGTTCTAGCTTTACCCGATGGTGGCAAGATATTTACCGTGTACACCGATGCTTGTGGCACGGGATTGGGCCCCGTTCTGATGCAAGAAGGCAGAGTCATATGTTTTGGTGGGAGGCAACTTAAGGTGCATGAGAAGAATTATCCCACTCATGATCTAGAGCTAGCAGCGATTGTTTATGCACTCAAGGCTTGGCGTCATTATCTTCTGGGAGAGAGATTTGAGCTGTATACTGATCATAAGTCTTTGAAGTATCTCTTTTCGCAGAAAGATCTGAACTTGAGGCAGCAGAGATGGATGGAATTCTTGGCTTCCTATGATTTTGATATAGCCTATACCCCTGGCAAGGGGAATGTTGTAGCGGATGCGTTGAGTAGGAAAAGGTTGACACTAAGTCCTCTATTTGTTGAGATGAAGAATTTAGAGTTCTTGGCAACCTTTGATTTCTCCTTGACAGTTGAGTCGGAGACCGGTTCTTTGGCATCTCTAGAGCTCAGGCCTACCCTTCTAGATCAAGTTGGGGCTTCGCAGAAGGAAGACCCTCAGATAATTGAGATCATGGATAAGCTGATTCGAGGGGAGACATCTAGTCACCTTGCTCGATATTCTATAGATGATAAGGGTTGGCTGAGGAGAGACGGAAGGCTTTGTGTTCCGATGGTAGAAGACTTGGTGAGGAAAGTTCTTGATGAAGCACATCGCTCCAAGTTGACTATACATCCGGGTGGAGATAAAATGTATAAGGATATGAAGCGCATTTTCTTCTGGCCTGGAATGAAGAAAGATGTGGCAGAGTTTGTCTCCAGATGTGTTGTTTGTCAAAGAGTAAAAGCCGAGTCGAAGAAGCCCGGTGGGCTATTGCATCCTCTAGAGGTCCCGCTATGGAAGTGGGAGAGCATTTCTATGGACTTTATAGATGGGCTTCCAAGGTCAAGGAGAGGGAATACGAGCATATGGGTCATTGTAGATAGGCTTACGAAGAGTGCTCATTTCATTCCGGTAAAGAGCAAAAGGACTGCATCTGGGCTAGCATCAGTATATCTTCGTGAGATAGTACGGCTACATGGAGTCCCTTCCAGCATAGTCAGTGACCGAGACCCCATCTTTACTAGTCAGTTCTGGAACAGTTTGCAGGAAGCTATGGGCACAAGGTTGAACCTGAGTACGGCCTATCACCCACAAACAGACGGCCAAACAGAAAGGGTGAATAGGGTACTTGAGGACTTGTTGAGGCTTTGCATTCTGGATTTTGGTGGTGCTTGGGAAGACCATCTTCCTCTTGTTGAGTTTGCATATAATAACAGTTATCAGGCGAGCATAGGGATGGCACCATTTGAGGCTTTATATGGGAGGCCGTGCAAGTCACCCACATGTTGGTGGGAGACTACCGATAAGCTTATACTTGGGCCTGATATGATTAGAGATACATCCGAGAAGGTCGAGTTGATTAGAAGACGGATGAAAGCGGCCCAAGACCGACAGAAATCCTATGTTGATAAGCGAAGATCCGATTTGGAGTTTGATGTTGGGGACATGGTTTTCGTGAAGGTTTCTCCTTTGCGGAATGTGGTCCGATTTGGAGCTGTTGGGAAGTTGGCACCAAGATTCGTTGGACCCTTCCCCATCATAGAGAGAATTGGGAAGATGGCTTATAAAGTGTAATTGCCCGAGAAGCTGTCCGGAGTGCATAATGTCTTTCATGTCTCGCATCTCCGAAAGTGCCTACATGAGTCCGCTGAGGTGGTTGAACCTAGCATTCTTGAAGACGTAGAAGTAGAGAAAGAGGCAACTTTGAGGAGAGCTCCGATTCGTATCTTGGGGACGGAGACCAAGAGGCTAAGGAATCGAGAGGTCAGGTTGGTGAAGGTTCAATGGGGTGAAGCCGAAGAAGACGCAACTTGGGAAACCGAGGAGAAGATGCGTGGGCTTTATCCATTCCTTTTTGAGGGTACACTCTCAATCTATTTTCTCTGTTTAGCATATCTTTCTCTAGTTATCGTGCTAATCTTGTCATGAGAACCTTAGGTAGAAAACCCTTTGGATGAAACATGTGTTTGAGACATGTTATGTTTGATGGTTGCAAGTGGTTGCAAGTGTTTGCAAGTGGTTACTCGTGGATGCATGATACACATTAGGCACTAGATCGGCTCACACACTCCTCATATTGCATATGCATGAGTGTTTATGCTTACTCATGGATGGAAATTGTGTGTTATCACATGGATGTTGCATATGGGTGTATGTTATGTGCACACATGTAGATATTATACATTATGTTAGGGATTTGCATACATATGGATACATTTCACTAACATATTTTGCATTGATCCTTGCATTAGATAAGTACATATACACACACCTTTGCATATGTTCATCCAGCATTTAGAATCTTTTAAGGACAATGATTGCTCGTGGATGATGCCTTGAGTAGATGGATGATTGGATGGTAGGATACGTTCTTCCTAACTTAAAGATTTCGGGGACGAAATCCTTTAAGGAGGGGAGAATGTAACAACCCATATTTTCAATAACCTGTTATAACATGAATCGAGGCAGAATTTAATTTAAAAAACTGAATTAAGGGAAACGGGCTATGCCATTGCGTTCGTCTCGGAAAAATACGCGAAATAGAGTCCGAGTTTTCGAAAATCGGAGTCCGTATGACCCAGTTAAGACCCATTGAAGTTTTCAGAAATTTCTAGGTTAAAAACAGATTTAAATTTCAAATTAAAAACAGGGATTAGGGCTAATTGGTGTCAGGCGGGAAAATTCCCGCCAGGACCCGCATGTCGACAGGCCTGTCGACAGGGGTCCTATGGTGTCGACAGCCCTGTCGACAGGGGGTGCCCGGGCAGTTTAGCCTGGTGCACCATTTCTGATTTGGGCTTGGTCTTGTGGCTTGGTTCTAGAGAATTCCTAAATCTGACGGGCCTAAACTATCCTAGGGTTAATCCTAGGGCTAAAAACACTCTAATCTTCTATAAATAAGCCCCTAATCCTACCCTAAAACCCCATTATTCAATCTAGCAACCAAACTATGTCAAATTGAATTCTCAAATGGCCTCCACCTAAGAACCCTAGCCTCCACCCTCTTCTAAAATCATTTCTATGAAAGTTTTGATGTTCATACAAGCATTTCTAAGTTGTATGAATGATCATTAGCTTGCATACATCATCAAGTTGCAAGCTTTAATTGCTAAGCTAGTGTTTTTGGGTGTTTTCTTATTGGAGCTTTGTTTTGGGGTTTTATGCTTGCATAAAAAGGGCTTCTCAATCTTTATTAGGAGATTTGTGTCTTCATAATAGTTGTAAGCCCTCTTACCTTCATTTTAGAAACTCTAAAGTTAATATGTGATGAAAGTTGGGATTTATGCAAGTTTGATAAGTTATGCATGCTTATGCGAGTTCACTATGCTATGTTATGCATGTTTAATAAGTTATGCATGTTTATGCAAGTTCACTATGCTATGATTTGCTAGTTTAACAAGTTATGCATGTTCACTATGCCATGATTTGCAAGTTTAACAAGTTATGCATGTTTATGCAAGTTCACTATGCTATGTTTTGCAAGTTTAACAAGTTATGCATGTTTATGCAAGTTCACTATGCTATGTTTTGCAAGTTTAACAAGTTATGCATGTTTATGCAAGTTCACTATGCTATGTTTTGCAAGTTTAACAAGTTATGCATGTTTATGCAAGTTCACTATGCCATGATTTGCAAGTTTGACAAGTTATGCATGTGTATGCAAGTTCACTATGCTAAGTTATGCAAGTCCAACATGTTATGCATGTTTATTATGATATGTGAGATTCATCATGTATGTTGTGCCAAGTTCCCTCTTCCTATCCTTTATGCGTTATGACGAATATGTAAGCGATGGAATGACGTTGGGGGGGGGGGGGTTTGGGTAAAACTTAAAATACATGAAAATATAAGATTGGGAATTTACCTATTAAGTTAGGTCTACCCCTTGGGAATTTACCTATTAAGTTAGGTCTACCCAAGTATTTGTTAAACTTGTAATTGTGTTTTAAAAGTGGACATGACACTTAGAAAACATAAGTGTGGCCAACTCGAGGTTGGGTTGAGTTTGTAGCGTAATTCTACCCGGAACCGACCGGCTTAACTAGTGGCTACAAACAATAGGACCCAATGTGAGAAGTTGGTCATGTGGTGCCAAAACCCGAGGTTAGACTAAGTTGTGGTGTAAACCTACCCGGACCCGCCCGGCCTAACTAGTAACCACAACAAGGTCTAATGTGAGAGGTTAAGGTGCATTAAATTAATTAATGCCTCATGATTAGGGTTAAGTCAGGGTCCACTAATACTTAACCAATTTGGGGATTCGAGGGGTTAAATGGGGTTAAGTGGTGAACTGTTGGTTACACTTAGCTAATTTAATCCATGATTAGTGAAGGGTTAAACCACACTTAACCCTCTTAGAAAACCCTAGCAACGTGGTCTGTTCTAACAGTAATCCCAGTTTGGTATCATTCACAACCCTAGAAGCTAGGCTAGGGCGGGGCACGATTACTGGACGGATGTAAGCGACCAAAAGGCGATGGCTGAGTGGTACAGCGGTGCGGGTCCAGGCGGGCTACGGACGTGCACGTAGTCCGGTGTTGGACAAACTCGAGGCACGGGTACCAGTAGGTTAGGGCTGTGCATTATTGCTTAAGTGTCCGGGGTTGACACCCGAGGGCTTGATACACCCCAAAGGTGGACCCAGCACAGGCTAACTACAACCATATGTGGGCCATATGGACACCAACACTTGACGTGTTAGGCTTATAGGGAACCGATCGACTAGACCGTTGGGCTGGGCCTTGTATTAAGGCCACCTCATGTTATTGGGCCAAAGTTTTGGGCTGAGGGATCAATACCTGTTATGTTAGTTGCTAGTACACTATGGTGCAAGGTTTAATCTTCTCTATGTGATGACACCTTTATCTATTGCCAGTATGTTCATCTCAGTTTCCATCATGATGTTAGCTTTATTAGTTTATAGACTGATCATAGTAGGGCTTACCAGTCTTTTTGACTGACCTGTTTTCTTTCGCTTCTTTTCTTCCGTTCCCCCCCCCCCCAGGTTCTCAGGGAGGGAATAGTGGTGCTTAGCTTGGATCGCTTGCTTGTTTGCTGGATAGCTCATGTATGCCTGGACATTGAGCTCGCTATGGTTTATCATCTTTATTTTTGGGGATAGCACTATGTATTTCAGTATTTCTGTTATGATGTACTAGACATGTTTATTTTGGCAGTTGACTTTATGATGTACTAAACTTGTTTTGAGATGGTTTGAGATATTCCGCTGTTTACTCTGTTATATATATATATTTATGTTCCTGTTCTGCCTTGATATATCATTATGCATGCTTACCCAGTTCTAACACTCCCCAGAAGCTAGTGCCCCCGAAAGAGTGACCCTAGCGGAGGGGGGGTGTTACATTTAGTGCAGGGGTTATGGGTCGTCACATTTGGAATCGGAGCACTGGTTATTGATTTTAGCCAAAGTTCGAAGACTTTATAACCTATGAGAGACATACTTGTAGATTTTAGTTGCATGCAAACTATATAGTAGTATATAGTATAGCAGCATTTGAACTTTATTAGCAATTTTTCTTGTAAGCGGCTAACCATTCTAATTTGCAGATTTAGAATGAGTCGATGAACTTCAAGACATACTACTAGGGAGGAGGCTGTGCTTGGAGGGGGAAATGGCAGTACACTAGATTACCCAGCCATGTTTGAGGCCATGATGGAAGCATTCACGTGAAGGGTACCCGCTCCAGTGGCAGCCACGGTAGATCTGGGTGTTTAGATGCTTAGGGTTGTGGATTTTGTGAAGCTGTGTAAAGATTTTACATCACTAGGAGGAAATCCATTTAAAGGGACTGAGCCAACTAAAAAGGTTCAGAGGTGGTTAGATGCTTGTATTCGTATCTTCGAAGACTTGGGTGTAGAAGATGCAACCTAGAGAAAGTTTGTTTCCAAAGGAAGAAACCGTTGTCGCTGCAAAGGAAGCTCCAAAAGCACAGTTGGGTGGTAATAATAATAAGAAGAGAAAGTAGCAACAACAAAAGGGAAAGGATGGCAGAAGGACCAAAAAGGCGAAGTGACCTGCTATAACTACTGGTAGAAGGGTCATTATTTTAAGGGTGGTAAGAATCCAAAAGCTGAGAAGAAGTGCTTCAAGTGTGGGAAACCCGGGCGTGAGAAGAAAAATTGTCCAGAAGCAGTTAAGAGTAAGCAGGTTGTGAAGGCTTATGCTTTGGGGGTTATTTCATCTTTTCCGAGAGCTCCTACTTCATGGGAGAAAGGGAAGGGTGTCGTTGTTCAAGGCACTCTTTCTATCTGAGGTGTTTCAGTTTGAGTATTGTTTGATATTGGAGCATTGCATTCATTCATTTGTAATGAGCTAGTGTGTCGCTCGGGTTTAGAGCCTGAGATTTGTGATAGACCTTTCGTTGTGACTTATCCAGTTGGGGGTTCGTCTAATCTTTACAAGGTTTGTCGTGGTCTTGTGTTGTCGAATCATGGTTGCTCCTTTGTGTGTGATTGTTTTGTTTTGAACTTCGCTGAATTTGTGATAATCTTGGGCATGGATTGGCTCAAGAGGTATGAGGCAAGAGTGAATTGCAAGAAGCTAGAGGCGAGAGTCAGTGATGTGGACTAGCGAAAGGTATTGATTTGGTGTAAACCCAAAGATGGTGTCTTCGTGAGCTATTTATATTCGCTTATGATTCCACAGGAAGACTTGTCATCTATGTTGATCGCTAATGAGTATGAGGATGTCTTTGAAAATGTCAAAGGTTTGTTGTCGCATCGTGAGATCAAGTTTAGGATCATTTAGTTGGGGGTGCTAGACCAATCGTTATGCCTCTTAGGCGGATGGCGCCTGTAACAACCCGGAAAATCAGAACCAATTTAATTTTTTTATTTTGGCTATTTTAGTGAATTTTGAATATTTAAAATGATATATTTTAAATAATTACGACAAGAAATTTATTTTGAATAGAGTTAGAACATATAAATTTATTTAAATCAAAATTAGAACACAAATAATTATTTTAATTATAAAAGGATTGAAAATGGCGTGGTAGTTTGAAAATTCGATTTCAAATTTCAAATGAATGTGTAGTATTCAAAATATACCGGATTTTAGTGAAACCAGAAATATTTCAATCTGTTTAAAAATATCTTTCCAACAGATCTGAAAAATTGAAATTTTATAGCGGGAATAAAATGTTATGTCCAGTTGAAAATTCAGAATAGTCGCTATGGAAATATGGCCATTAAAAATAGTGATTTTGCAAACGGCCTTCGTTTTCGAAGAGACCACTTTTTTTGGATCCGAAATGTCAAATTATTGCTAGATTCCAATTTTCATAATTTTTGGAATCAATATATGGGCATGGCGAATTTAAACGTGTTTGGCACTTTCAGTTTGAATTTAATCTACTAGAAAATGACCATTTTTCAAATGGTCTATAAATTTCACGAAATTAATTTTGTTAGGACCGAACCGTAAACACGAAGCTAGAAGTAATTTTTCTGGAATTTTTAGAGCCTGTATGTGGCTTTAGTAAATTAAAATGTGCGTTTGAAATTTAAATATAATGATTTATATTTTAAATTTAGCGGTAATTGATCGTCACAGCCGAATTGGGTTATAAAACATATCTCATTGTGTTCAAAATGAGGGTAATTAGCTAAGGGCGACAGTCGTTGGATTCGATTTGGAGTTCAAATGTAAAGTCAACTTTTTGGGGAAAAATTAAAATAAAATAATTATATAAATTAAATATCTCCCTCCCCATTTCTCTCTCCCCGTCACTTTTTAAAAGAGGAAAAAAACCGCTCAGCCTCCCCAAATTGATCCAACCGCGCCACCACCCTCCGCCTCCATCGCGCGCCCCGCTACGTCGCGCCCCCGTCCAATCGACGCCGGAGCACCCCTCCAGACCACTGCCCTCTCCTCGTCCCCCCCCCCACCCCTTTTGAAGCATGACAGACCCCAAAACCCGAACCTGAGTAAACCCTAGGCCGCCGCCGGTCACCAAAGCCTTCCCCCGACCCACCAGATCCTGACGCCATCACCAATACCTCCCCCCTCTCTCGCTAAAAAGGAAAAACCCTGTAAGGTTTTTTTTAATACATAGCTTTGTTTTTTTATATATATGACCTTTATGTTAATAAAAACTATGATTTTTATGTTAATAAAAGGAAGTGATTTTTATTATACAAAGTATAATTTTTATAATGGAATAATGTATAGGAAAGATGAGATTTTTATGTATAGGAAAATGAGATTTTTATATGAGGAAAGATGAGATTTTTAGTTAGAAAAAGAAGTGATTTTTATTTAGACAATAGCAAATAAAAATGCGATTTTTAACTAGTGTACGCTATAAAAATATTTTTAGCAAAATAAAAATGTGATTTTTAACAACATAAAAATACGATTTTTGTGCAAATGGTTTTAGATTAAAAGTGTGAATTTAATTATATGAAGAACATTATAAAAATATGATTTCTATAGTGTAAGCATCGATATAAAAATGTGATTTTTATAGTGTAAAACATCATTATAAAAATATACTTTTTAGCGAAGTAAAAATATATTTTTTAGCAAAGTAAAAATATAATTTTTAGAATTGAAATAAAAATGTGATTTTTACTATGAACAGCACTGTTCTAAAATTCAGAATAGAATGGAGGAGTGGAACCCAAAGGTGAGAACTCCTCACCATATTTTCCTATATAGTTATTTATTGTATAACTGCATATATAAACTGCTCCCCATCGTGCAAAAACCATGGGCGACTTGTTTGATTATTTGGTTTGGTTGATTTATTTGGTTAAATTGGTTAGAGATATGAATGAATTGATATAATTTGGTTTGGGTATGGCGCGAGCCATTATTAGGCGATGGGTAAGGCTAGACCTTATCCCGGTTCTAGTATCGCGCCGTTATGCCCCCAAAATTTTCTAAAATAAGTTAGAAAATAAAAATATCATTTTTATTAGATATATGAACTGAATAGAATATTCATATGTTGAATAAAATATTTTATTGTTAAAAATATAATTTTTAACATGTATGTGAATAAGATAAATATTCATTTACAAATTGGACGATTTGTTTATGTACACCCATTTGACTGATATTGATTGGGACGATATATTTTACACATTGCCCAACTGCACAAATAAAATATGTGTTTGTTGTTGGAAAACCCCACACAGGTATTGGGATGATATTTGACGTACACTAATCTCAATCGTTCAGTTGTATGTCGATCGATTGGTTGACAAACTGTGGTAAGCTTTAAATATTTATATTTAATGCTTATGCAGTGTAGAATACACTCTGGATGATGGTTGATTGTTTATGATTATTGTTATATACATGTGTTGTATGAAATCCATATAATCAACATTATATGGTAATTGACTGTGTCTGATTCCAGTTCAGAAAGAATGAATATTTTAAAATAACGAAAATTTTAAAATAATATTCAGTAAAAGATCAAAATATGATTTTGATGTCCGATATGGGATGGACACGAATATATATAAATATATAAAGCCGTGTTGATTAGATTAACGCCATTTTGACATGAACGATATTTATATCGATTTTATTCATTTTTATAATGAATATCGAAAAGGAAGGGATTTCAAAATCCAATGTTTTGAAAATATTAACATTTATATATTAATGATATGGAATATTAATTTTTGATTTGAAATTGAATATGAAGTTGATATCGTTTTGAAAACGAATTTAAAACAATTTATAAAATACGTTTTAAATGGAAATCGACAAAATAATATATATATATATATAATGGCCTGAATAGAACGCGTCGCGCCGCGGCAGTTCACGAATTTCGACCATTGACTTTGAATGGACATTACGGGAGATCCGACCGTCGGATTCTCCTAAAACCGGAACCGTTGGGTTCGTATCGACAAGAGCTTTCTAAGAATACAAGAAATTAGAAATCTAACGTTTGGATTTGGAATTATGTCCAAATCAAATTTGGAAAAGGTCGCTGTAAGTGCAGTTCGATGGCCGTTTATGGAAATCGACTATGCGGGCCTTTATAAAATTATTAAAAATATTAATAATTTGTGTAAAATCATAATAAATGATTTGGAAATAATTGGGATGAAAAATTCCATTTTTGAAAAGATAAAAACATTTTTTATCGAAATGAACTAGTTATGAACTAGAATTATAATCCAATATTTTTAAATAAATAGATTGGATTTGAAATGGTTTTAAAAATAACCGGAATTTCCAATATATGAATTGGAATGGATTTGAATCAAAATTATCTTCAAAATATTTCGGTATGGGGTTCCATGATTATACGGATATTGTGGAGGAATTTGGAAGATATATATATATATCGTTATTCCAATACGATATTTGTTGATTTTAGAATTTGATATTGAATATAAGCCGATATATTTTCTATTCAGAGCCTAGTATTTAATATCAAATGGGAATTTGGGTTTGTCGTGAATAATGTCTTCACTAGCACTGTTCTTCAACCCAATGGAGTTAAGAAAATTAGAAACTAATTGGAGATTAGCTAATTTTAATGGTTTCTTGGGTATTAATCTGATGTTGGTTTCGGCCTTCGGGATTAATACTTAGGGAATTGTTCTCTTACTGATTTACGGTTAGAGACTGATGGGTTGGGGTCTTCAGTAACACTGTTTCTAAACCCCATGTGAAAAGAATAAATCTTTTAATTAAGATGTAGAGAAGAATTACCAATTAATTAACATTTAATTGGATATTAAAATGGAATGTGAATCGGGTATATCGTGAACTATGTTTTTAACGACATTCATTCTTTAACCCGATTTACAGTGAAATGTGATTTGGAATTTATAAATCTTTTGTTAAGATTTAAAGGAGATTTTCCAAAGTAAAGTTTTCCAATTTAACATATTAAATTGGAATTGAATGGAATTCGATTTGGTAATGTGGAGGAAGGTTGTTACTATATATGGAATTTAAAAGGCTTTACCATTATTCCATTTATATTATCGGTTGGATATGGAAGTTTATATCAATTATATATATCGGTCTGTTTTCAATGAAAATTCCATTGTTAATGGAATGAGATTTTGGGTTTATCATTAGCTGTGTTTTAAATGACATTAGTTCTTTAACCCAGTTAAATATAAGATTAATTTCTTAACGTTGAAGAAAATCATTAATTAATATTGTTTGGAAATTAAAACTGAAATAGAGTTTTAATGAATCTTTAATTAGATTGAAAGGTGAATTTGATAACTAAAATTATCAAATTCAAGAAATGATCGAGAATGGAGTACCACCAATTTTACTCCAGGCGATAGTTAAATCTTTAATTAGATTTGAATGTGAAATGGTAATTTAATTTACTGATAACACCGTGGTGTTTGATATGAAGTATTACCAGTGTTGCTTCATGGGATGAATAGGTTGGGATTGGGAAATTAAACAAATGATTACTTCGTTAAGGATCGTTAATCCCGACTAGTTTGGATAAACCATAATTTGGTTTGAATTGATATCCAAAGGAAGATTAAAGAATAAATTTAAAGAATATATCTTTGATAAAATTAATGGAAACCTTTCCCAAAGGATATGAATATTTAAATCAAAGAATATTCAGAATTAGAATTAGGCGTATGTTGTGTTTTTGTAGAACTTGTTTTTAATATACGCGAGTTATTTGGAAAGACCAAGTTTATCACATTCTGAGTAACTGAATCGGCGACGAGTCGATGATGAAGACGGTGGTTGAAGACTGGAGGCCTTCACATCATTTGGATGATTACTGATGTCTTGATTGGGCTGTACACCCAAGACAAGGTAATAAGTGGTGATCGTTCCAGACATACTTGGAGATCAACCGGATATGCGAGGACCTCTCTCCTGTATTGGACATACGAGACGAGGAATAAGGTGCCTCCGGTTTCGTTCAGACCCAGAATGAACTTGTAAATGGATGTGCGTCTAACATCGGATTTCATTCTGTGTGATTGATAAACATCAGTTGCATACCGTGAATTGCCTGTGTGGCATGCTGAGATGCAAAGGATCAAGGCTTTTGTTGAAAAGTAGAGTCTTGTGGATAATGATCGAAGCATATAGCATAGCTTTGTGTGTAGCGTTAATTCGCAAGCCTCACACCTCGATGTGAACCAGAAATGGGAGAGGACATCAGGAAGGACATGCGTTTCCTTCTAGCTAGGAGTGGTGTCTGGGTTTTGCACGCCTAGATGTTTTACTTATGTGGATGATGGATAGCGAGGCACCTCGGATATATCGGCACTGCAGGGTCAATGGATGGTATGGTCTTTATACAGACCAGATTGATGCCCCACAGGGTGGGGAAACGCATTGTTCAGGCATTTTATCCATTCCGCGTGGATCGGCCTTGACGATCCAAGGTGAAGTTGCGGCTGTATCCTAAGGGGCGGGCTAGAGCGTCTCGAATTCGATAAGGACGATCCCTTGCCTTGGTTCACAGATGGAAATCCAAATTCCAATACGTGACATTTCAGTTTTGATTGTAGAGCCTAGTATTGGCGACATGATATATGGTACGCATGCCGTCTAGGATTGATACATTTATATTTGAAGTTGTTATATACACTATGCACTTATAATAGAATCAAATGATTTGTTTTAAATGTATCATGTATGTTTGGCTATTATAAGGGAAAACCCTATCCTCCGGCTTGCGTTACATTGTGTGATAGGACCTGGGTCTTATAATAGCTTCATTTTTCCAAAAAGCATTGCGTTGTTTTGTTATATGCACTGGTATTCTTGGGAGGAAACCTGTTTCGTGTTATACGGCGAGGTCCCTTGATATATCTAATTTTAAAGTAAAGTTTTAAATAACTGTTTTAGTTCTCACACCAGTCACATGACTGATCTAGAGTTTATCATTTTAACTTAAACTCTGGGTGCCCCTATTTTCCACATGAGTAGCTAGTAGTTTTGGTTTTGCAGATTTTTATTTACAGGATCCTGGTACAGCTGGAATGATATTCGGAAAGCTCTGTATCCGTATATTCTTTTCAATTGTGTTTTGTATTATTTCTCACTGCATTGTAACTTTTAATCTCTGATATTTATCAAATGTATATTATGTGTTCATACTTTGTATATTCTTGTACCCTGATATAAATTGTTGTAATAAGCAATGAAATGTTCTTCTGTTTGTGATCTGATTTGTCGTGTTCTCAACTCAATTTGGTCTTTCCTTCACGGGGAAGCCTAAGGAACAACGAGAGTTAGAGGTGCAAGTTCGTGACCTTTTGGGGAAAAGGATTCATTCGGAGAACTGTCCGCGAATGAGGCAAACCAGTGGTGTTTACAATCAAGGCAGATGGCTCGTTAAGATTGTGTGTGGATTATCGTGAGCTGAGTAAGGTGACCAAGAAGAACAAGTATCCATTGCCAAGGATTGATGACTTATTTAATCAGCTTCACGAGGCCAAAGTGTTTTCTCATATGAATTTGGCAATGGGATTTCACCACTTGAGGGTGGCAAAGGATAGTGTGTCAAAGATTGCTTTTAGGACACAATCCAGTTTCTTCGAGTGGTTAGTGATGCCATTCGGGTCGACTAATGCACCAGCGTATTTCGTGGATCTTATGAATAGAGTTTTCAGAGATCAGTTGAACAAGTTCATGCTTATATTCGTGGATGGTATTCTAGTTTACTTCCGGAACGAGGAAGAACATAAGACGCACTTGCGAGTTGTTTTAGAAATCTTTCGAAAGCATGAGCTAAGAGCTAAGTTTTCGAAGTGTCACTTCTGGGAGAGTGAAGTAAGGTTCTCAGGCCATGTTGTTTTGGGAAACGGAATAGCGGTTGCCCCCTCTAAAGTGGCAGCGATCCGTGAGTGGGATAGACCTAAGAATGCGACGAATGTGAGAAATTTCCTTGGGTTGGCTAGTTATCACCGATGGTTTATCAAGGATTTCTCCAAGATGGCTGCACCGTTGACAAGATTAACGAAGAAAAGCCAAGTGCTCACATGGGATGTAAAGTGTAAGCAAGCTTTTGGAATCTGAAAGTGAGATTAATGAGTGCTCCTATTTTGACCATTCCTAGTGGGAATGAAGAGATGGTGGTATACACAGATGCATAAGGAACTAGACTTGGAGCAGTGCTGATGTAGAAAGATAAGGTTATGGCATATGCGAGTCGACAAATAAAGCAGCATGAAAAGAATTATCCAACTCATGATTTGGAGTTGGCAGCGATCGTGTTTGCTCTGAAGATGTGGAGATATTACTTGTTGGGAGTTCGATTCGAGTTGTTCACGGATCACAAGTCATTGAAGTATCTTTTCCCCCAAAAGGACCTGAATCTTCGGCAACAACGGTGGCTTGAGTTATTGGCATCACATGATTTTGGTATAGCCTGTACTCCAGGAAAATGCAACGTGGTGGAAGATGCGTTAAGTCGAAGACATGCACATTTGGGAGCAATGTTTTCAGAATGGAAGAGACTCGACTACTTGGCAGGATTTGATTTCAGGCCAAGATGTGAGTTGGAACCTGTTGGCAAGCTTATCGATAAGACCTGCTCTTATCAAAAGGACTGGCGAGAACCAAAAGCAAGATGCAAAGCTTGTCAAGTTTATCCAGAAGTTGGAACCAAAGAATAAAGAGTTTGAGTTTGATCAAGAAGGTTGGCTTCGAAAGTAAGGACAATTGGTTGTTCCTAATATCGACGGATTGAGAGATGAGGTTCTGAGAGAATGTCATCACTTGAAGTTGACAATTCATCCTGGTGTTAATGAGATGTTTCAGGACATGAAGCAAGTCTACTATTGGGAAGGGATGACAAGAGCTATTGGAAAGTTCATTTCCAAGTGCATGAACTATCAGTTTGTGAAAGATAAACAGAAAAAGATGAGTGGATTGCTTCAGCCATTGGAAGTTCCTACGTGGAAGTAGGAGCAGATATTGATGGATTTTATCGATGGACTACCGAGAACTAGGGCAGGAAACGAATCAATGTGGGTCATCATGGATCGCTTTACCGAAAGTGCAAGGTTCGTTCCTGTTAAATCAACTCGGACGGCATCGAAGTTGGCTGATCTTTATATAAAATGGATAGTTCGATTCCATGGTATCTCAAAGAGTATAGTGATTGATCGAGATCTAATGTTCACAAGTGGATTTTGGAAAAGTTTGCAAGAAGCTTTGGGAACCGAGTTGTGTTTGAGTTCGGCTTATCATCCCCAAACTAATGGTCAAACCGAGAGGGTTAATTGAGTTTTAGAAGATCTCCTGAGGGCTTGTGTGTTGAACTTCGGAGGATCATAGGATGACCATCTACATCTAGTAGGGTTTGCTTATAATAATAGCTACCATTCGAGCTTTGGGATAGCACCATACGAGGTGTTGTATGGAAGAACGTGTAATTCTCTAGCTTGTTAGTTAGAAGCTGGAGATAAGTTCATACTTGGACCAGAGATGATTAGAGAGACCTTGGATTGTATCATGATCGTTCTGCAACAAATGAAAGCAGCCCAAGACTGTCAGAAGAGTTAGGCCGATAAGAGTCGAAAAAATTGGAATTCGACGTTGGCGATATGGTATTCATAAAGATTTCACCGTTAAAATATGTTGTTCGGTTTGGAAGCAAAGGGAAATTGGCCCTATAATTTGTTGGACCGTTTCCGATAGTCGAGCGGATAGGAAAGCTCGCGCATAGATTGGAGTTACCCGAGAAGATGTTGAGTGTGCATAATGTGTTCCATGTGTCATTTCTACGGAAGTGCATGCATGATTCGAATGTGGTGGTATCTCTGGAACAGTGCGGAGATCTAGAAGTAGTGACAGTAGTTGCTAGACCTTGTACGCCGCTTCATGTTGTGGGGAATGACATGAAACAGCTTAGGAGGAAGACGGTTAAACTAGTCAAGGTACAATGGAGTGAGGATGACGACAATTGTAGATGGGAGACGGAAGACAGAATGAAGGCGACTCACCCAGAACTCTGCGCTGGTACGAACCATTGATATCATGTCATCATTACATAATTGTAACTTGTGTTACTACTGGTATGGTTGTTGTTAAAATTCTGCGTGCTAGGATAAGGCAATGGATGCATGGTTGATGGTTGCTAGTCTGGGTGATAGAATTGCCTATTAATGGGTGATAGGCATGCAAAATTGTTATGTTGCTTATGTTTGTTGGGATTTCGAGGGAGAAATTCCTAAAGGGGAGAGAATGTAACAGCCCGCATTTTACATATCGAATGATCATAAAGTGTTTTTATTTAATTCCCTATGGGTTGGATCAATCTCATATATTAATATGTTGTTTATGGGAATGTGAGACATGTCCATAGTTTTTATCAATTTTGTTTGTGACCATTCTGCCCCTATCAGTCTTATACATGGTATAATTTTTGACTTGGATCGAATCAGGTGCTGAGATGAGTGGTCACATTAAAGATTTGGCTCAGCGGTTTGAAAGGAATCGCTGTTTTAAGGTTTTACAGTTTGATGTTCAAGTTTTGTAAGCCATAGTGGGCTGATTTGGAGAGGCCCATTAGTGGGCTGGTGGGAGGCTATAAATAGGTGTAAGAGGCAAGGATAATAGTTTACTTTCTCCATTCCCTCATTTGGAAGAGCAAGAGGACCTCCATTGCTCCATCTTCTACACCTTTCCACGGTTAGAGCTTAGATCTACATTAGAGAATCGAAAATCTACATCGTTTGAAGCTAGATCTACATCATTCCAAGAGAGAGTTCATCGAATCGAAGAGTTTAGAGAAAATTCTTCGTTGTCTGGATCTTGATCTAAGTATTTTTGAGTTGTTTTAGAGATTTAGTGAGTGATATGCATCTCCCACACAGATTCAATCAAGTATATGAGTTGTTTGATCTTAATTTCATCATTTTCAAGTGTTTTCTCCTAGATCTACATCATGGTAAGTCAATTTTCATATGAATCGCCGTAGAATCAACTCTAGCAAATTAAAACCGATAATTTCCATATAGTTTCATATGTTTAGATCCATTTATTTGTCGACCATTTGTTGAATCATTATTTTAACATTCATTGATTATTTCATGGATTGAAGGTTGATTTTTTGATAATGAGTTGCTTTAGTTGAAATATTGTTGTTGAAAATATTGGAATCAAGTTGGTTCTTGAGTATTGGATTGAGTAGTATTCAAGCATGAAGATTTGTTGAAGAATTGGTGGTTTTAGTGCTCGGATCGGGCGAAATTGGACTTAGCAAAATTGGACTGGTCAAAATCGGACTGGGCAAAGTCGAACTGGTCAAAATCGGGCTATGCGAAATTGAATTGGTCAAAATCGGATCGGGAAAAATCGGACTGGTCAAAATCAGACTGGGTGAAATCGGATTGGTCAAAATTGGATTGGGCAAAATCGGACTGGGCGAAATTGGACTGGGTAAACTCAGACTGGACAAAATTGGACTAGGCGAAATCGGATGGGCAAAATTGGACTGGGAAAAATCGGACTGGTCAGGCAAAATCGGACCGGGCAAAATTGGCTAGTCAAAATCGGACTGGGCAAAATTGAACTGTTCAAAATTGGATCTAGCAGAATGATCCATAATGGAACATAGAGATATGATAGCATTTCATTTACGCTGTGAAAGCCAGTTTTGATATTTTACTTAGTTTTTCACACCAGATTGATGCAGAATTGAACCAGGAGATATGATAGCATTTCAGAAGCGCTGCAAAAGGATATTTTGACATTTTGGCTAGTTTTTCATAGCGAAAAAGATGGAAAAGCAATGAAATCCAGTATCGACCAAACAAAACTTGTTTTTGAGTCGACAATGGTTCTAGCTTCGACACAAGTACAAGGGGGAATGTTCGAAGTGGTGTGGGATGTTCGTTGATCGTTGAAAAACAACTAATGTGAAGATAACTCAACGGTGTTTTGAGTCGGTGGATAATTGTTTCTCAAGCGTGTTTTGAGCTTGTGAAAAGTCACAGATACTGACGACTAGAGATATTGAAGGCTGATGAATTGTCATTATCATAGGTTCTGGCGGACTCAAAGCAGGGTTTACATGATTTCGTCGTATGATCGAGTACCCTGGGTAGCTTGAATGGGTCTAGTTACTTTTCATTGTATGGCATATGGAGTTTATACTAGAACCGGGGTTTACCAATGGCTCTTAACAGTTAATAGCAAAGTGTTTAGCCAGTCATATGATTAACGATGGTTTCAAAGCATGATTGGCAATGATAGCCAGAGTTAGTCATGTATGATTGGTTGTTTGCTTGTACCATCTCACGTAGATTGTCTGACATCGAAAGTGATGTCTCTTGAGTGCTTGTCTGATGTTGGTTTAGGCCTCTGGGGTTTGTGCTTGACGGATGTTGAATTCGATTAAGATGGTTTACGTGAGATATAATCAAGATGCTATGAGTGTTATTATGGATTGCTTTTGGTTCTCATGAATGAATGGTTGTTTGGATTACCATGGATGTATGGTTGAAATGCTTGTTGTAAAGGCTATCACTGTCCGATGTGGGGAAGATGGGTTGAGTCCTTCTCTGGTGTTGGTATATTAGTTTGTTTACCTACCTATCCTAATATACTTTATTGTTGATGTTAGATAGTTATTTTATCGCTCACTAAGACTGTTGTTTGACTCAAGGTTTTATGTTTCCCTCTTATTACCATGTGTTGTTCATCCGGTTTTGGATGGGCAGACTAAGTGGCAAGTGACATGTGATTAGTGAGGACGATGCTGCTGTGCAGTGGCGAGCAGGAGGCTAGCATATTATCTTTTACTACTATCTGGTATCTTTGTTTTCCGCTGTGTGATGTTGACTTTAAGTGCCGTAGTGAGACAAATTTTACAGACTTTATTTTTTAATCCTGATGTTTGGATGTACTTTCTAGTTGTTATGAAAGTTTGGAGTTTTTCTACTCAAATATGCTTCACTATTATTGCCTGTTGTATATGTTCTATTATATTTTATCCTTGCGTTCTGAGTTATACGATATGTTCCGATTGTGTTTCATACCTTGATGATCGTCCATAGCTGCCTGGCACATCTTTCAGTGCACTATTTCTCTTGTTTAGTGCAGGGATTATATCCGATCGTCACAACATCCCTATTTAGTGAGGGGATGTCTGCTACAATATGATGGTTACCTTCGGATGAGGACAACGATGATGTACGGTATCAGACAATAGATCTTGGATAGTGCAACTATTACTCAATGTGGTATTGAGCTAATAGAGTACATCTTTACTTAATGAGGGGATGCCGACCGCAATAAGATAAAATATCCTAAATTGAGTGTGCGGCTTGGATCCACCCTAATGAATATGATCCTAGTTTTGACCCAAAAAAAAATCTTATTAAACTTGTTTAACTTATTTGAATATATTATTTGAAAGTTTATTTGGAAATTCTTATAATAAGAGTGTTATGATTACTACCTGATACATTTTGATGGGTACCACAACATAAAGAGTACACCCTTACTTGATGATGATGAGTCCGCAGTGGCCAGAATACGACGAAATATGACGCCCCGCCCCGGGCTAGCGGACATCTCCCCGAAATGCGCTGTGCTAATGCCCGACTAGTATGGGATGGTCGTCAAAGGAAAAGGATTTGAAACTATGAATCACCAAAGAACCTGTAGTATATCTCACAGCGCATGGAATAAAATATAATAATAACATAACTTGACATAAAACAAGCGAGACAGTGCATAAGTTGAAAACTAAACCATCATAGCAGCGAAATCCAAAAAACAGCTTATGATCCAAACCATCATTATTACAACTTCAAAATATTGTCTCTAAAGCAAAATAGAAAAGGTACACTACTAATGCCCAAAGAAGTGACCAGCAACAACACAGGGAAAATATATGTATATAGAACGTGGAAGCCTTCTGCTCATCTCTGGACAGCTACTCGCGCATAACCACCAAACCTTTCTCTAGTCTGCTCGTTTTAGGAGCACCCAGAGTAATAAGAAGAGACATAAAACTCTAGGTTAGACAAAAGTCTGGTATGAGCAATTGCAGCAAAGTAAAACAATAACAGGTACAAATAATCATGCCTGAACCTACAACCAAAGAGTTAGCACAACAGGATGTACAGTACTCTAAGGTAACACTAACATAAAGTGTAAAGTGGAAGTGTGCATATCATGGTGATAGCAAACATCAAACATAGCTGTCATCTTCACATCACTCACTCAGTGCGTAAAGCATATGATATCCGCCACTTTGGTCACTAGATCTATTCGGGCCATGACAGCAACTCCGTACGATTATTGTTATGACCATACTTCCATGGTCTACAGTCAATAACCCTACCAAGTCCACACATCTCTGGCTCTAGGTTAAGGGCCAACCAGTCCACACTTCACTGGCTCTGGTTCGTCTACATACTCCCTCTCTTCAACGGTGAACCAAAGTTATAGATATCGATAATCCCTTTGCATACGTCCCGCGGCAAAGCCTAACTATAGAAGTTAACTCGTTGGTTCCTATCAGGATCCTGAGTAATAACTTTCCATTTGAACTTCCTTCGCATCTCGGGTTTTGGTCTTCTCCGGTTCGGTTTAGGTCTCCTCCTCCTATCCGGTTCGGTTTGGGTCTTCCTCCTATCTGGTTTGGTTCGTGTCTCTCCCACCTATCCGATTCGGTTCGGGTCTCCTCCTCCTATCCGGTTCGGTTCGGGTCTCCTCCTCTTATCCGGCTCGATTCCGGTCTCCTCCTCCTATCCGGTTCGGTTCGGGTCTCCTTCTCCTATCCGGTTCGGTTCGAGTCTCTTTCTCCTATCCAGTTCGGTTCGGGTCTCTTTCTCCTATCCAGATCGGTTCGGGTCTCTTTCTCCTATCCGGATCGGTTCGAGTCTCCCTCCTAACCGGTTTGGATCGGGTCTTCCTCCTAATCGGTTCTGAAAATCTACAACTTTTTCCAGCAAGCTATTTTCTCTAAACGACGGCGTTTTCAACCATTCTAACCTCCCTATGACATCACATAACATTCCAAACAGCAGTAACAACATATATAATCAATCAAAAACATTAAAACATCATTCACATGAAATATTTTAGATCAAACATACCCAAAAAGCATGATTTTCCCCTTGATCCCCTTAACCATGTTTTAACTATAGGATTAGCAAACTTAATCCAGATTAACCCAAATTTTCACCGGTGACATAAAATAATATTTAAGAATTTCTACATATTTTTCTAGATTTTTATGATGCATAATTTCGCTAATTATCACTAATCAACCTTAATTAGTCGTAATTAGTGAATAAAAGTGCAAATCACTCACCTTAGCCACAAATAAATCTTAGATCTGAAACTATGACTGATATGGCACGAATTCCAATATATAGCAGCAGCTCTATCTCTGATTTGATCCTAATTTCTCTTGATTTGATGTAGTTTTTCTTAACTAGTGATAAGAAAGCAATTAGGGTGAGATTTAGAAGGTAGAGGCCATTACTAGGGTTCAAAGAATGTAAGTGGCGGCTAGAAAACTGAAATGAAATGTTTTCCCAAATCCTTTCAGCCATCCTACAACCCTAATCACAAAATGGGTTATCGGCCTAACTACTAATCACCTAATTAAGTCCGGTTAAACTGTTTTTCATCTTTCAAACCTTATTTCAGCCATATCTCCCAAACGATAAGTCCGTTTGATTAATGTGACCACTCTACAGAAAGGTAAACCATCTTCTAAATCCAATGCAAATGGTTTTAGATCAAAACTCCTTATCAATCAAAAGTTATAGGCAAAACAAGATTCGCCAGGGGGAAATGGTCATTTAAAATTCGGCAAAAATCGAACATGGGAAATGACCCCAATAGTTGTTTCCCAAAGTTACACGACCATACAAATTCGTATGAAAATAAAATAAATATTTTGTGATCCTCTGATACGTAGAATGCGGGTCGTTACGGTCTACCCCCCTTAAGAAATTTTGCCCCCGAAATTCCTTAACTAAAACAAACAAAGGTGACCGCATGCCTATCAACCATTTACAAACAGCCAATCATACATAATAACACAACAAGCTTATCCTAGCATGAGGTTTACTAACAAGGGAATAACTATGTCGCGATTAAAATCTTACCAGGCAAAGAGTTCTGGATATGACTTCCTTATGCTCTCTTCTATTTCCCAAGTACAGTCATTCTCATTGTCTCCCCACTGGACCTTGACTAGTTCCACCGTCTTCCTTAGAAGTTGTTTTGTGTCGTGTCCGACAATACGAATTGTCCTGCGGCTCCCAACTGCCTCGGATTCTACCTCGATATCGTCCAACTGATCTAGTGAAATAGTCATATCAGAATCATGCACAAACTTCCTTAACTGGGAAACATGAAACACGTCGTGAACTCCCACCATCTGGTCAGGCAATCCAACTTTATATGCCAAATTCCCAACTTCTTCGAGGACTGGAAATGGACCAGCAAACCTTGGTGTCAACTTACCTCTCCTACCAAATCTAATCACATTCTTCAACGGAGAAATCTTGATGAATACTAAGTCGCCAACAAAGAATTTCAAATCTCTTTGTCTTTTATCAGCATAACTCTTCTGTCTATCTTGGGCAGCCTTCATCCGTTGTTGAATAACCTTGATCTTATCTGAAGTTTCTCTTATTACATCTGGACAAAGTACAAGTTTCTCACCAGTTTCCAACCAACATGAAGGTGAGTTACACGATCTTCCATACAAAGATTCAAATGGAGCCATATAAATACTGGACTGATAACTATTACTATATGCATACTCAACTAAATGCAAATGGTCATCCCATGATCCTCAAAAATCCAATATTCAATCTCTCAAGAGATCCTCTAATTGACAATTCACTCTCTCTGTTTGACCGTCGGTTTAGGGATGGTATGCGGTACTAAGATGTAATTCTGACCCTAAAGCCTCTTGTAAGCTCTTCTAAAACCCACTAGTAAATAATGGATCTCGTCACTCACAATACCTTTAGGTACTCCATGAAATCTCACTACCTACTTCATATATAGTTCTGCTAACTTAGTTGTCGTTCTATTCGACTTGACTGGTATAAACCTTGCACTTTTGGTCAATCGATCTACAATCACCCAAATACTATCATGACCCACTCTAGTCCTTGGTAAACCATCAATAAAATCCATTGATACTTGTTCCCATTTCCATTCGGGAATTTCCAATGGTTGTAACAAACCACTAGGCTTCTTTTGCTCGGCTTTAACTAACTGGAAATTCATGCACATGGATATAAACTTCCCAATGTCTCTCTTCATCCCTTCCCAGTAGTAGGTTGGTTTCATGTCCCGATACATCTTGTTACCACCGGGACGTATAGTCAGTTTTGAGTGATGACATTCTCTAAGCACTTCGTCTCTCAATCCATTGACATTGGGTACGACCAGCCTACCATTCTTTCGAAGACATCATTCTTGATCAAGTCCATACTTGTTCATCTTCTCCCTGTCGATGCCCATCTCTACCTTGGAGATGATTTTCAATAGATTAGGATCGTCCCTCTGACTAGAACCAACCCGCTCAATCAAAGTTGGTCTGATCATCAAATTTTCTAACATCTCTGGATCCAGTTCGCACTTAGGTTTGAAATCATATCCCGCGATATAATCCAGTTGCTTCCATTCCAGAAACGTAGCCCCCAAACTGGCATGTCTCATACTCAATGCATTAGCCACCACATTGCCTTTCATGGGTGTGTATGCGATATCGAAATCATATGAAGCCAAGAACTCTAACCATCTCTACTGACGAAGATTTAAATCCTTCTGAGAGAAAAGATACTTCAACGACTTATGATCGGTAAACAACTCAAATCTTTCTCCCAAGAGATAGTGTCTCCACATCTTTAATGCGAACACGATCGCTGCCAATTCCAAATCATGGGTAGGATATCTTTTCTCATGTGGTTTCAGCTGCCAACTAGCATAGGCTACAACCCTACCTCCTCGCATCAGTACAACACCTAATCTGGTACCATAGGCATCCGTGTATATCGTCGTCTCTTCATTCCCCTTAGGAATGACTAACACTGGTGCGCACGTCAACTTTTCCTTTAGACTCTTAAATGCATTCTCAAACCTTTCGTCCCAGACAAACGCTTGATTCTTCTTGGTCAACTGAGTTAACGGCGTCGCTATCTTGGAGAAGTCTTGGATAAACTTACGATAATATCCAGTTAAGCCCAAGAAACTTCTTACGTCCGTTGCGTTCTTGGACGTAGACCAATCTTGCACCGTAGCCACCTTCGCAGGATCCACGGTAATACCATTCTCTAAAACAACATGGCCCAAGAATTTCACTTCCCTCCTCCAGAAGTGACACTTAGAAAATTTTGCTTTCAGTCGGTGTTTCCTCAACACTTCCATCACTGTCCTCAAATGTTCCTTGTGTTCTTCCTCTGTCCTCGAGTGAACTAAGAAATCGTCCACGAACACAAGAACAAACTTAATTGATCCCTAAATACCCTATTTATGAGATCCACAAAATATGCTGGTGTATTGGTCAACCCGAATGGCATGACCAACCACTCATAAAATCCAGACGACGTTCGAAATGCCGTTTTAGGTATACTCTCAACTGCTACTCGGAGCTGACGGAAACCTATCGCGAGATCCAACTGGGAAAACACTCTTGCTCCATTCAGTTGATCAAACAAATCATCTATCCGTGGAAGAGGATACTTATTCTTCCTAGTCACCTTGTTCTGCTCACGGTAGTCTACACATAAATGAGGGGAACCATTGGCTTTAGTGGCAAATACAACTGGTGCGCCCCACTCGGAAACACTTCTTTGGATAAATCCCTTCTTCAAAAGATAGCCCACTTGTACCTTGAGCTCTCACTGCTCCCTTGGTGTCATACGACCAAGTAGCATCACTATATGTCTGGCATCTTTGAAGAAATCAATCTGAAACTCGATCTCTCGGTGTGGTGGAAGTCCGGTCACTTCCTCGAAGATGTCCGGATAATCGCCAGCAATAGGCATGTCTGAAAACTCATCCTGCGGGATGTCAAGGGAATGTAGAAAACTAGCCATCACCTCATTATTAGGTAGGCAACCAAATACCACCCTCCGCCCATCGTCCGCTCTAATGGTCACCAAAGACTCCTCATAGTCTACCACCACCCCATATTTTTGGAGCCAATCGACTCCCAAAATAATGCCAAACCTAGTAAAGCCCAAAACAAAGCAATCACAAGCAAACATGCATCCATGACTCGATAAGAACAAATCATGCAAAGGCAAGTCCAACCACCAATCGGATTCATCACAACTAAAGGTCTATCGACAGTCTCGGGTTCCAATTCCAACCTATCTACCAGGTCACTAGACACGAAGGAATGAGAAGCCCCGGTATCAAACAACACTCAAACAGAAACATCATAAATAGAAAGCATACCTTGAATAACGACACCCTTTCCCTTCTACGCCACAGTTGGGGCATTTGAACGAAGAAGGAACAACGTTGATAGCATATGCTTTCAAGATCTGCTTCTCCTTAGGGGTTGTGGACATTCATTCTTAAAATTCCCCACTTGGCCACAGTTGAAGCACTTTTTTTCCCCTGGCTTTGCTCGACACTCTTTGGCATAGTGACCTTTCCTGCCACAATTATAGCACTCGATATCTTTCTTGTTCTTCTTTTTCTGACCATCCTTGGTCTGGTTCTGCTTCCTTTATTTTGGGAATTATTCTTGCCTCCATCGCTTGCCTGCGGGTTTGGCTCCTCTGCAGATGTAACAGCAACCTCGGGTTAGGCTCTCAGATCTCAATGCATTTCCCACAATAGATTCAAAAGTCTCATCGATATGGTTTATGAGCCTCTCTCCCATGTACTCATCTAGACCAGTTATGAAGTTCTCGTTCTTCTTCTCGATAGTATCGATATGAGACAATCCATATTTCGATAAGGTATCGAATTCAGCAATATACTCCAAGACTGCCCTACCATTCTGCTTAAGCTCCAAAAACTTCCTAGACAATTCTGATTTCTAAGCAGCTGGAATAAACTTGTCACTGGAATGGGTCTTAAACTGATTCCAAGTAATTTGATCTTCGAGAGTAGCCGCTTTAATGGCATTCCACCAATTCATAGCCCATCCTTGAAGCTGACGCGATGCTAACTTTCTCTTCATTGCATCATCGATCCCCAAATCCTTGAAGATGCGCTCACAACTATCAAGCCAATCTTGAACCTCCGTAGCCGACTCCGTTCCGTGGAACTGCTTCCCACTAAGACTAGTATAATCCTTGCAGAGCTTGCCGAAATTAGCTTTAGGCACCTGCGCTAACGCACCACCACCATTAGCAGCATTAGGAACTGCTCGTTGAACATCCCTAAGCATCTCCCGCATGAAGGTAGTAAACATCGTCCTCATACCAGGGACATTCCTATCATTGGCCCCTAAACCTGTACTTCTCGTATTTCGGCTCATCGTTCAATCTGTAAAGAGAAAATGATTAACCATCTCCTTAGTGGTGCTGGTGCAGTGAGACTTCATCCATAGTTATACTAATAATATATATATAGTTTTTGAAAACCAAAATATCACAAATACGCGCTCTCATATACGTATACTATCTCTCCCTGATGTCTTCCCCTAGGTTAACTATGCAACCTAGGCTCTGATACCAAGTGTGACGGCCCGACCCGGGCCAACCAACATTTCCCCGAAATGCGCTGTGCTAATTCCCGACTAGTACGGGACGGTCGTCAAAGGAAAATGATTTGAAACTATGAATCACCAAAGAACCTTTAGTATATCTCACAGCATGTGGAATAAAATATAATAATAACATAACTTGACATAAAACAAGCGAGACAGTGCATAAGTTGAAAACTAAACCATCATAGCAGCGGAATCCAAAATACTGCTTATGATCCAAACCATCACTATTACAACTTCAAAATACTATCTCTAATGCAAAATAGAAAAGGTACACTACTAATGCCCAAAGCAGTGACCAACAACAACACAGGGAGAATATATGTATATAGTACATAGAAGCCTCCTGCTCGTCTCTGGACAACTACTCGCGTGTAACCACCTAACCTGTCTCTAGTCTGCTCGTTTTAAGAGCACCCAGAGTAATAAGAAGAGACATAAAACTCTGAGTCATACAAAAGTCTGGTATGAGCGATTGCAGCAAAGTAAAACAATAACAGGTACAAACAATCATACCTGAACCTGGACCTGCAACCAAAGAGTTAGCACAACAAGATGTACTGTACTCTAAGACAACACTAACATAAAGTGTAAAGTGGAAGTGTGCATATCATGGTGATAGCAAACATCAAACATAGCAGTCATCCTCACATCACTCACTGAGTGCGTAAAGCATACGATATCCACCGCTTTGATCACCAAATCCATTGGGTCCATGACGGCAACTTCATAGGACTATTGCTATGACCATAATTCCCTGGTATATAGTCGATAACCCTACCCAGTCCATACATCCTTAGATCTAGGTTAAGGGCCAACCAGTTCACACTTCCCTGGCTCTGGTTCGTCTATATATCCCCTCTCTTCAACGGTGAACCAAAGTTATAGATATCGATAACGCCTTTGCACACGTCCCGCAACAATGCCCAACTCTAGAAGTTAACTCGTTGGTTCCTATTTGGATCCTCAGTAATAACTTCCCATTTGGACTTCCTTCGGTTCGGGTCTCCTCCTCCTATCCGGTTTAGTTCGGGTCTCCTCTTTCTATCCGGTTCAGTTCGGGTTTTCCTTCTATCTGGTTCGTTCCGGGTCTCTCCTTCCTATCCGATTCGGTTCGGGTCTCCTCCTCCTATCCAGTTCGGGTCTCCTCCTCCTATCAGGTTCGGTTCGGGTCTCCTCCTCCTATCCGGTTTGGTTCGGTCTCTTACTCATATCCGGTTCGGGTCTCCTTCTCCCATCCGGATCAGTTTGTGTCTCTTTCTCCTATCCGGATCAGTTTGGGTCTCTTTCTCATATCCGGGTCGGTTCAGGTCTCTTTCTCCTATCCGGATTAGTTCGGGTCTCCCTCCTAACCGGTTCAGATCGGGTCTCCCTCCTAACCGATTCAGATCGGGTCCTCCTCCTAACCGGCTCTGAAAATCTACAACTTTTTCCAACAAGCTATTTTCACCAAACGACGACGTTTTCAACCATTCTAACCTTCCTATGACATCACAAAACATTCCAAATAGCAGTAACAACATATAGAATCAATCAAAAACATTATAACATCATTCACATGAAATATTTTAGATCAAACATACCCAAAAAGCATGATTTTCCCCTTAATCCCCTTAACCATGTTTTAACTATAGGATTAGCAAACTTAATCCAAATTAACCCAAATTTTCACCGGTGACATAAAATAATATTTAAAAATTTCTACATATTTCTCCAGATTTTTATGATGCATAATTTTGCTAAATATCACTAATCGCCCTTAATTAGCCGTAATTAGTGAGTAAAAGTGCAAATCACTCACCTGATACATAAATGAATCTCGGATCTAAAACTATGATTGATATGGCACGAATTCCAATGTATATTAGTAGCTCTATCTCTAATTTGATGCTAATTTCTCTTGATTTGATGTAGTTTTTCTTAATTAGTGATTAGACAGCAATTAGGGTGAGATTTAGAAGGTGGAGGCCATTATTAGGGTTCAAAGAATGTAAGTGGCGGCTAGAAAACTGAAATGAAATTTTTTCCAAACCCTTTTAGACCTCCTATAACCCTAATCCCGAAATGGGTTATGGGCCTAACCATCAATCACCTAATTAATCCAGGTTAAGCTATTTTTCATCTTCCAAACCTTATTTCATCCATATCTCCCAAATGGAAAGTCCGCTTGATTAATGTGACCACTCTACGGAGAGGTAAACCATCATTTGAATCCACTGGAAGTGGTTTCAGGTCAAAACTCCTTACCTATCAAAGTTATAGGCAAAACAAGATTCACCAAGGGCAAAATGGTCAATTAAAATTCGGCAAAAATCGTGAACATGGGAAATGACCCCAATAGTCGTTTCCCAAAGTTACACGACCATATGAATTCGTATGAAAATAAAATAAATATTCTACGATCCTCCGATACGTAGAATGCGGGTCGTTACATGAAATATCCTATATTGAGTGTGTGGTATAGATCCACTTAGATAAGTAAGATCCTATTTCTAACGAAAGAAATCGATATAAAAAATGCTACCGCTAACTTACTTGATATATTCATAGTTATCATTTGAAAGTCTTCCTTTAGTATCATTTGGATTTTGATGTGATATTATCCTACGAAGTTAATTGATGATTCTTTTAAATACGACCGCCATAATTTCTTTTTGATACAGTTTGATGGGTACCACACAAGGAGAGTACATCTTTACTTGATGATTTGGCACTACCCACGAAAAAAAGAGGCTCTAGAATTCACTCTAAATTGAGTATATATTCATGGGAAGGAGACTGGGTATCGATGTGCATTGAAATGAACTTGATCCTGAATTTGGGCATAAGAAGAAACTGTGGCGGACCTGATTCAGTAATAGCTTGCAGGATTGATAAAATGTTGATCACAAATTGAGAAGTTCTAATCATATAATATCCAGGTACGTCTTATACTCTGATTCCAAAATTTGATTTATGAAATTGTTTTGAAAGTATACACTAAAGGAAAATTCCATGAATACAAAGAGTTTCCTTTGTAGAATATTTGGCTTTCTTTTGATTAAGTATTGCATAGAATTTCGGGGGCAAAATTCCATTCAAGAGCAAAAAAATGTAACAACCATAAAATTTACCGCTTGAATTTACGAATATTTAATACATTTTAAATATCAAAATGATGAGTTGTAACTAATATAAAGCTCTTTTAAATAATAAAGAGTGATAGTGTAATAATTTTTAAAACCAGTTTACAAAAAATATTTAGTTCGATGTAAAACTGAAAATGTGACCGGAGGTCATACGTCAAATTCTCGACCTTTCGTCGAGTAAAACTTATCAGAAAGGTCATAATACTCTCGTGCATGCTAATACACATTATATATTATGTTAACATGGTTGTGAACATGAATATATGTATTCATGCTAAGGAAAGTGAATTTAATATAAGAAGCTTCTTATGTAAGCTAATAATAAAAATATTGACACGTAACTCTCATAAGTGTCCATGTGTAGAAACATCTCATGACACCGAAGGTGGCATGTGTCACCATCCTAATATTTTCATGAATGATGAAGGACAAGTATCCAAGGTCAAAAAGACCGAAATAGCCTTGAGAAATGTTGTAAATAACATGGCCATTTTGATAAAGGGAGACAAAAAAATCCTCCTACTTATTTCGGTAATATCTTCCAAACCGTGTATCCAAATTGAGTGATTCTTTTTTCCTTGGAAAGCTATTTCAAAATGGAAGAAATTAAATTTAGATCACTTATAAGATTCTAGGTAGATGATTTTTGAAATTAACATTAAATTGAAGTAACTTTCTATTGTGTGTTTTATTTTCAGAAATGCCTACTCTCAGTCTTTAAGCCATAACTTTCGACTCTTTAGCCCAAATCAGTTGATTCTTTTTTGTTGTAAAGCTGATTCAAAACTAAACATTTTTTTAACCAATTGTCCTAAATCGAAGTGTAGCTTATGGAAAAATCAGTGAGAAGTAAGTGGATTTATTTAATCTGTTTTTCAAGCGAGAAATAATTGGTTCACTTTCACATACGATAACTTTTAATTTACTTAGCCACATTGCCTCAACTTTTCTTCATTAGAAAGACATTTTAATGATGAACATCTTTGATGTATATCACTTTTGATAATTCAAAGAGTAGCTCGGGTGAAAACCAGTTTGGAAATGAAATATTTTGGTTGGTTCTGTTTTTAAACACAGAATTGATCATTCCACTTTCGAAATTATTAACTAAATATCTACAGCTCTAAATCTTCCCAAATTTGGTCTAGAGTTTCTTCATACCGTCCTTAACAAACTATTAAAATTTGGTGTGCTAATTCAACATGATAGAGTGTCAAAATATGCCAAACCTGAGAATAATTTGTTAGTTAATGTGAGCTTTGCGATGATTCGAGAAAGACATTTGCATGATTTGAGGTGATAGTAAGAACTATATTTATGTTCTACGAGGCTTTAGCATGAAGTTATTAAGGAGTACTGTGAGTATACTCATCATCTAAACAATTACTAATTGCTTGTGCTTGTATTTAAATTTGTGTTGCACATGACTTCGTCATGCTATATTTTACGATCTTTTCTTTGACAAGCAAACAATGCATACGCATAATGATTGAGGATTTTTATGACTTAGTATGACTTTTACAAGGTCTTAATTACAAAAACAAAAAGCATTAGTTGGGCACAGACATATAATTCATGTAATTTATAGCAAAAGTTGTTATAAATGCATTATCGGAGTTCCTTTCTTGATGAGTTTTTATGATTATGTAAAACAATATTTTTAAGTATTTTTTTCATGATGATTAAGTGTACTAAGAAAGCTGCTATAGCAAGAAGTGGTTTATATTGTATTAGAACTTTCTATAGGATTTGCTATAGCAAAAAGTATCTTTGTAGGGAAAATAAGTTCTCGGAGTGTTTGATTGGAGGCTGAGCAAAATGGATCATCAGTGCTTTGGCCCATTTGACAACTATGTTGTCCAAGATAGCATAAATGGTCCTTCAAATAAAAAGGTTAAGCTGATCGAGGCTCCCCATCTTTGGAATAATGTTTTGCTGAATGATGCGCACAACTAGATCGCGACAGGCCATACCAAGTGCCAGCATTATTGAGAAGGTTGCGCTCAAGAATCTGATGGTCATCCATCTCGATAGTCTCCAAATCCATTCCGACCACGGGTATACGCAAAATCTTAGCTATGTCATGGTCAGAAAACTTGATCATAGTTCCCTTCATCTCCGCCCCAATCAAGGTGGTACTCGTCGAAATTAACAACTACTTAGGCAATGAAAAGACGAATACAACAAGGATAACACTCGTGCTCAAAAGTCTTATAGCACATGATTAGTATTACTATAAAAAGCTCCTCAAGATGAAAAGGAGAGAAATCCAAGAATTTCACCGGACGTCCAGGGTGAAACTCATAGCTTGTTGTATTGATGTAAATGAAAATCTTTCGGTCGTTGCGATCTAACCACACAGCCTCTTGTGTTGTAAGACCGGAGTGACACGCGACGACATTGGACATTCGAAAATGACTAAATTAAGGAGAAATAGTGTAGATATGGAGTATTATATGGGCTATATCTATTGCGTGGATGATTTGGTGGCGATTAGAGGAGAAACGAAGGTTGGAGGCTTGAGTTTGGAGTTGGAGAGAAGGGAGAAAATAGGTACAAAGGCTAAAAAAGAAGAGCGAGAAGAAAACAAGGGGATCCGGTTTTGGACGTGAGTATATCTTGCGTTTTAGGTTTGGGTCATTCTAAAAACTAGAAGGCAACCGACCGCTAGCTAGGATGATGATCCACCAGACGGTCAACCGCTAGCTAGGATGATGATCCACCAGACGGTCAACCGCCAGAAGTCGACCACTAGCCTTGCTTTGGGCGTGGTCTGAAATTGGACTAATGAGGTCTTGCTCGAAATAGAAAAATAAAAAATCAAATCATGTTGCCTTCCTCTTCAGCTAAACTTGTCCCCGCATCTCTGATTTTTCTATGTCGATAACCACCATTTATCTAGTCGAGAGATCTTCTCCATCATACTTCTCATGCGCCTACGAATACAATTACGATCATTCAATCAAACGAATATCCGAGAATATTTCAGCTAGTACTTCATATTAAATTTATATGAAATTATCTCCTTATCTAGTTGACACGATTTAAAAAGTAAATACCCTAAGCTAAATAATTTTTTTCCTTAGTCCATTCAAGAAAAAAATGAACTTTGTTTATAAACTGAAGGTCTCATGCAAAATATATATATTTATGTTATTATTATTTCCTTCAAAACTAAATAACATTTTTTTAAAATGAATTTTCTAGAAAAATAATTTAAACATTATGGTAACCCTAGGTTTTAAGCATTAAAAAGAATTATGTTTGTTAATTCTTTTTCACTAAATAATAAAATGAGATCAATAAAAATTCTGTATGAAAGTAAAACGATAGTTTGTGACTAGAAATGCAAGGCAAAAATATTTTGAAAATAAAAACTATTAATATTTAGTAGCTTTGTGGGTAAATAAGCGGAAGGCCAATCATGTGACATTTATATTTTGGGTTCATGAAGTAATGCCCGAGAGAAAAGTGTGTTTTAAATCTCTATTCAGGCTTGTCACCATTATAATGTGTCCTTTTTAGTATTTCTAGTAAGGGAAATTAAAGAAAAGAGGTAGGGGACATTTAGAAATCATAGAAATTGGATGATAGACATATTTTCATTTATAGTCTATAGCATGATGACCTGGAAAATAGTGCAAATAATGGTCATATGATTATGAATGTAGTCACTAGTCATAATAGTTAAATAAAAGTAAAAGGATAACACTGGTATTTGGTATAAAAGGAAACCTTAGGATAATACTAGTTATAAATAGCATATGAAAACCTATGGGGAGGGTAATGCAATAATATTTTCTCTGGAGAATAATCACAAATGGATTCGTAGTAATTGTTAAGAAAAGCTGGGAAATCTAGAGTTAGGGAAGGAAAAACTTTAGCGAGTATATCTCAGTATTTATAAGGCATTAAGATCTATCTAGCCATCCTACGTTAGTTATATGCTGAAGCTTTAACCACATTGTATTGTGTGCTTTGCTTTTTTATGTGGATTAAATGAATAGACACGAATGTGCGGTGTTAAATATATATTTATAGATATGATTATGAATAACAAAGTATGTATAAATATTGTCATAAGGTAAGGTTTGATTATTTGAAGGCAGGCGGTTTAAGTAAGCTGGTTTAAGCTTATGTCTACTTTTATATAAAGGTAAATAGAGCAATGAAAAGCATTCATGTGCTAATCTATTCACCATGGTATTTCTTTAAGTCAGATTTTTGCTGTTTGACAAGAAGAAATAATAAGGGTTTGGAGATATCCTCATTATCTCTACTTTATGCTCATGACAATATGTAATGTGGCTTTAGCACTTTGAACACTTTATGTTAATGTATTTATATACCATAATAACCTTCTTTTGATCTTAGTTTGGTTGCTTGGTTGCTTGTAAATGGCATGTTACTGAAGTTATTTACATTCATGTGCAAGGGGGGTTATCATGCATCAGATTGGGTATATGGGGAAAGTTGGGGTAATACAGATTAATTACCTAACTAGAAACAAGTTAAAAGGGGTCAGTTTAGGTTTTTGCCACCTATTGCATTGACCTATCCACCACCAGTGAGGATGATGGGTATGTACATGGCTTAATGCAATCCCTGAAGGCTTTTGTGTGCTGGGGTAACTGAGAGATGACCCAGACAATGTGCACTAGTGTTCAATGCATGGATACATCAGGTATGTGACCCACTTAAAACATGTTAAAACAGTCCAAGGTTCATGTTAGAATAACTTTGATAGGGGAAATAATATGGTAACAAGGGGACTGTGGAAAATTCATATGCATGTGTGATATGATGCTTGGTTATTTGCATTTATCTAATGATATGAAATGATATTGGTTAATTTCCACAACTATGGTAAACATGCTATATAAATATTGGTTTATGCTCATACCAGACTATGTTGTCTGGCCCTGTTTGTTTGCATTTTCCAATCTTATGGGGTTTCTCATTTTTGGTGAGGAAGCTCATGGATCAAATTTGGGAAAGGAAGCTTAAGTTAGTTGATGTGATGATGCTGTTATAGGGTGCTTTTGTGAAAGGAAATTATTGTTGTTGGACCTAATTTTTGAGTAGTTTATGGCTTAAATAAAAGAGATTGCAATATGTTTGCTAAATGAATTTACAGATTTATATTCAGCTCTAAATGTAATGGTGTAATACTTCATATGCTTTGTTAAACTTGAAGTTAGTATGGTCACTCAAGTTAAGTATTTTCTGAGTAACAATTTAGTAATATTAGCTTGCTGATAAGTGAGTTGAAAAGCTGCATATATGTGAGTTGTTAGTCACCATTTTGGTGCATCTTTCTACTCAAAATGGCTACACATTTATACCAGTACGATGGTGCTAAAGTAGTAAGGCATCTAAACACTATATATACACTTCGCCACTGGAATACCAAGTGCCAATGCACCTCAATGTACTGGAAATGTTTTCAGATATGAAAAGGTTTAACATATGGTATTGATAAAATAAGAATTTTTGATAAAGGAAGATTGAGAATTATTTTCTATAGACATCCCTGTTTGATGAGGCATTTCATTATACAAGTAGCAAAGTGTTTGCAAAAATGACACAAAGAGATTAATGATGTATTTTGACGTAAGGAATTAAATGTGTCAAGCTTTTACACTGTTTTATCACTTTTATGTAGCCAGGATTAGGGATTTATGGAATGCCACAAAGATGTGAGCTGTACATGTGCACAAGATATTCATTGTGCATATGTACATCCTCAGGGCAAACAAATTCCCACATTCCCATATCTTCTTGTATTATTTCTAAATATGACATTATTTAGAGTTTATATTAGGATTATTCTGGAATTCCGATACTTCAATTTATCAATCAAAAATTTATTGAAGAAGCTTTAAATATCATACATGTTTTCACAAGGAATAAATAAGGTTCAAATTATTTTGTGAGATTAATTTTGTAAAAATTCTGCAATAACAGAGTGTCATTTTATACCCTTAACTGCACTCAAATATAGGATTTTAATGTTGTTTGAACTAGTATTTTTATATTAGTGTGTGCTTGGAGGATCTTGGGGAAATATTAAAGAAGTGACCAGGGGTTAAACTGATATTAAATCAGAGTATTTAATTATAAATTAAATGGAGTTAAAAGGGGGTCACTTCAGTTGGTATCAGAGCTATGTTAGAATAAAAACATGGCTAAGTAGGATAGGAGTCACATGTATGACTGCATTGCTTTTTTTGTTTGAAAGTGGTTGCAAACACTAATATAATAGTTAGATTGCTTTAAAATGTTATAACCTAACTTAATAAAAATATGGATTCCTGTTAGAGATCCATGGTGGGCAGAGGATCACAACAGGGTCCTGGGGGCTCAAAGAACCTCCCATGATTAATGTCCAAGACTTTATGAGAGCAGCAAGGGATGGAAAAGGAGCAAGGCATGAAAATCCATATGAAGAGTTATCTAAGTTGGTGAAGACCTATACCCATCTAGGTAGAAAAGAATTTGAAGGGATTGAAGGGGTCATGGGAGTACAAACATGGTTGAGGAATTTAGAGAGAATATTTGTTGATATGCAAATAAATGACTAAAGAAAAAGGCAAATAGCTTCAAGAAGGCTTAAGGGGGTTGCTTTAGACTGGTGGGAGGTAATGATTACTGGAAGGCCTGAGGATGAAATCACATGGAACCAGTTTAAGGAGATGCTAGAAGCTAGATTTGTACTAACTTCATCCAAAGCTAACTTATCGGAAGAATTTATTAGATTGAAACAAGCCAATATGAGAGTCACTGAGTACACCCTGAAATTTGAGAGCCTCTCAAAGTATGGCACTATGCTAATTGAAGATGAAGCAGCTAAGAATGGGAGATACATACAGGGACTTAATGTTGACTTAAGTAGAGCTATGTTGCCTTATATAGATAGGACCTTTGATTAAGTACTAGAACTAACTTTGAAGTTTGAACAACATGATAATGCTAGGGAGAAATTCAGGAATATGAGAATACTAACAAAGGAAAGGGTAGGATTCAACCCTATGACAAGAAGCCAGCTGAAGCTAATGTTAAGAAAGTGGAAGGAGGTACCACTTCTGAAGCTAAGAAGAAAGTTTTTTGTTATAATTGTGGGAAGGAGGGCCACATGAAGGCCGCATGTAGGGCTGGAAAAGTGGAAGCATTTAAGTGTTTTAGTTGTGGAACGAGGGACACATTAAAAAGAATTGCCCTGAGCCATGGAGGCCAGCAAAATTAGGAGCTCTGGAAGTAAAATAGGGTGCAACAAGGCATGAGGAGGAACCCGGTCAAGTAAAAGTATACGCTACATTGAAACCTTACCTATATCAGTAGTATATGATAAGGAGCTACACATTCTTTAATATCACACGATATAGTCCAGAAATTAAAGCTAACTTGTGTATATGTGGATCAACCTTTATTTATATAATGTCCTGTAGGTAGTTCATGTGTTTTGAGGATGAAATGTATGGGTATAAAATTGTGCATAGGGGGACACGTATTTTTGGCAGATCTACATGTGTTGAATTATCCAGGAATTGGGATAATATTGGGAGTAGATTGGTCGCAAAAATATAATGCATTTATAAACCTGGAAGAATTCACAATTTACTAATAAACCCAAATAACAAAAGAATAATTATAATGTATGAAACCACTAAAGAAGTAGGATCAGGAAATATTTGGGGGATAAATGAAACAGAAGACATACTTAGATTAGAAGATATGCCCATAGTTAATCTATACCCAGACTTGTTTGAGGAGGTGAATGGAGTTCCTCATGAGAGACCAGTGGAGTTTCAAATCAGGTTACTTACAGGGGTTAGTCCAGTAATTAAGAAGCCTATCAGGATAGGTCCTAAGGAGCTGATAGAATTAACGAAACAACTGGAAGAATTGAAGCATAAAGGGTTCATAAGGCTTAGTAGTTTTTGCTAGGGGTCACAAGTGGTTTTTGTAAAGAAACAAGATGGTTCCCTTCGAATGTGCATTGTTTATAGAGAATTAAATAAGGTAACAATCAGGAATAAATATCCTCTACCAAGAATAGATGATCTCTTTGATTAATTGAATGGGGCAAGGGTTTTCTCAAGGCTTGATTTGGCTTCTGGCTTTCATCAGATGAAGGTGCAAGAAGAAAGTATAAAATATACAGCATTTAATACAAGGTATGGCTGTATTAATTTTTAGTAATGCCTTTGGATTGACTGATGCTCCCTCTTACTTTGTTGATTTAATGAACAGAACATTCCGAGATTATTTGGACAAATTTGTTTTAGTATTCATAGATGATATATTAATGTATTCAAAGTCTAAAAAGGAACATGAGGAGCATCTGCATATGGTACTGACCAGATTGAGGCAATATAATTTAAAGGCTAAATTCTCAAAATGTGTCTTCTGGCAACATGGGGTAAAAAATTGAGGATACATAATCTTTGATAAAGGAATTGCAGTGGATCCATGAAAGGTTGTTCTTGTACAGTCATGGCAAAAGCCCAAATTAGTGAAAGAATTGAGGTCTTTTCTAGGCATGGCAGGGTATTATAAAAGGTTTATTAAAGATTTTGCAAGAGTGGCAATACCTCTGACAAAGCTAACTAGAAAGGAACAACCCTTTATTTGGATAGAGAAATGTGGTCAGGCCTTTAAGGAGTTAAAGCAAGCACCGGTTAAGGTACAAATACTGCAAGTTCCAGAAGGAAGTGAGGGGTTAGCGGACTATACAGATGCAAGTGACACTGGGTTAGGGGCTGTGTTAATGCAACATGGTCAAGTCATAGCTTATGCATCTAGGCAGCTTAAACCAAATGAAGTCAGGTATGCAACCCATGATCTTGAAATTGCAGCAGTGGTGTATGCATTAAAATTATGGAGACACTATTTGCTTAGGGTGAAATTTGAATTATATACTGATCACAAGCCTTTAAAATATTTTTTCCCAAAAAAAAAATTAAATCTAAAGCAGCACAGATGGGTGGAGTTTCTAAGTGGATTTGATTCAGATATCTTATACACACTAGGAAAAGCAAATAAAGTAGTTGATGCACTCAACAGGCAATATATTAAATTAGCCAGTTTGATGGTGGAAGAGTTTAAAAACCTGACTGTGTTGAGTGAAGCATATGGCATAACACAAAGTAGAGAGATGGAGGATCAATTTGTTGATATGCAGGAATATGGGAAGTTGAGTATAGTAACCATAAGGCCAATCTTAGTGGATAAAGTAGGAACATTACAAGAACAAGACCCAATTTTAAAGGAAAGAAAAATTCAGTTGATAAATAAAGAGCAAGTAGAAAATTTCACACTAGATGAAAAAGGATACTTGAGGTTTAAAGGTAAGCTATGTGTACCTAATTTAATAGACTTAAAGAGGGAAGTGATGGATGAACATCACAAAACCAGATACACAATTCATCCAAGAGGGGTAAAAATGTACCATGACCTCAAAAGAAGTTATTGGTGGAGGGGAATGAAAGGGGATATAGCAATATATATGGTGAAATGTTTAACATGCTAGCAGATTAAAGCAGACTACCAAAAGCCTTCAGGAATGCTACAACCACTGAATGTGCCAATGTGGAAATAGGAAAGCATTTCCACGGATTTCATTAAAGGATTTCCTAGGTCAAAGAGAGGGAGTGATAGTATGTAGGTAATAGTGGATAAGTTAACTAAATCAACACACTTTATCCCAATAAAATCAGATAGAAATGCTAAAAAGTTGGCTCAGTTATTCCTCAAAGAATTTGTAAGGTTACATGGGGCGCCTAGAAATATCATTAGTAATAGAGATACATTGTTTACCTCTAGGTTTTGGAGTAGTTTTCAAGAAGCCATGGGGATTGAATTATGTTAAGTACTGCATATCACCCACAAACAGATGGGCAAACTGAAATTGTAAATAAAGCTTTAAAGGTTTTTCTTAGGGCTTGTGTGCTAGATTTTGGTGGCAATTGGGAGGAATATTTGCATTTGGCAGAGTTTACCTATAATAACAGCCATCAATCAACCATAGTAATGGCTCCATTTGAAGCACTATATGGAAAACCTTGTTTATCTCTAGCCTGTTGGATGGATGTGCGGGAAAGAGTCCTAATTGGACCAGATGAGGTAAAAGAAACTACCGCAAAAATTAAATTGATAAGGCACAGATTGAAGGTTGCACAAGAAAGGCAAAAAGCATATGCTGATAAAGGGAGAAGGCCAGTGGAATTCAAAGTGGAAGATTATGTCTTTCTTAAAGTTTCTCCAATGAGAAAGGTATTAAGGTTTGGAAAAGGAGGCAAGCTATCACCAAGATATGTTGATCCTTATGAAATTCTGGAAAGGATAGGTACATTGGCATATAGATTGAATTTTCCAAAGGAATTGAAAGGGGTACACAATATGTTTCATGTGTCACAGCTTAGAAAGTTGGGTGCATGATAAAGAAACCATTTTAGAATCCCCTACTCAAGTTAAAATCAAAACAGATTTGAGTTATGAAAAAGAACCAGTAGGAGTTGTTGTAAAGGAAGAAAAGAGGTTGAGAAATAAAATCATAAAACTAGTTATATTGCAGTGGAGTTTGGATGCGAACGATTGCACATGAGAAGTAGAAAATAAAATAAAATAAAAACATCCAGGATTATTTTTTGATAGAAGCAAAAATCTGAATTAATTCTGGGTAAATATTTTATTTTTGAGGGACTGTGTGCATTTCATATGTGTGCATCTTTGGTTACTAATACTTGAAATAAGTGTAGTGTTAAATAATTTTAATACACCTAAGATTTTTTTAAAATGGGGATAAATCAGCATAGGGATTTCCCTAATTTAAAAAAAAAATGGGACACAATTCCTAAAATGAGGAGAGTATGTGTTAACCCTAGGATTTAAGCATTAAAAAGAATTATATTTGTTAATTATTTTGCACCTAAATAACAGAATGAAAAATTCTGTATGTAAGTTAAAAGGTTGTATGCAACTAGAAATGCAAGGCAAAAATATTATGAAAATGAAAACTACTGATATTAAATAGCTTTGTGGGTAAATAAGTGGCAAGCCAATCATGTGACATTTATATTTTGGGTTCATGAAGTAATGCCCGAGGGAAAAGTGTGTTTTAAATCTCTATTCAAGCTTTAACCATTATAATGTGTCCTTTTTAGTATTTCTAATAAGGGAAATTAAATAAAAGAGGGAGGGGAACATTCAGGAATCACACAAATAGGATGATAGGCATATTTCCATTTATAGTCTGTAGCATGAAGACCTGGAAAGTAGTGCAAAAAAGGGTCATTTGTTTATGAATGTAGTCATAATAGTTAAATACAAGTAAAAGGATAACACTGGTATTTGGCATAAAAGAAACCCTAGGATGATGATGGTTATAAATAGCATATGAAAAACCCTTGGGAAGGGTAATGTAATAATATTTTCTCTGGAGAATAAGCATAAATGGAGTCGTAGTAATTGTTAAGAAAAGCTATAAAATCTAGAGTTAAGAGAAAGAACAACTTTGGTGAGTATATCTCGCTATTTCTAAGGCGTTAAGACCTATCTAGGCAGCCTATGTTATTATATGCTGAAGCTTTAATCACATTGTATTATGTGCTTTGCTTGTTTATATGGATTAAATGAATAAACATGAATGTGCAGTGTTAAATATATATTTATAAATATGATTATGAATAACAAAGTATGCATAAATATAGTCAGGAGGTAGGGTTTGATTATTTGAAGGCATGCAATTTAAACAAGCTGGTTTAAACTAATGTCTACTTTCAAATAAGGGTAGATAGAGCAATGAAAAGCATTCATGTGCTAATCTATTCACCATGGTGTTTCTTTATGTCATATTTTAATGTTTGACAAGAAGAAATAATAAGGGTTTGGAGATATCCTCATTATCTCTACTTTATGCTCATTAAAATATGTAATGTGGCTTTAGCACTTTGAACACCTGTTGTTAAGGTATTTATATTCCATCATAACTTTCTGTTGATCTAAGTTCGATTGCTAGGTTGCTTGTAAATGGCATGTTACTGAAGTTATTTACATTCATGTGCAAGTTTATTCATCGTACTAATGGGGTTATCATGCATCATATTATGTTTATGGGGAAAGTTGGGGTAATACAGATTAATTACCAAACTAGAAACAAGTTAGAAGGGGTCAGTTTAGGTGCTTTCCACCTATTGCATTGTTCTATCCACCATCAGTGAGGATGATGGGTATGTACATGGCTTAATGGAATCCCTGAAGGCCTTTGTGTGCTGGGATAATTGAGAGATGACCCTGACTGTAACACCCCACGTCCATTAATGCCACTCACAAAGGGAATGCATTAACTTCCATGTAGGTTCTAAGTGAATATAGAATAGAAAAATTACAACAAGACAGATAATAAGTAGTACTTGGAAATCTAAAACTTCATTTTATTGCAGTGGAAATTAAACATGTTTGTTACATCATAAAACCATAAATCAGAGTCAAGTACAATATCCATCTTGATAAAACAATACACATAATCCCATTACATAAATAGCCATTAAAGAAGATAACAAGCTGGACTTTACTTCAACGGTCCAAGCTTTCCAAGAGAGGGATAAAGCAATCTAATCAAACTCCGCTAGAGCTGGGTCCACCCTGAGGACCTGGAGGGGGAAAAGGATAGAAATGGAGGGGGTCAGACATAAAGTCTGGCGAGTATGATAATTCTAACAATACTATTATCAAAATAACTAGACTAAGGCATAAGCTGGAAAACAAGGAAATGTCTATGAACTATTGGGTATGGAGAAGCAGATAAAGATAACGTTAAAGGCACACCTAATTACTAACGAATAATTACTACACTGCACCACACCAGTCACCCTCAAAGTTGATCCCACTTGCTTCACACAGAAACTATATAAATAGCCTTGCGTACCCCTAGCTGACTACATAGGTGTCGTCTGCCCCTATCTCCACTAGGTGTACCCCACTACCCACTTTCGATCGGCTCCCTACTCGTAGATACCCGTGCTGGCCCCACAGAGGGGTGTATCACTCCCCTAAAGTGGCAACCCGATACAACTTGAGAATGCACGGCTTATACCTACACGATGCAACAACGTCTTACCTACCAGCCCGAGTCCACACACGCATATGAAACCCGTTGGACTTGCGTTGCCACCGCTACCCCGTTTTGGCCTCTTATAGTCAAACCCAGCATGCGTGTCCCAAACTCGACTTGGGTCGAGCCCACAAAGATACGTTCGGGATACTGGTTGAAATGGGCCCCCACAAGCTACCCACCTAAGCTTGTCCACTAGTACATCCCACTTAACCCTCTTAGTCATGTTCATTTACATGTGTGTTTGGTTAAGTCTTACTAATCGTATTTCACATGCCACTAAGGGCACCCACTAGATTCCTCATGCCACCCAAGGCACCTACTTAACCCCCATGTCCCACCTTACATGTTTATCTGGTTATGTATTTCTTAATTCATTCAGGCCATAACCTCATAAAGACCTCTCACATTAGACTGGCATTTATGGCAGCTGGATTTGCCAGGCGGGTCCGGGCAGTCTTACACCATAAAAGAGTCTAACCTCGTGTCTTTACAACTGTTATGCTTTAGTTTGGGCCTAGGACCTCTCACATTGGGCTGACATTTGTGACCACTGGATTTGTCGGGCGGGTCCGTGCAGGTTTACGTCACAAACGAGTCCAACCTCGTGTCCTCAGCATTGATTAACACTTATAATCTTTTACCCCAGTTTTAATAATCCCCTATTCAAATTATTAATTAAGTCCGATTTTATTGATGTCCATAATTGACTCAATTATGGCCATCCATTCATGGCATGCAAAATCATATCAATTGCACCCCAACTTCTTAATATTAAATCCTTAATATTATCCCTACCCCACGTTTATACATTCGCTTATTCAACGCAAAATATACGTTAGACTCGAATAGTCTAACTCATAGCACAAAAATAAATTATCACAACATATAGACAAATAAAATAAATCTAATCATATTAGGGGTGAAACTTGCATAAAACTACACATGTTAAGGATCTAAAGGTGTCAACTTGTTAAATGTCACAATTTACATGATATGATCATAACCCAAATTCATGTGTAAACTTGCATATGGGGTTTTATGCAACATAATGATGTTGTGAACTAGCATCTAACACATAGAACTCACATATGTCATAGCATAATTCTAGATGTCATAATTCTAGGTCTAAATAGATGTCATGGCATATGTTCATAATCTTTACTAATCAATCTACTTGCATACATGATTTGTCATCAACATAGCCCAAATAATATCAACATTATGACTTGATTAACATGAACTAACTAGCATAGACAATAACATCATGACTTTATAACATGTATGATTCATCACAATTTAGCATAGAAAACTACAACCTATACAATATCATCATAGCACGATTTACAACATATAGGATATCATCATCACATAACATAGGATTTACAACATACATGATAGCATAAGGTTTACAACAACAAATATGACAATTCACATCATTTACTTATGATCCAAATCACAGCTTAATCTAATTAGTTTGCAATAATCTTGTTAAGATCATCATACTCACAATTAGAAGAGAAAAGAGAGTCTTGATTTGCCTTAGAGTTGAGTAGAATTAGGGTTTTGATAGCTTTCTTCCTTCTTAGTTGGCGGCGGCTACACTGAGTTCCATGGCAGCGGTATGACGGTGGCTATTCTATTTTTCATGTGAATTAGAGTGAGAGACTACCTAGGTATTTATAGAGTTTAGGATTTATTTAGACCGTCAGATCAACTCAGAACTAAACTGAACCGTTTAATTTGCCAACTCATCCCTAAAGACACATCAGCCAAACCCTAGCCGCCTGGACAGGTCGACTACCCAGTCGACTGCCCAGTCGACCTGGGGGGGTGTCGACTCCCCAGTCGACCTGGGGTGCTGGGCGGGAATTTTCCCGCCTAGCCTGTATGACTTCGAATTTTGAATTTTAAATTTCTGAAATCTGTTTTGAATTTTCTGAAACTTCCGATGGCCATAACTTCTTCATACGAAGTCCAAATCACGCAAACTCGGACTCTATTTCAACCAGAATTCCGAGATGAACACAATGGCGCAACCCGTTTCCCACAATTCTCACGTCTGAGATTAGTTATTCTTTAATTTGTGAATATTAATATTAACAGAATTACGGGGTGTTACATTCTCCCCTCCTTAAAGGATTTCGACCCCGAAATCTTCAAGTCAAGAAGAATGTATATCCTAACATCCAATCGTCCATCTACTCAACCATCAAACACATGCATCCATTGTCCTTATAGACTTCTAATGCTTTCATGTTTAAATGCACAGTGTGTGTATATGTCCATATCTAATGCAAAATCAGGCGGTCCACTGATTCAGTTGACCTCCTTAATGCAAATCATGATAGTGCCATGCATCCATTATGTATGCAAAAATCCCTTAATGCTACATATTATCTCTATATGCGTGCACAATCATCATCTGAATGCATCATCCATATGATAAAACAATCATCATACATCCATTTTACTAAATACATCCATATATATATGCAATATGCAGTATGAAGTGACTGAGCCGATCTAGTACCTAATAGTGTGTGTATATGCGTCCACGAGCAACCACTAGCAAACACTTGCATCCACTTTGCATCCATCATACATAACATGTCTCAAACATATGTTTCAACCATAGGATTATCCTAACTAAAGGTCAAAGATACTAGCGAGAGGATACTCTAAAGATAAGATAAGTACAAGCTAAATGATAAAGGAGAAATTAAAAGACATACCCTCAAAAAGAAAAGGGTACAACGAACGCATCTTCTCTTCCGTCTCCCAAGTAGCGTTGCTCTCATCATCTCCCCATTGTACTTTGACTAGTTTGACCTCTCGATTTCTCAGCTTCTTGATCTCCGACCCAAGAATGCATGTAGCGCTCCATCTCCACCTCTCTAAGAAAGCTCGGCTCTACCACTTCCGCGGTCTCGTGCAAGCACTTCCTCAAATGTGATACATGGAATACTTCGTGTACACCACTAAGTCTCTCAGGCAACTCCACTCTATACGCCATCTGTCCAATCTTCTCCTTAATAGGAAACGACCCTACAAACCTTGGTGCTAATTTCCCAATGGACCCAAAGCGAACAACATTCCGTAATGGAGACACTTTGATAAAGACCATGTCCCCAACGTCAAACTCAAGATCTATTCTCCTCTTGTCCGCATAAGATTTCTGCCTATCTTGCGCTGCTTTCATCCTCCTTCGAATCAAGTTGATCTTCTCCGAAGTCTCCCTAATCATATCGGGCCCAAGTAAGATCTTATCCATAGATTCCCACCAACATGTAGGTGAACGACAAGGTCGTCCATAAAGAGCTTCGAAAGGTGCCATGCCAATGCTGGACTGAAAGCTATTATTATATGCGAACTCTACCAATGGAAGATACTCTTCCCATGTACCCCCAAAGTCTAGGATACATAGCCTCAAAAGATCCTCTAGAATGCGATTCACCCTCTCGGTCTGGTCGTCCGTCTGAGGATGATATGCGGTGCTCAAACATAACTGAGTCCCTAGCGCCTCTTGTAAGCTTCTCAAAAATTCGCTAGTGAAAATAGGATCGCGGTCGTTCACTATGCTAGAAGGAACACCGTATAAACGAACTATTTCTCGGACGTATACAGAAGCTAACCATGGAGCAGTCCTCTTACTCTTCACGGGAATGAAATTGGCGCTTTTAGTAAGTCTGTCTACTATAACCCAAATCCCCGTATTACCCTTCCTTGATCTTGGTAATCCAACCACAAAGTCCATCGAGACACTTTCCCATTTCCATAGTGGAACCTCCAATGGGTGAAGCAACCCACCGGGTTTTTTTTGCTCCGCTTTTACTTGTTGGCAGCGACATACTCGGCCACATCCCTCTTCATACCGGCCCAAAAGAAAACTCGCTTCATGTCTTTGTACATCTTGTCCCCGCCGGGATGAATGGTCATCTTCGAATGATGTGCTTCGTCAAGAATAGTCTTCCTTAGGTCATCGTCTTTTGGTATACAAAGTCTACCGTCCCTACGTAACCAACCCTTATCATCTAGGGTATACCTACGGAGATGGCTTGATGACTCCCCTCTTTTGAGCTTTTCTACTAACTCAACCAACTGTGGGTCGTCTCGCTGTGCCTCGCCAATCCGTCCCAAAAGCGTAGGTCTGACCTCCAAGGATGCTAGCAAACCGGGTACAAAGTCAACGGAAGGTCTAAAGTCAAACATCGAAATGAATTCTAAGCTTCGCCGCTCAACAAACAACGGACTCAAGGACAACCTTTTTCTACTTAAGGCATCTGCCACCACGTTACCCTTGCCAGGGGTATATGCTATTTCGAAATCGTAGGACGCTAAGAACTCCATCCACCTTTGCTGCCTTAAGTTCAAGTCCTTCTGAGAGAACAAATATTTTAAAGATTTGTGGTGAGTGAATAATTCGAATTTCTCACCAAGAAGATAATGACGCCAAGACTTAAGCGCGAAAAAAATAGCGGCCAACTCTAGGTCATGTGTAGGGTAATTTTTCTCATGCACTCTCAACTGCCTTCCACCATAGGCTATTACCCTTCCCTCTTGCATTAGGACTGCGCCTAGTCCTGTCCCACAAGCGTCAGTATAAACGGTAAATGGCTTACTCCCATCTGGAAATACTAAGACTGGGGCTGAAGTCAAAGCTCTCTTCAAACGTTGGAATGCACCATCACAATCTATGTCCCATGCGAAGACTAGGTTCTTCTTCGTCAGGCGTTTCAATGGAGCTGATATTTTTGTGAAGTCTTTGATAAACTTCCTATAGTAGCCAGCCAACCCCAAGAAACTTCTTACTTCGGTAGCATTTTTAGGGACCTTCCAATCTTGGATGGCCACCATCTTCGCGGGATCCACAGCTATCCCTTCTTTGGAAACCACATGCCCTAAGAACCGTACTTCCTTCCTCCAGAAGTGACACTTAGAAAATTTAGCTTTAAGGTTATGCGCTCGTAGAGTCTCCAACACTTCCCTAAGATGTAGGGCATGCTCTTCTTCATTCTTAGAAAAGACCAGGATGTCGTCTACAAAGACTACCACGAATTTGTTAAGGTACTCCCTAAACACCCTACTCATCAAATCAACAAAGTATGCGGGGGCGTTTGTCAAACCGAAGGGCATCACTAGCCATTCATAGAAACCGTCCGGAGTCCTAAAGGCAGTCTTGTCAATGCTATCCTCAACCACTCTCAACTGATGGAAACCAGTGGCTAAGTCCAACTGCGAAAACACTAAGGCGCCAACTAACTGATCGAAGAGATCGTCAATCCTCGGCAGTGGGTGTCTGTTTTTCTTAGTAAGCTTATTAAGTTCTCTATACTCCACACAAAGTCTAAGGGACCCATCCGCCTTCGTGGAAGTTACTACTGGAGCACCCCACTCCGATATACTACGTCTTATGAACCCCTTCTCAAGCAACTCCTTCACTTGCTTATCGAGTTCCCTCCTTTCACAAGGAGCCATGTGGCGTACTGGAAAAGATACTGGTTTTGCATTATCCACAAGATATATTCGAAAATCTATCTCCTGCTTTGGAGGTAAGCCCTTCACCTCCTAAAACACATCCGAGTATTCTCGGACCACTCTAACAGATCGTAGATTTTCCTCCGACGCGTCAAGCGATTCTAAATAACTTAGCATAACGGAATTTATGGGATTACAAAAGATTTCGAGAGTGTTGCCAAGGCGAGTCACGAGCCTAACTACTCTCTGTTCACAATCAAGAACGGCCCCATTTCTGGATAACCAATCCATCCCTAAAATTAGCCCATAGCCCATGAAGCCCAACACATAAGCATCACATCTAAACTCAACGCTAAGTATAGAAATTTTCAAATCCAAACACATCATGGACAAATAAGCTGAGCCCCCAATTGGATTCGAAACAACTAAGGGATCCTCTACTAAACTGGTGTTTAAGTGCAGTGATTCAACTAATGATGTAGAGATAAACGAATGCGATGCGCCCGAATCGAATAAGGTACGGACAGGATGATCAAACAGAAAAACTAAGCTTTCAACAGAAATGGTTCTACCTCGTTCTTGCAGCGGTGGGACCGCGAGAGCCTGAACTTGTCCCCTTGCCTGCCCTGGTGCCATAAGAGCCTGCACATGTCCTCCCGAGGTAGACCCCGCACTCTGCCCCTTCTTTGGGCAATACTTCACTAGATGTCCTGCTTCACCACAGTGAAAACAGTCAGTCTTCTTTTTCTTTATGCAATCCTTGCTGTGATGGCCTGGTGTCCCACAGTTAAAGCATTTCTTCTTTCCCTTGCCATTATTGTATTTACCACCCTTCTTGTTTTGTTGTTGTGGTTTCTTCTGATCCCCTTTCTTCTCGGGTGCCTTATCAGCTTTAGTGCCTTTCTCCTCATGCATGAGTGCCATGTCTACTAGCTTCTCAAAGGTGGCCCCAATAGGGATGTGGGTCATAGCCAACCCTTGCAACGGTTCATTCAAGCCATTAACGAACCTCAGAGCCTTCTTCTCCGGCGTGTTCACTAAGCCCAAGCCAAACCTTGCTAACTGATTAAATTTGTTGACGTATTCTTTCACTGATGAGCTTCTTTGCTTCAATGTCAAGAACCTTTCTATATATAGATTCTCTTCTGCCCTTGAGAGAAACTTTGCCTCAAACCTACGTCTGAAATCTGCCCAAGAATCAACAGGACGCTCCCCATTAGTGACCTCCCACCAAAACGAGGCCTCCCCCTTCATTAACCAAGCTGCTAATTTGACTTTCCTCCCTTCTTCTACTTCAAATATTTCTAGCAATTCTTCCACCTCCTTATGCCAATCTCTAGCTTCCACAAACGTTTCTGACCCTTGAAAAGGTTTTCCACCCATAGCCTTAAATTCCTTGCACGTCTTTGCAAAAGTATCTACGCGAGGAGGAGGAGGAGGAATGGGTGCAACTGGTGGTGGAGGAACATTGGCTGGACCTACAGCGGCCCTAGCCTCTAATAGCCTCCTATACCATCCTGGTATCGTTACACCATCCGGAAGGTTAAGATCTTCAGCCATGCTGAAACGAAAAGGGAAAGATTCAAAATGGAGAATTCGAAAGATAAAGATATATGGCTATTGGGGATTATGTTTTTCTTAAAAACTTTCCTCTTTAAATTACTCATTAGGACATGTTTTTGAAAACACTTTTTCCAAAAATACTTTAGAAAAATAGTTTTTCTAAAAAAATTATCTGTTCTGGTAACCTTAAGCTCTGATACCACGTGTAACACCCCACGTCCATTAATGTCACTCACAAAGGGAATGCATCAACTTCCATGGAGGTTCTAAGTGAATATAGAACAGAAAAATTACAACAAGACAGATAATAAGTAGTACTTGGAAATCTAAAACTTCATTTTATTGCAGCGAAAATTAAACATGTTTGTTACATCATAAAACCATAAATCAGAGTCAAGTATAATATCCATCTTGATAAAACAAAACACATAATCCCATTACATAAATAGCCATTAAAGAAGATAACAAGCTGGACTTTACTTCAACGGTCCAAGCTTTCCAAGAGAGAGATAAAGCAATCCAATCAAACTCCGCTAGAGCTGGGTCCACCCTGAGGACCTGGAGGGGGAAAAGGATAGAAATGGAGGGGGTCAGACATAAAGTCTGGCAAGTATGATAATTCTAACAATACTATTATCAAAATAACTAGACTAAGGCATAAGCTGGAAAACAAGGAAATGTCTATGAACTATTGGGTATGGAGAAGCAGATAAAGATAACGTTAAAGGCACACCTAATTACTAACGAATAATTACTACACTGCACCACACCAGTCACCCTCAAAGTTGATCCCACTTGCTTTACACAGAAACTATATAAATAGCCTTGCGTACCCCTAGCTGACTACATAGGTGCCGTCTGCCCCTATCTCCACTAGGTGTACCCCACTACCCACTTTCGATCGGCTCCCTACTCGTAGATACCCGTGCTGGCCCCACAGTGGGGTGTATCACTCCCCTAAAGTGGCAACCCGATACAACTTGAGAATGCACGGCTTATACCTACACGATGCAACAACGTCTTACCTACCAGCCCGGGTCCACACACGCATATGAAACCCGTTGGACTTGCGTTGCCACCACTACCCCTTTTTGGCCTCTTATAGTCAAACCCAGCATGCGTGTCCCGTCCTCGACTTGGGTCGAGCCCACAAAGATACGTTTGGGATACTGGTTGAAATGGCCCCCCACAAGCTACCTACCTAAGCTTGTCCACTAGTACATCCCACTTAACCCTCTTAGTCATGTTCATTTACATGTGTGTTTGGTTAAGTCTTACTAATCATATTTCACATGCCACTAAGGGCACCCACTAGATTCCTCATGCCACCCAAGGCACCTACGTAACCCCCATGTCCCACCTTACATGTTTATCTGGTTAAGTATTTCTTAATTCATTCAGGCCATAACCTCATAAAGACCTCTCACATTAGACTGGCATTTATGGCAGCTGGATTTGCCGGGCGGGTCCGTGCAGTCTTACACCAAAAAAGAGTCTAACCTCGTGTCTTTACAACTGTTATGCTTTAGTTTGGGCCTAGGACCTCTCACATTGGGCTGACATTTGTGACCACTGGATTTGCCGGGCGGGTCCGGGCAGGTTTACGTCACAAACGAGTCCAACCTCGTGTCCTCAGCATTGATTAACACTTATAATCTTTTACCCCAGTTTTAATAATCCCCTATTCAAATTATTAATTAAGTCTAATTTTATTGATGTCCATAATTTACTCAATTATGGCCATCCATTCATGTCATGCAAAATCATATCAATTGCACCCCCAACTTCTTAATATTAAATCCTTAATATTACCCCTACCCCACGTTTATACGTTCGCTTATTCAACGCAGAATATACGATAGACTCGAATAGTCTAACTCATAGCACAAAAATAAATTATCACAACATATAGACAAATAAAATAAATCTAATCATAATAGGGGTGAAACTTGCATAAAACTACACATGTTAAGGATCTAAAGGTGTCAACTTGTTAAATGTCACAATTTACATGATATGATCATAACCCAAATTCATGTGTAAACTTGCATATGGGGTTTTATGCAACATAATGATGTTGTGAACTAGCATCTAACACATATAACTCACATATGTCATAGCATAATTCTAGATGTCATAATTCTAGATCTAAATAGATGTCATGGCATATGTTCATAATCTTTACTAATCAATCTACTTGCATACATGATTTGTCATCAACATAGCCCAAATAATATCAACATTATGACTTGATTAACATGAACTAACTAGCATAGACAATAACATCATGACTTTATAACATGTATGATTCATCACAATTTAGCATAGAAAACTACAACCTATACAATATCATCATAGCATGATTTACAACATATAGGATATCATCATCACATAACATAGGATTTACAACATACATGATAGCATAAGGTTTACAACAACAAATATGACAATTCACATCATTTACTTATGATCCAAATCACAACTTAATCTAATTAGTTTGCAATAATCTTGTTAAGATCATCATACTCACAATTAGAAGAGGAAAGAGAGTCTTGATTTGCCTTATAGTTGAGTAGAATTAGGGTTTTGATAGCTTTCTTCCTTCTTAGTTGGCGGCGGCTACACTGAGTTCCATGGCGGCGGTATGACGGTGGCTATTCTATTTTTCATGTGAATTAGAGTGAGAGACTACCTAGATATTTATAGAGTTTAGGATTTATTTAGACCGTCAGATCAACTCAGAACTAAACTGAACCGTTTAATTTGCCAACTCAGCCCTAAAGACACATCAGCCAAACCCTAGCCGCCTGGATAGGTCGACACCCAGGTCGACTACCCAGTCGACTGCCCAGTCGACCTGGGGGGGTGTCGACTGCCCAGTCGACTCCCCAGTCGACCTGGGGTGCTGGGCGGGAATTTTCCCGCCAAGCCTGTTTGACTTCGAATTTTGAATTTTAAATTTCCGAAATCTGTTTTGAATTTTCTAAAACTTCCGATGGCCATAACTTCTTCATACGAAGTCCAAATCACGCAAACTCGGATTCTATTTCAACCAGAATTTCGAGACGAACACAATGGCGCAACCCGTTTCCCACAATTCTCACGTCTGAAATTAGTTATTCTTTAATTTGTGAATATTAATATTAACATAATTACGGGGTGTTACACAGACAATGTTCACTAGTGTTCAGTGCATGGATACATTAGGTATGTGACCCACTTAAGACATGTTAAAATAGTCCAGAGTTCATGTTAGAATAACTTTGATTTTAATGTTGTTTGAACTAATATTTTTATATTGGTGTGTATTAGGAGGATCTTAAGGAAACTTAATAGGGGAAATCCTATTAAAGAAGTGACCAAGGGTTAGACTGATATTAAATCAGAGTATTTAATTATAAATTAAATGAAGTTAAAAAGGGGTCACTTCAAACTTTCTGAAATCCTCTCTTTTTCAAAACAAGTTTAAAATTAAATTTCTCCTGATTATAAGACTAAGAAACTCAAAGGAATTAATTTAAACAAAAGAATATCCAGCTTGCCATAACGAAATATCTAGTGAATATACCTCATTAACGTGCACCCAGACTAGTACTATATATTGACATGAATTTTCCCAGTTTACTCGAAACCAAGAATAAGTCTTCGATTGGAACTCCAAATTAAAACCAAAAATCGCGGCTATCTTAGGTATAGAAAGCTTTTCATATAGTTGTAAATCTAAAGTCCGTAGGATTTAGTACATGTTTTCCTCCTGCTTACTTTAAGAAAGTTGTCGAACACGCCATGGGGTAAACTCGAGGTTGGCCATAAACTCGAACTCTAAAACATCTCTAACACATAATCGTTTGGTCCACTCCTATGAGGTAAGAGCTCGACTATGTTATCGAAAATTTATTTAGATTCAAGCAGAAGAAAAATATAAAAAAATAGAAAGATATCTTGAGTACATTCTCTCACTAAATCCTAATTATTAATTACTCTGATCGTCTAAACCTTAGTTATGATACCAAATATAGCAACTTGCACTTTTCTAGGCCAAAATTTCAACAAAAATCGAAATTCAAACACATGCGAGCAATGATCATGTAAATGTGATACCTGCAAATAATGAGCATGAGCATAACCAGAGTATAATAAAAATAAACTCACAGCGGAAATAAGAAAGGATAATAAGTATCGATCATGATAACTATCTTAATAGTGAATCGCAATATCAATATTGAGCATGATAGAAAAAGAACAAAAAAACCCAGCACGAGCACTTCTAAGTACCTATATCCCCTAAGTTAAACATGAGAATTATTGTGAGGAGGGGGTAGAAACAAGTCCTAGTGCGATGAAAATGTTTAATATTGTCAATACGTTTGGATTCACATAAATTATATGTCTAACAAGGTTAGTGATTCTAACCTAATCTTGCAAAGTTACACACAGTGTTTGGCTACCCTACCCAAGGTAGCACTCCCGAAAGATAAGTTATTATCATATACTAAGATAGAACCTTTGCACATATATGAATCCTTTAAACCACCATACGACCCAATAACTATGAGGTGGACTTTCAAACCACTTAATACCTGGCTAAATCAAGGGGTGGGTTCTATAGCCGCTTATGACCTCACTCATACTATAATATTAAAAGGCGAATTACTATGATCACTTAAGGCCTAAGGCAGATCTGTTGATCACTTGATACCTTGATAAGAGGTTTACTAACAAGCTATTATAAATTAGAGGACATTAACTACCGAATTCGCTAACTATTAATTAAGTCTTCCGTCATTTGCATATCTCAATCCCGCATATGGCAAGAGATAACAAACTATCACTTATGACCTCAGGACAGGTAGACGATTTTTTTCCATTTAAGACCTTTCCCCGATGGATCTCTATGTTACTATCTAACTAACCTTATTGGATAATCCTTGAGTCACTTAATATTTTCCACAGGATAGGGAGACCTTTTATACCTTCGATGGCGGTCATTAAATACCATATCCCAAGACGGACTCTACCCCAGTCACTTACTACTTAAAGGAATCATACCCTTACAGAGACTACCAAACTCATACCCAATTAGCCACTTAATACTTCTCATTGGAAAAAGGCAAGTTATCTGATCACTAAATACCTAGCAAAGGCAGACCCTATGACTTTATCATTACTTCTTAAAAGAAAATGATGATTCTAATCACTTAGTACCCAATTAGGTAGATTCCAACTGCCTAAGACCTTAATTCCGATGTAGGATACAACATAAATTTGTGTTTTAGGCTTCTTCTTTTGAAAGGAAGACAAACCCTACTGTAATGCCCCAGAAATTTCGGACCAGTCAAATTTACCAAAATCATTCTGTCTGAAACAAACAATGACAGCTACCACTTTATTTGAATAAATATACAACATCACTAAATGCATTGAATAAAATTTTAATAAATAGCACTTATCAGAGTATTCATTTAATTTATAGGGTGTTCTTAAACAAAAATTAATCATAATTACCATAAATCTACTTTTATGCGACTCTAGTGAGATGGGCATCGGTATTCATTCCTGCAATCTCGATAAATATGTCAGTATGGCTTAAAATTTTAAACATGAGCAACTGCATCACTGCCACTTGTGACTACCTATGTACCTTTACCTAATTGGGTGTGCAATTAGATACAGGATCAAGCCAATGTAGTTCTTCTTTACGTAAAACATTTAAAATCAATATTTATTTCCTGAATACTCTTTATATCAAGTAGGGGTAAACACTTTGTAAATACTCATTTTTGGAAGACATCTATATACCTTTTGCAGAATTTCCTTTAAAAAGATAAACATCTTCTATTTTAAATACTAATCAACTTATTTATGCAAAAACTCATTTATAAACAATCTCAAACCATATTTATATCTCTTTAATATATGTTTGGAAAGATCTTCAAGGATTGAAGGAAAATAGTAAGTTAAACGTCATTGATACCCCATTAAATCTTTCAAACTAAAAAGATAGCATTTTAGAAAATGCTATAGAAAGTTTTAGTCATACTAAGTCATAAATGCCCTCAATCATCTGTCGTATCTCTATCTCTATTACTAGTAATGTAAATTCTTTCCACTAAATTACTAGACGACTTTTTGAAATACCCAAACTGCCCTTACCCATTCGTGTTATTCACCCGTTCGCATAATACTAGGCGTCTCCACCTTCCCCTAAAACAAAAACCTCGCGCTATGCGATCCCTTTTTCCATTTTCCACAACATTCCGATCTATCGGCCACCCAAAAATTTTCCGTAAAAATTTCGTCTCCATCATAGATCTGATTGTCGATTAGAATCTGCAACAACGATTTACAGTGAAGCACGAATTGCGTAGTATTTTAAGTAGCATTTGGTATCCATCATAGATCTGATGTCCATCATACTTGAACCACATGTAATATACGATTGGAATTTGCAACAACCATTTACGATAAAGCACGAATTGCGTAGTATTTTAAGTAGCATATGATATCCATCGTAGATCTGATGTCGGTCATACTTGAATCTCACGGAATATATGTCAACAAACGAATGACCAAATATGGTTCATTAACTTTCCCTTCTCTTCCTCCAAATCAATGAATTCCATTCTTAGATCAAGGAGATTGACTCATCCACCTATTGATTTGCATATTTTCTCTACTTCTCAACCCCTGCCTGACTTGTTTTCAGTTGTATATTTCAGGTACACCACTGGAAGAAAGGGTACCGGAGGTTAATTTGGTAGCTTCTAAACCCAGATTTCACATATCTACAATGATTTCAACGTTTACTATACTAGAGGTTATTTTTTCTCCCATTTTTTCCCCTACATTATTTTTTTCCATTACAACTCCGTGAACGTGAAACCATGAAGTAAAACATAGCCTTCATCTTAATTTCTATAAATCTCATGTTTAAACATCTGATTACTCATTCGATTTGTATATTTGATGTCATCCATGGCAGATCTGTTTTAGCAGGACCAAGGGTAGCTGTATTCTTAATAAGATCTTACCTTGGTTACAATTTGCATACCTAATAAATTCCATTACATCCTGTGATGTGGGAACTACAGCTGAATTTAATATATATGACTATCTACCACTTTACATCAGGAAAATTATCCATCGTGCAATTTACTTGGTCATATAACTAGTTTTTCCTAAGTTCTTCTTATCAGTTCAGTGTTTTGATTTCAAACACTATATTTGAGCATCTATTGTGGTAAGTATATTAGTGGATCATTTAATCTTAAGTACGACATTCATACATTAAAAACGTTTTTGTGCTTATACATAATCAAATGCTTATATGGTTCATGGTTGGTCGATCAGCATACATGCACTGAAAATTTGACTTCCCTTTTTTACTTGCATAGTGTCAATCCTAAGTATGCGACATGTTTTTTGTAATTCCAAACAATAATAAGTCTAAGATTGTGTTGAAACCACTGTGATTAATCCGACTCAAGACCACTCGAATCTGATATCTAAACCACAAAGCACCAGCGGAAGACTACGCCGTTGTTAGATTTGCAAAAACAACCAAAACAATAACACTAGTCACACACAATGAACAACCAATCACAAACAATCCAAATCTCAATCACAAGCAAGAAACCAATGACAAAGTAGCAAAAATAAACCATACAAGGATTTATAGTGGTTCCACTAACTTCTTGTTAGTGTACATCCACTTTGGAGAGAGTATTTTATTACCACGATGAAAGAAATACAAGAAATTGATCCAATGATCACTATATTTAAATATATAAAAGAGTTTGAGGAGAATAGAATTGAAGAATTGGAATTAGGTTATAAAACCTAATTCACCCTTGAGAATAAACCCTTGATCCCAAATCAAGTTTCCAAGCTCTCCTACTAATACATCTGAAAATAGCTTATATAGAGATAGGCCAATTACCCAAATTGCCCCTTTGTCTTCACAAATCAATTTGTCAAGTTTCCAGCCCGAAATAGCCCAAAACACTCGTCAGACGTCTGTCGTGGGAGGTGACAGACGTCTGTCCCCTTCCAGGGAATTAATTGGGCTTCAGCACTCAGCTCAGACGCATGTCCCCAATATGACAAACGTTTGTCCCATTCTCGGACGTCTGTCGTGGGGATGACAAACGTCTATCAGAACTCTCGGGAAAATCCATCCTGATAACTCAGACATCTGTCGTCCCCTACGACAGACGTCTATCGCACCTGCACACTGAAAACCTGTACCTTTCAGCTCATAACTTCCGCGTGCAAACTCTGATTTGCGAACGGTCACCACCGACTCGAAGCTATCTTCAACCTCTTCTATCCAACATATAGTATCGCATACTTCAACACTCCACCTTGATACTATAACCATCTCAACTCCAAACTCCAATGCCCCAAGCATTTCCTTCTACTTTCGACCAAGCAAACTTGAATGTTTCCCTAATGAGCTCCGGCATGGCCACCGCCCATTGCATTACACCAACGAGTTCAGGCAACGCCCCCACCCGCCAATGAGTGTTGAAAACATTCAACCAAAACGTCTCACCAAAAGACAATGTACTCGGGAGTGTGAACGAGTACTTACAATGAAGATAGATTTCCAATCTCTCATCACTATTCCTTTCCATCATCAACAAACAAAATCACTCTCTCCACCCCGTGGCACCTAGCAACTCAACAAGCAAATTGAGTTCGAGCAATGCTCGAACTTTCCATACGATAATGCTTTAGTAAGCATGTCCGCCGCATTATCCTTTGTGTGCACTTTCCGAAGGTATACTAGCTTACCCTCATCCATGGCTACAAGAAATGACTCCCTCACCTCAATATGTTTGGTCCGTGAGCTAAACGCCAAATTCTCCGTCAAATGGATAGCACTTTGGTTATCACATCGAACATCAACACTCTCATGTTCGAAACCCAAGTCACACAATAATCGGTTCAAGTAGAGTGCCTCCTTGGCCACTTCCACAGCTGCAATCAACTCTGCCTTCGTAGTGGATAAAGCAACTACGGTTTGCAATCTTGATCTCCAACTAAGGCTGTCCCGCCAAGTGTGAAGACATATCCAGAAGTTGATTTCCTCCGATCCCTATCACCGGCGTAGTCCGAGTCACAACAACCAACCAACTTGCAACTCCTTTCATCACTACCGCCAAAGACAAGTCCATGAGATGTCGTGCCTTTCAAGTATCTAAAAATAGCCTTCACGGCTTCCCAATGCGATTTCCCCGGATTAGCCATAAACCAGCTAACCACCTCGTCGGCATTTGCGATATCGCGCCTTATACACACCATAGCGTACATCAAACTACTAACCGCACTTGCATATGGCACCTTTGCCATATAAGCCTTGTCTTTATCCCTGATAGGTGATACCTTATCTGAAAGCTTCATATGCAAAGGTAAAGGTGTATTTAATGCCTTTGCATCCTCTATGCTAAACCGACAAAGAACTTTCCTAATGTATTCCTTTTGAGTCAATCTTAACTCAAAACGCTTTCGGTCCCTTCCAATTTCTATGCCAAAGATTTTCCTTGCTTATCCAAGATCTTTCATTTCGAATTCTGATTTCAAAAGAATCTTGAACTTGTTGATTTCATTTTGATCCTTGGAAGCAATGAGCATATCATCCACATACAAGAGTAAATACACCCAACAATTATTTCCCATCCTCTTGAAATATACGCAAGCATCCTTGATGCCGATGGAAGCCCCTTTAAAGCATGAAATGATCGAATCTCTTGTACCATTGTCTAGGCGATTGCTTTAACCCATATAGTGATTTCTTCAACTTGCAAAACATTTTAGGCTTACTATCTACAACAAACCCTTCTGATTGCTCCATGTAGATGTCTTCATCCAAGTCTCTATGCAAGAAGGCGGTTTTCACATCAAGTTGCTCCAACTCCAAGTCATGAATAGCAACTATCGCTAGTAAAACCAGGATAGAAGTATGGTGTACCACCGGTGCAAAAATTTCATCATACTCCTTTCCTTTCCTTTGTGCAAACCCCTTTTCCACTAACCTTGCTTTGTACCTTCCATCATCCTTCACCTTGTAAATCCATTTGCACCCTATAGCACGGTTTCCTTGAGGAAGTGGAACCAACTCCCAAGTTCGGTTCTTCATTGGTGATTGCATTTATTCCTCCATGGAACAAATCCACTTAGAGATCTCTCTCGACTCCATGACGTCTTCAAGGTCCAACGGCTCATCTTGGACTGCATTGAGAGCATAGTCCAAATGATCACAAAAGCTAAGGTAGTTCCAGTCACCATATCTTTCGGGAGGTCTTATTGCACGTCGGCCAACCGGAGTAGTAATACTATCACCCAAACCCCTTTCGGCTCCACCTTGAGTCTAAACTTCTCTAGTATCATGTACATCGCCAACATCACTAGAGAAACCATGTGAACTATGTGATGTTTCATCAACTGCTTCTACGCCACGAGCTTCTTCAACTCTACTACCACTTGGACGGAATGTGGGAATGACTTCCTTCTCCTTTGATTAACCATGAACCAAATCTGGAACATCCAATGAGCCCTCATTCTCCTTGAATAAAGCTGACTCATCAAAAGTGACATGACAAGAATTAACAACCTTCTTCGTTTCCGGATTCGAAATCCGGTAGCCTTTCACGCCGTCCGTGAAACCAAGCAAGACCCCCTCAAATGCTCTAGTTCCAAGCTTATCATTCCCCGGATCATGCACATAAACCGGACTACCAAACACACAAAGATATCTCAAGTAAACACTCTTCCCCTTCTACACTTCCTCCGGAATTTTGTTATTAATCATCGAGCATGGAATTCAATTCACAATATGCACCGTGGTTGACAAAGCTTCGGCCCAAAATCCCTTAGACAAACCCGATGTCAATCTCAAGCATCGAGCTTTCTTAAGTAGAGTTCGGTTCATTCTCTCCGCTACTCTATTAGATTGCGGATCTCCCGGTGTAGTAATGTCTCCGGACCGTGATTCTTACAATACTCCAAGAATTCCCGGGAAACATATTTGCCGCCATTGTCGGTCCTTAACGCCTTCAAAGTCTTACCACTCTCATTCTCAACAAGAGCCTTCCACACTTTGAATTTAGCAAATGCCTCTGACTTGGCCTTCATTACATAGACCCATATCTTTCGAGACAAATCATCAATGAAATAAATATAACACCTTGCTCCTCCCAAAGAAACAACCGGTGTCGATCCCCAAACATACAAACGAACATACTCAAGAACCTCCTTTGAGTCATGTTTGTCTTCCTTGAATGATACCCTTGTTTGCTTCCCCATGACACACTCCTCGCAAAACTCTAGTTGGTTGAAACTCTTACCCTTGATCATCTCCCGCTTCCGAAGAATATCCAAACTCCTCTCCGAGATATGACCTAATCTCAAATGCCACAACCGTGTCGCATCCAAGTCACGAGAACTATCAACACCTACACAAGTCTCAACTCCTACGGTCACACCATGGAGCGAATATATACCATGAGTCCTAGTACCCTTCATAACCACAAGCGCCCCCTTTGAAACCCTCAAGCAATCCTTCTCGATAGTGATCTTGCATCCTAGAGAATCCAATTGCCCCAAAGATATAAGCGACTTCCTAAGTCCTGGAACATAGCGAACATTGGTGAGCATGCGAACAACTCCATCAAACATCCTTATTTTAACGGAGCCAATACCCATCGACTTGCAAATTTCATCATTTCCCATAGCAATTGCATTTTCCTCTTGAACTTCAAAGCACAAAAAACAATTTCTATTTGGCATCATATGAAACGACGCACCCGAATCGAGTACCCATTCGTTAAGCGAAACACCCGATGCTACCGCCGTCAACACATTCTCATCTATCTCACCATCCCCACTCTCCACCGCCACGGATGAAGATGCTACTTCCTTCTTATCTTTGTACGGACATTCATTCTTCCAATGTCCTGGTTTCTTACTAATAAAGCACTTGCCATTTCTCTCTTTCGATTTACCTCTTCCACCGGGCTTTCTTGATTTAGAACGCCCCCGGTTTCCTTTCTTCACATTCTTTTCTTTCTCTACAAACAACCCTTGACCACTACTAGCTCCACTACTACCCTCACTCATCTCTTTCATTTGATCTCTCAACTCCTCACTAGAAGAACCGTCTTGACATCATCTAGAGTCAAGGTATCCCAGCCATAGATCAAACTATTTGAGAAACCCGTATAGCGGTCCGGCAACGAACATAATAATATCATCGCCTTTTGCTCGTCCTCAATCTTCAAATCAACGGCCTTCATCTTCATGAGCAAGTCATCAAAGGCATTAAAATGTGCCTTAAGCGAATTACCCTCCTTCATCTTGAAGGTGAAAAACATCCGCAACAAGATTAAATGGTTAGTGAGTGACTTCTTCATATAAAGTTCTTCCAACTTGTCCCAAATGCCTTTAGCAGTAGTCTCACCACTAACTTTGGAGACCACATTCTCCCCCGTAGCAAGTTGAAAAGTAGTGTAAGCCCATTCCTCCATCTCCTCTCTCTCAACATCCGAGATATCACTTGGCAATAAGTGAGTATCAAATACTACTCGGTGCACCCAATTCGGCCTAAGAACCGCTTTCATTTTCCATTGCCACTTCTCAAAGTCATTATCACCATTCCACTTGTCAATAACCAATTGAGAACCCGATGTCGCATACGAACCCCGTACATAAGGCGCCACACTATTTGGACTTCTGGTTGAAGGACTTACCGAGCTACTATACGTCTTCGGCATTTTCACAAGCACCAAACAGCTCTGATACCAACTGTTGAAACTATTGTGATTAATCCGACTCAAGACCACTCAGATCCAATATCTAAACCACAAAGCGCTAGTGGAAGACTAGACCGTTGTTAGACTTGCAAAAACAACCAAAACAATAACTCTAGTCACACACAATGATCAACCAATCATGAATAATCCAAATCTCAATCACAAGCAAGAAACTAATGACAAAGTAGCAAAAATAAATCACACAAGGATTTATAGTGGTTCTAATAACTTCTTGTTAGTGTACATCTACTTTGGAGAGAGTATTTTGTTACCACGATGAAAGAAATACAAGAGATTGATCCAATGATCACTATATTTCAATATAGAAAAAAGTTTGAGGAGAATAGAATTGAAGAATTAGAATTAGGTTATAAACCCTAATTCACCCTTGTGAATAAACCCTTGATCCCAAATAAAGTTTCTAAACTTTCCCACTAACACACCTGAAAATAGCTTATATAGAGATAGGGCAATTTCCCAAATTGCCCCCATGTCTTCACAAATCAATTTGTCAAGTTTCCAGCCCGAAATAGCCTAAAACACTCGTCAGACGTCTGTCGTGGGAGGTGACAGACGTCTGTCCCCTTTCAGGGAATTAATTGGGCTTCAGCACTCAGCTTAGACGTCTGTCCCCAATATGACAGACGTTTGTCCCATTCTCAGATGTCTGTCGTGGGGATGACAGACGTCTGTCAGAACTCTCGGGAAAATCCACCTTGACAACTCAGACGTCTATCATCCCCTACGATAGACGTCAGTCACACCTGCACACTAAAAACATGCACCTTTCAGCTCATAACTTCCGCGTGCGAACTTCGATTTGCGAACGGTCACCACCGACTCGACGCTATCTTCAGTCTCTTCAATCCAACATATAGTATCGCATGCTTCAATAGACTGATGATCTATTCTTACTGAAATTTTAGGAGAACTACATAATGTACATTTTAAGGTTATTTCATAAACATTCAATTAAGTCATTTTATTTCTGTCAAATAGTAATGTTGGTCTCATGTAAACGTGTAGGTACAAGATGACTTCATGTCTCCAGTAGTAGCAAAGAATGATGCGATGAAAAGACTGACACATTTTTCATCTTTTATGTATGGACCTTGCTCAAAACTACAACAAAGCAATCTCCGTAAGTGCTTGGTCAGAATCTTAGTAATTAATCTAAGAATTTATGTCTTTCATATCAGTCACAACAGAAAAAGGCAAATCTCTTCTTCTCGAATCTGCATAGCTCTTCTATCGGCTTTGAGCCGCTAGTAATCGTTTCTTAATGAAATCGACTTTATCCGCAGCTTCACGAATCATATCTAGCCCCAATACAAGTCTATTGCCAGGTTCTACCCAACAAGCGGGATATCTGCACGGTCTACCATACAGTGCTTCGAATGGTGACATTTTCAGGCTTGCTTGGTAGTTGTTGTTGTATGAGAACTCAGCCAAATGCAAATGGTCTGGGAAAATCATAATGGGGATATTAATTTAGTGAGTGCCATTTATGGTTTGTTACATCATTATAAAATATATGTTTTCAGTTCTGAACTTCTCAATTATCCAAATCATGTGCCTTATGTTTCAAATTGAAACTATCAACTTATGAATTAAAGGACTCTACAACCTTACTAAATTAAAACACATTAAATTTAATGCATTAGCATAAATTGAAATATGCATTTTGTTCATGTCTTGGCTCAATATTTACTTTGCAGGAAACAACCATAGTTCATTTGACAAAAAACCAGTTGCAATTGAGATCACTGTTGTCAAAAATCTTAAAACCTATGATTTGAATCCCATTTTAAATTGAATCTCTTCCATTACGATTCGATTTATATTCTAATTCAAACAAATCTAATACAACACTTTAAAACTATAATTCAATTCAATTAATATATTTAGCATACTTATTTGGGTCTCCAATTCCAATTTCAATCACTTAAAAACAAATTAAAATTGGAACAAGAGGGAAAATGATGTTTTGGGTGTAGTTGTAGAAGTTTAAATATCAAAATTAATTTCAAAGTGTGCAAATTTTAAAATGTATGTTTTTTAGAATCCATTATTTGCGATTTAAATATTGTTTCGATTCATTGTTTGAGTTGTACTATTTACGATTTGAATCTCATCTTGAAAACCTTGACTAAGATAGATTTATAGTTCCATGTATAATAAAATCTAATGGCAAATATATATTCTTCATTGTATTGCCCATTTATATTCTTAAAATCTATTTAGATTTACCTGTGCAATCGAAAATTTGATTTCATATTTTTGGACATCACTACACCATAATGACCATTTGGTAACCCTTTTTTCACAATTGCCAACACTTATTTGTGTTGTAGGGTAATAACAATAATATGCGTTGCTATATTAAAAAAGTGTTTCCAAAAATACATAATTATAATTTTTCTATTGCCAACGCTTATTTGTGTTGGTAGAGCTGGTTTCTGAGGGCAAAAAGGTAAACTAACGTAAGTAACCCTATTTCCCTTTTTCATTTCTTCTGTCCAACGCTTTCTCAATGAACGGCCGCTAAATCAGAAAGCGATATCAAAAAAAAAAAACGGATCCAAGAATCCGTTCCAAATTCGTTCCAGCATCAAAGAATCGGATTTTGGGGGAGAATCGATTTGGCTTCAGCGAACATCGTTTGAATTTCGATTTCAGGTATCTGGTTTCATCGTTCGAATCTGAACTATTTGAATGATTTCAGATTTTTTAGGGACTTCGTTTGTTTTTCTTCTCACTTTACATCAATCGTTGTTTGATAATGAGTAATATAGAACAGCAAAACAAATTGATTTGCTAGCCAACACAATACCGTAGTAATCCCTAAGTGCTAAATTATTTTTTTGTATTTTAATTTCTTGTTGAATTAAATTACCATTCAGATAATATGGTTATAACTGCACTGGACGGATGAAACTACAACTTTGTTTATATTCCCACTTGACATTTCTTCCATCTGAAAAAGAAAAGAATTCAAAGTTGGGTTTCTAAAACACTATATACAGAACACATCACTAACAGTAATGTAGTTGTGTCCTCGTAAAGCAATTAACCATACCCTCATTCAAATAACAATTATAAAGGAACAAAAGCATCATTTTCCAATTATAATTATTATTATAAGCTATATTCAAATAGACCAATTCAAAAACTTAGTGTTCGTTCTGCAGAGAAGAATCTGATCTTAGTGTATGGTGGTTTTAATCATTCTCTACTAATGTTGAGTGTTGGAAATTTGTCAAAATTAATTATATTAGTGGAATTAGTTGAACTTTGTTATTTCAATGTGCATGAAAGTGGAAAAAATAACTAAAGTAGTTTGGCTAAATCATTCTTTTTTATATAGGATGTTTGAAAATGATTTAGAGATGCAAGTTTTCTATTGATTTCTGTTGAGTATAAATATTTGGATATGCTAAAATGAATTGATATACTGGACTGTCTGCTTCAAAGAATGAAGGAGATCGCAGTTGAAATGGAGTGATATCATTGGATTTGTGCTCGCATTCACTCGCATTCAACTCGAATTCAGGTATAAATTTCATTCTGGTCTTTATTGATTTCATCCGAAATTTTGTTCGATTTGTGTTACTGTCTATGTGAAATAATGGATTGTTATTTTTATTTTTATTTTTGAGTTTGTTCAGGGAACAACTCGCATTCACATTCTATTTTGGGGATTTTGTTCGATTTATGCTCGCATTCACTTGCTTTCAGCTCGCATTCAGGTATAAATTTTGTTCGATTTAGTTATGTTCCTTGTAATGAGAACCATTGTCCGTTGTTAGAGTTTGTGGAAATCGAAGAAACATATATTATCGATTTGAAGAACGATTTTTTTGGTACTGAATGTTGTATTCAGGAATAGAGAGATAGCAAAACTGAGCCTTACGGCTCAGTAAAACTGAGCCGAACTGCTCAGTTTTACTGAGCCGGACGGCTCTATTTTACGGAGACTTAGGCTCAGCAAAACTGAGCCTTACTGCTCAGTTTTGCTGATATGGTAGTGATTTCAGAATTGGAAGGCATGACAAGGTGGAGTTGTTGAGCATGATTCATATGGGCTATGTGCATGTCACTATAGGGCAAGGCATTCAGATGAACTTGTGGTTCAAAGTTTGCAGGCGTAGGAATGGTTCTAGAATTAATTGGCATGACTTTATAAAGCTGTTGTGCATGATTCATTTTGTCACTGTGCTGATTCATTTCTTGTAAATGCAGGCTAGCAGTGGCTGGTTTTTTATCCTTAGCCGGGTTGTTGCTTCTAGTATGTAATATTCAAATTTCTTTCCATTATATTGTTGAAGATACAACACTAGTTATTGTTTATCAGAGCAGGACATATCTATAATAAGTTCGCCATGGTAGCCTATATGTAAATGATATTTTTTTTGAAAGAAACAATGCTTGTAGTTGTCCATGATAGTTAGAATGCAAAATTGTTGTTTTGTAAAAGCTGAAATGGATAAATATAGGAAGATAAGAAATTATGGGTGTGTTTATTGTTATGCCAGATAGGTATTTTGAAAGAGGCAAGCAAGTGAAAGGAGAACATGTTTTTACGTTAGGAAAAAGGTATGAGAATGGGTTACTAGGAAGGGGATTATACTTATTTGGATAACTATTACATGCTAAATGGATACCACAACAGCAACCGCTGCTTAATCCATTAATTACAATATGAGATTGGATAATAACAAAACATTACAAACCACGTGATAGCATGGTATGAGTGAAAGCATGTCACACTATACATATAAGTTACAAACCGCTTGATTTATAACTTTCACTTATGTTTACATGTTCAATCATCCTTAGTTTTTCATGGTGCAGTAAGTGCTTATATGTAAGAATGAGCAAATAACTTCTATGCTGCATATTTGTTCTTTTCCAGACTAATTCCGACCTTTGTGTAAAGCGAGACTGTCCTGCTCTTCTTGCCGCAAGTTCTAAATTTTCTTTATTCATGCCCTCAGAAGGTATGCAAAACTCTAATTGAAAACCTTTTATTCACTTGTTTTACCAATATAACTTCTCATCTAACACATGTCCTCTATCTAACACATATCAACGTACTCACTTCTATTAACATACAATGATATAGACTATTCAATTAATATTTTCTTTCTAAGTTTTCTTTTTAACCTAGTTGTATTTTGTAACTACATACATACAGTTCTATCACGAACAAAGCTGAGAACATAGATTGTAAATTTCATAATTTGCGGCTCATTCCGCATATAATGACAGTTCAATTCATAATTACAACAACTGATGGTGTGCTAATTATGCTACTGAAACCCTTCTCATTAGTTTATGCAACATCATTCTAAACCTGGTAATCCTTGTTGTAACTTTCAAACACCTGCCAGACCATAATTGAAAAATGAGCACAATACCTTATTAAGGTGTAGCATGGACAATTATGGAGACAGCAGTGGTGATGCATGCATGAGGGAGTCAACTATGTTCACTCTTTGCATGTCATTAGCCCAATTATGGATTTTTTTTCCAAAATATTTAAGCTTCTGTTGTAAGCTAGTGTCAAATCCAAATCAAATTGAACATAGCATAATTAATTAAATCAAGCAAAGTCACAAATAGGTTTGGAAACTATATCATGTGCAGTTTCTAGTGTTTAGCGAAGAGTGAGCAGTTTTTGGTTTGCTGCAAAAGAGGTTAACAAATAAATCATATTTAGCTATTGATTTAATAAGCAATATTACTATTTGATCATGTCTATTAAACTATCTAATTTAAAAAAAATAACTAATCAACAACAAAATTATTAATCATATTCAAAAACGACTAAACCCAACAGTAAGTGAAAACAAAATGTACAATTGAGAGTAAACCATTAATATAAGATATTGAATTATTTTGACAATGAATTGCAATATCTGCCAAAATTGTCTTAAACAAAGAACAGAAACTCATGAAATACACAATAACCCATTTTATTCATGTGAGTAACCCTTATTTTTTCTTCAGTTTCAGTGCGTGGGGAAGTTTGACAATGTTTTGTTTAACTTCCAGTAAGTATCACTTCCATTGAAGAAATGTACATATTTATTTATTATTCAGGTGCTTAATCCATAGCAGTTATCATTAGAAACTATTTAATGAGGCATTAAAGCTAAGTTAACAACAACTAGTTTAAAACATGTATGCTTTAAACATACTTCCATCTTGATATTGTTGCTGTTTATTTATATTCTGCAAATGTCCTCCTACTCGAGGCCATCGACCGATTATAGTGATTACTTCTTATGGCATTATCCGTCTGTCTATTCAAACGATTCGGGCGATACTCCTCAAATTGTTTGTTCAGCTGAATCTCATACACCACTCCGCTTAGCATTTACGAGAGGAATAGAGTCAAGCTTACAAAGTGATTTGGCATTATTAAGTGTTCAGAATGTGGCACCGCCTACTAGGCCGACAACACCAACAAGATTTCCACTCCTGCCAACATTCGATGTTGGAGAAGTACAATCTCGAAGGTTGTTATGTCATTGTAACATTGAACCAATATTCAGAACATGCTATTTGAATAAAACCGTCGGACGTCGATATTTTATTTGTGCGAACACCGGAACTCTTAGAGGTTGTGGATTCATCCACTGGATTGACAAACCATTATGTGATCATGGTGTGGAATTTGCATTGGAGGTTCTTGAAGAAAATAAAAGGCTTAAAAAGAAGCTTAAATTGCAAGATTTCATCGAGTTCAATAGACAAAAGGCATGTCAAAATTAAAAAGGTATGACTTTGAATTTATAACATTTACTACTAGTTGAAACTTAAATGATGCTATTTAATTAAATGCACGCAGGAAGCAGTAGAAGAAGTGGAGAAAAAGAGAAAATTTGGTGGTATAAACTACGCAAATTTTTGGATGTAGGGTTCGATATATGGCTGGAGTTTCACATTAGGTACTTGTAGACTTCAAATATGAAAATGTCTTGTATTTTTTAATTATGTATTGTTGTTACTATGCAATTGGATACTTTTTCTTGTTGATTATTTGGTTATAATTTGCGTATGTATTGAATTTAGTATTTTTACGTGTTGAATTTTTTTTAATTCATACTTTGTTATCGTCACGAATATGGATTTTTGTTTCTTATTGATTTTGTTACATGTTGTTATGTTGAGATAATATCATAGCTAAATGAATATTAAATATCGCTGACGCTATCCTATATGCAAATATAAGTGTTACATGTTACCAACTCTTGTAACTGTTACAAATGTAATGTTACCAACGCTTATAAGTGTTGGGAACAAATATTTGCCAACGCTTATAAGCGTTGTGAATGAATATTTACCAACGCTTATAAGCGTTGTAAATGAATATTTACCAACGCTTATAAGCATTGCGAATATTACCAACCCCCTCACAATGACGCATATAAGTGTCACGGAAATTACTAGCGACACTTATACTCGTTGGGAATCCCCTGTTTTGGTGTAGTGCATCAAAATTTTGACATAAGCTTGAATGTTTGGTCGAACTAGATTTCCAGGATTAATATGCTCTTCTTATTCCCGAACTACATCGTTTAGGAAAAGGTGATCTTGGTGATCGATTGAATGAATCAACATGGATAAATTATTCCTTCTTCACAATGACGCATCCATGATGATCATTCACTCTATTGAGCATTCAAAATTCTTTCCTTACACGATTTAAAGTAAACCAATATATTTACAACACTTTTTCATCATATTTGATATATATTTTGTTTACACCGTCTTTACAACATGTTTGAGATACAGTGGTAGACTTAACACTCGCCAAGAAAGTGGAAGTGTAGCATGTTCTATAAACTTTTCGTTTCTATAATAATGTAAATTATCTAATATTGATTATGTGTAGAAAAAACTTACTAATATATATATGTAATGAAACGTTATTCTATAAAAAGAGTTAGATTTAACACATTTTCGAATATTCATTTACATCCGTAGATTGTATCAAGAACGCAGCTAAAAACATTAAGGGCCACAGAATACTTTTTATTTAGTAAAGTAATCAGCTTGCCTAATTTTTGTTCCTGAACTTCATTTTTAGGAGGAAGTCATCAATCCCATAGGTAGACATTAATAGACACTGCAAAATTTTGAATCGTGCAATCAACCAAGCAATCTACTTCATTAATTTTTGTCTATTTCTCAAGATTTTCTTAGTGCATTTTCCAAGTAAAGATCAATCTATCTATCTATTACTTAAGCATAGAAGTTGAAATTCTCGATCATGGTGCACTCATATTTTTTCTTTTCCCTAAAATTGATAATTGTTCGCTCCTACGGTCCCTTAGATCGTAATTACTTCTCTTTTTCAAAGGCTTTTCAATTGAAGTTACCAAACACGATTAATACTACCAAGATTTGCATATTCCATTCTATGATTCCTGAAATGGTCTATTCGTCTTTACATTCATGACTATATTATGAACTCAGTGTTTGATGTATCAAATACAACTTTTTTGTAATATAAAAGTTTTAGCAATACTTACTAATAAACATATTTGTTATTGATTGCCGAGTATTAAGAAATATTTGTGCCCACATTTATGTACCAATCATCATAAGCAAAGTTCTTTTTTCTGTTTGCAACGTTGACTATGACATCGGTACTCCTATTGTATTTTAATTAATTATAAGAAAAGCTCATTTTTCTGTTTTGTACTATTTTTAATGAATTAATGTATATAAAAGTCATGTTGAAGAACTAGAATTCATTTTGTTATAAGTTGAATTTGTCATATTGCAGTCTTTAATCTGGCACCGGCACGAGACTATATATTGAAGAAGATATTGGCAACTGTCTTGGTGTGAAGAAAGAGGAGAGAATCAAGTACGCTTCTTCTAAATCCAGGTGAATTACTTGTTGAATATATTTTAGAATTGTTAATCATGTACAGGAACGATGTCATATATGAATATAGAAAATGTCAATGATGACCACAACCAAGTAAAATCAACACTAACTTGCTATACTGACTGCTAAAGCGAGACATATATAAATCCTGATTTCTTATGCTGCTATCTTTATATGGTTCAAAAGTGTATTATGTTATTTAGCAATAGTAAGATTATAACTGTATCATGTTTGATTCCAAACTAGGTTTATAACCTGAGAGCCATAATTAAATAATTTCAAATATCAGTGGTAACATCTAAAATAAAACCTAATCAGGATGCAAGGTAAACACCTTACATATAAAGGCATCCACACCCATAAGTTTCAATCCATACATGGCAGTTTATGTCTAAAATGACAGCCATATAAAGTATAAACTGTTGAAATTATGTTGATCACTATATTATATAGCTACTTGATTATTAGTATTTTGTAAACAAATGTCGAACATAACATTGACCCTTATTCTTTATTCCTTTTGGTAAGCAGAAAAATTTATCAAGCGAAAATGCTCGCGTATGAAGGGATTTCTTGGTTAGCTAGCGAATATGAATAGCATCATGATGGGTTGGCCGGTGACGGTGATAGTTGATGCACTTTGGATAGTTGCGGTTTCTTGGTTTCTCAAATAGGTGCACCAGTTGGTGTGGGAATACGGTTTGGGCAAAGAGCGGAAGCGGAAGCTGCCGTTTGGGAACTTGAGTTACCCTGTTATCGGAAATATGTTGTACTTTTTAATGGCTTTTAAGTTCTCTTCCAATTCCAATTCCTTCATTGCTTCATTTCATGAAAGGTACCATCCTTTTTGCCTTTTCTTCTGAATTTTCTATTTATATGTTTTTCTAGCATCCTTAATCCGGCAACTACGAATCTTTAACGTAATTTTTGTAGTGGCATTAAAACTAATATTTGGCATGTTGGTTGGTATCTGGAATTTGTGTGCTATTTCAAACTAGAAATCTTCCAACAATTGTATAGTTTAACATCACAAAGATAATTGTTGGATTTATGTCAACTTTCTCTATTTATATAAAGAGAAGAATATGTAAACTCATTCAGATCTGTTTGCATTTGCTTTTTAGTTCAGATTTACTAGGAAAGAGGGCGGATTAAAGTAAAACAACAAGAAATAATTAATTAAAAATAAAGTGATATAAATGGATGGATAATGGATTTAGATTAGTCTGTTCATGTGTCTTTTTCGTTCCCAAAATCACCATTTTCGTTTCACTTCACCATCGTCTGATTATCGAAGTTGTCTACTATTGGGAACTAGACCTCCTCCATCGCGATGATGTTTTCAATTGACTGACTATATTAGGGTAAATTAGTGTGCTTCGATTCCTCAACTTCGTTGACTTCTGCTGCTTTGATTTGTCAACTATTGCCTCTTGCAGATTAAAATTCGACAATTTTAGGGAATTTTTGAACTTCTGCATTTTTTTAAATATTCGTCCGCTATTACCATTGCTCCTGTAATTATCGTAATTTTAGTTTAAATGTAAATTACGGTGTAAAACTTGATTATATGTGTCCGCTGTTTATAATTGGCTATCACGTTAAAAGTAGGACAATCCCCGCATCAATGATGTACAGTTTGTTCAGATGTATACTTAACTTAAGGCTTACCATATTATTCGAGTTTCGGTAGTCTGCAAATCTTGATTCCAATAAGCCTTCAGAACTGGTAATGTTATTTGATCGACAGTGTATACTAATTTTTAATCCAGGGAATACATACATGAGTAAGTTATTATGTCCATCAACTTCTGTGTAATAAAAAGTAGTGCATTGGCAATAATTGTTAACATCTATAAATTTTTGCACCTAGCTTAAGATGCGAAGATGTCAATACAACATGAAGGTGGAATCAGTCATTCAATTGCTTGCTCCTGGAAGTCTAGAACTATTGTTTTATTTGTAAGACTATTGTACTTAGATTATATTACTCTTTGATTTATACCCCAACTTGCAATGCCATTTTGTGAATACAGGCTTTCCTTTTTTACTTCATTCCATCAAAAGCACTAACGATGATGAATACTTCTTTATTTCAGGGAATTTTAATTGAACAAAAAAATATTTTTTTCAAAATTTTTTACCTGGCGTGCTTGGGTAATGACCTAGCTTTTTAACTAAATCTACAACATAAAGGGATTCAGGACCAAAATCCTGCAGAAATTCCGTTGATTGGTGGTAATTTATTTCTTTCACCTGTATTATGCTTAATTATTTTTTAACTTTGTATGCATTTACACCATATGCGATCACGACCAATTAGATATTTTTCCTTGATTATGGAATTTCTACAATCTCAAATAAATGTTAAAAGCTACAAAATTGTCAAGGTTTAGAAAAGTGTATAAACTAGATGAATTTCTTACAATGTTGTTTGATATCAGCTTTCAAGTATCACAATTCTTATTGCTCTAGATGTGCAAAATGGAATTATATGAATAGTGAATAAATTTTATTTTTCATGTATATTGTACTATATTTTAAAGATAATAGTGTTGGATGTAATAAAAAAGAACTAATTCATTTTACAACGCGACTATCGATTACTTGCTTAAATTCATTTTATTCCCTTGTAGTTCTGTGTTTGTGTACGATACTTCTTACGAGAAGTTATTTTTCTAAGGTATCGGAAATGTAGGAGTTGATACTTATATTTGAAACTTCTATGAATTAGTTATAAATTATTGTATACCATATATACTACTTTACTAACTACTTGAATTACAAGTACTTTGATAAGTGATATATAACCACAAAAATAAACCAGAATACATTTAAAAAATTAGTTATGGTACATGATGGTGACTGTTACTTTCCTTGAAATGATATTAATTATTTTGGTTGATTTATATGAATATAAACTTTGAGTGGATGATTGGTACATAAAGCAACTAGGTGTTCCAGAAAGTATTCCAAGTTTGAAGAGAGTGTCCAAATTTCTTTATGCAGTATGTACAAGCTTACTTTTTTAACATACTTAAAAATGTTATATCTAAAAAAATAGAGGCCAGCAAAGAGTTTGTATTTTTTTCTATCAATAATGAAGTATTAACTGACTACTCTACTGTGCATTTGTATAAGTATTCTTTATCATTGCATCAACATCATATTCAGCCTCAAAAAATGAAAAATGGCAGCGATCATGCCCAAATGGATATATCCATGCTACTTAAATATTAGCATATTTTTACCCTTTATGATATATGAAAAACGCTTTTTCTACTCATCTGCGTTGGTGTCAACTTATACTATGTTAACACAGAGGCAGGTGCATTATTCACTATAAATACAAAATATTGCAACTGAATGAGAAACACACATGTTACTTTTTTAATATTAGGAAGACAGTTTAATTTCCTTCATTTAACAAAATAAATTTGCTAAGATTTACGGTTAAATGTAGTACTTGAAGCTGGGTAATGCATTATATTTATCACGGATAACATAAGTTGTTTCCATTTATTATGATTTCCTCCTACCTTTAGGACAACTACAAGTTTACACTTTGTTGCTTTTCAAATATTAAAGTTATCTTTGTCGTAACTAAATCAATCTCTAATTTAAAGAAATGATTTTTCCTTCACCGGCATTGAAAGACGGTTGTCCAAAAAGTGCACTTAAAGGGAAATTCAGTGTATGGAGGCTTTAACAAGGATTAAGTAACATGACAGATATGATTACATGCTTGCAGTAGAGGCATTGGTTGAGTTTCGGCTATTTGCAATACTAAATAATGCTTCTAATTTGTAATTTGGAGGCAAAATAGTAGTCTGATATTGTATTTTTATGCAATTTTTTGTGGATTGTCATTTATATTATTGTATAGGTAGGCTATGTCATGTTGTTTTTATGAAACTTTACCAATAAATACTGTTTCAGAAAAATAGCGGCTTTGTTTAACAGGAAAATACAGCTTTTATGGAATTTTACTAATAAATATTATTGTATTAGCTATGGGTGCGTTCTTAACGAACGTGAGCGTGGCATTTGAGCGTGCCATTTGAGCGTGGTACTGTAGCGAAGGGGAATTGTGTTTTTAGCTACGAACGGGGTATTTGAGCGTGGTATTTTTAAAATAAGATTTAAATAGAGATGGTTTGGCAAATTCGAATACAAATACAAATACAAATACAAATACAGTTTCTAAAACAGATACAAGTACAGTTACAAATACAAACACAAATTAGTGCAGACCTGCAGCAACCAACCGATCTCTAATGGTATCTCGAACTAATGACATTTCTCGGGATCCTTCTGCTTGAACACGTTCCGTGCCTCTATTCGTCGTATTTCTCATACTATAATATTCCGTCAAGTAATTATCGGGTATTCGTTCAGGATCATCATCAAAAGCCATAAAATTTGGGTCACCACTATTGTATTTGCGTATGAAGTTGTGTAAGGCCATTGTAGACACCACAACTTTCACTTGAGTTTGAAACCGATAAGTAGGCATCTTGTTGAGAATGGTAAATTTTTTCTTCCAAATGCCAAATGTTCGTTCTAAGGCCATCCGTAAACTCGAATGGTAGTAATTAAACACTTCATTGGCCGACTTTGGTTGATTCATTGTATCACGGAAATGCGGAATATGATATCTCATATTTCGATATGGCGGTAAATATCCAGTCTGTAGTGGATAGCCCGAATCAACTAAATAATACTGTCCAGCTGGAGGGTAAGGAAAGTTATAGTTTCTATCGTTTGTAACAGCATTAAAAATTCTGCTATCATGTGCAGTCCCTTCCCAACCAGCCATAACATACGTAAACTGTAAATCGAAATCACAAACCGCTAATATATTTTGAGTTGCAAACCCTTTTCTTCCAATATAAGGGATAATTTGGTCAGCGGGTAAATGTGCAGATACGTGGGTACCGTCTATAGCGCCAATACAGTTTTTGAAATACGGGTAATACCGGGTGGAAGTTCTGATGTGATTTGGAACAGTATTAAATTGTTGTTCCGCTGGCTTTATTACATCAGCAGCGAGTAATTGAAAAGCGTTTAGGACATCATGAAAACAAACGGAAATTGTGCTACCTGATCGTTGAAATCTTTCTTGTAGTTGTCTATTTGAAAGCCCAGTAGCCATTGTATAAATGAATATTCCAACCGTTTCGACGACACAGATTTCTGGTCTGGAAGCGAGACCATGATGTTGCAGTTTCTCACATAATGCGTAGAAACAAAGCCTTTTCATCCGAAAATTATTTTGACAACGGCTTTGATGGCCATTCAAAATTTCGTTGATCCAAGATAAGCCAGTGAACTCCGAAGTATTAATCCGCGTCATATGATTTCTCCTTTCATTCTGAACCAGATAAACCCCGTAGAGCTCCATCAAATCGTCGTTCTCGGAGGATGAATCGGAGTTTGACATTAGTCGAATAAGTAGAAAGAGTTGAAGAAGTAGTATTGTGTAAGGTGTTAAGATAGAGGGGGTAATATATAGGGAGGAAGAGAAGTTGGAAAAAAAGCCGTTGGCGTCCGACGCGTCGGATGCCAACGGCTTGATTTCTAACATCCAGCGATCGTTCCATTTGGAAGTGGAAAAAAGTGCTCGCGTCCGACGCGTCGGACGCGAACATAAGGTTGAGCGTGCCAAAACTTTGCTGCGAACGCACCCGTCATGCCGTTTTTATGAAACTTTACTAATAAATACCCAATGCTTTTCAGAAAAATAATGTTTCAGACAAAATACCTAATGCTTTTTAGAAACTATTACTAATAAATAATTTGTTTAATAATGTAGGCTTGATAAACTTTAAATTCCTTTTCATTTATGTGTACTTTTGCATGTCTTTTGGTTGTGCATGAAACATGTCTGGGACTATGGAAATGAGTTTGTTATGCATTACATGTTGATGTTTTGTAGAAAATAGCAACTTTGTTTGGGGCATCAAGATTAATCTTTTAGAAGAAATAACAATTGCAGTGAGGAGTTGGAGTGATATTGTGAAGTTTGAAAAAAGTAATGGTGGGAGGTGGAGAAATGGTACTATAGTGAAGTACTTTGAACATACAATGTAAGTATTATATCCTGAGCAGCAGCTATATTTGATGAAGGCTGTAATTAACTGGGTATCATGGAGCAGAAGTTTCGATTGACAGCATTAGTGGGGAGTTAATTTACTCTGTCCTTTGGGCACCTTTTCATGTCTTTCCTATTGTCAAATCTGGAATATTGTTTATTTTTTTGTCTGTTTATTAAGACCATTAGAAATTCAATTTACAGGACCTTGATCGTCGATAGTGACTATACTAAATTTGAACGCTTTGCTAAATGGCTTGGGAACAAGAAGGAAATCACAGCTGAAGCTAAAACTTGGGTAATTTAGTACTATCGGTTACTTTCACGTTTTTAGCATAGTTAAGCTTTCTAATGTTTTGAATTTTTATCTAGACAGCCTTTAGTGCTGGCTTTTGAATTTTACTGCTTTTGCTTAATGCACTTTAAAAAAGGAAAGGGTATGCATAAGCTAGATGTTTCTCTCAAGCATTTGTTGTGATTTGATGTAGTAACTTCTGACAAATATGATGACATTTCATCAATGGGATTTCAAAAGTGAGAATTTCTAGCATCTATCACTGATAATCAACTACTCTTCAGACTTTCAACCCAATCACTTAATACATAAAGGAAGCGGACTTTTACAAGGATTACCAATCTCGTACCCAATAGCCATTTAATACTTATTGATAGCTGGGAGTTGAGTTAAACGATCACTTAATACCCTTTTTAGGGGTGGATCTAAATACTTAATACCTCTATTCCAAAGCAGACTTACGTTTATAAATTATTTTCTTTCTAAGGTTTCCTATTTTGGGATGGGAGGCGGGCCCAACAACCACTTAATACCTCACACTTGAGATAAAACTTATTTTAGGAAATAATCCTTACTACGTAGTTAACTATCATCATGGTTTCCTATGGTTAATGATGTTTCACATTGGTTGTACACATATCCGACTGTTGGAAAGTGCAGACTTCTATCGAATAAGCACTATAACAAAAACACCATATTACAACTTTAATTTTAGAACGGTGGTAAAATCACCGTTGTAATAAATGTTTTTTTTACAACTTTTTTCCAGAAATGTTGTAAAAAACTTTAATCCTGATTTCTTATGCTGCTATCTTTATATGGTTCAAAAGTGTATTATGTTATTTAGCAATAGTAAGATTATAACTGTATCATGTTTGATTCCAAACTAGGTTTATAACCTGAGAGCCATAATTAAATAATTTCAAATATCAGTGGTAACATCTAAAATAAAACATAATCAGGATGCAAGGTAAACACCTTACATATAAAGGCATCCACACCCATAATTTTCAATCCATACACGGCTGTTTATGTCTAAAATGACAGCCATATAAAGTATAAACTGTTGAAATTATGTTGATCACTATATTATATAGCTACTTGATTATTAGTATTTTGTGAACAAATGTCCAACATAACATTGACCCTTATTCTTTATTCCTTTTGGTAAGCAGAAAAATTTATCAAGTGAAAATGCTCGCGTATGAAGGGATTTCTTGGTTAGCTAGCGAATACGAATAGCATCATGATGATTTGGCTGGTGACGGTGATAGTTGATGCACTTTGGATAGTTGCGGTTTCTTGGTTTCTCAAATAGGTGACCAGTTGGTGTGGGAATACGGTTTGGGCAAGGAGCGGAGGCGGAAGCTGCCGTTTGGGAACTTGAGTTACCCTGTTATCGGAAATATGTTGTACTTTTTCATGGCTTTTAAGTTCTCTTCCAATCCCGATTCCTTCATTGCTTCATTTCATGAAAGGTACAATCTTTTTTGCCTTTTCTTCTGAATTTTCTACTTATATGTTTTTCTAGCATCCTTAATCCAGCAACAACGAATCTTTAACGTAATTTTTGTAGTGGCATTAAAACCAATATTTGGAGTGTTGGTTGGTATCTGGAATTTGTGTGCTATTTCAAACTAGAAATCTTCCAACAATTGTATGGTTTAACATCACAGAGATAATTGTTGGATTTATGTCAACTTTCTCTATTTATTGAAAGAGAAGAATATGCAAACTCACTCAGATCTTTTTGCATTTGCTTTTTAGTTTAGATTTACTGGGAAAGAGGGCGGATTAAAGTAAAACAACAAGAAATAATTAATTAAAAATAAAGAGATATAAATGGATGGATAATGGATTTAGATTATGTCTGTTCATGTGTCTTTTTCGTTCCCAAAATCACCATTTTCGTTTCACTTCACCATCGTCTGATTATCAAAGTTGTCTACTATTGGGAACTAGACCTCCTCCATCGTGATGATGTTTTCAATTGACCGACTATATTAGGGTAAATTAGTGTGCTTCGATTCCTCAAATTCGTTGACTTCTGCTGCTTTGATTTGTCAACTATTGCCTCTTGCAGATTAAAATTCGACAATATTACGTAATTTTTGAACTTCTGCATTTTTTTAAATATTCGTCCGCTATTACCATTGCTCCTGTAAGTATCGTAATTTTAGTTTAAATGTAAATTACGGTGTAAAACTTGATTATATGTGTTCGCTGTTTATAATTGGCTATCACGTTAAAAGTAGGACAATCCCCGCATCAATGATGTACAGTTTGTTCAGATGTATACTTAACTTAAGGCTTACCATATTATTCGAGTTTCGGTAGTCTGCAAATCTTGATTCCAATAAGCCTTCAGAACTGGTAATGTTATTTGATCGACAGTGTATACTAATTTTTAATCCAGGGAATACATACATGAGTAAGTTATTATGTCCATCAACTTCTACGTAATAAAATGTAGTGCATTGGCAATAATTGTTTACATCTATAAATTTTTGCACCTAGCTTAAGATGTGAAGACGTCAATACAGCATGAAGGTGGAATCAGTCATTCAATTGCTCGCGCCTGAAAGTCTAGAACTATTGTTTTATTTGTAAGACTATTGTACTTAGATTATATTACTCTTTGATTTATACCCCAACTTGCAATGCTATTTTGTGAATACAAGCTTTCCTTTTTTACTATATTCCATCAAAAGCACTAACGATGATGAATACTTCTTTATTTCAGGGAACTTTAATTGAACAAAAAAATATGTTTTTCAAAATTTTTACCTGGCGTGCTTGGGTAATGACCTAGCTTTTTAACTAAATCTACAACATAAAGGGATTCAGGACCAAAATCATGCAGAAATTCCGTTGATTGATGGTAATTTCTTTCTTTCACCTGTATTATGCTTAATTATTTTTTAACTTTGTATGCATTTACACCATATGCGATCACGGCCAATTAGATATTTTGCCTTGATTATGGAATTTCTACAATCTCAAATAAATGTTAAAAGCTACAAAATTGTCAAGGTTTAGAAAAGTGTATAAACTAGATGAATTTCTTACAATGTTGTTTGATATCAGCTTTCAAGTATCACAATTCTTATTGCTCTAGATGTGCAAAATGGAATTATATGAATAGTGAATAAATTTTATTTTTCATGTATATTGTACTATATTTTAAAGATAATAGTGCTGGATGTAATTAAAAAGAACTAATTCATTTTACAACGCAACTATCGATTACTTGCTTAAATTCATTTTATTCCCTTGTAGTTCTGTGTTTGTGTACGATACTTCTTACGAGAAGTTATTTTTCTAAGGTATCGGAAATGTAGGAGTTGACACTTATATTTGAAACTTATATGAATTAGTTATAAATTATTGTATACCATATATACTACTTTACTAACTACTTGAATTACAATTACTTTGATAAGTGATATATAACCACAAAAATAAACCAGAATACATTTAAAAAATTAGTTATGGTACATGATGGTGACTGTTACTTTCCTTGAAATGATATTAATTATTTTGGTTGATTTATATGAATATAAACTTTGAGTGGATGATTGATACATAAAGCAACTAGGTGTTCCAGAAAGTATTCCAAGTTTGAAGAGAGTGTCCAAATTTCTTTATGCAGTATGTACAAGCTTACTTTTTTAACATACTTAAAAATGTTATATCTAAAAAAATAGAGGCCAGCAAAGAGTTTGTATTTTTTCTATTAATAATGAAGTATTAACTGACTACTCTACTGTGCATTTGTATAAGTATTCTTTATCATTGCATCAACATCATATTCAGCCTCAAAAAATGAAAAATGGCAGCGATCATGCCCAAATGGATATATCCATGCTACTTAAATATTAGCATATTTTTACCCTTTATGATATATGAAAAACGCTTTTTCTACTCATCTGCGTTGGTGTCAACTTATACATGTTAACACAGAGGCACGTGCATTATTCACTATAAATACAAAATATTGCAACTGAATGAGAAACACACATGTTACTTTTTTAATATTAGGAAGACAGTTTAATTTCCTTCATTTAACAAAATAAATTTGCTAAGATTTATGGTTAAATGGAGTACTTGAAGCTGGGTAATGCATTATATTTATCACGGATAACAGAAGTTGTTTCGATTTATTATGATATCCTCCTACCTTTAGGACAACTACAAGTTTTACACTTTGTTGCTTTTCAAATATTAAAGTTATCTTTGTCGTAACTAAATCAATCTCTAATTTAAAGAAATGATTTTTCCTTCACCGGCATTGAAAGACGGTTGTCCAAAAAGTGCACTTAAAGGGAAATTCAATGTATGGAGGCTTTAACAAGGATTAAGTAACATGACAGATATGATTACATGCTTGCAGCAGAGGCATTGGTTGAGTTTCGGCTATTTGCAATACTAAATAATGCTTCTAATTTGTAATTTTGAGGCAAAATAGTAGTCTGATATTGTATTTTTATGCATTGTCATTTATATTATTGTATAGGCTATGTCATGTTGTTTTTATGAAATTTACCAATAAATACTGTTTCAGAAAAATAGCGGCTTTGTTTAACAGGAAAATACAGCTTTTATGAAATTTTACTAATAAATATTATTGTATTAGCTATATCATGCCGTTTTTATGAAACTTTACTAATAAATACCCAATGCTTTTCAGAAAAATAATGTTTTAGGAAAAATACCTAATGCTTTTTAGAAACTATTACTAGTAAATAATTTGTTTAATAATCTAGGCTTGATAAACTTTAAATTCCTTTTCATTTATGTGTACTTTTGCATTTCTTTTGGTTGTGCATGAAACATGTATGGGACTATGGAAATGAGTTTGTTATGCATTACATGTTGATGTTTTGTAGAAAATAGCAACTTTGTTTGGGGCATCAAGATTAAATCTTTTAGAAGAAATAACAATTGCAGTGAGGAGTTGGAGTGATATTGTGAAGTTTGAAAAAAGTAATGGTGGGAGGTGGAGAAATGGTACTGTAGTGAAGTACTTTGAACATACAATGTAAGTATTATATCCTGAGCAGCAGCTATATTTGATGAAGGTTGTAATTAACTGGGTATCATGGAGCAGAAGTTTCGATTGACAGCATTAGTGGGGAGTTAATTTACTTTGTCCTTTGGGCACCTTTTCATGTCTTTCCTATTATCAAATCTGGAATATTGTTTATTTTTTTGTCTGTCTATTAAGACCATTAGAAATTCAATTTACAGGACCTTGATCGTCGATAGTGACTATACTAAATTTGAACGCTTTGCTAAATGGCTTGGGAACAAGAAGGAAATCACAGCTGAAGCTGAAACTTGGGTAATTTAGTACTATTGGTTACTTTCACGTTTTTAGCATAGTTAAGCTTTCTAATGTTTTGAATTTTTATCTAGACAACCTTTAGTGCTGGATTTTGAATTTTACTGCTTTTGCTTAATGCACTTAAAAAAAGGAAAGGGTATGCATAAGCTAGATGTTTCTCTCAAGCATTTGTTGTGATTTGATGTAGTAACTTCTGGCAAATATGATGACATTTCATCAATGGGATTTCAAAAGTGAGAATTTCTAGCATCTATCACTGATAATCAACTACTCTTTAGACTTTCAACCCAATCACTTAATACATAAAGGAAGCGGAATTTTACAAGGATTACCAATCTCGTACCCAATAGCCATTTAATACTTATTGATAGCTGGGAGTTGAGTTAAACGATCACTTAATACCCTTTTTAGGGGTGGATCTAAATACTTAATACCTCTATTCCAAAGCAGACTTACGTTTATAAATTATTTTCTTTCTAAGGTTTCCTATTTTGGGATGGGAGGCGGGCCCAACAACCACTTAATACCTCACACTTGAGATAAAACTTATTTTAGGAAATAATCCTTACTACGTAGTTAACTATCATCATGGTTTCCTATGGTTAATGATGTTTCACATTGGTTGTACACATATCCGACTGTTGGAAAGTGCAGACTTCTATCGAATAAGCACTACAACAAAAACACCATATTACAACTTTAATTTTACAACGGTGGTAAAATCACTGTTGTAATAAATGTTTTTTTACAACTTTTTTCCAGAAATGTTGTAAAAAACTTATTTTTAACAATTGTGTTATTTTGACAGTTGTAATAAAAGCCTATCACAACTTTTATTTTTTGACTGTTGTATTAAATGATATTAATATTTAATAATAACTAATAATTAATAATAAGCTTAGGATCAATAATATTTATTTATATTATAGTTACTAACTAATAACTAATAAATAATAATAAACTTGGGAATTAATAATAAACTTAGTAATATTTATATTTAATGATTCTATAGTAATAACTAATATTTGAAAAATTAATGGAATTCATGTTATAGTTACTTTAAATTTATTTGTTAAATCTAATTTCTAACTGTTGTCTTTCAGAATTTTAAGTGAACTTTGGCCACGAAACAAAAATTTAGCCCCAACCCGCCAAAAACGAGAAGTAGCGGGAATGATTTCATTTAAGCGGGATCTCAAAAAAATTAACCCTAAAATTAGTGAACTGGTATGGTCTTGCATTGACAAAGTCATAACTCACGCTCAACAAATACGTTTTAATGGGAACGAGGGTTTCAGCGCCGCCATCTCTTTTCCAATCAAATACGTCCTCTGCTCACTTCCGCCTCCTTATCGTTCTTTTCTCCTTCCTCCTGTCCACGCTTTGATTCAATTCGCTCTGCAATTTCATCCACGTCTCCCTTATCGCCGCCTTGCCGAACTTCTCATCCTCCTTAATCGCCAATCGAGACCGATTTCAGTTGACCTGGCGTTGTTCAAATGTCGTTCTGGTGATTGGGTGGACGTCGAGGTCGTCCGGGTGTATTTTGTATCGGTTGCGCCTTTGATTGGTGAGGAATATTTCAGTAATTTTGTGGGTTCAATTTTCTGGATTGGGGATTTTTGTTGTAGGTCTATTGTCTATTCTTGGGTTGCTCCACCATGCTCAGTTTTCACCAGAGCGATGGCTTTTTGCATGGTGGTCTTTGATGGAGAGTTATGGGGTTGTTTCTGTTGTGTAATTTCTTTTGGCATCTTTGTGCTTTGCCAACGTGATTTTGAGGTTAAAGTCATGTCATTGTTCTTGTTTGGTGCTGTTTTGTGGTGATGAGGATGTCCTACTGACTATGAAATAGTGGTAGCTTGTTATCTTTTATGTTTTAGGCTTAGCACTGGTAGTTCTGTCAGTCAAATCTCTTCTGTTAGTTTGAGTGTTCTAACACAAGCTTTAGATATAGATGGAACAGAATAACATAAATGTTAATCTGCTTCCTTGTTTGTAAAGGATGTTAGTTTATTTTGGAACTATTTTTAGAGATATTATGTGGTTCTCATTATCGCTTAAAATATCGTATTACCTTTTAGCTATTTTTAGTTGTTTGATTGAAAGGTACAGTTTAAGTTGATTCCTATTAAAAACAATATTGACTGTTTTGTCTAAAACCATTTAATTTGTTTTTTTTTCAGCCTATGAAGGATTGCAGGTCATTAAGTGGACGTGAAAGGGATCAAATTGATATCCAGTAGAAATTGACAGTGATAGGGATCATATTATAGTGAAATGGGAATATGCATGAGAGGTATGATGGCTGTATTTGCACATGGAAAATGTTTTTTTTGTAATAATGCATTTTATCAACTTGGTATGACATTGCTGAATGAAAATAGGCACTTTTTGTGAATCTCGTAAAGTCGATGAAAGAGAAAAAGAAATCGAGGAACTGATGAATCAAGACTAGAAGTACCAATATTCGTTTGAAATACAATGATACAGAAGATGGAGGCTCAACTTTTAAGCATGAGATGGAAGAAGATACTTGTCTCGGTCTAGGATATAAGGAAAATGATTCGAGGCTTAATGGACTTTGTTGTAGTTGATTTATGTACTTGAGATACTTGTATGATTTATAAAAAATGATGAGAGTTTGAAAATTTTAATATATTGTTTTGGTTTATGTTTTAAGTTTGTTTGATATCTTCAGTTTTGAGATAATATGTTCTGAATGAATTCTTTTATTAATAATATTTATATAATTTGTTCATATATTACAACTTTAAATAATACTTTTGATAAAATATGTTACAACAGCTATAAACAGTTGTAATAAGAGTTATTACAACGGTGGAAAAAAGTTGTAAAATATACATTTCACAACGGTGCTGCAACAGTGCAAAAAAGTTGTAAAAGATTTTAGTCTATTACAACTTCTTTATAGACTACGGTGGCTCCACCGTTGTAAAAACTTTTTACAACGTTTTTGCACCGTTGTAATATGGTATATTTGTTGTAATGAAGGCAACTGACCTCGCATCATTAACCTACTAAGTCCAACAAGGAAATTAATAAATAAACATAATAGGATAGGAAGTTATAAGTTTTCCTTACTTATTTCTAGTTAATATAGAATTAGTATAATTAAGAATCAAGGTTAATAAGGGAAGAGGATCTATCTTTTTGCAGTACTATATAAAAGTAACGGGGTTGAAGTCTGAAAGGTATTTGGATTTATCAGTTGATTAAGAGCAACTAATTCTTGAAAATTTCATGAGATTAAAACAACAAGGAACAGTGAGGTTTAAACATTACAGGAATACAATAAAATACTGTAGAAAAGATTGAAATAAAACTAAAACATTGGTTTTCAAACTTTGAAGATGCCAAGATTTGTAATCATTTGAAGAATTAATTGAAATGGAAAGTGAGCTCATGCATTTGGAGTTACAAAAATAATGAAGATACAAGTTACAAGTATTTGTCCTGGGAAACATTTATAGCGTGAATTTTGTTAGGTGAAAACAAAATATCAAGGATTAAAAGCTTATATTGATGTCTGGTGGTTGTGTTAGTTGCTAACTCTATGTTTTCCTGTAGAACAATGTAAACATTTCCTTTTTTAAATTTTCATCTTCACTGAAGAAGATCTGGGATTTTTTTTCTTTTTCTTTGTTGGGGACATAATCATCAAGATCCTTTTTTTATTCATTTAATTTGACAACTCTGCATTTTCTCTGTTGTAATAACTCAATTGTTATAGTAACAAATCTTTTGTTGTTCTTAATTATTAGTTAATACTAAACAGTTTTGTGATGTTAAGCTTTTAATGTCCATCCATTTATATTTTCATTACTTCTGAATGAGTCCATTTACTCTATTAATATACCCTATTACATTCATATTGCACAAACATGGAAAACAAAAATCTTGCGTGCACAGCGTTTTCACATTAAAAAAATACTTATCTCTCATGTTAGTAAGAAACTTAACACTGATCAAATTTTACATATCCAACACATTATATTTTGATTTTTATGCTCGGGTAATAATAAATGGAACATTTTTTTCAAAAATCTTAATGATCCCTTGATCAAGTTTCTTTTTTTATCTTTATTTTCTTTATTGAAAAGTCTGTGTATCCATAACCCTTCGCCTTACAAGTTTCATTTTTTTTTTCATTCAAATATAAAACTTGATTCTTTGGTGAATTCCAGTTCGATCATAGTGGGAAACAGACTGGAGTGGGATAAGTTCCGGCATGCCAGTTGGAACCGGAACTTCAAACGATGCTATGAAGTTTTTTTTTATGTTAAAGGAATCGGTTTGAAATTTGAATAGGGAGGGTTTTGAACAATGCACACAAGCCTTTTCCATGCACATTTACGATAAAAATACATGAGTGTAGAGATTTTCTCCTAAATTTTGTTTACAGGGGTGCATGTGAATCTGAAGCTAGAAAATAAAGAAACTGAACGATATTGGTATCACAGTTGAAATTTTGTTACAGTTCTATACATGCTATTATATTTCCTCCTCTAACCATAAAATCTATGAATATTGATCTACATAGATGTATGCAAATGAAAATTAAAATTTTGATTTCCACCCCCGAAACCCCTTCTTTTTTAAAAGCTTTGAAAACTTTCATACAAACATCCTGTATTTATATCGATGGTTTATATGATAGTGCAGAAGACATATTAAATTGATTGTCTAAAATCATTAATAACTACAATTAAGCAATTATGCAGTATTCTTCACAATTGTTTTCCAAAAAAGTGTGTGGTTTGCCTTTGGGGTTTTGCATCCTATTATATATTTAAATATGATAGATTTCTGATATATGATATAGTAATTTATGATCGATTTATTATCAAATAAAGTATGGTTGAATAGAAATTAGGTGATTTAATTCCTAAAGATAGGATAATTGACATGTTATTAATGCATGCATATTATGATTAGATGCAGGTCCACCTGGACGTGCATATATACTCGTATGTTAAAATAAAAACTGCAACATTTATAAAGCATTATGAAAAGATGGTTATAGACTCAAAACAACTATTACAGCATTTCTGTTGCACTATGAAAAGTTCTGGGTTTTATAATGGTTTAAGACTCAAAACAGCTATTACAGCATTTCTGGTGTGCCGTGAAAAGTTCTGGGCCTTTATTAATAATACAGAGAAAGGAGCATTTCATAAATGCTACGAATTTCAGAAATTCTGATTTTTGACAAGTTTTTCGGCAAAATGTTTGATTCTATTTCTCTATGATAAATAGAGTTTTTGACCTCAAATTTTCTATAGTAAGAAGCTTTCTCAGTCTACTTAATTGCCATGAAAATAAACCCTTAAAATCATTTGTCAATTTAATATATAATCTCAACAATACGAGGCATTTTCAACATGTCCATTTCGGGTAGATTTTTTTCTTGACTTTACATCCAGTTTTCTGGTACACAAACGATCGAATTAGAAAACGTGGCCAATATGAAAGTTGTATGCCTTTGAATTAGCTTTCCAGAACATTAAAGAAATCAAATTTTCATTAAGAAATGAAGAAGTTATGGTCAAAATACCGAACGTCATTTTCGTAAGTTCGAGGCTTATCATTCATTCTCGATTTTCACAACTTTTCTTCAAAGTATGAAATGAATACATGTACCCATATAGTTTTTTCTCACATTAAAATTGTAGCTTGAACTCGTATTTATTCTCTTGGCTTCTCTAAAACTCCTCTTTATCTTACCTTCGTTTTGTTTTAGAATGTATGAAAACAAATGAACATTTCTACCTAATTTGTAGCATTCTTTAAGGCAAGCTTGGTAATTTGGTTTTGGACACTTGTTCACCTTATCTTCATGAAAGCTTTAGGATGTAGACACAATCTTTCTTATGTGTCTTAAAATGTTTCCGCATATGGACACTTAATTGGGTTATGTGTCTTTATTTCCTTTAATCTCAAGACATGTGTACCATTCATTTGATGACACATGTACTTATCATTTCATGCCACTTATCATATTTTAAAACATATATATACATATACCATTTTCTTTGTTTATGTGATAGCCCGCATTTTACGAATCGAAAGATCGGAAAATATTTTTATTTAATTCCCTGAGGGTTAGATCATTCTCATATTTTGGTATGTTGGTTATGGTGATATGAGACATGTCCATAGTTTTTACCAATTTTATTTATGACCATTTTACCCCTTTCAGTCTTGTACAAGGCATAACTTTTGATTGGATTGAATCAGATGCTGAGATCGATTTAATTGGAAAGGAAATGGTGTTGCCAATTCCGTAGAGTAGTCACCTTAAAGAATTGCTTCAGCGGTTTGGGAGGAATCGTTATTTTAGTGTTTCACAATTTTTGTCTAGGTTTTGTGAGCCATTAGTGGGCTGATTTGGAAAGGCCCATTAGTGGGTTGGTGGGAGACTTTAAATAGGGGGTTAGAGGCATGGAGAATATTTTACTTTCTTCATTCTCTCATTTGGTTGAGCTCGTGATCCTTTTTGCTCAATCAAATACACCTTTCCACCATTAAAATCTAGATCTAAGGAAGAGAATCAAAGATCTACATCGTTTGAAGCTAGGTCTATGTCAAGTGAAGAGAGATCTCGCCAAATTGGAAGGTTTGAAGAGTGTTCTTCGTTGTTTGAATTCGTGATTCGTTGTTTTTATGCTTGTTGGAAGAATTGGTGAGTGATAAGCATCTCTCAGCGGATTCAATCAAGTATATGGGTTGTATGATCATATGTTCATCATTTCAAGTTTTTTTCATATAGATCTAATCGATGTAAGTATGATTTCAATCTCAAATCACCATAGGATCTAACCTAGCAACTTATAAACGGTAAAATCATATGTTAATTCTATGTTTAGATCCATTTAATGATTTGATTAATTATTAAATCGTTGTTTTAATGTTCATTATTGATTGTGTGATTTGTTGTTGTTATATTGATTAAATCGTTGTTGAAAAGTTGGAGTCTGGTTACTTTTTGAGTATGAAATCGAGTTGTGCACAAGCGTGAAGATTAGTCAAAGCATGGCAATTTCAGCGCATTGATCGGGCAAAATATTGACCATGCGTCGGGCAAAATTTGGCCATGGATCAGGCGGAAAAGTGGTCAATGGATCACACAGAATCCATGGGGATGGATCACACAGAATCCATGGGGATGGATCACATAGAATCTGTAGGGATGGATCACATAGAATCTATGAATCCATGGGAATGGATCACACAGAATCTACGGGGATGGATCACACAGAATCTACGGGATGGATATGGGGATGGATCACACATAATCCATCGGGATGGATCGAGCAGTACTGGGGGATGGATCGTGCAAAACTGCAGTAGCATGGATCACACGAAATGCTATGGTACGGGTTGGGCTAGATGCTGAAGCACCACATGCCAAAGTACTAAATACCAGACGTACTGCACATGGTAAAATTAGTGATTTTCCAAGGTGCGCGCTGGGGATTTACACTGTTTTCACAGTACCAAGTGCCAGAGTACCAGTTGACAGTGCCAAGTGCCAGGGAGTGCCAGAATGGAACTAGGACATGTAATAGCATTTCAAAAACATTGTAAAAGGTTGTTTTGACATTGCGGTCAGTTTTTCATAGCAAAAAGGTTGGAAATGCTACGAAATGCAGTATCGGCCAAATTAAGCTTGTTTTTGAGTTGACGATGATTAGGGGGAATGTTTGTAGTGTTGTAAAGTGTTCATTGATCGTCGTAATGCAACGAATGTGAAGATGACTCAAAGATGTTGAGTCAGTTGGTTGCTCAAACAGATGGTTGAGCTTATGGATAGTCATTGTCGATAACGACTAGAGATATTGAAGGCCAAGAGATTATTATTAGTCGGAGGTTCTAGCGGACACAAGGAAGGGTATAATGGGGACACCTAAAAGACCGGATGGGTCGAATACCCTGGGCAAAAATTGGGTGGGCCTAGTTGTCTTCGTCGAGTAAGACAAACATACAATGCAGATGGCGTATGGAGTTTGGCTAGAACCGGGGTTACGATTATCCCTTGACAAATGACTAGATGGGTCAGTCATACGATTAACGACGGTTTCAAAGCAGGATTAGCGGTGATAGCCAGTGTCATGGATGATGCTTCTTTGTTTGTATCGTCTTGTGTAGATTATTCGATATCAAAGGAGAAATCTCTTAGGTGCTTGTTGGATATTGGTTTAGGCCTCTAGGGCTTGTGCTTGGGAGATGTTAATGTCGATTAGAATGGTTTATGCTTGATAATTGATTGTTATGAACGTAATGTTGTTCCTCCTTGGTTGTTGTAAAGGCTATCACTATTGAATGTGGGGAAGACGGGCCGGGTTTCTTCTTTGATGAAGTGATTGGTAGATTAGATGATTTATCTACCTATTCTCAAATACTTTATCGATGATGTTAGATAGCTGTTTTACCGCTCACTAAGACTGTTATCTGACTCAAGGTTTTATGTTTCCCTCTTATTACCTTGGGTTGTTCAAACATGTGTTGGATGAGCAGACTAAGTAGCAGGTGACATGTGATATCTTAGTGAGACGATGTTGTTGTGCAGTGGCGAGCAGGAGGCTGGCGTATTATTTCTCTACTATCTAGTATTTTTGTTTTATTGTCTGTAAGAGTGATTGTAGTGAGGCTTCATGTACAGACTTTGATGTTATATCCAGTTGATGTATGGATGATCTTTCAGGATGTTATGAAAGTTTAAAATTTGGTTATATGATGCTCTACTATTATTGCCTATTGTATATGCTGTATTATATTTTATCCTTACGCTGTGAGTTATACGACAGGTTCCGCATGTGTTATCATACCCGATGATCGTCCATAGCTGCCTGGCTCGTTTTTCGGCACATTATTTCCCTCGTTAAGTGCAGGTGTGGGTGGTCGTCACGTTTGGCATCAGAACTCTGGTGAACGATTTTAGCTAAAGTTCAAAGTGTAATTACGTATGAGAGACGAGTTTGTATATTGAGTTGCCGAGCATCGAGACATGCTACTAGGGAGGGGAGTGTGTCTGGAGGGGGAAATAGCGGTATACCATACTACCCAGCTATGCTCAAGGCCATGGCGAAAGCGATCATGAGGAGGCCCCCCGCTCTAGAGACAGCCTCATTAGATGTAAGAGTTCAGATGCCTAAGCCTGTGGATTTTGCGAAGCTGTGTGAGGACTTCACATCACTAGGAGGGAAGCAGTTCAAGGGAACAGTGCCGACCAAAGAGGTTCAAAGATGGTTGGATACTTGTATTCGTATATTTAGAGACTTGGGTATAAATGATGCAATGAAGAGGAAGCTTGCATCGAGACAGTTAGTGGGCAGAGATATGGACTGGTGGAACTCTGTCACTCTTGAGACTCCCGAGGATGACATTTCATGGGAACATTTCCAAGTCAAGTTCGAGGACAAGTTTATCTCTACCATGCAGAAGTCTATTCTGTTTAAGAAGTTTGTCGAGCTTAAGAAGAATGGCCGACCAGTGCTTGATTATGTTTCTGACTTCGAGGCCTTGTCAAAATATTCTCATTCATATGTGGATACTCCTTACTAGAAGAATGAGAAGTTTGTCATGGGCTTGGATGAGTATCTTAGGAATCAGCTTGTGGATCATCTCGATGATACTTATGAGAAGATTGTCGAGAAGGCTTTGAGGCATGAAAGTCTATTTCCCAAGAAATAGACTTTTGTTGCGATTAAAGAGGAGTCGAAGCCACAACAGGGTGGTAACAACAAGAAGAGAAAGCAGCAACAACAAAAGGGAAAAGATGGCCAGAAGAAGGTGAAAAGTGGTATGATCTGTTTCAACTGTCTGCAAAAAGGCCATTTTTCCAAAGAGTGTAAAAATCCAAAGGCTAAGAGGAGGTGCTACAACTATGGAAAACCTAGGCATGATAAGAAGGATTGTCCAGAACCAGCTAAGGGGAACCGGGCTGTGAAGGCGTATGCCTTGGAAGTTGTGCCATCGTCTTTAAGAGCTACTAATGATGAGGAGAAGGGAATGGGTGTCGTCGTCCAAGGTACTCTTTCTGTTTAGGGTTTTTTAGATTGTGTGTTGTTTGATACAGGAGCATCACATTCATTCATTTGTAATGAGCTTGTGTGTCATTTGGGTTTGGGTTTGGAGCTCGAGATTTGTGATAGACCTTTGGTTGTGACTAATCTAGTTGGGGTTCGTCTAGCTTTCGTACGCTTTGTCATGGTCATGTGTAATCGAGTCATGGTTGCTCCTTTGTATGTGATTGCTTTGTTTTGAACTTCGCTGGGTTTGGGATTATTTTGGGTATAGACTGGCTCAGGAGGTATGCGGAAAGAATGAATTGTGAGAAGCTAGAGGTGACAGTCGGGGATGTGGAAGGGCAAAAGGTGTTGATTCGATGTAAGCCCGAAGATAGTGTCTTCGTGAGCTATTTATATTCACTTATGCTTCCACAAGAATACTTGTTATCTGTGATGATTGTAAATGAGATCGAGGTGGCTTTGAAGAGGTCAAAGGGTTGTCGCTGCATCGCGAGATTGAGTTAAGAATCGATTTGGTCAAAGGTGCTAAACCTATCGTCATGCCTCTTAGGCAGATGGCGCCTAAGGAACAATGAGAGTTAAATGTGTAGGTACGTGACCTTTTGGGAAAAGGATTCATTCAGAGAAGTGTTTCCGAATAGGGTGCACCAATTGTATTTGCAACCAAGGCTGATGGCTCGTTGAGATTGTGTGTGGACTATCGTGAGCTGAAGAAGGTGACCAAAAAGAACAAGTATCCGTTGTTAAGGATAGATGACTTATTCGATCATCTTCACAAGGCCAAAGTGTTTTCTCAGATGGATTTGGCAATGGGATTCCACCAGTTGAGGTTGGCGAAGGATAATTTGCTGAAGAATGCTTTTAGGACACCATCCGGTTTCTTTGAATGGTTGGTGATGCCATTCAGATTGACTAACGCACCAGCGTATTTCGTGGATCTTATGAATAGGGTTTTCAGAGGTTAGTTGAACAAGTTCGTGCTTATGTTCATGGATGATATTCTGGTTTACTCTCGGAATGAGGAAGAGCATGAGACACACTTGCGAGTTGCTTTGGAAATACTGCGAAAGCATCAGCTGAAGGCTAAGTTTTCGAAGTGTCACTTCTGGAAGAGTGATGTTAGGTTCTTAGGCCATGTTGTTTCCGGTAATGGAATAGCGGTTGACCCCGCTAAAGTGGCAGCAATTCAGGACTAGGATAGACCTAAGCATGCGGCGGATGTTTAGAGTTTCCTTGGGTTGGCAAGATATTATCGACGGTTTATCAAGGATTTCTCCAAGATAGTTGCACCATTAGCAGGATTGATGAAGAAGAACCAGGTGTTCACGTGGGATGCAAAGTGTGAGCAAGCGTTTGTAATCCTGAAAGAGAGACTGACAAGTGCTCCCATATTGACCATTCCACATGGGAATAAAGAGATGGTGGTATACACCGATTCTTTTGGTACTGGACTTGGAGCAGTACTGATGCAGATGGATAAGGTTGTGGCCTACGCGAGTCAACGGCTGAAGCCGCACGAAAGAAATTATCCAACTCATGATTTGGAGTTGGCGGCGATTGTGTTTGCTCTAAAGATGTGGAAGCATTACCTGTTGGGAGTTTGATTTGAGTTGTTTACGGATCATAAGTCGTTGAAGTATCCTTTCTCCCAAAAGGATTTGGATCTTTTGTAGCAGCGGTGGTTAAAGTTTCTAACATCGTATGATTTTGGTATAGCCAATACTCTTGGTAAAGGTAACGCAGTGTCAGATGCGTTGAGTCGAAGACAAAAAAGTTTGAGAGCTATATTTTCATAATGTAAGAGCCTTGAATATTTGGCAGAATCTGATTTCAGGCCACGATGTGAGTTGGAACCTGAAATGTTGGCAAGCTTATCGATAAGACCTACTCTCATCGAAAGGATTGGCAAAGACCAAAAGCTTGATGCAAAGATTGTCGACATTATTCAGAAGGTGGAACCAGAAGATAAAGAGTTTGAGGTCGATCGAGAAGGTTGGCTTCGAAAGGGAGGACAAGTAGTTGTTCCTGATATCGATGGACTGAGAGATGAGGTTAGGAGGGAATTTTATCACTCGAAGTTGATGATTTATCCTGGTGGTAATAAGATGTATCAGGACATGAAGCGAGCCTTATACTGGGAGGGGATGAAAGAGACAGCGGAAAATTCATTTCCAAGTGTATGAACTGTCAGTTAGTGAAAGTTGAACAGAAGAAGCCAAGTGGTTTGCTTCATCCATTGTAAGTTCCTACGTGGAAGTGGGAGCAGATATATATGGACATTGATGGACTGCCTAGAACCAGGATAGAAAACAAAGGAATTTGGGCCATCATGGATCGCTTAACCAAGAGTGCAAGATTTATTCCTGTCAGATTGACTAAGATGGCATCGAAGATGGTTGAGTTATATATTAAACGGATAGTACGATTCCATGGTATTCCGAAGAGTAGATTTAGCTCCTAGGTTTGTAGGGTCGTTCTGATAGTCGAGGGGATTGGAAAGCTCGTGTATAGGTTGGAGTTACCCGAGAAGATGTCAAGTGTGCATAATGGTTGTGTCATTTCTACGGAAGTGTGTGCATGATTCGAATGTGGTTGTTGTTGCTAAGATAAGGCTATGGATGCATGGCTTGATAGACGCTTGTCTGGATGGTAAATTGGCTGCTTGTGGATGGTAGGCATGCAGAATTATTTGGGTTGCTTGGAATTTCGGAGGCGAAATTCCTAAAAGGGGAGAATGTAACAACCCGCATTTTACGTATTGGAGGATTGTAAAATATTTTTATTTAATTCCTTGAGGGTTGGATCATTCTCGTATTTTGGTATGTTGGTTATGGGGATGTGAGACATGTACATAATTTTTACCAATTTTATCTGTTACCATTTCCCCCTATCAGTCTTGTACAGGGGATAACTTTTGACTAGGATCAAAACAGGTACTGAGATTAGTTTTATTGGAAAGGAAATGGTGTTGCTAATTCCGTAGATTGGTCACATTAAAAATTTGGTTCTGAGGTTTGGAAGGAATCGTTGTTTTATTGTTTCACAATTTATGTCCAGGTTTTGTGAGCCATTAGTTGGGTGATTTGGAAAGGCTCATTATTGGGCTGATAGGAGGCTATAAATAGGGGTTAGAGGCATGGAGAATAGTTTACTTTCTTCATTCTCTCATTTGGTTGAGCTCGTGATCCTCCTTGCTCAATCAAATACACCTTTCCACCATTAGAATCTAGATCTAAGGAAGAGAATCGAAGATCTACATCGTTTGAAGCTAGATCTATGTCAAGTGAAGAGAGAGATCTCAAATTGGAAGGTTTGAAGAGTGCTCTTAACTGTTCAGATTCATGAATCGTTGTTTTTAAGCTTGTTGGAAGAATTGGTGAGTGATAAGCATCTCTCACGCGGATTCAATCAAGTGTATGGGTTGTATGATCATATGTTCATCATTTCAAGTATTTTCATATAGATCTAATTGATGTAAGTATGATTTCAATCTCAAATCACCATAGGATCGGATTAGCAACTTATAAACGGTAAAATCATATGTTAATGCTATGTTTAGATCCATTTAATGATCTGATTAATTGTTAAATCATTGTTTTAATGTTCATTGATGATTGTATGATTTGTTGTTGTTATATTGATTAAATAGTTATTGAAAAGTTGGAGTTGGATTAGATTTTGAGTATGGAATCGAGTTGTGCGCAAGCGTGAAAATTAGTCAAAGCTTGGCAATTTCAGCGCATTGGATCGAGAAAAATATTGGCTATGGATTGGGAAAAATATTGGTCATGGATCGGATGGGAAAGTGGTCAATATATCACAAAGAATCCATGGGGATGGATCACACATAATCCATGTGGATGGATCACACAGACTCCATAGGGATGGATCGGGCAGTACCAGGGGAATGGATTGCGCAAAACTGCAGTAGCATGGATCGCACGAAATGTTATGGTATGGATCAGGCTAAGTGCCAGAGTACCAAGTACCAGACGTGCAGCACATGGTAAAATTAGTGATTTTCTAAGGTGCGCACCGGGGATTTACACTGTTTTCACAGTACCAAGTGCCAGAGTACTAGATGACAGTGCCAAGTGCCAGGGAGTGCTAGAATGGAACCAGGACATCTATTAGCATTTCAGAAATGCTGTAAAAGGTTGTTTTGACATTGTAGCCAGTTTTTCATAGCAAAAAGGCTGGAAATACTCTGAAATGCAGTATCGACCAAATGTAGCTTGTTTCTGAGTCGACGATGATTCTAGCTTCGACGTGAATTCAAGTTGGAATGTTCGAAGTGTTGTAAAGTGTTTGTTAATTGTTGTAATGCAACGAATGTGAAGACGACTCAAAGATGTTGAGTCATTGGATAATGGTTGCTCGAACAGATGGTTAAGCTTATGGATAGTCGTTGTCGATAACGACTAGAGATATTAAAGGCCGAGTGTAACACCCCACCTCCGCCAGGGTCACTCTTGCAAGTACACTGGCTTTGGAGGGGTGTTGGACAAGGTAAACATGCATAAAGATATCACAAGACAGAAAATATAAGTAAAACAGAGTAAATAAAGCAGCGGATAAAACTACTATTTCAAAACCATAGTCAAGTTACATCAAAGTACTTAGTCATTATTTTCCAACTACTACAAGTCTAGAAACATAAACTGAAAACTGGAAATAACATAAAGTAAAGTATCCCCAAAGTAGACGTGGTAAAGCCATAGCGAGCTCAAGTCCAAACCGTACATGAGCTATCCAGTAAGCAAGCTAAAGATCCAAGCTAGGTGCTAATGTTCCCACCCTGAGAACCTGGGGGGGGGAATGGAAGAAAAGAGGCGAAAGAAAACAGGTCAGTCAAGAAGACTAGTAAGTCCTACCTACTATTAGTATAAAAACTAATAAAGTTAACTGGACATGTAAAACAGAGATGAAACATAGGATGATAACTGGCATGGTGAAAAGTTAACAAGATAGATCAAGTGTGGCATCGCATATACAAGGTTAAGTTGCACCAGGTGTACTAGTATTCTAATCCATGTCAAGTATAAATAAGAAATGATCCCTTGGCCCAAAGTTGGCCCAACATCATGAGATTACCTAAATCAAGGTCCAACTACTCGGTCTAGTCGAACGGCTCCCTATAAGCCTAACTCGTCGTGTATCGGTGTCATAAGGCGTAATCATGGAATGTAGTTAACTGTGAAAGGTCCACCCTAGGGTGCATCCAGTCCTAGGGTGTAAACCACAGACACAAAACAAGCACGCACAGTCTAAACCTACCGGTGCCCATGTTCAACTCCGGACTTAATGTGCACAACCATGGTCCGCCTGAACAACCGGTGCACCATTCAGCCGTCTCTTTTGGTCTCTTACAATCAGTCCAGTAATCGTGCCCCACCCTAGCCTAATCCAGGGTATCCAGATACTCCCAAGTGGGTTACTGCTGAAAAGGACCACGTAACTAGGATTTCAAGCGGGTTAAGTGTGGTTAACCCAATCCTAACCATGTATTGAGTTGGTCAAGTGTATCCAAGCAGTTCATGACTTAACCCTATCAATACATCATGTTTAATTGGTTAAGTATTCAAGTAGTCCATGACTTAACCCTACCAACCCATCATGTTTAATTGGTTAAGTATTCAAGTGGTCCATGACTTAACCCTACCATGTGGCATTAATTAACTTAATGCACCCCAACCTCTCACATTAGACTTTGTTGTGGTTACTAGTTAATCCGGGCGGGTCCGGGTAGCTTTACACCACAACCTAGTCTAACCTCGGGTTTTAAGTGCGATGTGACCAACTATTCACATTGGGTCCTATTATTTGTAGCCACTAGTTAAGCCGGTCGGTTCCGGGTAGATTTATGCTACAAACTCAACCCAACCTCGAGTTGGCCACTTTCATGTTTTCTACATGTCATGTCCACGTTCATGTTTCAAACATAATCACATGTCATATTTTCAAGTCATGTTTCATGTCATTTAATTTTACCCACAACGTAACCCCATCGCATGTAAGTTCGCATCAACGCACATAGGTCAAAAAGGGGAACATAATGATATGACAAGTTGGGCATAAAGTGGCAAAGTCTATCACAAGTTCAACATGGTGATATATGAGGCAAAAGGGGTTCAACATACTAGCATATGGCATTCTTAGCCTCAAAACATGCATGATATCCACTTAGCAAATAGGTGATAACATGATCATAGTTGACATAGGGTGAAAACATGTGATTAGCACATAGTTCAAGATCATATGCGAGTTATCATCAAGGTTATAAGATGGTTCTATGTTGCATTTATGCATAACTACCAAGTTCTATGTTGCATTATGCATAACCAACAAATAAAGCTCATAGCTTTCTACCCAAAAATCAAGGTAAATGATACTAGGTTCATGATAGTGCCACCATCATAGATCAAAAGAGTCATACATGGATCTATGCATACAAATATAGCCCAGAAGTCACATTTCAACTTGCTACATGATCATATTAACTTCATAGTTTAAATCTAAGAGTAGAATAGGGCTTACAAAGCTTGGCTATGAAGACTAGAACAAAATAAACAAGATTGAGACGAAGCCACACTAGAAATCCCCAAATGAATATAAGCTCCAAGTTGTCTTGAGAAACAAGAAGCTCCTTTGATTTGTATGAAGAAAGATCCTTGTTTTGATGAAGAAAGGTGGCTCTTTTTACTAGCTTAGAACACTCAAACTTTCATGAAGAGGATGGAGGCCATGATATGAAGATGGAGGCCATGATCAAGGAGCATTTTGGCATAACCTAGTTGTAGGATTGATTTGTGTGGGTTTAGGCTAGGTCTTAGGGTCTTTTTATAGTAGTTTAGGTTAGTTTAGGCCATAGGATTAACCCTAATTCAGATCTGAGCCATCAAATCACGTCACTAGCCAACAAAATAAGACCCAGGAGCCAAAACAGGTGCACCAGGCCAAACTGGCCGACCACCCAAGTCGACAGGGGTGTCGACTGGGCAGTCGACACCACCTGGGGTGTGTCGACTCCCAAGTCGACTCCCCAGTCGACTTGGGGCTGGCGAGATTTCTCCCGCCTGTCCTGCTTGGGCTGAGTTTGAATTCTGAATTCAAACTTGAACTGTTTTTGAACTTGAAATTTTCTGAAAACTTTGACGGGCCATAACTTGGTCATACAGACTCCGATTTTCGAAAACTCGGACTCTATTTCGCATATTTTTCCAAGACGAACGCAACGGCACAACCCATTTCCCTTGATTCATATTTTAAAATTTAATTCTGCCTTGATTTATGTCATAACATGTTATTCAAAATACGGGTTGTTACATTCTCCCCACCTTAAAGGATTTCGTCCCCGAAATCTTCAAGTTAGGAAGAACTTATCCTACCATCCATCATCCATCTACTCAAAACATCATCCACGAGCAGTCATTGTCCTTAAAAGATTCTAAATGTTGTATGATCATATGCGAAAGGTGTGTGTATATGTACTTATCTAATGCGAAAATCAGGCGGTTACTGATTCAGTAAACCTCCTTAATGCAAGGTATGTTAGTGAAATGAGTCCATATGTATGCAAATTCCTAACATAATTCATAATCTCTACATGAGTGCACATAACATTCATCCATATGCAACAGCCACGTGATAACATAACAAGTTTCGGCCATGAATAAGTATAAGCACTCATGCATATGCAATATGAAAGTGTGTGAGCCGATCTTAGTGCCTAATGTGTATCATGCATCCACGAGTATCCACTTGCAAACACTTGCAATCACTTGCAAACATCAAGCATAACATGTTTCAAATACATGTTTCATCCAAAGGGTTTCTACCTAAGGTTCTCATGACAAGGTTAACGAGATAACAAGATAAACATAGATAGCAAAAGAAAGATATGCTAACTAGGAAAAGAGATTGAGAATGTACCCTAAAAAAGGAATGGATAAAGCCCACGCATCTTCTCCTCGGTTTCCAAGTTGCGTCTTCATCGGCTTCACTCCACTGAACCTTTACTAACTTGACTTCTAGATTCCTCGGTTTCTTGATCTCCGTTCCCAAGATACGAATCGGAGCTCGCCTCAGAGTTGCCTCTTTCTCTACCTCCACGTCTTCATGAATGCTAGGCTCAACTACCTCGGCTGACTCATGTAGGCACTTTCGGAGATGCGAAACATGAAAAACATTGTGTACTCCGGCCAGCTTCTCGGGCAATTCCACCTTATAAGCCATCTTCCCAACTCTTTCTATAATAGGGAAGGGTCCCACGAACCTTGGTGCCAGCTTCCCAACTGCTCCAAAACGAACCACATTTCACAAAGGAGAAACCTTCACAAAGACCATATCTCCAACTTCAAACTCTAAGTCTGTCCTTCGCTTGTCTGCATAGGATTTCTGTCTGTCTTGGGCCGTTTTCATCCGCCTTCGAATCAACTCAACCTTCTCGGATGTGTCCCTTATCATGTCGGGCCCAAGTATAAGCTTATCCGTCGTCTCCCACCAACATGTTGGTGACTTGCACGGCCTCCCATACAAAGATTTGAATGGTGCCTTCCCTATGCTTGCTTGGTAGCTGTTATTATAAGCAAACTCTACGAGAGGAAGGTGGTCTTCCCAAGTGCCACCAAAGTCAAGAATGCATAGCCTCAACAGATCTTCTAGTACCCTATTCACCCTTTCGGTCTGGCCATCCGTCTGTGGGTGATAGGCTGTACTTAGATTCAATCGCATACCCATCGCTTCTTGCAAACTATTCCAGAACTGGCTAGTGAAGATTGGGTCACGATCGCTAACTATGCTAGAAGGAACTCCATGCAATCGCACTATCTCTCGAAGATAAACAGATGCTAGCCATGATGCGGTCCTCTTGATCTTCACCGGAATAAAGTGAGCACTCTTCGTAAGTCTATCAACTATGACCCATATGCTCGTATTTCCCTTCCTTGACCTAGGCAATCCATCCACGAAATCCATCGAGATACTTTCCCACTTCCATTGCGGGACCTCCAATGGATGTAATAGCCCACCGGGCTTCTTCGACTCGGCCTTCACTTGTTGGTAAACAATGCATCTAGAAACAAACTCAGTCACATCCTTCTTCATCCCATCCCAAAAGAAAATGCGCTTCATATCCCGGTACATCTTATCCCCTCCAGGATGTATGGTCATCCTCGAGTGATGCGCCTCCTCAAGAACTTTATTTACTAAGTCTCCCACTCGTGGGACACATAGTCTTCCATCACGCCTTAGCCATCCCTTGTCATCAATAGTATATCTAGCGAGGTGACTTGACATCTCACCCCGAATCAACTTGTCCATGATCTCGACTATCTGCGGATCTTCCCTCTGTGAAGCCCCAACTTGATCAAGAAGTATAGGTCTAAGCTCAAGGGATGCTAACGAACCAGTCATCGACTCAACAGCCGGTGTGAAATCAAAGGTTGCCAAGAACTCTAGGCTCTTCATCTCAACAAACAAGGGACTCAAAGTCAACCTTCTTCTGCTTAGCGCATCCGCCACAACATTACCCTTGCCAGGGGTATAAGCTATCTCAAAGTCATATTATGCCAAGAATTCCATCCACCTTTGCTGCCTTAGATTCAAATCTTTCTGCGAGAAGAGGTACTTGAGTGACTTGTGATCAGTATATAACTCAAACCTTTCGCCTAGAAGATAGTGGCACCAGGAGTTGAGTGCAAAGTCGATCGCCGCCAACTCCAAATCATGAGTGGGATAGTTCTTCTCATGAACTTTGAGTTGCCTACCCCCAAAGCATATCACTCTCCCTTCTTGCATCAGGACATCGCCTAATCCCGTGCCACATGCATCGGTGTACACGGTAAACAACTTCCCTCCATCGGGTAATGCTAGAACTGGAGCTGTGGTGAGGGCTTTCTTGAGCCTTTGAAAAGAAAGCTCACACTCAAAGTCCCATGCAAAGACTAAGTTCTTCTTCATTAACTTAGTAAGAGGAGCTGAAATCCTAGCGAAGTCCTTAATGAACTTCCTATAGTAGCCTGCCAGACCGAGAAAGCTTCTTACTTCAGTTGCATTCTTGGGAGTTTTCCAGTCTTGTATCGCCACCACTTTAGCGGGATCCACAGCTATGCGCTGCTTAGAAACTATATGCCCAAGGAACCGAACTTCCCTTCTCCAGAAATGGCATTTAGAGAACTTGGCTTTCAACTGATGAGCTCTAAGCGTATCCATAAGCTCCTTGAGGTGTGTAGCATGCTCTTCCTCGTCCTTAGAGAAGACCAGAATATCATCCACGAAGACAACCACAAACTTGTTAAGGAACTCCCTGAACACCCTACTCATCAAATCAACAAAGTATGCGGGTGCATTAGTCAAACCGAACGGCATGACTAGCCATTCAAAGAATCCATCTGGAGTCCTAAACGCAGTCTTATCAATACTATCCTCAGCCACTTTAAGCTGATGGAATCCGGTGGCTAGATCGAGCTGAGAGAAAACAGAAGCACCAACAAGCTGGTCAAAGAGATCATCAATCCTCGGTAACGGGTGTTTATTCTTCTTTGTCGGCTTGTTCAACTCACGATAATCAACACATAGACGAAGCGAACCATCCGCCTTAGTAGCGAATACCACCGGAGCACCCCATTCTGAAATGCTTCGCCTAATGAAATTTTTCTCAAGCAACTCCTTGATTTGCTTGCTAAGCTCTCTTCTTTCTCGCGGGGCCATGTGCCTAACAGGCAAGGAAACTGGCTTGGCATTATTAACCAGATAAATACGGAAGTCTATCTCGCGTTTAGGGGGTAACCCCTTCACCTTATCAAAAACATCAGGATATTCTCGGACCACCCTCACAGATTGAAGATTGTCAATAGACGAGTCGAGGGATTCAAGATAACATAACATGATGGGATCCAGAGGGTTACAAGAAATCTCTAGGGTATTGCCAAGGCGAGTCATAAGCCTCACTACCCTATGCTCACAATCGAGAATGGCTCCATAACTGGACAACCAATCCATGCCCAAAATCAACTCATATCCCATGAACCCGAGAACTTAAGCATTACATGTGAATTCTACGGTCAAGATAGAAATCCTCAAATCCATACAAATCATAGAAAAATGGGCGGAACCCCCAATTGGATTTGAAACACTAACGGGATCCTCAACAAGACTAGTACTTAGGTGCAAACTTTCAACAATACCAGAAGAGATAAAGGTATGCGATGCGCCAGAATCAAATAAAGTTCGAACAGGAAAACCGGAAATATAAACAAGACTTTCTACAGAAATACTACCTCGGTCCGGAACTGGAGCAGTGTTGAGAGCATGCATCTGTCCTCCAGAAGGTCCTGCTCGCTGAGCCTGTCCTTGCCCCTGCCCTTGCTTCTTTCGGCAATCCTTACTGAAGTGTCCAGTCTCTTCGCAATGAAAGTATTCTCCCAACTTCCTCTTTCAATAGCCATACTGCCAACAGAACTTTTCTACGGTCTTCCACATCAAAGATGGCAAAGAGGTCTTCAGTTTCTTTTAACCAATTTCTTGCCTCAACAAAAGTCTCCATCCCAATAAAATTCTTGCCATCCATCGCCTTAAAGTCTTTGCAAATCTTTGCGAAATCCGCTTGTGGGCGCTGAGGAGGAGGAGGAGGAACCTCAGGTACGGTGGGAGTGTTTGCTGGGCCCGCATCGTTGGCCCTAGCTTCCAAGTACCTTCGGAACCATTCGGGTATGGGTACTCCCTCGGGAAGGTTAAGATCGGCAATGCTGGAAAAGGAAAAGATAGATTTAGAACAAGGAAACAAAGGATAGTGCTAATGGCTTTTGGGGAATAGCCTCTTAAAATAAACTAGACTTTTCTTGGAAAATACTTAATTGGTTTTGAAAATAGTTTTTCAAAAGGTAAGTTTTAAAAACCTTTTGTTCAATCTCGTAAACCTGGCTCTGATACCAAATGTAACACCCCACCTCCGCCAGGGTCACTCTTGTAAGTACACTGGCTTTGGAGGGGTGTTGGACAAGGTAAACATGCATAAAGATATCACAAGACAGAAAATATAAGTAAAACAGAGTAAATAAAGCAGCGGATAAAACTACTATTTCAAAACCATAGTCAAGTTACATCAAAGTACTTAGTTATTATTTCCAACTACTACAAGTCTAGAAACATAAACTGAAAACTGGAAATAACATAAAGTAAACTATCCCCAAAGTAGACGTGGTAAAGCCATAGCGAGCTCAAGTCCAAACCGTACTTGAGCTATCCAGTAAGCAAGCTAAAGATCCAAGCTAGGTGCTAATGTTCCCACCCTGAGAACCTGGGGGGGGGAACGGAAGAAAAGAGGCGAAAGAAAACGGGTCAGTCAAAAAGACTGGTAAGTCCTACCTACTATTAGTATAAAAACTAATAAAGTTAACTGGACATGTAAAACAGAGATGAAACATAGGATGATAACTGGCATGGTGAAAAGTTAACAAGATAGATCAAGGGTAGCATCGCATATACAAGGTTAAGTTGCACCAGGTGTACTAGTATTCTAATCCATGTCAAGTATAAACAAGAAATGATCCCTTCACCCAAAGTTGGCCCAACATCATGAGATGACCTAAATCAAGGTCCAACTACTCGGTCTAGTCGATCGGCTCCCTATAAGCCTAACTCGTCGTGTATCGGTGTCATACAGCCTAATCATGGAATGTAGTTAACTGTGCAAGGTCCACCCTAGGGTGTATCCAGTCCTAGGGTGTAAACCACATACACAAAACAAGCACGCACAGTCTAAACCTACCGGTGCCCATGTTCAACTCCGGACTTAATGTGCACGACCATGGTCCGCCTGAACAACCGGTGCACCATTCAGCCGTCTCTTTTGGTCTCTTACAATCAGTCTAGTAATCGTGCCCCACCCTAGCCTAGTCCAGGGTATCCAGATACTCCCAAATGGGTTACTGCTGAAAAGGACCACGTAACTAGGATTTCAAGCGGGTTAAGTGTGGTTAACCCTATCCTAACCATGTATTGAGTTGGTCAAGTGTATCCAAGCAGTTCATGACTTAACCCTATCAATACATCGTGTTTAATTGGTTAAGTATTCAAGTAGTCCATGACTTAACCCTACCAACCCATCGTGTTTAATTGGTTAAGTATTCAAGTGGTCCATGACTTAACCCTACCATGTGGCATTAATTAACTTAATGCACCCCAACCTCTCACATTAGACTTTGTTGTGGTTACTAGTTAAGCTGGGCGGGTCCGGGTAGCTTTACACCATAACCTAGTCTAACCTTGGGTTTTAAGTGCGATGTGACCAACTACTCACATTGGGTCCTATTGTTTGTAGCCACTAGTTAAGCCGGTCGGTTCCGGTTAGATTTATGCTACAAACTCAACCCAACCTCGAGTTGGCCACTTTCATGTTTTCTACATGTCATGTCTACGTTCATGTTTCAAACATAATCACATGTCATATTTTCAAGTCATGTTTCATGTCATTTAATTTTACCCACAACGTAACCCCATCGCATGTAAGTTCGCATCAACGCACATAGATCAAAAAGGGGAACATAATGATATGACAAGTTGGGCATAAAGTGGCAAAGTCTATCACAAGTTCAACATGGTGATATATGAGGCAAAAGGGGTTCAACATACTAGCATATGGCATTCTTAGCCTCAAAACATGCATGACATCCACTTAGCAAATAGGTGATAACATGATCATAGTTGACATAGGGTGAAAACATGTGATTAGCACATAGTTCAAGATCATATGCGAGTTAACATCAAGGTTATAAGATGGTTCTATGTTGCATTTATGCATAACTACCAAGTTCTATGTTGCATTATGCATAACCAACAAATAAAGCTCATAGCTTTCTACCCAAAAATCAAACCATCATAGATCAAAAGAGTCATACATGGATCTATGCATACAAATATAGCCCAAAAGTCACATTTCAACTTGCTACATGATCATATTAACTTCATAGTTTAAATCTAAGAGTAGAATAGGGCTTACAAAGCTTGGCTATGAAGACTAGAACAAAATAAACAAGATTGAGATGAAGCCACACTAGAAATCCCAAATGAATATAAGCTCCAAGTTGTCTTGAGAAACAAGAAGCTCCTTTGATTTGTATGAAGAAAGATCCTTGTTTTGATGAAGAAAGGTGGCTCTTTTACTAGCTTAGAACACTCAAACTTTCTTGAAGAGGATGGAGGCCATGATATGAAGATGGAGGCCATGATCAAGGAGCATTTTGGCATAACCTAGTTGTAGGATTGATTTGTGTGGGTTTAGGCTAGGTCTTAGGGTCTTTTTATAGAAGTTTAGGTTAGTTTAGGCCATAGGATTAACCCTAATTCAGATCTGAGCCATCAAATCACGTCACTAGCCAACAAAATAAGACCCAGGAGCCAAAACAGGTGCACCAGGCCAAACTGGCAGACCACCCAAGTCGACAGGGGTGTCGACTGGGCAGTCGACACCATTTGGGGTGTGTCGACTCCCAAGTCGACTCCCCAGTCGACTCCCAAGTCGACTCCCCAGTCGACTTGGGGCTGGCGGGAATTCTCCCGCCTGTCCTGCTTGGGCTGAGTTTGAATTCTGAATTCAAACTTGAACTGTTTTTGAACTTGAAATTTTCTGAAAACTTTGACGGGCCATAACTTGGTCATACGGACTCCGATTTTCGAAAACTCGGACTCTATTTCGCGTATTTTTCCGAGACGAACGCAATGGCACAGCCCATTTCCCTTGATTCATATTTTAAAATTTAATTCTGCCTTGATTTATGTTATAACATGTTATTCAAAATACGGGTTGTTACACCGAGAGATTAACGTTAGTTAGAGTTTCTAGCAGACTCAAAGCAGGGGTATAATGGGGACGCCTAAAAAACCGGATGGGTCGAATACCCTGGGCAAAAACTGGATGGGCCTAGTTGTCATCGTCGAGTAAGACATACATACAATGCAGATGGCGTATGCAGTTTGGCTAGAACCGAGGTTACCATTAGCCCTTGACGAATGACCAGATGGGTCGGTCATACGATTAATGATGGTTTCAAAGCAGGATTGGCGGTGATAGCCAGTGTCTTTGATGATAATTGTTTTATTTGTATTGTCTTATGTAGATTATTCGATGTCGAAGGAGATATCTCTTTATTGCTTGTCAGATATTGGTTTAGTCCTCTAGGGCTTGTGCTTGGGTGACGTTAATGTCGATTAGAATGGTCTACGCTTGATAATTGATTATTATGAATGTACTGCTATTCCTACATAGTTGTTGTAAAGGCTATCACTGTTGGATGTGGGGAAGACGGGTCGAGTTTCTTCTCTGATGATGTGATTGGTAGTTAAGATGATTTATCTACCTACTCTCAAATACTTTATTGATGATGTTAGATAGTTGTTTTATTGCTCATTAAGACTGTTGTCTGACTCAAGGTTTTATGTTTTCCTATTATTACCTTGGGTTGTTCATCCATGTGTTGGATGGGCAGACTAAGTAGCAGGTGACATGTGATATCTTGGTGAGACGATGTTGCTGAGTGGTGGCGTGCAGGAGGCTGGCGTATTATTTCTCTACAATCTAGTATTTTTGTTTCTGCTCTCTGTAGGAGTGTTTGTAGCGGGCTTCATGTACATACTTTGATGTTATATCCAGTTGATGTATGGATGATCTTTCAAGATGTTATGAAAGTTTAAAAGTTAGTTATATGATGCTTCACTATTATTGCATGTTGTATATGTTCTATTATGTTTTATCCTTGCGCTATGAGTTATGCGACAGGTTCTGCATGTGTTATCATACACGATGATCGTCCGCAGCTGCCTGGCACATCTTTCAGCGCATTGTTTCCCTTGTTAAGTGTGGGAGTTGTGGGCGGTTGTCACAGTTTATAAGATATGTATATACATATATGCGTTCTTCTATTATAATGACATGCACATGATGGTCTAACAACTTTCAACAAGTTAAACGTCATTTATCAACAAAATGTTTTTCGGTCACATTATCGATATTCCTTCGAACTACTTATCTTTGTAAAAAAAACCAACAACATATTTTCTCCTCATTATTTATTATTTATAGGATTTAACAAGGTTATAACACCAATTAAATCCAAGATTTGAATAACTTAATAATCTCGATATTCAAATATTTACTACTCAAAATTTTGGACTGTTACATTCTTTCCCCCCTAAAAGAAATTTCGTCCCCGAAATTCTATGCAATACTTAATCAAAAGAAAGCCAAATATTTCACGAAAGAAACTCTGTGCATCTAGGGCAATTTTCTTGAAAGTATACATTCAAAAAAAAATATAAATCAAAATTGGGAGTTTAAGACATACTTAGATATTATATGATTCGAACTTCTCAATTTGTGATCAAAATTTTATCAATCCTGCAAGCCATTCCTAGATCAGGCACACCATAATTTCTTTTTGTGCCCAAATTTAGGATCAGGTTCACTATAATCCACATCAATACCCAGTCTCCTTCCCATGAATATACACTTGATTTAGAGAAAATTCTAGAGCCTCTTTTGTTTTTTGTTCATAATTGCAACCAATGCCAAATCATCTAGTAAAGACATACTCTTCTTGTGCGATACCCATCAAAATGTACCAAAGATTCATCGTATTTCGACTCATCCAACTCATCATCAAGTAAGGATGTATTCTCCATGTTGCGGTACCGGTCGAAATGTACCAGAGAATAATCATGGCACTCTCATTATAAGAATTTCCAAATGGACTTTCAAATAATATATTCAAATAAGTCAAACAAGTTTTATAAGATTTTTTTGTCAAAACTGGGATCATGTCCGTCAAAGTGGATCCAAGATACACGCTCAATCTGGGATATTTTATCGTATTGCGCTCGGCATCCCCTCACTAAATTGGGATGTGCTCTACTGACTCAATACCACATAAAGTGATAGTTGCGCTATCCAAGATCTATTGTCTTATACTGCACATCATCCTCATTCGAAGATAACTATCATATTGCGACCGACATCTCCCCACTAAGCAGGTATGTACTCTACTAGCTCAATATCACATAAAGTATAGTGCATTACCCAGGATCTATTACCTTATACCGCACATCGTCATCCGAAGGTATCCATCATTGATGAAATAATCCATAAAAATCTTTCATAAGTATAAACTAAGTAGTATCTCAAATTACCTTTATACTTTGAAATCATTACTCCAACATAGATAACCATTTTCTTTTAAAAAAATCAGCACTCATAACTTCGAAAATCATCTATAAGGTATTAAGTATGAACTTTTTCTTTTATCCCACATCAGTCCTTTCATATTACGTGATGTATCTTAAAATATTATATGTGTCACTAGTTACGACATTCGAATTGAAAGACGTTAACCTTTTTTTTGTCACACACAAAGTTCGGTTTGCAAAAATGTTTTGAAATGGCAAACTTTCAAAATGTGTATGATGTAAGTATTCTAGATAATTAGTCTAGCTTCCCAATAAGATATGTTTCGACCAAACACGATCAAGGAATCAAAAGTAATGATCGAATTGCTATGAGATCTTTTAGCAGCTTTAAGCTAACATCATCAATGCTAAACAATTCCAATATCACATTATGTAATAACATAAGTATTTAAATAGATTTTCTTACCTTGGCTTTGCATAAACGTAAGGTTCAATTTACTCATCTTGATCTTCCTCAAGTTCATTTACCCAAGCTCATTTAATTGCTTCCTCGACAAGCTATTATTCCACTTTCCTTTTAAGCCACTCCATTCACTCCTTCGTTACTTTACAGCTAATCATATGCACTTACAATTTCATTAAACCTCTCTATTTGGTGCTTGATAACGAACCATCACATTCTTCTTCTTAGTATAAACACTAAATAAATGCTAGATATACAAAGTAAATACTACCCATAACCCTGGTCAGAGGTATGGTGCCTTACCTTATCCAGTTTTATTTATCAAAATAAGGTAGCTTCATTTCAAAATTTCTAATATTATTTTCTAGTCCTAGGTGATGTTTTATTTAGGCACTAACCTAAGCTCTGATACCAACTTGTAACGCCCTGGAAATTTCAGACTAGTCAAAATTGCCGAAAATCCTTCCGTCCAAAACAAACAATGACAGCTACCACTTTATTTGAATAAATATACAACATCGCTAAATGCATTGGATACAATTTTAATAAATAGCACTTATCAGAATATTCATATAATTCACAAGGTGTTATTAAATACAAATTAAACACAATTACCATAAATTTATTGTAACAACCCGCATTCTACGCATCGAAGGATCATAGAATATTTATTTATTTCTCATACGAAGTCGTATGGTCATGTAACTTTGGGAGACGACTATTGGGGTCATTTCCCATGTGCATGATTTTCGCCGATTTTTAAATGACCGTTTTTCCCCTAGCTGATCTTGTTTCGACCATAACTTTTTATTGGAAAGGAGTTTTGACCTGAAACCACTTCCATTAGATTCGGATGATGGTTTACCTTTCCATAGAGTGGTCATATGTAAAAATGGACTTACCGTTTGGGAGATATGGCTGAAATACGGATTAGAAGGTGAAAAACTGCTTAACTGGGCCGAATGAGGTGATTAGTGAATGGGCCCATAACCCATTTCGGGATTAGGGTTATGGGGAGGCTGAAATGAGTTAGGTTTTCATTTCATTTCAGTTTTCTAGCTGCCATTTACCTCCTAGGAACCCTAACAATGGCCTCCAACATCTGGAATCATCTCTAATCACCGTTTAATCAAGGATTAAGCTTAGCAACATCAAATCAAAGGGAAATAGCACTAAATCAAGGTCGGTACTACTGTATAGCCTTGGGGACAGCGCCAAACAGAAGATAATTTTAGATTTGGTATTTTGTTTGTGGCTAAGGTGAGTGATTAGCATTGTTCTTACACTAATTACTGTTAATTTGGGTGATTAGTGTTAATTAGCGAGTTTAAATATGATTAAATTCTGAAAAAATATTTATAAATTTTGAAATATTTTTTTAGGCCTCTGTTAGAAATTTGGGTTAGTTTGGTTAAGTTTTACTAGTCCTATCATTAGTTTTGCTTGAACATGCTTAAGGGAAAATATGGGGTTTTGGCTATGTTTGATCCATTTTAACCTATCAAATTATTGTTTTGGTGTTAGTGGCCAATTTTATATGTTGCTATGACTGTATGGTATGCTTTGTGATTGATTAGAAAAGTTAGATTGGTTGGAAACGCCGTCGAATGGCGTAAAACAGTCGTTGGAAAGAAGTGCAGGAAATTAACTGAACTGGATCGGATAGGAGGGGGAAGCACGAACCGAACCGCTCCCCCCCCCCCAAACTATTGCATCACGAGCCGATCTGGGGAACTGGGGAGATCACGACCGAACCAACCCGCCTGTACCAGGAGTTCTCTGAACCGACCCGCTCGCATGAAGATATCACAATCCGAACCGCTTGTTTGAAGTCACGAGTTGATGCTCTGGAGAGGACCACAAACCGATCCGAAGTAGAAGCTCAGAACCGACCCGGACCCAGTGGCTGCTCACGATCCGAACTGGCGAACACCACGAATCGACCAGAAGGCGATGACCATGAATTGGAGATGATCACCATGACCCGACCCATATGGAGTATTCCGATCCGAACCGAGATGCTTGGATTTGAGGCGTGAATCACGATCCGAACTGGAAGTACAAATTGATGTGAAGAGCAGGAACCGAACCGATCCGGAGAAGACCAAAACCCAAGATGCAAAGGTAGTCCAAATAGGAAGTAGAACTCAGGATCCAGTTGGGAACCAACGAGTCAACTTCATGAGTTGGGCTTTGCAGCGGGACGTGTGTTAAGGGGTTATCGACGTCCATAACTTTGATTCACCACCAAGACGGATGTTAGGCTACGGATCAGTGCATTGGGGGTAGATGTTACTTCATGGGGCAGAGTGATCGTAGCAAGGCTATGAGCCAATGCAGTGGAGTTGTCATGACTCCATGGGGCAGAGTGGACATAGCAAAGGATTAGTGGCTATGGATCAGTGCAGTGGAGTCACTGTGACTCCATGGGGCAGAGTGATCATAGCAAGGATTTGGGTGATCAAAGTAGTGGATATCGTATGCTTTACGCACTGAGTGAGAGTTGTGCGGATGGTTGCTATGCTTGATTGTTTGACATGCACACCCCACCCCCTTATTCTTTACACCATATGTTAGCGGCACCTTAGAGTATTGTACAGTATGTAGTGATAACTCTTTGGTTGCAGGTCCAGGTTCAGGTATGGTTTAGTATACATGTTATTGTTCTGTTTTGCTGCTTATATCTCATACCAAACCTTTGTATGACCCAGAGTTTTATGTCTCTTCTTATTACTCTGGGTGCTCTTAAATGGGCAGACTAGAGACAAGTTAGCTGGTTGTGCACGAGTAGCTGTCCGGAGACGAGCAGGAGGCTTACACGTACTATTCTTTATATATTCTCCCTGTGTCGCTGATGGTCACTACTTTGGGCATTAGTAGTGTACCTTTCCTTTCTTTTGCTTTAGAGACAGTTTTAAAGTTGTAATAATGATAAAGGGGAACATAAGCAGTATTTGGATTTTCCGCTGCTGAGATGTTTAGTTTTCAGCTTATGCACTGTCTCGCCTGTTTTATGTCAAAGTATGTTATTATTAAATTTTATTCCATGCTCTATGAGATACGCTACATGTTCCTTGTTAGTTCAAATTTCTTACCTTTCCTTTCTTTATCGACCATCCCATGCTGGTTGGACATCTGCACAGCGCACTTTCATTGGAAATGTCGGCTTGTGCGGGGCGGGCCGTCACATTTGGTATCAGAGCTCTAGGTTGTGTAGTTAACCTAGGGAAAGACATCAGGGAGAGATAATACGTATATGAGAGTGTGTATTTGTGATTATTTTGGTTTTCAAAAGCTATATATATATACTATTAGTATAGCTAAGGATGAAGTCGCACTGCACTGACACCACAAAGAGGATGGTTAATCGTTTCTCTTTACAGATTGAACGATGAGCCGATATACGAGGCGTGCTGGCAGAGGAGCCAATAATGGGAATGCTCCTGACATGAGGACGATGTTCACTGACTTCATGAGAGATATGCTTAGAAATGTGCAAGGAGCAGTTCCCAATGCTGCAAATGATGGTGGTGCAGCGGTGCAGGCGCCTAGAGTCAATTTCGCCAAGCTTTGCAAGGATTACACTAGTCTTGGTGGAAAGCCGTTCCACGGAACAGAATCGGATATAGAAATTCAGGATTGGTTGGATAGCTGTGAGCGTATCTTCGAAGACTTGGGTATCGAGGATGCGATGAAGAGGAAGCTAGCATCCCGTCAGCTGCACAGACGGGCGATGAATTGGTGGAACGCTATTAAGGCAGCTACTCTAGAGGATCAAGTTACATGGGATCAGTTTAAGGCCTGATTCAGTGATAAGTTTTCTCAGCTGCTCAGAAATCAGAGCTGTTTAGGAAATTTCTGGAGCTTAAGCAGAATGGTAGGGCAGTCTTGGAGTACATTGCAGAGATCGATACTCTATGAAATATGGATTATCCCTTATTGATACTACCGAGAAGAAAAATGAAAAGTTCATAACAGGCTTAGATCAGTACTTGGGGGAAAGGCTTATAAACCATGTTGATGAGACGTTTGAATCGATTGTGGGGAAAGCTTTGGGATCAGAGAGTCTATAACCTAAGTCGAAGACTGAGGTTGCATCTGAAGAGGAGCCAAAGCCGCAAGCAAGCGGTGGAGGCAAGAATGGTTCTCAGAATAAGAGAAAGCGAAATCAGACCAAGGATGGCCAGAAGAAAAAGAATAAAAAAGATGTTGAGTGCTTCAGCTGTGGTAAGAAGAGCCACTATGCCAAAGAATGTCGGGCCAAGCCAGCGGATAGAAAGTGCTTCAACTGTGGCCAAATGGGACATCACAAGGACAAGTGTCCCCTAAAGAAAAGCATATTGTTAAAGCATATGCTATCAATGTTGTTCCTTCTTCGTCGAATGCCCCAACTGCGGCGGAGAAAGGAAAGAATGTCGTCATTCAAGGTATGCTTTATGTTTATGGTGTTCCTGTTCGAGTATTGTTTGATACCGGAGCTTCCCGTTCCTTCATATCTAGTGACCTGGTAGATAGGTTGAGATTGGAACCCGAGATAGTCGATAGACCTTTAGCAGTGACGAACCCGATTGGTGGTTCGACTAGCCTTTGTATGATTTGTTGTAATGTGGTCTTATCGAATCAGGATGCATGTTTGTTTGTGATTGCTTTGTTTTGGGCTTTACTGGGTTTGGCATTATTTTGGGAGTTGATTGGCTCCAAAGATACGGGGTTGTGGTAGACTATGAGGGATTTTTGGTGATAGTTAGAGCGGATGATGGGCGGAGGGTAGTGTTTGGTGGTTTACCTAGTGATGGGGTAATGGCTAGTTTTCTAACTTCCCTCGACATCCCGCAGGATGAGTTGTCAGATGTGCCCGGGGCTGGCCAGTATCCGGACGTCTTCGAATAAGTGACTAGACTTCCACCACACTGAGAGATTGAGTTCCGTATTGATTTAGTAAAAGATGCCAGACCTATAGTGATGCCACTTCGTCGTATGGCACCAAGGGAGCAGCGAGAGCTCGGGTGCAAGTAAGCGATATTATGAAGAAGGGATTTATCAGAAGAAGTGTTTCTGAGTGGGGAGCACTAGTTGTGTTTCCTACCAAGGCAGATGGTTCCCTTCGTTTGTGTATGGACTACTGCGAGTTGAATAAGGTGACAAGGAAGAATAAGTATCCTCTATAGTGGATAGATGATTTGTGACTACCTACGTACCTTTATCTAATTGGGTAAGCAATTAGATACAGGATCAGGCCAATGTAGTTCTTCTTTACATAAAACATTTAAAATCAATATTTACTTCCAGAGTACTCTTTATATCAAGTAGGGGTAAACACTTTGTAAATACTCATTTTTGGAAGACGTCTATATATCTCTTGTAGAACTTCCTTTCAAAATATTAACATATTCTATTTTAAACATTAATCAACTTCCTTATGCAAAAACTCATTTATAAACAATCTCAAACCATCTTTATATCTCTCTAATATACGTTTGGAAATATCTTCAAGGATTGAAGGAAAATAGTAAGGTAAACGTCATGTATACCCCGTTAAATCTTCCAAACTAAAAAGATAACATTTTAGAAAATGCTATAGAAAGTTTAAGTCAAACTAAGTCATAAATGTCCTCAATCATCAATCATATATGGTAAAATAAAAACTACGACATTTATAAAGCACTATGAAAAGATGGTTTTAGACTCAAAACAGCTATTACTGCATTTTCGTTGTGCTGTGAAAAGTTCTGAGTAGTTTATAATGGTTTTAAACTTAAAACAGCTATTACATCGTTTCTAGTGCGATGTGAAAAGTTCTGGGCCTTTATAAATAGTACAGAGAAAAGAGAGCATTTGGAAACGCTTTGAATTTCAGAAATTCGGTTTTTTGACCAGTTTTTTGGCAAAATGTTTGATTCTATTTCTTTATGATAAATATAGTTTTTGACTCCAAAATTTCTGCAGTGAGAAGCTTTTTTATTCTACTTAATTACCATAAAAAGAAACCTTTAAAATCATTTATCAAATTAATATATAAAATTCAACAATACGAGGCACTTTCAACATGTCCATTTCAGGAAGATTTTTACCTAAGTTTTCATCCAGTTTTCACGTACATAAATGATAGAATTATAAAAAGTGGTCGACATGAAAGTTGTAGGCCTTTGAATTAGCTTTCGGGAAAATTAAAGAAATCAACTTTTCATTAAGAAATGAAGAAGTCATGGTCAAAATACTGTATGTCATTTTCATCAGTTTGAGCCATATCGTTCATTCTCAGTTTTCACAACTTTTCTTCCAAGTATGAAATGAATACATGTACTCAAATAGTTTTTTTTTCACCTTAGAATTGTTGCTTGAACTTGTATTTATTTCTTGGCTTCTCCTAAACTTCTCCTCTTTATCTTACCTTCATTTTGTTTTGGAAATGTATGAAAACAATTGAACATTTCTACCTTATTTATAACATTCTTTAAGGCTAGTTTGGTAATTTGCTTTTGGACACTTGTCCACCTTATCTTCATGAAAGCTTTAGGACGTAGACACATGCCCACTTAGGTGTCTTAAGATGTTTCTACACGTGGACACCTAATAGGGTTATGTTCCTTTATTTCCTTTAATCTCAAGACATGTGTACCATTCATTTGATGACACGTGTCCTTATCATTTCATCCCACTTATCATATTTTAAAATATATATATACATATACCATTTTCTTTGTTTATAAGAAATTCATATACATATATGTGTTCTTCTATTGTAATTACATTCACTTGATGGTCTAACAACTTTCAACAAGTTAAACGTCATTTATCGACAAAACGGTTTTCGGTTACATTATCGATATTTCTTTGAGCTACTTATCTTTGTAAACAAAAATTCAACAACATATTTTTTGCTCATTATTTATTATTTATAGGTTTTAACAAGGTTATAAAACCATTAAATCCAAGATTTGAATATTTTTATAATCTCGATATTCAAATATTTACTACTCAAAATTTTGGACTGTTACATTCTTCCCTTCTTAAAAACAATTTCGTCCCCGAAATTCTATTCAATACTTGATCAAAAGAAATCCAAATATTCCACGAAAGAAACTCTATGTATCCAGGTTAATTTTCTTGAAAGTATACTTTCAAAAGAATTTCATAAATCGAATTTCGGAGCTTAAGGTATACCTGAATATTATATGATTCGAACTTCTCAATTTGTGGTCAACATTTTATCAATCCTGTGAGCTATTCCTGGATCAGGCACGCAATAATTTCTTTTTATGCCCATATTCAGGATCATGTTCATTCTAATCCACATCAATACCCAATCTCCATCCCACGAATATACACTCAATTTGGAGTGAATTCTAGAGCCTCTTTTTTTATAATTGCAGCCAATGCTAAATCATCCAGTAAAGACATACTCTCTTGTGCGGTACCCATCGAAATGTACCAAAGATTCATCGTATTCTAGCTCATCCGACTCATCATCATCAAGTAAGGATATATTCTCCATGTTGCGGTACCCATCGAAATGTACCAAAGACTAATCATGACACTCATATTATAAGTATTTCCAAACAAACTTTCAAATAATATATTCAAATAAGTCGAACAAGTTTTATAATTTTTTTTTTCAAAACTGGAATCATATTCATCAAAGTGGACCCAAGATACACACTCAATCCAGGATATTTTATCGTACTGCACTCGACATCCCCTCACTAAGTAGGGACGCACTCTGTTGGCTTAATACCACATATAGTTATAGTTGCACTACCCAAGATCTATTGTCTTATACTGCATATCATCATCATTCGAAGATAACCATCATATTGTGGTCGGCATCCTCTCACTAAGTCGGGATGTACTCTACTGCCTCAATACCACAAATAGTAATAGTGCACTATCCAAGATCTATTATCTTATACCGCACATCGTCATCATCATCCGAAGGTATCCATTGTTGATAAAATAATCCATAAAAATCTTTCATAAGTATAAACAAAGTAGTATCTCAAATTACCTTTATACTTTGAAATCATTACTCCAACATAGATAACCATTTTCTTTTAAAAAAAATCAGCACTCATAACTTCGAAAATCATCTATAAGGTATTAAGTATGAACTTTTTCTTTTATCCCACATCAGTCCTTTCAAAATTACTCGATGTGTAATGACCCGGGGGATTTGCGATCTTGGTAATCGACGTAAACTAAACGTAGACTATTCAAGCATCGGAAATACCAGATAGTTAATAAAAAGAAGTTAGAGGGTGAGGATAGATAAGATAGAAAATTAGAATAGAAGAAGGAGAAGAGCATAACAACAAAATCAGAGTAACACGAATCTCACAGCGGAACGAATAAAATACAATATACAACATAACTTTGAAACATAAATCTGTATTTGTATATTAGAGTACAACACTTACATCACAGCGGAAATAAACAATAGCTATAAAATGCTGCTGAAGCTTCCTGTTCCAAGCTCCTTCTATAATATCCGTAAATCCCGACTACTTGACTTCCCGTACAAAATTGGGCACCCAAGGGTTTAGGGAAAACAAAACAAAATAAACTCTGGGTCAGTCATCGGACTGGTGTGTGTAAACTCCAACCATTTGTTTAACTTTTAAAATCCCTTTAAAAGAAAGGATAATCGTAAGACTGATCCACACATAAACACAGATGGTTTTTACCTTACGATAAACCAAAATATTCTTTATGTCAAATCTTTTCTGATATTACACTAGTGTCTATCAACCACAACTAATAATCATTTAGCAGAACGCTTTCATCTCACTTTCCGCATATATAATATATAATCAAAACCCACTAGCACTTACGGGGTAATGGATTCCAAGTGGTAAGGTATGGGACCACCTTCCGACAGTGTATCTCTAGAGAGGAATACACCGGGTTCAACAAGAACATCTTGTAATCTAGGCTAAACATGACCGGTCACTCATTTCGCTTGAGTGTACCAAATGTATTATCACCAACGTTTGGGATCAGTAACCGTTTCCCGAAAGGGACAACATTAAAATAGGTTAAAGAAGTAAATGAAATTTCTCTAGATCAGGTGACAGTACACCCTAATTGGCAGCTAACCACTTATCGACGTGACCTACACGATTTTATACCATTTCCTGGTTGTGAGGCTAGAGGCCATAACATACAGATCACACCTTTATTTACTTTGCATGTCACATCGTCATATCTGCCAAATCACAAATAGATTTCCCCAAAAATACCACGGGTATACAGCTAAGAGAAATGAATTCCTCCGCCACCAAACATAAATACGTTTTGAAGAGATCAACTTATGCCATCTATGAAATATACTTTGTTAGACATTCTTCCATATAGGTTGTCCTGGGACTGGATAAACCGAAGGTACTATTCTGTAAACCCATCTTAGGGAATTTCTACCTAGGATTTGCCGAAACAACCCTTGCATAAACCCCGTCTTCAATTATCTTCATTATGTTTGATTCGCAGCGCTAATGCCCATATAGGGTGGTTTCTAGATAATAAATATGATCCCGGTCACTCCGTATTGACGATGGAAAAATGGTCAAAACTTTGATAGTCGGTTATATAACTATCAAAGGAAAACATCCATACACACAACGATCTTATATCTAAATGGAAATTTTATCGATCAATCATAAATCAACATTTTTCTCTTTAAATTAATTTATCATTAATTTATTCATTTCCCCATTTCCCGTTTCCATATATTCGTAAATCTTTATTTTCTAAATTTAGAAAATAAACGTTATTAACATTGGAAAACATTTCCATTTATTATTCACGCATCACTATCTTCTCATATTTACCAGTCTCTAACTGTAAACTAGTAAGAGAACAATTCCCTGACTATCAACCCTGAAGACCGAAACCAACATCAGATCGATACCCAGAAAGTTGTTCAACATAACTAATCTCCAATCGGTTTCTAATTTCTTTAACTATATTTCTTATCTTCTTATCAAATCATTGCTTACGTAACTCTCGAATTCAGTTTATGAATCTAATTCTTTTATGAAAAACTTTAGTTATAACGATAGCTTTATAATCCTTACTTCTGAAATATCTAAAAATAAAACTTTTATACCTTAATTTAAATAAATAAATAAACAATTGTTGAGTAAATAAATCTTGATTTAAAAATCGGAAGTAAATAGTACTTTCTTACATTCGATACAGTCGAATCCCAATGTATAATTCTCCCTTGAATAATCTCTATTCGATAACTCTCTTTCGAATAAACTATATTCGATAATCTCTCTTCAAATAACTTATATTCGATTAACTCTATTTGAATAACTAATATTCTATTAACTCTATTCGAATAACTAATATTCGATTAACTCTCTCTGAGTAACTAATATTGGATTAACTCTCTTCGAATAACTAATATTCGATACTCTCTATTCGAATAACTAATATTCAATTAACTCTCTGTAACACCCCACCTCCGCCAGTGCCACTCTTGCAAGGACACTAGCTTTGGAGGGGCGTTTAAACAAGGTAAACATGCATGCAGATATCACAAGACAGAACATGTAAGTAAAACAGAGTAGTAAAGCAGCGGATAAAACTTGCATTTCCAAAACCACAGTTAAGTTACAATAAAGTACTTAGTCATTATTTTCCAACAAACAAAGTCTAGATAAAAGCATAAACTGAAAAACTGAAATACATAAAGTACTATCCCCAAAGTGAAGTGATAAACCATAGCTAGCTCAATGTCCAAACCTGTACATGAGCAAATCCAGTAAGCAAGCTAGAAAGATCCAAGCTAAGCTCCAATGTCCCCACCCTGAGGACCTGAGGACCTGAGGGGGGGAAACGGAAGACAAGAGGCGAAAGAAAACAGGTCAGTGAAAAAGACTGGTAAGCCCTACTACTATCTGTCCATGAACTAGTAAAGTTAACTGGCATGAGAAGCTGAGATGAACATGAGGATAACAACATACTGACATGATGATTAACTAACAAGATAGATAAAGGTGTCGTCGCATAATCAAGGTTAAGTTTTGCACCACGGGTGTACTAGCATTCTAACATGTCAAGTAAAAACAAGAATTGATCCCTTGGCCCAAGCTTGGCCCAACATCATGAGATGACCTAAATCAAGGTCCAACTACTCGGTCTAGTCGATCGGCTCCCTATAAGCCTAACTCGTCAAGTGTCGGTGTCATACGGCTTAATCATGTAATGTAGTTGACTGTGCAGGGTCCACCCTAGGGTGTATCAGGCCCTATGCTGTAACCCTCTGACACCATTACAGGATGCACAGTCCAAACCTACCGGTGCCCGTGTTCAACTCCGGACTTGATGTGCACGACCATGGTCCGCCTGAATAACCGGGGCATCATTCAGCCGTCTCTTTTGGTCTCTTACAATCAGCCCAGTAATCGTGCCCCACCCTAGCCTAGTCCTAGGGTCTTATGATACTACCTAGAAGGTTACTGCTGAAAAGGACCACGCAACTAGGGTTTCTTAACGGGTTAAATGTGGTTAACCCGATCCAAACGTGGATTAAATCGGTTAAGAGTACCCAAGGCTCCTGACTTAACCTCGATTAACCCATCAAGCCCAAATTGGTTAAGTATTAAGTGGACCATGACTTAACCCTAATCAGGAGGCATTAATTAACTTAATGCGCTTTAACCTCTCACATTAGACTTTGTTGTGGTTACTAGTTAAGCCGGGCGGGTCCGGGTAGCTTTACACCACAACTAGGTCTAACCTCGGGTTCGAGCACAACATGACCAACTTCTCACATTGGGTCTTATTGTTTGTAGCCACTAGTTAAGCCGGGCGGGTCCGGGTAGATTTATGCTACAAACTCAACCCAACCTCGAGTTGGCCACACTCATATTTTCTAAGTGTCATGTCCATTATGTTTCCAAAACATAATTACAAGTTAACATATCACGTCATGTTACAAAAATCACGTTCATGTCATTATGTTACCCAACCCCAACGTAATCCCATCGTTTACATAATCGCAACAACGCATAAAGGATAAAATAGGGAACTTGACATAACCATGACATAAAGGTGTTGAAGCCACAAGTTTAACATGGTGGCATATGAAATGTACATATGTTCATATACTTGCATATTGCATTATTAGGCTTCAAAAGCATGCATAAAACCAAACTTAGCATATGAGTGATACATTGTGATAAATGACATATAGAAGTTGCTAGAAGTTCGCATTTAGCCTCACATGCAAGTTATCATAAGTGATATGATAACTTTCATGTCGCCAAAATGCAACCTTTAACATAAAGCTTGAAGCTTTAAGCTCACAACTTCAAGTTTAACTTGCATAACATGATAACATGTGCATAATGATCAACCCAAACTTGCATAACATGATAACATGATCAACCCAAACTTGCATAACATGATAACATGATCAACCCAAACTCGCATAACATGATAACATGATCAACCCAAACTTGCATAACATGGCAACATGTGTCATACATAACTTGCATAATGATCAACCAAACTTGCATATAATGATCACCCAAACTTGCATATAATGATCAACCAAACTTGCATATAATGATCAACCAAACTTGCATATAATGATCAACCAAACTTGCATATCATAATGATCAACCCCAAACTTGCATCATTCATTTAACTTTAGAGTTCAATAAAAAGAAAGTAGAAAAGGGCTTACAATGCTATGAAGACACAAATATATATTTATTATAAAGATTGAGACGAAGCCCTTATGCAATCACCCAAAAGGCCCAAATATGAATGCTCCAATGAAAAACCCTTGCGCCAAATCAAATAAAAATCCTTGCTTTGAAATAGAAATGTTGCAACTTGACTTGAATGCAAACTAAGAACACTCATACAAGTTTGAAAGCACTTGTATGAACTCACAATCTCTCATAGAAATAGGCTTAGGAATTTTAGCATGAGAGTGGAGGCCATGAGAGGAACAAATTTGACATAGTTTAGTTGTAGGATTGAATAATGGTGATTTAGGCTAGGTTTAGGGGTCTTTTTATAGAGGATTAGGATAGTATTAGCCATAGGATTAACCCTAGATTCAATCCAAGCCATCAAAGCATGTCTTGGGGAAGAAGTCAAGTGTAGGAACCATCTAGGGCCTTTAGATTAAAGCTGAACCATGAGAACCATTCAAATGCAAAATCTGCATTTGAGCGAATCGGCCCACGGGTTGACAGCCAAACACCCTGGATTAACCCCTAGTCGACCCAGCAGGCTCGGGTCGACCTCAAAAATCAGCCGGTTCGGTTATTCCCCTCTCCCAATTCGCTGTTTTGAACATTTTTGCATATTTATTTATTTAATTTTCAATTGTATATATATATATATCAATATATATATATATATTTCTCTGCGCAACCCATTTCACTTAATTAAGTATACTTTAATTTGTGAATTTTTCGTCAAACTTCGCGAGGCCATATCTTGGTCATACGGACTCCGATTTTCGAAAACTCGGACTCTATTTCGCGTATTTTTCCGAGACGAACGCAATGGCACAGCCCATTTCCCTTGATTCAGATTTTACAGTTTAATCTGCCTCCATTTATGTTATAACATGTTATTCAAAAATACGGGTTGTTTCTTTGAATAACTAATATTCGACAACTCTCTTCGAATAACTAATATTCGATTAACTCCTTTTATTTTAACCCTATTTTCTATCTCATTCAAATTCCCATTTGAATTCGTATTTCAAAACCCAAGTTTCCTTATAAATGTTTTAATTTATAAAATATTTATTTAATCCATTATTCACATCGAATGTGAATAATGTTTCTTTTATATAATCAATCAGTTTGATTTTTCATTTAAAAATAATATCCCATTTCCAAATTCTATTTATACTTCTATTTATAGAATTATTTATAAAAAATCTTATTTTCAATTCCAACCACCTATAATCTCGTTTATAAATCCCATTATAAATGTTATGTTTACATTCCATAAAAATATCGATGTTAAAACCGATTTCCACTTCTTCATATAATTTCAGACTTATATATCCAATTTATACAATGATAAATAATTTACTTAATTTATAAAACATTATTTATAAATTAATCATTTCAATTTATCTATTAAAACAGATTTCTATTTAAAATCTACTTTAAATCCATCTCTTATAATTCTTTTATATGTTGCCATTTCTTTTTTATAATTCTATTTATTTTCCAAATAACTTATTTTTATAATTCTATTTATTTTCCCAATAATTCCTTTTATAAAATTCTATTCATTTTATAAATATTTCCTTTTATACAAAATCTATTGATTTTATATAAATATTTCCTTTTATAATTCTATTTGTTTTCCAAATATTTCCTTTTATAATTCCATTTGATTTCCAAATATTTCCTTTAATAATTCAATATCCACTTTGAAATTCCTTTTTATAAAATCATTTATTTTATATAATTATTTTATTTTCAATGTACACTTTGAAATTTCCCTTTTTACATTCCCATATTTCTTACGGTATTTAAAATACCATATAAACAGACCAGTGTCATCATAATCAATCACATATTATATATCACATCATATATCACAATATATTAAAAAAACAGTATTATAAATATCGAGGAATCTAGTTGGATGCCTCCAACCTATTTCCCTGCAACCACAGATGTTAAACAATATAATTAACATCTATTTTATTTCAATATGAAATATTCTGATAAACAGAATCAATATTTGATTAACGATATATATATATATATATATATATCTTTATCTATTTTCTCAACCAATTAATTAGCAGTTCATCCAAACAGTCAACACATAGCAATCAACCATCATTTATCAATTCTAAAAAAATACGTTATAAAAATATAAACTGTGCAGAGCTAGTGAGATTTACTCACATCGGACGATCATCGTTAAATAACGATAACTGTCGGTTGATTCAGACAGACAATTTATTTCGCTATATATTGTAACGAGCTCCACTTCACTCCCAATCAGTTCCATTATGTAGCGCTCGTCCATACTATCCTAATGGATCCAGTTTCGTCAGATTCTGATCATGTACGACAAAGATATCGCGATTGCAATTTAATATGTGTATATAATACAAATATATATTTTACAATTTAGTTTAAATGCTTTGGGCCTTACCCTCTTTCCACCGGCCCACTACCAGATCCGTTCAAAAGCCTATGACTGCACTTACCCTTCTTCCCATTCTCGTGTAATACCTCCTGCTCCAGTTTTCTGAAATGGCCTTTGCCGATTATTCTCCCTTCATTATCTCTTCCCTCACTCAACCAAAAAACGCAGCACCTCCTCCATCGTTCTCCCCTCCGCAGCCTCTACCTACTGATACCCTATTTAAACAATTCGAACCTTAGCGCTTCCATGCGACTTACAACCCTGCGCAGCCATTACAGAAAGCGTCGATACCCTCTCTGTACTCGTTCTGTTCTCCACCATTTTCTAGAAACCAACAACAGTGAACTCTAAAGCCAAAACCATATGGCGGAAACCATCATGTTAAACCCCGACTGCTTCACCATCGAACTTATCGTTTACCACATCTTCAAAATCCAGCCCGTCTTCAGCTTCATCTCCTCCAAAAATATACTGTGCGAGATCCTGAAACTTGCAAAATGAATGCTCCGGTATGTTTTACCCCTTTCTAACCATTCTTTTTTTAACCTGGCCATTCATTCAACGTGTCCCCTCTTCATGCTATTTTGCAGAGCACGTATCATGTCATGCTAACCTCCCTGAGTTCCCTTCTTTTGTTTTTAGACGCTTAATTGCCTTACGTTATGAAAGAGAAACCCAACGTATGTTGTTTGCCATTATTTTTAGATCTCGTGTTTACTTCATTTTCATATGGTTTTTGGTTCCTGAAAGCAAAAGAAAACGCAAATGCTTTGGCTATTTATAGGACCAGACACTTCATTGTTAAGCAAACAGGGTGTAGGCATGTGGTTTATAGTTGATAGTAGGGCAGGACTAGGCTCTGTTTGAAAAAGAAAAAGTCTGTACACATCCTTTTAATTAATCCTTTAAGTATAAAATTTCTTTTTCTACTGCTATTGCTCTAAGTTATTAATTGATTGGCAAAAGTTGAAACATAAAGTCCACTTGAAGTACCGTCATAGGGAGGTGACTACGATTTGAAACTTGAGAGACACTACATGGAACTATTTTCATATTAAACTTAGTTGAGAAGTAACAGAGGACACCCATAACGCCCATATTATTAAAGTGGCAAAACAATGTGAGTATCTGCAGAGGGAACGCACACATTGAAAAGTATGTGTTTTAGGTTATAAGTGTAGTGTACCGTGCTATGAAAAATTCCGTCCATATACGGATTGCTGTAGACAAGAATAAAGATGCGATCGTGTCAAGCAATGTGTCACAGTCCCAAAACTGTAATAAAATAGGCTAGTAAACTTATTTTGTGAAATCCAAAAATGCTAATTCAGGGTGCAAAACACTTCAAATAAAAAGTTGCTTATTTTTCAGAATAAAAATTATGGAAAAATTCTAAAAATTAAATTATTACTACGCCCCAAATATCTTGTCCAAAATCAAAATAAATAATTTATAATAAATAAATTATCGTTATGCTTTATAAAAGATTTTATAGCGAGTATTCAAAAATTTGATTTGGACATAACTCTCAATCTATAACAGGGAATCTTGATTTTTCACTTCCATTAGAAAAATAAAGTTTAATAGATTCGAACGTTTCTTGTTTCACAAAAATCCGACTTAAAATGGATTCTATATATTCATTTAAAGTTTGAATCGCCAAATTACGAACTACTGCACCATTTCGAGCTCGATTATAATTATAATATAATTTATGCGTTCAATCTTCGTTTATTAAATATATTCGTCATTATAATTCAATTCTAAACTGAATTAAATCTCTTATAAATAATCCAATTCACACAATATTGTGGATTCTACTATTTCCAGCTATTTTGGAATATATATATATTATTCTATTATTTATATTAATTAAATATTCAATATTATTTAATTAAACAACCATTTAAATCTCTAAATCACTATTAAATAATTAAATAAATTAATTGTTATACTGCAAAAATACGGTACGTTACACGATGTATCTCAAAATCTTATATGTGTCACTAGTTACGACATTCGAATTGAAAGATGTCAACCTCTTTACTTGGTCAAACACATAGTTCAATTTGCAAAAATGTTTTGAAATGGAAAACTTTCAAAATTTAAAATGTGTTTAATGTAAGTATTCTAGATAATTAAACTAGCTTCCCAATAAAATTTGTTTCGACCAAGCCGATCAAGGACTCAAAAGTTATGATCGAATTGCAGAGAGATCTTTTAGCAGCTTTAAGCTAACATCATCAATGCAAAACAATTCCAATATCACATTATTATGTAATGGCATAAATATTCAAATAGATTCTCTCACCATGGTATTGCATAAACGTAAGGTTCAATTTACGCATCTTGATCTTCCTCAAGTTCATTTACCCAAACTCATTTAATTCCTTCCTCGACAAGTTATTAATCTACTTTCCTCTTAAGCCACTCCATTCATCCCTTCGTTACTTTACAACTAACCATATGCACTTACAATTGCCGAAAATCCTTCCGTCCAAAAGAAATAATGACAACTACCACTTCATTTGAATAAATATACAACGTCACTAAATGAATTTGATAGAATTTTAATAAATAACACTTATGAGAATATTCATTTAATTCATAGGGCGTTCTTAAATACAATTACCATAAATCTACTTTTTATGGGACTCTGGTGAGATGGACATCGATATTCATTCCTGCAATCTCGATAAATATGTCAGTATGGCTTAAAATTTTAAACCTGAAAGATGCCCCAACACAAGATGTAATAACAAACAAAAAATATTATTTAATAAAGCAGCTGCATCACTACCACTTGTGACTGCCAACGTACCTTTTGTTGGAGAATGGAGTTTTAATGACCACACCTTATTTCAATATTAATTGATCATAAAATATATACTGGCACTTTTATCTAGAATATATATATACACACACATGCAAGATTTATGTATAGGAATTAATACTGAAGACTGAACAGTTTAAGAGCTTCTAGAGATTCAGAATTCAAAGATGATTGAAAACTCATGAGTAATCAAGATTTCAAGAGTTCAAGATAAATATAGTGATCAAGTCTAGCTTATGTAAGACTTTGAATAGCCCTCCAAGTTCAAATTCAAATTCAAATTCTGTTTTTCAATTTCTGATTTCAAATTCTATTTTCAGTCTTTATTAAGTTTCTCTATTTTACTTTTGATTTTAAACTCAATTTTTATAGTTTATAAGTTTTATATATTTATACTTTTATATAATTATAATTACATAGTTTTAAACTTTATAACTTTTTAAATATGTTCACATATTTTATATTTATGTTTTCATATGATTTTCTACTTTATAATACTTATTTATAACACTATGTTTTAACTCAAGAATTTCCACAATTATATATATATATTAAAACACTTCAAAAATGCTCAAAACTCAATTTTGTGAAGGGTTATGTCAACATACATATGCTGATATGTCGACATATAACTGTCATATTTTTTATTTTGAAAGGAAGTGTCTTTTCACTATTTATAACATTCCAGAAGCATTGCAACATTTCAAAACTTATAAATAGGGGCTAATTCCAAATTATTTCATCACACTTCTTCTCCATCTTCACCTTCTTTCATTACACCATTAATATTTCATATTTTTATGATTTCTACACTTGTACTCTACTGAATTCAATTCTAATTATATAAAACTTCTTCTCTTCTCGCTCTCTACTCATTACTCTCTGAATCGAAGTACTATTAAAGAGTTATAGGGCTTTTGTAATTGTTTGGGAAAAGGGTGTGTCCTTGTAGCCTTGAAATCAAGGAAACGGAGCGGTGTTAACCTTATAGCCAGGAAATCATGGGGAAAATACTTGATCAAGGGTGTTTGGAATCAGTGGTAACCTTGTGGCCGTGAAATCAAGGAGGTTGTACTTGGATATTGATATAGTAATAAAAATTTGTGCAATCCAACATTGCGTGGGACTAGATGTTAGCGTAATCCAAACCAGTATAAAATCCAGTGTGTTCTTTCCTTTTCTGCATTTCATTCTTATTTATCTTTGTATTTGTGTTTGATTCTGTGTCTGTGGTTATCCCAGTGGTGTGTGATTCATATAGTAGGTCATATAAGTTTTAGATTTTGTTAAATTCTTTGAAAACACAATTCACCCCCTAGTGTTAATTTTGCCGTAACGATCCATTCCGCAATCCCTAACAATTGGTATTGGAGAAAGGTCTTTAAAAAAGTTCATAATCTGATTTTTGAAAAATAGTTATAATGGCAACCAACACTGGTAGCAATAACAGTTCTTTTGTAGAGGGTCAGTCCACTATTAGACCACCACTATTTAATGGTAGTAATTATTCATATTGGGCATGTAGAATGAAAATATATTTACAATCAGTAGGATTAGACAAGTGGAATAGTATACAGAATGAGTTTGTCGAACCCACAACTAATTTTGTACAATGGACAAATGAACAAAAGGCCACTGCACAAAGCAGTTCTATAGCCATGAATATGTTGTTTTGTTTATTTGATAGGAACAAGTTTAATAGAGTGTCAGTTTGTAAATCTGCATATGAAACATAGGGAACTTTACAAGTTACTCATAAAGGAACTAGTAAAGTTAAACAAACTAAGATATCAATGTTAGTTAATCAGTTTGAGTTATTCAAAATGGATGAGAATGAGTCTATCTCCGATATGTATTGCATATTTCAAGAGATAGTGCATTTATTAAGAGTGCTTGGAAAAACTTATTCTGAAGAAGATCAAGTCATAAAAATATTGAGTTCATTGACTCCAGAATGGGATCAGAAAACTTTGTCGATTGAAGAAGCCAATAAAGTCAGTGAAATGAAGATTGAGGAGTTAATTGGAGATTTGATGTCTTTTGAAGTTCAATTACAGAAAAGAAAGGAAAACAAGCTAACTGAGAAGAAATCCATCGCATTTACAGCAACAACAAATGATTCTGACTCGAGTAGTGAAGATGATGAAGAAACAACCCTAATGACAAGACACTTTAGAAAATTTCTGAGATATAGAAAGAAAAATTATCCTAAAAATAATAATCAAGTAAGTTCAGGATGAAATGATGGTCGGTGCTATAACTGCAACAAACCAGGCCATATAAGGAGAATGTGTCCATATCTAGATAAATCGACTCAACAAATGGACAACTACAATTCATCAAAGAAGAAAAAGAAAGTACACGCAACAACGTTAGATGATTCAGATTCGACATCAAGTGATGAAGAGCCAGAAACCAGAAATTCAAATATATGCTTCACGGTAGTTCAGAATTCAGAAAATTTCGAAGAAAAGGATCTAAAAACCAGGTACACCTTAATTAATGTTTTTTCTTGGTTGAATGGTTGTTTTGATTGTTTTCTTTGTTTGTTTCAAATTTAAAAATTAAACTTTAAAATTTAAACTTGAAATTCAAAATTGAAATTTGAATTTTGAAATTCAAATTAATATAATAATAAATAAAATAATAAAATATTTTTTTGGACGTTTGCTAGGATTAGAATTATTTCAGGAAATCGTTAAACCTGAAATATAAATCGATAATTTAAATCACAAGTCACAAAAACCAAATGTCCATTGAAAATTAACACATATGTCGACATACATATGTCCATATGTCGATATATCAACCTGTATTTTGAAATTTAAAATTTGAATTTCAAAGTTTTAAACTTTCAAACTTCCCTTCAACTTTTCACCAACTCCCAGGGACTAAAAAGGTATCATTGATTTTTGAAAAGTTATGCCTATTCAATTCATATCTATTCAATTTCTATATATACATATATTCTCTCTACCTTTCATTCACAATTCAAACTATATTCTTCATATCTATTCTCTTCAAAACAATCAATTCAAGGGCTTCCTCTAGTTCATCTCAAAAATTGAAGTGAACCAAAACCATCAAAGGTTATCTTCATAATGATAGAGATGCTATCAAAACCTATGTGGACTATCTAGTAAAAGCTAAAGTCAATAAGGGAGGTTTCGCCGTCTTTGAAGATTTTCCTTCCTACGATCTTATCTCTCTCTTTTACCATAATGAAGTCTTGATTCTAATTGACTCTCGGGATAACAACAAAGTATGTTATCCTAAGATTGTCAAGATGTTCAATGCGAATCTTAATCATGGATTTTATGAAGGCAACGGAGATCAAATTTGGAGTAGCGTCAAATGCGTGCAAATTGTTCAAGATGCCGAAATCTTAGGCAATATCTTAAATTGTAGAAGCATAGGCTCGGATTTTTCGGATTTCAAAATCGATGAAACCGATTTAGAGACATTTCCTGACAAATTTGAAAGCGGCTCAAATGGATTTCAAAAATCACTTTTTTCGTCCAAAAACAAGAATCATAAACCTTCTCCTCCAACATACCATCACTCATAGTTCCGGAAACTTTAATAATCCAACTCTCAAGGTCCAAAAATCCCTCTTTGCTATTATTGGTGGCTATAAGATCAATTGGGCCGATATGTTCTTAAGAGAATTCAAGCCAATAGAAACCTCATCAAGAGAGAACACTCTTTACTATGGAGTTTCTCACCCGCATTTTCAAATACTTTGGAGTTGATCTTCATGGAGAAGAATTTGTGCCAAGAAAGGTGTTGGACTCCTCAAACATACACCTCATGCAAATTCCTCTCACTTTCAAACCATATGAGACATTCGAAGACGAACAAGCTCGAATGCAACAAGAACAAGGACCTTCCGGAAGTCGAAGAAAAAGAAACTTATTTAGAAAGTATTGAGTGTCCAATCAACACTAGAACCATTTCCAAAGAGATGATTGTTCAAAATCAAGTGAAGATTGTCAACAATCAAAAGAAGCTAAAAAGGAACTTTTCCAAAATGACTAGTTTATGGTCAAGATAGGAAAAAAGCTTGGAATTTCATCTTCCTCCTTATCATCCGCTGAAAACTAGCCTATCTAATTTTATCTGTCTTTAAATATTTGCTTTCTCATTTTGTATTTAGTGTGTCTTAATTAGTTGGATGTATTTGCTTTTATGAAGTAATGAATGGAGTTTTATTCATGTTAAAATTATCTTTAAGTTACTACAAAAACTTTAGAATTAAAAATAATATAATATAGAAACAGAAGATTCAAAATTTTAAAGCAATTATTTCGACATACATACTTTGCTATGTTGACATATAACTGCCAGATTTTCGAAACTTTTCAAAATTTAAAATTAAATAACTAACTTATGTCCATTCAAAATATAACGAATTCCTGACCCTATTTAAGTCTATTTCTTCCAGAAAACTTCATTATTTCATTTCCCCTTCTTCTCTATTCATTTCTTATCAAAACTATGGTAAGTCCATAATCTAAGTGAAAATCTTGAAGAAACCTTGAATTCTTCAAGAACATCCTCTCTATAATTCTACGAAACCAGCATCATCCTGAATTAAGCCAAATAAAGATGTTTGAATAGCAAGAGAAGCACACTGATGCAATACAGTGGCTAATCTCCTCTCTTTTCAGAGATGAAGATAACAATCTCGCTAAAGCACCACCAACCAAAGAATGTGAAGATTGGGAGGTCATTAAGAAGGATCCAATCTTTGGAGAAGACGGTTGGGTAGAAGTCCCAAGGAACGTTTAATAATTTGGTATGGTTTGATTGGTTTGTTTGAATTTGTTTGATTTAGATTCTATGACTTAAAACTTGTATGTATTAAACATATGGCGTGGTGTGCTTGATTTGGTTTGTATATATGACATAAAACTTATGTAATTATAATATATTGATACTTAGTTTTGATTGATGTATAATCATAGATTTAGGAAGTACTATTATGATTATATGATATATTTAGGATTCAGAGGGAGTATATTTTAGTATAAGGATTATGTATGTTTAGGGTTAAGAGGGAGTATTTTACTCTAGTATAGGAATTATTTAGATAGTTGTAGGATTTAGGGAGAGTACTTTTATAATTACTTTTTGATAATGCCAAAGGAGGAGAAATTATAAAATATAGAATTAGTTTATAGGATTCATATAGACAGGGGAGTATTAGAAGGATTATCATCAACAGGTATGTACATGTTTGATATTTTATAAACTAGGGTTGTCATCATCAAAAAGGGGGAGATTGTTGGAGAATGGAGTTTTGATGACAACAACCATATTTCAACATTAATTGATTGTAAAATATATACTAACACCTTTATCTAGAATATATGCAGGATTTATATACAAGAATTAATACTGAAGACTGTACAGTTTAAGAGCTTTTAGAGATTCAGAATTCAAAGATGATTCAAGACGCATGAGTAGTCAAGATTTCAAGAGTTCAAGATAAATATAGTAATAGAGTCTAGTTTATGTAAGACTTTGAATAACACTCCAGGTTCAAATTCAAATTCAAATTCAATTTCTGATTTTTAATTTCTGATTTCAAATTCTATTTTTAAATTCTATCTTCAATCCTTATTAAGTTTCTATTTTACTTTTTCTATTTTACTTTTGATTTTAAACTCAAGTTTTATAGTATATAAGTTTTATATATTTATACTTTTATATACTTATATTTATATTGTTTTAAACTTTATAATTTTATAAATATGTTCATACATTTTATATTTATGTTTTTATCTGATTTTCTACTTTAAAATACTTATTTATACCACTATGTTTTAACTCAATAATTTCCAGAATTATATATATATATATATTAAAAAAAACTTCAAAAATGCTCAAAACTCAATTTTTTGAAGGGTTATGTCGACACACATATGTTGATATGTCGACATATAACTGTCATATTTTTTATTTTGAAAGGAAGCGTCTTTTCACTATTTGTAATATTCCAGAAGTGTTTGCAACCTTTCAAATCTTATAAATTGGGGCTGATTTCGAAAATTTTTCACCACTCTTCTTCTCTATCTTCATCCTCTTTCATTACACCATTAATATTTCATATTTTTATGATTTGTACACTTATCTCTGCCGAATTCAATTCTAATCATATAAAACTTCTTCTCTTCTCACTTTCTACTCATTACTCTCTGAATCGAAGTGCTATTGAAGAGTTATTATTGTTTGGGAAGTGCTTGCAAAAAAAGGTGTGTCCTTGTAGCCTAAAAATCAAGGAAACGGAGCGGCGTTAACCTTGTAGCAGGGAAATCAAGGGGAATATACTTGATTAAGGGTGTTTGGAATCGGTGGTAACCTTATGGCCGTGAAATCAAGGGGTTGTACTTGGATATTGATATAGTAATAGAACTCTGCACAATCCAACGTTGTGTGGGAATGGACGTCGGAGTAATCTGAACTAGTATAAAACAAAGTGTGTTCTTTCCTTTTCTGCATTTTATTTTTGTTTATTTTTGTGTTTATGTTTGATTCTGTGTCTGTGATTATCCCTATGGTGTGTGATTCATATAGTATATCATATAAGTTTTAGATTTTGTTAAATTCTTTGAAAACACTATTCACCCCCCCCTCTAGTGTTAGTTTTGCCTTAACGATCCATTCTGCAATCCTTAACACTTTATCTAATTGGGTGAGCAATTAGATACAGGATAAAGCCAACGTAGTTCTTCTTTACATAAAACATTTAAAATCAATATTTATTTCCATAATACTCTTTATATCAAGTAGGGGTAAACACTTTGTAAATACTCATTTTTGGAAGACATCTATACATCTCTTGTAGAACTTCCTTTCAAAAGATAAATATCTTCAATTTTAAATACTAATCAAATTTCTTATGAAAAAACTCATTTATAAACAATCTCAAACCATCTTTATTTCTCTCTAATATATGTTTGGAAAGTCTTCAAGGATTGAAGGAAAATAGTAAGTTAAACATCATTTATACCCCATTAAATCTTTCGAACTAAACAGATAGCATTTAAGAAAATGCTATAGAAAGTTTTAGTCATACTAAGTCATAAATGTCCTCAATCATTAGTCGTACAAGTTAAAATAAAAACTGCAGCATTTATAAAGCATTAAGAAAATATGGTTTTAGACTCAAAACAGCTATTACTGTGTTTCTGTTGCGTTTTGAAAAGTTCTGGGTATTTCGTAATGGTTTTAGACTCAAACAGCTATTACAGCGTTTTTGGTGCGCTGTGAAAAGTTTTGGGCCTTTATAAATAATACAAAGAAAAGACAGTGTCTCAGAAAGCTACGAATTTCAGAAATTCAGTTTTTTACTAGTTTTTCAGCAAAATATTTGATTATGTTTCTCTATGATAAATACAGTTTTTGACTTCAAATTTTCTACAGTAAGAAGCTTTCTTAGTCTATTTAATTACCGTGAAAAGAAACCCTTAAAATCATTTATCAATTTAATATATAAAGTTTAACAATACGAGGCACTTTCAACATATCCATTTTGGGGAGACTTTTTACCTGATTTTGCATCCAGTTTTCAGATATATAAACGATTGAATTAGAAAAGGTGGACGACATGAAAGTTGTAGGTCTTTGAATTAGCTTTTCAAAACATTAAAGAAATCAATTTTTCATTAAGAAATGAAGAAGTTATGGTCAAAATATTGAACATCATTTTCATAGGTTCAAGCTCTATCATTCATTCTTAATTTTCACAACATTTCTTCAAAGTAAGAAATGAATACATAACTCAAATAGTTTTTTTTTTTCCTCACCTTAGAATTGTAGCTTGAACGTGTATTTATTCTCTTCACTTCTCCTAAACTTCTCCTCTTTATCTTACCTTCTTTTGTTTTGGGAATGTATGAAAACAAATGAACATTTCTACCTTATTTATAGCATTATTTAAGGCTAGTTTGGTAATTTAGTTTTGGACACTTTCCACTTTATCTTCATGAAAACTTTACGATGTAGAAACATTCCCCCTTATGTGTCTTAAGATGTTTCTACACATGGACACCTAATAGGGTTATGTGTCTTTATTTTCATTTAATCTCAAGGCATATGTACCGTTCATTTGATGACACGTGTCCTTATATTTCATGCCACTTATCATATTTTAATATATATATATATATTTATATATACATATACCATTTTCTTTGTTTATAAGATATGTATATACATATATGCATTCTTCTATTGTAATGGCATACACATGATGGTCTAATAACTTTCAATAAGTTAAACGTCATTTATGGAGAAAATAGTTTTCGGTCACATTATCGATATTTCTTCGAACTACTTATCTTTGTAAACAAAAATTCAACAACATATTTTCTTCTCATTATTTATTATTTATAGGATTTAACAAGGATATAAAACCATTAAAACCAAGATTTGAATATTTTAATAATCTCAATATTCAAATATTTACTGCTCAAAATTTTGGACTATTACATCTACAACCACTTAATACATCAACTCTTGACTTAAATCACTAGGAACATTCCATGCTACAATAATAATAATTGTCACGGGTTCCTATGATCGATGATATCTCACATCAGTTGTACATATATCCAACTGTTGGAATGTGCATACTTCTGTCGGATAACCCAACTAACTTCGCATCATCAATCTACTAAGTCCAATTCGTATATTAAACAGAGATATTATTCCTAGAATTCAACTAGAGATAAGATGAGATTACTATTCCTATACGATAAGATAAGATTATTATAGGTTTTAAGATAAATTATTAGACTCGGTATTTGCTATGGTAATTCCAACCCAAATCCTCACTTATTTTAATTACTATAACCGCCATATGTTATTAATAACCACAACGGTCACTTTTCCTAATGTATTAACATTCAAATGAATACCATTTATACCAGCCTCTTTTATTTTCATTATTCCCTATTTATTGTAACTCCTATTTATTACATCAGTTACTGTTTGTTACCTTAGTTCTTTATATATGTATGTATACATATATATATATATATATATATATATATATATATATATATATATATATGTGTGTGTGTGTGTGTGCGTGTGTATGTGTGCGTAGTTAATTGCCCCTAATTTAGAGTTATAATATTTAATTCTCATTTACACTGATTGTAACCATTTTGGATTCAACACCATTATTCCCATTAAAACCAACGGTTGTAATTTTAATTTTTCCATTTATTATAGGCAACATTAATTAATACCCATAAGTAACAATTTACACGAACCTTGCAATTACATTCATTTTTTTCACACATCTCGAACAAAACAACAACACAAATCTCAATAATATTTAGAGACTGATTCCGGATTTAGATGTAAACATTAACTATAGGTAAGATTTAGATGTTTTACAAGAAAACCTACAAATTCCAATTACCATATTTAGACTTATGAATTTAAATTATACCAATGAAATATATATGATATTATAAACAATATTTAATTTTTTCACTCACCTTTAAAGATATTTCCAATTTAGATTTGAATTAAAGCTTCAGGTTTTTTCCCAATTTCTTATTGGTCTATATAATATGTACAAATAGGGATAAATATAACTATTAAAGTTCATAGATCTGGAAAGGAAATGGAATATGAAAAGAAAATAAATAATAAAAAACCTAAGAGTTTACCTTACGCGCAAGAACCAACATTTTTCTGTAAATCTAGATTCATTCTTTTCAATTCTTATTGTTTGTTTTAAAAAACTATTTTATGATAGAAAGTTTGGAAGAGGTTAGAGAAATGAAAATAGCAAAGCTTCGCTACCGCCTTCAGAAGATATGAAGAAAAGATAAGAAGTCCAAACATTTATTTATAGATGCTCAAATGATCTATAACTATTAGATTTAATTTAATTAAATCCGTTCGTTTAATTTTTGTATTAGTCATAAATCCTACCGCCACTAGACCAGCAATTAGGAGCTCGAACATAGTGGTCGATTGCACGGTCGACACCTAGGGCTCGATGACCCTGGTTATCTTACCTTCAGTGGGGGCAGGTGATTAATGATAAGTTTTTTTTACCACTTATTATCTAATTATTTTTCATCTATATTGTTTTTCATTTGTAACTTTTTATACAACTTCGTTCGTATTATTCCAAACATAAAAATTGACCAAAATTTCGTCACGAACGCAACATTGCAAGTTTCATAGTCAAGTTCTATCGTTTGCTCAAATTTTATTTTGTGGAATATAATTAAATAAATAATTTAACTAATGTCAAATTTTGGGATGTTACAGGTCCAACTGCTCTGTTTAGTCTAGTTCTCGTGTTACAATATTCATCTAAGTATTCGTTTGAAATAAGATAAAGATCATCATTATAAGCCATAAAATTTGGATCTGTGTTGTTATATTATCATACAAAATTATGTATAAGCATTATTGCTGTGATAATTTTTAAATGAGTATCAAATGAGTATTTTGACATATCCTTGAGAATGGCAAACCTTTTCTTTCAAGTATCAAATGTTCTCTCAATTGTTATACATAAACTTTAATGGTAAAAATTATTTTTTTTTTGTCTTCTTTTGGTTGATTTACGATTTCACGAAAATGAGGAATATGGTATTTAATATTATGATATGGTAGTTGATAACCAATTTGAATTAGATATCCTGAATTGGCTACATAATGCGGTCCATGTGGAGGGTGAGGAAGGGTGTATTTTCTACCAACTATAACCAATTTTTTTTCCCATCATGCATGGGACCTCCCCAATTAGTCATAACAAAAGTAAACTGTAAATCAACGAGCATGTTGCTAGCCCCGACCTAAGGGCATGGCAGGTGAGACATTCGCCTAGGGCAACCCAATCGGAAGTTAGGGAGGAGGGGCAATGAATCAGGTACCTGATTTGTATGTAACTAGTGTAGTAGCCGGGGCAACATATTTATGTTTCATGTAGTGTCTAGGTGGTCTGCTACCGTATGTTTGGTTGAGTGGTGCAGGTTCAATACTAGCTTTTACCATATTCAATCCTTTAAATTTTTATCCACTTTTTTTTTCCTCACCACCTGTCTAGGGCAACAGATCACATCGGGTCGGCATTGCATGCTGCTAAGATATTCTGTGTAGGATGATCCTTTCATCATGTGTATGGTGTTATTCGATGTGCATGCAAGTGTATAACACCTACACAATTCCAAAAATATGGGTAGTATATCAGTTTGAAGTTCTAATATGATTTGAAACTTGATTAAACTGAAGGTTATTTGCCTTGATATATTTGTAGCGAGTGATCGTACAACATCTAAAACAACATAAAAAAGCTAAAATTATGCTACTTAACATTTGAAACCTTTCGCTCGTTTGTCGATTTGAGTGTGTTGTAGTTAGACTGTACATAGATATGACAATTGCTTCTCCGATACTTACATCTTCCGCTGTTTACATCAATTCACATAACAAGAGAAAATAAAGTCTTTTAATGCGAAGGTTTTGTTGACAAAGTTATTGACGTCCATTTAATATGTCTTCTACTCATTTTAAACCTGTATATTCTGATGTGAATTCGGGTGATTTCGCTCATTCTTCTACGCAAATCCATTGACCAAATCCTATGCATTTTCCTAGTTGGAATTAGGGATATTAATGGGGATAGGTGGACATAATACCAGCCCCAGTCACCAGCCCTATTTGGCAATTTTTTCCCTGTGCCGCCCCGTACCCACACGGGAACCCTTTATAATGAGGATGTGCATATTCACAAATTTTATGTTACTTCTTTTTTTAGCAATTTATTAAAATTATTTAAAAATACATGCTATAAAAAAGTAAATTATATCAGCATCCTAATGCTAACCTCCATATACCACAACTTATTTTGATCAACATCCAAAAGCGAACATGCAATATTTGAAAAGACCGGTGGCGTGTACAAACTTAGATGGATTGGCGAAGGGGACTGACGATAGTGGAGTTGGGGGTCAGTTTATTCAACCGCAACAGGTTGGGGAGACACGCGACATGGATGTGGCTTGTGGGAGGAGAAACACGGCCCAAACATGCACTTGGGTTGAAAACGAGACAAGGAGAAACCCTATTTTTTAACTATGTATAAATATATATGATATAAGGTTAATAACGTATTTTCGTTATGGACAAGAGGTATTCGTAGGCATGAGTATCATACAATCTGCGTCTACCCCTGTTAAAATGGCACAGAAACGTCCGTTGATTTTATCCATAGATATCCATTTAAGCATCTGTTTCATGTTGGTGATAGATTCTGTCTGCACCCTGCATGTATCCAGAGGTACAGATTTTATTGCAATGCCAGTTGGAATCTAATATATGATGAGTATGTGCAAAGTAGAGAGAGAGAAAGAGGGAAAATGTGCAAGGGTGTGGAGTGAATTTGGTGTCAAAAGAAAGAAAGAAAGGAAAAAAAAAAAAAAAAAAAAGAAGAAGAAGATGTGTAAGCATCAACACTCCGTCGAAAGAGGTCAAAAACGGAAAGTTGATATTTCCTGGCTGCTTTACCTGTCCCGCTCGTTGACGGACCCAAACCCTCCGCATTTCAGCTATTTCAGTAAATCCGCTGCTGTATTTTTACCACGTTTGTCCTCTTCCCCTTCCTAATTTTCCAGAAATCGTCTGTAAGATATAAAATCTAACCGGCGATGTAGTGGAAGAGGGGAAGGGTGCAAACACAACAAACGCATGGCTAATTTAATCGCAGTGGTTACGACTTGGTACTTCCTCTTTGCTGTTTCATCCCTACTAATCCGAACATCTGCTTCACCTCTGCTTGGAGTTTCACCTCAAGGTGCGAATTCCTACTACCTCTCAGCTATGGATGCCGTTTATTCTTGTAAGTGAAAACAACTTTACCTTTTATTTATAGAATTGTAATTGCAGATGAGAAGTATTATATGGATGGAGCAATGATCTACTGCAAAGATGGATCCAAATCGTTTCCAAGAAGTCGACTTAACGATGATTTCTGTGATTGTCCTGATGGAACCGATGAACCTGGTTTGTTTTTTGTTTATTGCTTAACAATGCATTTTCTATTGCTCAAAGTCAGCATTATAAACGGGATCAATAGAGATTTGGTGAATTGTGCTGTCTGCTTTAGTAGAAAACAAATTGATCTTTCTTTAAAGCAATCTTTTACAGTCTAACCTGAGCACGACCTCCTGAAATAGCCCCATTTTAAATATAGGCTTCAAACAGACTCATCTAAGTAAACAAAATCTTTCGTAATATACAAGTTTGCTTTTCAGATTTGTACTTGCACGTTTCTAAAATATGCATGTACAAGCTAAACCGTAACCAGAATCTTTTGTAATAAGTTTTACATGAAGTCTATTTGTGAAACAAGTTTTGAAGAGAGGTCTATTTCTGTAGTTTACTCCCAACCTAATGCTCTGAGACTGAGATTGCTCTTTTAGGTTGTACTGTTTTCAACTTCGACTAGTCACACGTATATAAGACATCAGTAACTTTCATAAAACACACCCTTTTAAGTTTCGAGGTACCCAATCGTCGCTTCTTAAAAATAAGTTTTTAAAAACATCGTTCCTCCTAGTTTCATTTTCAATAGCTGCATTTTTCAAAAAAACATAGGAGGAAAAAAAAAAAATGGCCGTACAAACATGGGATCGGGACCAGATTTAATTTTTGAAAAAAAAAAACGAAAATAATTTTTTTGTCGAAAGTAAAAATAAATTTGTAATTTAATATATGTTTTCGAGGAGGGTTTTTCTGTATCAAACTTGAAAATAATTGATGGGTCCTAGTTTCCACTATGATATTCGCATTTATTTCGGTTTATACTTCTGCTCCTACTTTAAGGGCAAAAGCTAGCGAATGGACGGTCAAATCACATCCATTTTAATTCGTACCTTTTCCCCCACATTGAGGACAAAAGTTGGTAGGTGGATGAGCTAGTCACGTCCTATTTGGTCTATACTTGCGCCCCCGCTTCAATGACAAGAGTTAGTTGATGGATGGTCGAATAATGTTCTTCTAAATAGAACTCCATAGGTCCAACCATGGGCCGTAGAAATCTAGCCGGTACAAAACTTGGGGTAACTGCTTTTCTATATTACGCACACGCAAATTTGTTCAGGTTGTCGCGATTCACAACTCTTAGATTGTGTAAAGACAATCGCATATTTGAAAACCATTTTATTTTATAAAAGATGGGAAGGGACAGATTCTGTCTTATTACATGACTTTAAACAGTTATGTACAAATTTATTTTAAGTGAACCAACATCGTAAATGTTCGATATTCCACGCCTTGAGAGCAAGATCCCATCTACCGTCACAAGCTTAAACATTTTATCTTCTAGCTTTTGGTCTATCACATACGGATCATCCCATCTTGGCTCCATGTTCACGGGGCGTGGGAAGATTCATTAAAGAACGTAATCGCTAATTTCAAAGGTTCTGATCCTGACCTTGGTGTTGTAATATCAGGGTACTCGACTTCAGTGCGCCGATGTTCTTAGATCAGCTTCATCGCGCTTCTCACCAATCGTGTTCAAAGACTCCAGCACAGGAGCTCCTCTTTCGATCTGGGATTATAACGAGTCACTCGATAAGTCAGTAGTTCAAGTTCGGTTAGGATCATAATTTCTAATCCGTAAACCAGAGTGAACATAGAGTGGCTAATTGCGGATTTGTAGGTCATTCAGTATGCTTAGTACCAGTGGAAGCTTACCGACCTACTTACCTCTAGCCTTTCCAACCTTTTTTTAAAATGAATTTAGTGATCTTATTCACTGCTTCAACTTGTTCATTCGCATACTACCATTTCAAATCTCTTTTTGATAAGACGCCCCGACAGAAACCTTTGAATTTGACGATGTCGAATTGGGTCCCGTTATCAAATGTGATTGTTCGTAGAAATCCAAAGCGACAAATGATGTTTCTAGCAACAAAGTTGATTACTGTCTTTGTAGTAATTGTGGCTAACGACTTTACTTCAGCCTATTTAGTGAAGTGATCAACCATCACAATGGCATATTAATGTCGCCTTTAGAGATTGACAACGAACAAATGCTGTCTATACCTCAAACAACAAATGGTCAAGAACTGATCATTTCTCCGTCGGCGGAGCTCTCGGAATTTTGGTGAACCTTCAGCACTTCTGACTTCTTCTGGTCTAATTAGCGTCTCAATGGACAGTTGGCCAGTAGTGACTATAATGGAAAATCTTCTTCATTAGGGTTTGGCTCCCAGTATGATCGCAACAGGTGCTTTCATGGATCTCTCAGGACTTGTTTGCCCTCGTCTTTGGTGACACATTGAAGCATGCGAACAGAGGAACCCTTCATATAAAGCACTCTTTCTTGTATGATATATCTTGAACCTTTGTGAAAGAGCTGACGTTTCTCTTTTTTTTTTCTTTGGGGAAGGATTCCATTCTACAAGTAGTTTTTTATTAGAGTCATCCACGACTCCTCAGGTTCGTCCCCCAAGATCTAGTTAAGATCCATTTGGTTGATGCTCATATTAGATGATAGTTCCATCGAAACCAGACCCATGAGTTGTGCATTTTCAAAATCGGCTAGCTTAACAAGTGAGTTGACGCTCACATTTTCTTCACTGGGAATAGCATTACATAATATTTAATATTACTAGCAGCTCAAGGATTCAGTTTAGATAAGGAGTCATTCTTGCTCCTTTCACTTGAAATTCTTTCCTGACATGACAAACCACCAACTTGTAATCATAAAAGATGTGTTAACCTGCCTTTTTACTAGGCTGTTATACGATGAACTCAAATACTTAGATTATACGAACCAATGAGGCATATAGCCCGGAGAGATCGCCAATTCACATGGAAATCGAGTATGGACATATGTGTAAAGCTACGAACAACTAGATTTACTCAAGTAACACTTTGGAACTAGCTAAGTCTAGAAAAAATTATAGGGAAAAACAAAGATCGGTAAGGATCCAGAGCACAAAATAAATACTTTAGAAAGTTAGGGATCACTGAGAGATGCAAACTGCAAAAGTCGATGAAACTACATTGACAACTCAAAAATCAAAGGGCAAAACAAGCAAACAACTTCACAAACTTAAAGAAGGATCAAAGAGGGACCTATTCTAGGGGTTATACCCTCATTGGGTGCAACCCTCATGAATCGGTACCAATCCCTCATAAGGGGTAAGTAACGACCATTGCATGGTGGGGCGATTCAGGCCCTACACCGTGGATCCTTTGGGATTGGTATCGATCCTTCTTAAGGCATCGGAACCAACCACTACATAGTGGGGCGATCCAGGCTCCACTTATGGGACATCATCGTCCTGCTTCGGTAGGCTCTCATATGTGATTTGAGGCCAATTCGTCAAGTTTTTCAGCTATAAATAAACCTCCAAAGGCTCTGAAAAAAGATATTCTCTTCTCTTCTCCACGTAAAAATTCTGCCATTCCCTGGAGACAACGCTTTCTCTCTATATTCTTATACAATCAAATGTACTTGTAATCAACAATAGAAATAAAGATTGCTACAAGTAGATGTAGGCAGAGTTTGCCGAACCAATATAAAATTGTGTCTTTCATACTGCTTTTTCTTATTACTATGCAATTATGGACCGTTGATTTGTACATGTGATATATGATTATATTATTTGGGGTGTTAAGCTCGTTTGATCAAAAAAGTAACACTCATGGTGCCACAGGTGGGGACACTACTTGAATCAAGATTTAAAAACTCAGATTTGTTGAAGCTTTGGGAAAATAAGTAACGGGAACGGCTAAGAAGAAAATAATTGAAGCTCATATTAAAAAAACCTTATAAAGAGGGAATCATGAGGCTTCATCTGGAGAAAATCCTTCCATTTACTTGACGATGGAGCGTAGTTATGAAAGGCGCGCCGCGGCGCGCCATGGTGCACGGCGCGACGAGGCGTTTGCGCCATTTTTTTGGGGCGCGACGCATATGAAAAGGCGCACCAAATGGCGCACGGCGCAAAATGGCGCGCCTTTTCTTTATTTTATGGTTTTTTTTTTCATTTCAAACTGCTATAACTACTACTACAAATAATCTTACCATCATTACAACCACTATCACAACTACTATTACTATTATTATCATAATGATATGAAATATAAATTTTTTTGTTAATATCTTTTTTTAGTTTTATGAAAACATAATTACATCATCATTATTTCCTATACGATTACATCATCATTATTTCCTATACGATTACATCAGCGAGTTAATAACCTTACAATTATGCAATTGGCTGATCTTAGCATGCCGATAATTAGAACTGACATATGTTTTATTATCCAACTTAGTTTAGATTCCTTTTAATATTGTCAGAAGTATATAATTTAATATATAAAAGATCATAAAATATTGTCTAGCATTGATGCAAAAACAAATGAATGAAACTCTGAAGCCGTAAACGATATATCAAGAGAAGCAATTTTGGAGAAAGAAAAAATATTCTCATAAGATAAGCATTCAAGCAGCTCTGAAACATGCTCTTGAATTTTATTTTATTTTTGCATATACGTAAATATGTCCAATGTCTTTGTACGATTTGTCTGTAACATAAAAATATTTCATGATTTGGTATTTGTTAAATACAATCGAGCATTAAAAATAATGTATAATATTTGTGACACTGTTGGTCCAGTATCTTTGAATGGTATTGATGATTGTAATTGATGGTTAACTGAATATATGGCCGATATTGAAGATGAGCTTGTGTTCGACGATGAGGATGACCTGACTTGGTGTGTTGCTGCTAGAGTAACAAGAGTGGAGAGATTCAGTTTTTTAGCTCATTTGTAATGTGTATTATTATTTTTGATTTGAAAACTATCGTGTTTGAAATTTTATGCTTTATGTTTTTTTTTTGTAAAATACATAAAAAAAATTTGTTGTGTGTATTTTAGCGAAAAATAGATTTTTTTTAAGATCTTTTGTTAAAATATTAATTATATTAAAAAAATAAACATGCGCAATAAATTAAAAAGGCGCGCCCCATTTGTCGCGTCATGCGCCAAGGCTCCAGAGAGAGTTTGCGTCTTTTTGCGCCGTGCGCCATTAATAACACTGCGATGGAGGATGTGGGTCATGTTATAAACCAAGTACATGATAGACTGGTTAGACATGAGGACATGCTAAGGCGACATGAAGAGATGACAATTAATTTCTTTCAAAGGATGGGACAAGCAGATGGAGCAGGAAATCGGAATCCAGACGTTGGAAACAAAGCTGGAAATCAAGTAAATAAAACCCAACAAGCGGGCCCAACACTCGAAGTAGAGCCTCGGGTCGGTGGTGACCCATCACCAGGGATTTGACCTGAGCCCCCTCGAGTCGGGGGCATGGTACCAGTGCAACTTAAGTCAACCTTTGTCCGATCCGGAGTTCAAGATTCAAGACTCAAAGCTAGCTTGGACACAACTATTAATGCAAATCGACCATGGGCAAACCCTCGACAAGTGGAACGGGTCGGACCCGAAACTCTAGCCGGGTCGATATCGATTCTATGTCTCGAGGGCATGCCTCCAGATCGGACTGATGCAGGCAATGGTGCATCTAAAATGATATAGATGCTCAAGTTCGGGAGTTCAGAATGTTGATTGGAGATTATTTCTGAACGATAATGATGGATTATTGATGTTATCTGTCGAGCTATAAGTGGCAGATTGATGTGTAGAGATGCCGATAGTGTGCAGTGGAAGCTAATGACGAAAGAAAGGATCTAGTTGTCCATCTCATGCGATATATGAGACATAAAAGTGCTAGGGCATACGAAGAAGTGATGATCAAATGCTTCTCACTCTTTCTTTCTGATATCGCTGCTATGCGGTTCAAACAATTGGAAAATGGATTGATTAGAAGTTGGTCATGATTGGTGGAAAATTTTACGAGGAAATTCTAAATCTGCATTATTCGATCAAAAAACGTGATGACTCTGACTACAATCAAGCTGAACATCGAAGAAATTAAGCAAATACGCTTAGAAAAGTTTGATGCGACAGTGGTGTCGATAGATCGCCCATATCCGTCGATGGTTCTGATGACGACAATATCTGGCATACTGGATAACACAGATTTCAGAATATCACCGGAAAGGGATCCTTCGAGGGATCTTGGTGAATTCTACTATGAAGATATATTTCTAAGGGGGGAGGATGCCAGGGTAGGTCGTAATGCCCTTGAAGTCAATGCTGTTAAGTACGAAGAACCAATTTTGGAAAAGACAAAAGGAAACAATAAGCCAATGATGACGGGCAACCGAAAAGGACGAGGAGAGAATCAAGAAACTCTTATGCAGGCTTGAACGCCAGCTTGGAAATAGTTTACGCAGACACTGGAGGCGACCTTCCCTATTGAAGGCCTATAAGGAGGTAGCTCTTGGGTTGAGAGATGATCTTTAGGAAACATTGATCGTTCCATGATATTGATGGACACAACACTATAAATGCAAACATCTGAGGGATGAAGTCAATGAAAAATCAGAAAAGAGCAATTACCTCAGCATTTCCTGAAGAGAGCCACTGTGATGGAACCATAGCAGTCGTCATAGAAATCAGACTATAAACAACTAAGTCTGCTTATCCATGTACAAGATTAGGGCATGATCCCTAGGCGTGCTTTTAGTTCACAATGAATTTTAGTATTAGTGTTTTGTTTTGTCAATTTGAACAGCTAAGCCACTTATGCTTGTACAGAAACCATTAAGATCCCTAAACAAGTTGTGAGATGATGAACCAAAGATTTCTAATGTAATAAAATCTATGCGTTTAGTACTTTAATAAAATTATTTGGCAAGTGTTGTTCATGCTCGTTAAATATGAAACCACCATTAAATTTCAACTTTAAACAATCTAATGGATCGTTGTGTGACTCACACACGGCAAGGGATATGCAGTTGTCAAGAAATTGACGAGGCTGTCTGTTCAAAATCATGAAGTGTCACCGCGCTTGGTAAGGTTCGGGTCGTTCCAAGCACGGGATGACTGGATCTGAATTGTCAAGTGTCGTCGTCGCTCTTGGCAAGGACCGGGTTGTTCTGAGCACGTGACGGCTCAAACAGGTTTGTCAAGTGGTGTCGCGTTTGGCAAGAGTTAGGCCATTCCTCACACGAAATGGCTAGATCAGGATTATCAAGTATGAACAATGCTTAACAAGTGTCAGACAGGTCTGGATACATATTTGTTCGATAAGGATCGTTGAGTGTCGCTTTGCTCAGTAAAAGCCCGGTGAGGCTAGGATCGTTAGTATGAATAACGTCTGGCAAGAGTCGGGTCATTCCGCGCACAGGATGTCTTGATCTAGATCGTCAAGTGCGACAAAACATAGTAAGAGCCCGGTGAGACTATGAATCGTCAAGTGCAGCAACGCTCGACAAGAGCCTGGTAAGGTTAGGATCACCAACTATGGATTATCCTTAACATGAGAAGGCTTGTATCGTCGAGTGCAACAACGCTCGGTAGAAGCCCGACGAGGCTAGGATTGCTAAACGTGGATAATGCTTGCAGGAGAGGACAATGATCGTTGGGTGTGAACTATGCTCGGCAAGGAATCCGAGAGACTGAGGATCGACCCAGTGAGGTCGCAAATACTAGAGATCGGCCTACTGAGGCCAATGATTTGTATATCAGCTCGAAACAACCGCAAACTTGAAATTGGAATGGATGTGCATTGCATAAATGATCAAGTGAGACTGCGGATAAAACTATCGCCCAAAACGGTTGCGTAATTCATGAATCATGAACAATCTGGAGAGATTGTAAACATTGAACTTGTACTAAAAATGTCTTCCACAGTAATATATGTTTTACAGAGAAAATGTTAATTCATCTTTTTCCAAGACCATTACATGATGACTTGGATGCTTGGATTTCACAAACCATCTAGGAAAATAGTTGGAGAGATGGTCGGATCGCTCAGGAATCGAGTATGAACATATACATGAAACTATGAACAATTGGATTTACTCGAATAACATTTTGAAATTAGCTAAGTCTGAAAAAGATTTTGGGGAAAGGCAGTGATCCGTAGAGATCTGGAGCACATAATCAATACTTTGGGAAAGTCAAGGATCGATATGACTCGAAGCACAGAGACTCAAATTACAAAACTCGACGAAACTACGTCAACCTCTATAAATTTGAAGGGTCCACAAACTCGAAGAAGGATCAAAGGGACCCAACCTAGGGGTCACACTTTATTGGGTGTTACCCCTAAGGATCTGTACCGATCCCTGTTAAGAGGTGGGTACCGACCCCTACATAGTGGGGTGATCCAAGCCCTACTTCTTGGACCTGGTCATCCTGCTTTGGTGGGTCTCGTATGATTCCAGGTCGATTCGTCAGGTCCTTCAGTATAAATAGACCTCAAGGGCTTTGAAAAATGAATATTCTTTTCTCCACGTGAAAGCATTGCAATTTTTTAGAGCCGGCAATACCATTTTCTCTTAATATTCTTACACAATCAACTATATTTGTAATCAACAGTATAAATAAAATATTACTAGTGGAATAGATAAGAGTTTGCCAAATCACTATAAAAATTGTGTTTTTTATACTGCTTTTTCTTAGTACTGTATGATTGTGGACTGTTGATTCTCATATGTGATATATGATTATACCATCTGGGGTGTTATACTCGTTTGACTAAAGTTAGCCTAAGAACATGCAAAGTTTATATTCCCGCTCTTTGCTAATCTTGAGCCCTGTGATCAGTGCCTCATATCTTGCTTCATTGTTAGTTTCAGGTATAGCAAATTGAATGTTCTTTAAGAGTCATTAGCAAGACCCTGACACCAGAACATTCGTTAGATGCACCATCCGTATACGCCTTCCATCTATCATTTTGCTCTCCCTGCTCTTTGGAGCATCATTTTGCGCAATAAAGTCTACCAAAGCTTGCCCTCGAATTGCTCTTCGGGGGTGATATGTATACTGAATGGGCTCAATTTAATGTTCCATTTCAACAACCATCCACAAGCTTTAGGTCACTGCAAGACCTGTCTCAAAGGCCGGTTGGTAAGAACTTTGATTGGATGAGTTTGGAAAAATGGACATAGCTTTCTTAAACCAATCAGCAGACATATGCAAGCTTTTCTAGCTTCGGGTAAATTTTATTCTCTTATGTTAATCACTTACTGATGCAGTAGACTAGTCGTTGGATTTGGGGGTCTTTGCATACAAGTGTGACACTTAAGGAATGCACCGAGATAACCATATAAACGTACAAATCCTCATCCTTTAGTGGCTTCAGCAAAATGAGTGGTTTCTACGAGTGATCCACCAGGGTTTAAAATGCATTTATACAATCCTGCGTCCAAGCGAAATTCCTCCTTCCTTTCTTGATAACTTCAAAGAAAGAAGTGCATCTGTCAGTGACTCTGGAGATGAATCGACTCATGGTGATGATCTTATCATTTAAACTTTGGATCTCCTTGATCATTTTTGAAGCTTCGATGTTCCTTATTGCCTTAGTTTTCTCTGGATTAGCTTCAACTCCATAGGAGTTGACGAAAAAGCCTAGAAACTTCCTTGATGTAACGACAAAAATGCATTTTAAGGGATTAAGCTTCATCTCATATTTTTCGGAGGACACCAGACATCTCGACCAAATCATTAATGTGGCTCGTCGATCGTCGTGACTTCATGAGCATATCATCCATGTAAACTTTCATCGAGCGTTCAATTTGGTCCTTGAACATCTTGGTGAATGACCTTTGTAAGTCAGCTCCAACGTTCTTTAATCCTAAGGACCATAGAAAGGTACTAGTATAGTCCTATTTTCGCAATAAAGATGGTGTATTCCTGATTTGAGACGTGCACTGGAATTTGATTGCATCTAAAGTACGTGTCTATGGATGAGAACAACTCATGTTCGGCTGTTGAGTCCACTAGTTGATCAATTATTGAGAGTGAGAAGCTGTCTTTTGGGCATGCCTTTTAATGGTCGGCATGTCCTCCATTTCCATTAGCTTTTTTTTAATTAGGACAGTATTTGATATTCATTTCAAGTAGAGAACGTTGCAGATAAAGCCGTTGCCTTTCAGCTTACTCACGTTCTCATTGAGTGCAGCGGATCTTTTCGGACCCAAGCTACGACATTTCTGCTTTATTGGAACACAGTTGGGGTTTATGTTCAATGCATGACTCGTTATTTCTGGCGAAACCTCACACATGTCAAAATGAGTCCAGGCAAGCACATCCAAATTCGTTTGAAGAAAATTTGCCAATTCTTTCATCATCCTCGCACTAAGTTGTGATTCGATATTCAAGACCCATGAAGGGTCGTCAGACTGACCGTGATGTCGATCGTCAATTCAGCTGGTAGCCTGGTACAATCCTCGAGTCTTTTGGCTCCTTCCGCAAGTCTTTCGGCCTCCATGGTCATAGGCTTTCTTGAACATGATGCTGACCGAGCTTTCACAGTCAACTAGCACCATTCTTACCAAAGCAGGGCCAGTCGTAGTCAAAATTAGTAGCGGATGGATTGTCGGGGCTTCCACGGTTCCACCTCATCTGCATATTTATTTCTGAATGCAATATCGTTACTTCATCGCTTGGTGTTGCTTCGCTGGAGCTCCATCCTATCAGCTGGATGATGACTACAAACGATAGTGTTGATAACTAATCTTTTTCTCAAGTTGTTTGGGTTTGTCAGCACTCAGCACCAGGAGCAGCTTGCCCTCATTGGAAGTTTGTGTTTCCTTGCCCTCCATCCTGCAGGTCTTTCACATACTGTCGCAACTTCTTTTCGATTAACTCGATCACGTCATGAAGGTGTCGACACTCGTTTGTGTTGTGACCATGTGTCTTGAGGAATCGATAGATTTTCCTGACTTCTTTTCCTTCATTATCAATTGTCTCGTAGCAGACTTTCTATATTGTTCTATACCACAAGTAGCAAGGTAAATATTTTCAATCGAGTTGTTGAGCATGGTATAACTATTAAACATTGGGGTTCTCGGACGTTCTTTGAATTCTACCTCTTATTTTATGCCCTATTGCCATTCTTGTTTTATTCACATTTGTTTTCTACATTCACAATAATTTAACCGAAGCTCCCTCCGGTTTATTTCACAGCTATATTGCTGTGGATCCCTTCTATCGACCATTGAATGTCAACTCTTTTACTAGTCTGTTGTAAGCGTAAGTGCTGAGTAGCTTTTTGGTAAAATCGATCTAGATTATCAGATGGTTTTTCTTTCCAGTTGTTCTCCGAAGTCCGTATCGGGGTGTATTCCGCTAACCAACGCCATCAAAATGATATCTCCGTTAAAATTGGTCGATTCAGTTACAACAACATTGAACTTTTGCAAAAAGTTGTCTAACGACTCTTTCACTCCCTGGAAGAGATTAGTCAGGGACATAATATCATTCGAACATGTTGTATGCTTCCTGAACTATTCAGTGAACTTCCTCACCAATTGGTCGAAAGATAATATGGACCTTGGTGGCAGTTGGGTGAACCTCACTGTCAACCACATTGTCGCCGCTTCCTCCAGGAAGTTCGGGAAGCATCGACATTTAACATCAGTAGCTCTAATGGAGTCTGTATGTCATTCATACTTCATAATATGTTGCTTTAGATACGTCTTTCTAGCAAATGGCGACGTTGTTGGCACGTTGAACCTTCGTGGGTGCTCCTCGCGTACGTGTAGAATCGTTTCTGTGAATGGATTCCGAGTCGAGTAGGTACCCCAATGATCGCTGGTTTGATGTCTCTCTCACTCACGAGTCTCCTAATCATCTCAGCCAAGTCCGTCTCTTAAAGATCTGCTTGGCAGCCGTAATCGTGATCCGCCCTGAGTGTTTTGGCTCGGCAAACGCTCTCGGTTTGTCTCACGACATGTAGGTTCTCCAAACCCCAGGAGAACCATTCGTTTAGTGGTTCCGTGTTCGTTTCTTCGTGGTAGAACAATAACCGCCTGATTCAACACAATGGTCATTCACAACGCGTTCAGGAAGCATGCCATCAACAATACGGGGCTTGGTCCAAAATCGTATGGATCGTTACCGATCTTTCTTGTTGGATCAGTACAGATCCCCGTAGTTTTGCTGTGATCGGTCCCATGCACTTGCCTTGAGGTTCCAGTGTCGTTTTTGGCCATCTTCTGTTCTCTGTTTGTCTATATGTAATCTAATGTCAAGGAACTGTCTAATTTTGAATTTGGGAGATATAGATCTCTCCCGCTTCTCCTATGAAGGCTGTTCAGCCGATTCATCAATTCTCTATTCACCTGCATTTGCCGGTTTAGCTTGGCATGACTATCCTGCAGCTCTTTCATCATGTGCTCCGTATCCATCTTGGTTATGACATCAGATGAATTCTGGAGTTTTGCAGCAACTGGCTGCACCCCGCTTCATCAATCTACTGAAGATCGACGTTCTCAGTATATCAGTAGCATGTGAGATGGTGGCTTTATCTTTTCGTAGGACCATTGCAAATAGCTTCTTGTAGATTTTTGCAAATCTAAGTAACAAAAAAAACTAGAATTGAAGAATTAGATTTGCCTCTCTAATCTAAGCAATCCGATAGTAGCTGATGGATGCAAGTGGTCTGAGAATATCTCGCCCAGTGAAAGCATCAAATTATTTGAACTAAAAATGACACAAACAATCAAGGGTAGTGTAGAGAAATAAAATGAAAAAAGTAGATTAAAAAAGCAAGAAAAGAACACAGTAATTTATAGTGGTTCGACAAGTCTTGGCCTACGTCCACTTACTGGTTTTATTGATTACATCACCATATCATTGGTTTGCAGTTACGAGTTCTTATGGATCAATATCTAGCTTTCGGTGAAAATTCCTGGATCTGATCCAACTCTTTGTTGGATCTGGTATGTTGATCTTTTGTGTTGGTCTGACCTTCGCCTCACTTCTTTGGTTGTGCCCAGCTTCTGAACATTCTGGCCATCTCTTTGGGTTTCTAGTTTGCCTGGTAAAAAGGCAGGATAACAAATTTTTTCTTTTGAAAAATGTACCATAAGGAACATGTTATTTAGATCAGTTAATGGAATACAAATTTTCTTTTTGATTCATAACTAGATTTCAACTTGTAAATATTTCATGTGTACCACATGATTAAACCGCTTGATCAAGTTTTTAAGCGAAGCGTACAATTTTTCATACTGTACCTCTGATCTGGTAGAAAGATTCAGTTTGATAATTGATGGGCATAACTTTTATACGCCCAGCAGAGCAAGAGGGATACATACTTGAAAGCTATTTATGTTTTCTACAAGTTATCTAAACATTGCAAAATCCAAGCCCTTAGAGTATATGCATATTCAAACTACCTTCATCGTTTATAAATGATAAAGAGCATATGAAATATGAACTACGTGCAAGAGTATGCAGGTAGTCACTGAGACAATGCGGCGTGTTGTATTTCTGCATGAACAATGACAAATGGAATTTCCTTGTTTTCTATATACACAGACAGGATTTACACTAACTTTGCCCTTTCAAATATTATTATGCATTCATGCTAGTCCAAATTATTGACACTGTAAATTTCAGTGTGTCATGTCTAAGAAAATTCCTAGAACTTTATTTTATACAATAACACAGTGAAAACATATTTAAAGAAAACATTTCTGCCTCATTAAGTGTCTTCCCAGGTTTAACTTATTAACTCCATCAGTCTGTAAACTTTTGGCAGTTTAGTGCCTTTAACTTGAGTCAGAAATTTTTGTCAGTTTTGTGCCTTTAACTTGAGTCAGATTAGGATCTCGATTATCTGAATCATTTCATTGATACGTAATACAAGCATTTTTTTTGCATGTTCTTCCCATCGGCATTCAAAAGATCTCCAAAGAAATTATGTTTGCTCAAAATTTCCTACTTTTTTTGAGTTACGGTCACATAAATTTTATTCGCATAATCAAATTTCTGCAGGAACCTCTGCTTGCCCTCAAGGAAAGTTTTATTGTAGAAATTCTGGAGACACACCTAGTTTCTTGTTCTCCTCCAGAGTGAATGACCGTATTTGCGGTAATTTCCTATAACACTTTATTGGCTCAATTAGCATTGATATTCCTTGATTCATTTCACCATTTTATTTACCAGTGCAATACTGCATTCTATAATTGACATCATATTTCTTTGTTAAACTTTCTAGATTGTTGTGACGGAAGTGACGAATATAACAGTGGCGTTAGTTGCACAAATACATGCACCAAACATGGGTATGGCACGAAAATCGATATGGATATGAAAATTAATACCGAGGAGCAGATTGTGGAAAGAGCAAACAGACATGAGGATTTTGTCAGCAATTTCAAAGGTGCTTACCAGTACAAAGTTATAAAGTAGGTGCTGCATATAATTGCCTTGCTTATAACTTCTATATCTGTATGTGCAGGATTTAGATTTGCTATAATGGTTCAGCTGATGGTTTTGATCTGTTTGATGATTTCTTACATACTTTACCGGAGAAACAGAGCTCAAAGGCTTCGTGTCACTAGGAGGAATTAGCAACCAGAGGCTCCAATTCAAAATTCAACTTTTTAAAGCTGTTCATTATCCCTGGAAAAATGTTTATAGTGTATACATCAAATACTTGACAAATAGTTTATGTGTAAAGTTTGTCGGTTTAGCTTCATTGTCTGATATGCATTTTAGTATTGAAACTGGAAAGAACATTTGCATTGCATGTGCAAATTGCTTCACTAGTTTCGGGTGTCATTGAACGCTCGCATATATATATATATATATATATATATATATATATATATATATATATATATATATATATATGTTTAGTTGCATTTTGATTAGTGAATCATTTTTAAATGTTTTTTGATTTTTATCATACAATTCATTTTCTCTTTATTCTCATCTGTCTCTGTTTCACTCGCTCATTATTTAAATATAAATAGATTATAGATAGTCGTGCCTCCATTCAAAAGCTAAGCGAAGGGAAATATTGTTTCTTTCCTTTGTTATTTGATATGTCGTTACAGTAAATTAAATAGTGTAGATACTCCAAGAAATTGGCATATTAATATCGCATATGATATAACACAGTAAAATAAAGGCAATGGCTTCCTTGATTCCTTCTAACAAATTCAGAATTTGTTGCCGTAAATTAGATAGTAAACTATATATTGATTTTATCACACATTACAGAAGAGAGAGAAACGAAGGGGAAAAAGGGGTCAAGTCTCTAGTCTTAAGTTATCATATGTCAGTAAAAGAAAATGAAGAAGAATAAGATGCTAGTGATCAGGGCCTCTGCTACTCGAACCGGACGGCAATTTCTGCTCCAATTCATCGTATATTCTTATACTCAAAGCATTGTGATACCCAACATTCGACATCTTTTCAAACTTGCCATCAGTGTGAATATTTTGAGTTTCCATGAGCATTCTGGATTTTACTGATGGCACATAAGCAAAACCTAGAAGCATAATAATAAAAACTGGAAGGTGGAATGAGTTGGAATGAGTTGTTATAGTTAATAACCTTTTTCATGGTTTTGTGTACTATCAATGCTACAACTGAGCTCTTTTTAATTTTAGAAGTTTTCTCATTTCTCCTTAATTCTCTTCGGATATTTTATTTTTAAATTAGTTAATTACTTTATATACTTGTTTACTATTTCTCTCGCATAAATTACTATCACAAATTATTATGTTTAGCTTCAAATACCTGCACTTTAAATTTTCTATAATCATTTAAGTTTCTCTCAAAATTTTCTAATATTTTACATTTACACCATATTTTACAATTAATTACATAATATTAAAATTATTTAAATAATATTAGCAAACTATTATTCATTTATTAGCCTAACAAATCAAATCAAGATTATAACCATATTCATTTTAACAAAAAATGAAAGAAAAATCAAATATATAAACACGTCAATCACATAAACATGAATTATACATGTAATTAGCTATCACAAATTCAAAGTTGAACTAATTTATGTCAATATATTTACCGTTTATTGCATTGTATATTAATGTCAAACACCTACATTTTAATATTTATTTAGTTATTTGCAAAACACTGCACAATATCATTTTAATATTGTACATTTAAGTCAATATGTTTAAATTAATTATGTGATTTTGAATTTAACAAATGATTTCAACCAATAAATTGTTGTTAAGTCACCTAATTAACGTTAAGTGTCATATTTTAAAATGTACATAATGTTCATATCAACAAAAATGACATAATTTTTTTTTTCTTTCAAATATAAAGATAAATAAGTTACACAATTTAAATAATATATGTAAACAGTGATTAAAAAAATTAAAATATTATACGTTTATCTCGATAAATTTATCATAAATTAAAGAACAAAACTTCACTTTAAATACCTTCATTTTAACATTTCTACAGTTATTTACAAAATCTCCTCAATTCTTTCGTGATATTTTATATTTTAATCCATATGTTTAAACTACTAATGAAATCTTAAATTTTAATTATTTAAATAATTTTGAAAAGTATTTAGTCCATTTTTCTAATAGTGCTTAAAAACATATGTCAGTTTTACTATATATACTCAAATTAGAAAATAAAATAAAATTCATGTCACCATAAAGGTGTATAAATCACATAACATGACTATGTATATCAACAATAATGACAATTTTAATTTGTAAATTAGTTATAATTCATTTACATCAAGAATTCACTATATATTATATCATAAAATTCTTTTTGAACATCAATAACTCCACAATAAATTTATACACTTTTTATAAATTTCTTTTTAATTTTTCCTGCTATGATATACAGTTAAACTAACTTCCTAATTTTACACTTAACTTATTTAAATAAATTCTATTAAAAATTGCATTTGCTAATCCATCGAATAAATTGCGAACATACATCAATTTCAACATGTATATCTATATTAACAAAAATGATTTTAAAAATATTCTCAAATTCATAATTTATATATTTCACATCAAAATTTATCATATATTGCATGAAAAAGGTTTCATTTTAATATTAAAATAATAAATATTACGAAATTAGGTAGATATGGCGTCCTCCTTCTTTCATGGCGTCGGCTTCAAATCTTATTCAAGTAAACTTCGCTGTAACGTATGCATCTCAAAACAACTCTCACGTGACCTACAAAAAGGCTTTATTAAAAAATCCAGTTTCGATTATCGAGAATTCTAAAGTAGAAGGTTCAAGAACTTCTACCAATTCATATTCTGCATATCTGCAAAATGTCAAATCAAAGAAAAGGTGCGTTAGATGTGGCGATTCAAATCACTGGATTAAGGAGTGTAAAAATCCAGCTATTTGTTTTAAATGTAAGAAGACAGGTCATGAAGGTTATCAGCGTTTTGAGAAAGGAAAACCGCAAAGAAATTCTCCGAACAGTTCATCAAGAGATCCACCAAAAAAATCCATCGAAGAAATCGCAAGAATATCCACAACATAAATCTAGGTGGGGGGAAAGGGTGATCGATAACGAAATTCACATTTCTCAATTCGTGGGTGATAATGATTTGGAACGACTTAATTCTTGGGTAGTTATTTCAATAGTGAAAGGAGAATACTCTATGAATCACGTGGAGCAATGCTTAGGCAAGGAGTTTCATTATCTTCATCATTGGGTTTGGAATGTGAAGCGATTTAATAACGATTTTGTTGTGAAATTTCCGTGGAACTTCTTGGATAGTGAAAAAATACTGAATAATGAGAGGGGCATATTGTGTTTGAGACCATAGAGCCTTCGATTTAACTCAGCTAAACCAAAGGAGATGACGAAGATTTGGATTACTATGAAAAACTTGCCGATTATCTTTCGTAATCGTTGGAAGGTTAGTCTGATTTTGATGAAGGTCGGGGAGGTTACGAATCTGCAGAATAAAGTTTGGATGTTGTTGATCTTTCTTTTCTTAGGGTGGAGGTTGAAATTACCATGCCGGTATACTTGCCATCAATGTTAAGAATATTTTCAAGAAGAACATATCATGAAGTGGGAATCAGCAGGTTCTTTGGGAATCCGAATGAGATGCCGGATCCCATTGAATTCAAGAATGTGGTGTTTAGAAAGGATTCCAAGGGAATTCTGAAGACATGGAAGGGTAAAAGTGATATGCCTCTTCAAAATGTCTTTCTAAACATTCCTATGGATTGGGGGAACCGTAAACTGTTTTTGATGGAGAAGATGGACACGAGGCTATGGATGGCATGCATGTGAGGGAGGAGGTGATGCAAATGGTGGAGAATGCTGAAGAGATGTTTGAAGGGGATGGGTTGAGCTGTGATCATGTGGGAGACACTCCTGCTATTGTGGAAAGCTCTCGCACTACCTCAAAGGGCAAAGAAGTTGCTGGAACATCTGGAGTTACACTGCTTAGAGGAGTGCTAGGAGAAGCCAGAATTTGGAGCATCCGCTGGAAGGTAGTGTTTTCGTCCCTTCCTTTTTAAACAGTTTGTCGCATGAACAACTTTATGCTTTATCTGTTAAATCTGGATTTACTATGAGTAACATTGATGCAAACATTGCAGAGTTTAAGAAGAAAGGAATAGAGAGTTAACTTGAATAAATGATTATTGTGTCTTGGAATGTTCGTGGTTTAGGCAAACCCAAAAAATGCCTTAGGTTTAAGAACCTTTTGTTTTCTTTGAACCCTGATATTGTTTTCGCATAAGAATCTAAGATTGTTTGTGCTGATAATTTCTGTTTCTCGTCTTTGGGTGGATCGATGTTGGATGGTTGGAGTCGTTTGAATGCTACTGTAAGTTCAGGTGGAATTATGATTGGTTGGAACTGTGGTAAATAGAATTTGAAACAGGAATTAAAGGACGTTCATTGTTTGCATGTGATTCTGTGTTTGAAGAGTTCACGTGTACTGTATTTGTGACGGCCCGCCCCGCCCCGCACCAGCCTGCATTTCCTCCGAAAGTGCGCTGTACACATGCCCGACTAGCACGGGACGGTCATCAGAAGAAATGAAAGAAGGGAACGAACTAATCAAGAACCTGTAGAATGTCTCACAGCGCATGGAGTAAAATATAATAATAATAACATACTTGACATAAAACATGCGAGACAGTGCATAAGCTGATAACTAAAATTAACATCGACATCAGAGCAGCGGAAATTCAAATACAGCTTATTACAACTTTCCAAATTTACTGTCTCTAAACAAAAGAAAGCTAAAGTAGAAGATACACCACTAATGTCCAAGCAGTGATCTTCAACAACACAGGGAGAATACTATGTATATATTACGTGGAAGCCTCCTGCTCGTCTCCGGATCATCTACCCGTGCATCACCAGCTAACCTGTCTCTAGTCTGCTCGTGTAAGCACCCAGAGTAATAAGAGGAGACATAAAACTCTGGGTCAGACATAAAGCCTGGTATGAGCGATAAGCATCTAAATAGAATAATAACAGGTATACTAAACCATACCTGAGCCTGGACCTGCAACCAAAGAGTTAGTACCACATACCGTACAATACTCTAAGGTGCCATAATAAATAGTGTAAGAATACGGGGGTGGGGTGTGCATGTCATAATGATAGCAAACAAATCATCCATAGCAACCATCCTCACATATCTCACTCCATGCGTAAAGCATACGATGTCCACCACTGTCAATCACTAGACCCATTGAAGTAGTGACGGAGTTCAACTTGTACAACTACTGCTACTACCAAGCTTACCACATGGAGTCATGACCAAATCTTTACAAATGACCCCACTTCATTGATTTATAGCCCTTTAGTCGTACCTAGGCCATTTCAGCCCTGAATCCGTTCACATACTTCCCATACATAGTGATCCAAAGTCATAAACATCGACTGCCCCTTGGCACACGTCCCGCAGCAAAGCCCAATCATGAAGTGAACTCATCGGTTCCCAACTGGATCCTGAGCTCTAACTTCCCATATTGGACTACCTTTGCATCTCGGGTTATTGGTCAATACTGGGTCTGGTCGGGTTCTCCTCATAGCCAACGGTTCGGGTCGGGTCCTCTAATTCGGGTCGGTCCGTAGTCTTCTCCTGTAGCGGTTCGGTTCGGGTCCACAGCGTCGCATCGGTTCGGGTCGGGTATTCCACTTCGGGTCGGGCTGGTTCGGGTGTCCTCCTCCGGGTCGGGTCGGGTGTCATCTCCCTTCCAGTTCGTGCTTCTGCTCCAATCCGCTCCCTCGTCCTTCATTTGCTCCGATCCGATCCCTTCGCCTTACTTCAGTCCGAGCCCTTCATCCTTCAGTCGATTCGATCCGAGCCCTTCGTCCTTAAGTCGATCCGATCTCTCCTCCTTTATCCGATCCGTTCCCAGTTCAATTAGCGTGGCCTTCCTTTTTGCCAGTTGTCTCAAGTGTCAAATTCCGATCCGATCAGATCCCTTGCCCAGTTCAACTCATCCGATCCGAGCCTATATATCTGATCCGATCCGGTCCAGAACCTGCACTTTTCTACAACTCTTCCAGCAAGTATTTTACGCCATTCGATGACGTTTTGACAAATCTAACACTTCTAATCAATCATAAAACACACCATAGAGTCATAGCAACATGTAATAGCAACCACAAACAGCAAAACAACAATTCAAATGAATCAAATTGGATCAAAAGTGGCTAAAACCTCATATTTTCCCATAATCCCACTTAATCATGTTTAAGCACATACTTAGTAAAACTTAATCAAATCGTCCAAATTTTCTAACAGAGGCATAAAATATTATTTTCAAATTTCTAAACAATTTTCCAGAATGTATTAGTGTATAAATTCGCTAATCTTCACTAATTACCCTTAATTACCGTAATTAGTGTAAAAACTATGCAAATCACTCACCTTTGCCACAAAATAAAACACCAAATCTGAAATACTCTCTGTTTGGGTCGAATTCCTATGTATAGCAGCAGCTCCAACCTTGCTCTGTTGCTATTTGGCCTTGTTTTGATGTAGTTTAGGCTTAATCTTCACTAAAAATGTGTTTTGGAGTGGTTTTAGAGGATGGAAGCCATTACTAAGGTCTCAAGAAGGTTTGTGGCGGCTCAAAACTGAAATGAAAGTGATTTCCTAACCCTAATCAGCCCTTCTATGCCTCTAAACCAGAAATTCCCCTTTGGGCCTAGCTGCTAATCACCCGGTTAAGCCCAATTAAGCTGTTTTTCACCATCTGAAACTTGTTTCAGCCATATCCCCCAAACGGTGAGTCCGTTTGGCTAATGTGACCACTCTACGGAAAGAGAAACCATCATCCGGAGTCAATGGAAGTGGTCTCAGGTCAAAATTCCTTTTCAGTCAAAAGTTATGGCCAAAACAATACCAACTAGGGGTAAAATGGTCATTTAAAAATCGGGAAAAAATCATGAACATGGGAAATGACCCCAATAGTCGTCTCCCAAAGTTACATGACCATACGACTTCGTATGTGAAAGAAACAAATATTCTACGGTCCTATGGTGCGTAGAATACGGGTCGTTACAGTATTCTTTCACTAATGTTTATGGTCCTCAGACTAGAGAGGAGAGGAAATTGCTTTGGAACGAATGTTCTTAGTTTAAAGACTCTATTCAAGGACCATGGTTGATTGGTGGAGACTTCAATGTCACGAGATTTCCATTTGAGAGGAATAAAAGAGTTGAAAGTTATGGAGATGACATGGATGATTTTGGGGGATTTGTTAGAGGGTGTAACTTAATTGATTTGCCTTTATGCAATCGAAATTACACCTGGAGTAATGGAAGGGATGATCCAATTTTGGTAAAGCTTGATAGAATTTTTATTAATCCAGAGTTTGAAAATCTGCATCTTCTTTCTTCTCAGAAGGGTTTTGGATCAGTGATTTCTGATCATTATCCAGTCATTTTTGACTCTGGAGACCGCTTAACTAAGAATGCTATTATTAGATTTGAAAAAAATGTGGTGTTTGGAGGATGGTTTTGATGATATGCTGATGAATAAGTGGTCTGAGTTTTCAGACTTGAGTGATGTTGTTGGTTCAATCAGGAGGAAATTGAAGTTGCTGAAGAGTTTTTTGAAGAAGTGGAACAAGGAAGTTTTTGGCTCTGTTAAAACAACGAAAGAAAATTTGGAAAATGAGATTCTGAACTTAAACATCATGGTTGAGCAGAGAGCTTTATCTGATGTTGAGAATGGACTTTTGAAAGATAAAGAGAAAGAGTTATTGAAGGTGATTGATCAAGAAGAAGTATACTGGAAACAACGATCTAGAGACCACTGGGTTAAAGAAGGAGACAAAAACACTGGTTATTTTCAAAGAATAGCCAATTGTAGAAGAAGTTCAAATATGATATGCAGTATTGAACAAGAGGGGGTGGAAATTTCTAAACAGGAAGATTTGAATAAAGCTTTTACATAATTTTATAGGAAGTTGTTTGGTTCATGTAGCAGTGTTAGAATGAAGGCTAACTGGAATGCACTATATCCTACTAAATTGGATCTATCTTGTTTAGATTCAAGTTTTTTTGAAGATGAAATATTAGCTGCCTTAAATGAAATGCCTAATGATAAGGCTCCGGGTCCAGATGGTTTTCCAAAAAAATTTCTTTAAAAAATATTGGAATTGGATCAAAGTTGATATTATTAAAGTGTTCAGTGAGTTAGAGAGGGGTTCTCTTAATTTTGAAAAGATCAGTTACGCAAATGTTGTTCTCATTCCAAAGAAGGAAGGTTGCTTGTCTCCATCGAATTTTAGACCAATTAGCTTATTAAATAGTACTTATAAGTTGATTACTAAAGTATTTGATAATAGGCAAAAGATGGTCATGGAAAATCTTATTGATAAATCCCAAACTGCATTCATTAAAGGAAGACATATTCTTGAAGGTGCAACCATAGTGCAAGAGATTGTATCTTTCTGTTCTTATAACTCAAAGCCATGTGCTCTATTGAAATTGGACTTTGCTAAGGTCTTCGACACAGTGGATTGGAAATTTATTTTGGATCTAGTTGATGCTAGAGGCTTTAGCAGAAAATGGATTGGGTGGATTATTGGCATTTTTGCAGCTAGTAAGGCAAATGTGTTTGTCAATGGGGTGGTAGGGAAAACTATCAGCTCTAAGAGGGGATTGAGGCAAGGTGACCCTTTGTCACCATTGCTTTTTTGATTTGGCAGCTGATGTGTTTACTCAGATTTTGAAAGTCAGTTGTGTTAATGGGGTTTTGCAGATTTTTGGTGACGAATTTGTCATGGAAGGTATTACATCTTTGCATTACGCTGATGATACGATTGTTTTCAACAAACCTGAATGTAAGTATATTGCGGCTCTCAAATTTATTCTTTATTCTTTTGAGAGTATTTCTGGTTTGCAGATCAATTTCCATAAAAGCTCAGTTTGGTAGTAGGGAAAGCTGATGGGGTTGAAGATAACATTGTCGAGATGCTGAATTGCAAAGTAGTCTCATTTCCTTTGAATTACCTTGAGCTTTGTATCAGACCGGGTAAGTTACTGAAGGATGATTGGTATTCACTCATCAATAAAGTGGAGACTAGATTATCCAGATGGAAAGGGAGCTCTTTATCCAAAGCTGGCAGATTTGTATTGGTTAACTCTGTTCTTTCAGCAACTCCTCTATATTAGCTTTCTTTATATAAGTTTCCAAAATGGGTTATAAAAAAGATTGATGCGGTGAGAAGAAATTTTCTTTGGGCTGGCAAAAGTGAAGCAAATGCTTCTGTTTGCTTAATTTCCTAAAAGCAAGTGTGCAATTCTAGAGAACAAGGAGGTCTAGGAGTTTTAAACCCGATGGAGATGCATTCTACATTATTATGTGGATGGCTTTAGAGTATTTCTTCGCATAAAGACATGTTATGGTGTGAATGGATATTCAATACTTGCTATGGTGGTGCCTTTTCACTATACAGAAGTGTTGTTCATCCCTCTGTTTTTTGGAAAGGAGTTCCGAGCTATTCTCAATTCTTCAGAGCGCAATTCAATTTGAAAGTGAATAATGGGAGAAGGTTACTTTTGGCTGGATAAATGGCTTCTTTCGATAGCCTTGATTTCAGAGTTTGAAGCTTTATATGATATATCTTGTGATAAATTAGTCGCTATCTCTGATATGTATGATTCTCCTGCAGAAGATTTTAAGTGGAAACTGAGTTTTAATCAGATAATTGAAGGAAGAGCATTAATTCAGTTGATGAAGCTGTTCAGATTATTGGAGAATGTCACTCTTATTGACAGTGATGATGAATGTTTTTGGAGTAATAAAGCAAAATTTTTAGTGAAGCAGTGTTATGCTTTAATCAATTTTTCTAGAAGAAATTTTACGTGCTTTTCATGCGTGTGGAGTTTCTCAGTTCCAATGAAGGTTCGAATGCATATGTGGACTATTATGCATAGAAAATTAAATACAAAGAGTTTGTTAAGGAAAAAGAATCTTAATATTGATGCTGCTTGTGTATTTTATCGAGCTGACGTGGAGGGTTGTACCCAACTATTTTATGACTGTGATACGACATTCTATGTTTAGGTTAAATGTTTAGTTAATGCTAATATTGACCTTATGTTGAAAGATTCTCTGCGAGATCAAGTGCAGTTTTGGGAAAACGTTCCATTGAACAACTTGCTTTGCTTAATCTCTCATTTTGTTTGGTGCTTTGGTATAAACATAACAATAGATGATTTAAGAACATTGCTAAATCATTGAATGTTGTTTTGTTTCAAGTACTAAAGTTTTATTATAAATGGATGGGTATTGACAGTTGGTACTTTGTTGATCTTATTGCAGATAGCAGCGGAGCTTGGTGATTGGCTCCTGGCTGCTTGGAAGAAAAGCTGATGGTCACTTTTGTTATATTTATTGTCTTTTTGTAATCTGGGTGTACGGTTTCTTTTGTATTTTGTAAGCTCCTGCATGAGCATATGTGAAGGCTTTATATTTTTTTTGGCTCCTTGTGAGCGGTTGGGCTGTAATATGGTGACCGTCAGGATGATATTGTTGTAACTCTTTTATGCAGTATATATATATATATAGCGGGGCATTCTGTGAGTTGCCTCTACCTTGCAGCTCAAAAATATATACTATTTTCAATAATATTGTCGTGTGCAACCCACGAGTTACACACTACTTGAATAGTAAAGCATAACCTTTTAAAGCTCTCTTCTTACTTTAGGAGTTCTCTCACTTCTCTGTGATTCTCTTTCGATATTTTATTTTTAAATTACTTTATCACTTTACACTTATTTACTATTTATCTAACATTATTTCATTAAATACAAAATTTAAGTGATTTAAATAAAATTATTTAACTAGTATTTCATTTTAATAGTAAAAATTACAAAAATACGTTTACCTACACTTTAAATTTTTTTTATAATCATTTAAGTTGCTTCAGTTCTTTTCTACCATTTTACATTTACACTACATGAAAACACGTTATTTCTTATTTTTTTCGTCCCCAAAGTTTTTCATAGAATAATTTTCAATTTTCATGGCTGAGTCCACTCCCCTTTTCCCGCCCTGCCTCATCCCTAACCTTCCCATCGTCGCCTTGTCTTTTCCTACCTCGAGCCAACCCTCCAGCGTCCCTCCCCCCTGACCCTCCCCCTCTGCCTCCGGATCCGCCCATCCCAAACCGTCCGATGGAAAACCTAGCTGCGTCAGTAGTGAATCAATAGCACTGGACTTTCATGTTTAAGTGTAACCCTTTGAACGCTGGTAAGTACATGCCTGTTGATATCAACCCAATTTTCGATCCAGTTGATGGTGCCATAGAGATGGTCAATGGAGTGACTGAATCAGGCATAGAAGTTTGGAATGATTTCTTGGTTGGTTTCTTTTTAGACACTCCCCTCTCTTATACCGCCGTGATAAACAAGCTTCTCCCAATTTGGAGATTGAAAGGCTCTGTTACTATTCGCTCTGATGGAGTCCTGTTCCTTTTCAAATTTGCTAATGCTGAGGATAAGAGCCGTATCCTCCAAGCTGACCCATAGTTATCAACAGTAAGCTATTCATCATCAAGCCGTACGATCCCATGATAAGCAATGTAAGAGGTAACATACGATCAGTTCCTTTTTGGGTTAAATTATATAACTTGCCCATAAATGCGTGGTCAAATTTTGGTATCAACTGGATTAGTTGCAGACTAGGGAAGCTGTTGTATATGGATGAGATGACTGAAAGTAGAATGAGAATAAAGTATGTGAAATGTTTAATTGAAGTTAAACCGGATAATGAATTAGTGAACGATTTCCTTGTCAAAACCCCGGAAGGAGCAACGCAAAGAATCTACGTCGAATATTTGTGGAAGCCGGAATTTGTGTCTTATGTAAATCCTTTGGTCATAAAAGCGAAATGTGTGAACATAGGGGCAGTGCTAACGAAGCAGTAAGTAAAGAAAAAATTCAACCCAAGGAAAAGGAACAAAATATAGCACCAGTGCAATTGCGAGAGCAAGTAAAGTACAAACCCTTTGTTGATAGGAGAAATTACAAAGAGAAATGGCAATTCGTCAGAACAAAAAAGAACAAACTAGTGGTGAGACAAGATGTCATTAACGAGGTTGGTCCAAGTAATGTTGTGAGAATATTGCAGAAGAGTAATGATGCATTTTTAGTTCAGGAAAATAGTTTTACGGCTTTGGAGGAGGGCGAATGTGAGGAAGAAGAGGGAGAACAATCAGATGATGAAGATTTTCAAGTACCTGAAGTGGAGTTTGGAGTAATGCCAACTTTAGAGGAGTGTTTACAACAAGAGATTCGAGTTCAACTCGGCTCTCCACCTGATGTGATGAATTCCAAGGAAAGCATCCAAAAAGAACAAAATCAAGAATATGAAAAAGTTGATAGTGAAAAAGACCCAAAAGAAGATAAGAAAAAAGATGTAATTGGAGAAGAACAAAATGAAGTTAATGTAAACGATGGAAGTGAGCAAGTAGTTGACAATGAAAAAGAAGCAAGTGTCAAAATTAATGATATGATAAACTCAACAATAATTGAAGGGAGAATATAAAATAGTTCACAAGTGGGAGGGAACAATAATGAAGTAGGGACATCAGTAAGTGGGACAAGTATTAATGTATCTGGGAATATTGATAGTTTACATGAAGTTGGTATCACTCACTTGAATGCTGACTAAGGAATTTTTACTCATGCACATGAAGACACAATGAAAAAGCCACCTGATAAAAGCACCATGCAAGTCCCAGAATGTGACCCAAATCCTATTAAAGCCTCGACACCTCCTCTTTCAAAAGTCACAGCCGCAAATCCTAATCCTTACTCCTCCATCACACCTCCTTTGGCGTATAAACCTCCTCCTCTTGACTCATTTACTCCTATTTGCCAAAAGAAAGTGAAAGATAAAAAAAAACTCCTGCCTCTGTACCAAACCCGTACATGTTAAGGATTATGAGAAACGACACTATTATTCCCCCTACAGTTTGATTTATATCGCAAACTATAGGTGCATGGAATGTGCGGGGCTGTCACAAAGACACAAAACCCGACCAATGTAAGCTGCTTATACAGGAGTATAAGCTGAATCTTCTTGCAATTCTATAAACTAAGCTCAACCATGCTCTAACCCTTCGAGCTGCTAATTACATTAACCCTTCATGGAACCTCGTGCATAATCTCCATGCAGCTCCATTCGGCAAAATCGTGATCATTTACAATCCTTCTATCATCCAAATTAGCCCCATTCAAATGTCATCTCAATTTATCCACTGCAACGCCAAATTTATTGCTGACCAGAATCCTTTTTTGCTTACCATTGTCTACGCAGCAAATTCTCTTTCTGTTAGACAACCCTTCCTTGACTTACTACCTTCCCTTAACCAACTAGCTGTTCCCTGGATATTGTTGGGTGATTTTAATTGTTGTTATGATTTAAATCAAAGACTTGGTGGTAATGCCCTTTCCATTGCTGAGATTACGCCATTGAAAACTTCCATGGATGTCGGGAATCTCGTTAATATCAAGTGTACATGTCTTCCCTACTCATGGAACAATTGTGGTCGTAGTGGACCTCGTACCTACTCCCTCATTGATCACGCGCTATGTTCACCGGTATCCTTCACCCTTTGGCCGACCATTTTCTCTCATAGACCACCTCCTTTACTATCGTACCACTCCCCCTCTATCCTTAACCTTGGTGGGCTTGACTTGAAAATTTCTTCCAGTTTTAAATTTTTTAACATTTGGATCCGTGAACCTGATTTTAATGATATCCTTGTTGAAGTTTGAGGGAGGCCTTCTTATGGTAACCCGTGCTTTGTTTTGCAGCAAAAACTTAAGACTTTGAAGAGCACCTTAAGGTTGTGGGCTAAAGAGCATTTTGGGAAGGGGAATAAACAGGCAAGTCAATGGAGAAAGAAGCTTGAGGACATACAAATAAGCATGATGATTGATCTAGCTAATTTGGTGCTGTCGAGTCTGGAAAAAGATACCCTTAAACAATATCAAATCTCGCTCAATGCTGAAGAGGAAATGATCAAGCAAAAAGCGTGCTTGAAGTGGAAGATGGAGGGTAACAGGAATAGTGCATACTTTCACACTATGCTTAAAGACAAACAGTGCAGACAAAATATTGTGACCATCCTTGACTCTAATGGTAACGTTGCCAATACTAGAGATGATGTTGACAATGCATTCCTTCAACATTTCTCTCATTTTCTAGGTAATTTTGAAGGCTTATATCCTGATATTGATTTAATTAACCCATACATTTTGCCGAAGATTTCTGGTAGTCAGTATCAATCCTTGTGTGCGGAAATAACTAGTGAAGAGATAAAGATGGCTATGTTCTCTTTTAACAGTAATTCATCTTGTGGTCCTGATGGTTACAACGCCTTCTTCTACAAAAATTTCTGGAATTTGCTATCCGATGTTGTTTGCAAGCCTGTTAAACACTTCTTCTGATCATGTGTTATGAATCATGCTGTTAATAGTACCAATATTGCCTTAATTCTGAAAATGAAGACAGCAAGCCGTGTGTCTGATTACAAGTGCATATACAAATCTCGTGTTGTAACATCATATACAAATGCATATCTCGTGTTGTAACGTCATATACAAATGCATATCCAAAATAATTGCAACGAGACTGAAAAATGTTCTCCCTTCCATCATTTCGCCGAATCAAGCTGCCTTTCTTCAAGGTAGGAGCATCCTTGATAATATTTTAATTTCTCACGAGCTGCTGAATGGATACTCTAGCAGTAATGTTTCTGCCAGAGCTATGTTCAAGTTGGACATAATGAAGGCTTTTGATACGCTACACTGGGATACTATTGTTAGGACCATGGGATATATGAATTTTCCTCCGCATTTTATTGCATGGATTTATGCTTTTGTCTCTACACCCAGATTCTTTCTTCTTATTAATGGTAGGGTTGTTGGTTTCTTTGGTAGTAAAAGAGGTATATGTCAGGGAGACCCTCTATCAGCATACATCTTTGTTATGATCATGGAGATGTTGACGCAGATGCTGAATGAAAAGATAGACTGTGGTCTCTTCAAACTTCACCCTAGATCTGATAAACCGACAAATCTCCTCTCTTATGTTCACCGATGATTTAGTGATTTTTTGTAGACCTGACCATGATACAATAGAGACCATAATGAGCACACTAAAAACCTTTGCATACATGACTGGGCTAAAAGTAAATGACGAAGTCCGAGATGACGGTCTCCCTACGGCGTGAGTTAATGAAATAGCCCTCCAAAATGGTTTAACGAATAATCCGCACTTAATCTCATATCCGGGGTTACCTCTCTCCATTGCTAAGATCACTACTAATCAATGTCTTCCATTATATAGTAGGATTGTTGCTCGTTTAAACCATTGGACGTGCAGACTGTTGTCTCAAGCGGGTAGGTTGACTTTGATCAAATCGGTCGTCTTCTCTATGCAAGTTTACTGGGCTAGGATGTTTATTCTTCCTAGCAAGCTAATTAAAATGGTGTGTTCTGCATTTATGAAGTTTCTATGGAAAGGAAAAATGGAAGGTAAATATCTAGCGCCAATTGCTTTTAGCTGTGCTGAAAAACCAACTAGCGTCGGAGGCTTAGGAATAATTAACATGCAAATCTAGAATAAAGACGCTTTTTTAAAACATCTCGATGATTTCCTCGACAACTCAACAAATATTTGGGTGCAATGGTCCTATAAGCATATCATAAAAAGGAAGAACTTCTGGTTAATGGTGCAACCGCAAAAACTTAGTTGGACTTGGCGGTGTCTGTTCAAGTTAAGGGATCAAATTCTACCGTACTTCAGCTATAAAATTATAAGTGGCTCTAAAGTAAGTGTTTGGAATGATCCTGGCTTCGAAATGGTCTCATCTTGAGCCGTGATCTTGCAGATATTGAAATTGATTCGACTGGGATGTGTCGTAATGTATGTGTCAACCATTATATTCACCTTAATTCAATAGCTCTACCTATTACTTCAGTCCACAAAGTTAATGAATTATTGGAACTAGTTAATGAGATCAAAGTGGAGCATAACGTGGACACTATACACAATGGGGTAACGGGAAGAGACCTTTCAACATCAGAAATATGTTTCATTTGCTGTCTGGGTATGCTACGTTGCCGAAGTGCAAATGGAGGAAGAGGGTCTGGTGCTCTGACAATGCTAATAGAGAAAATTTGATGCTTTGGAAAGAGCTAAATAATGCAGTTAATACTAGAGGAAAGCTATATGAAAGAGGTATGCCTATTGATCCTAGCTGTTTTATGTGCGGGATGAACAATGAAACACTTCAGCACTTGTTTTTTGATTGTCCTACTATCCAACGTGTTTGGAAAGTTATTTTGCAATGTATTGGTAGAGGAGCAACTGGCATTGTGCAGTCTGATGAATGGTCCTACCCGGAGAAACAAACAAGTTCAAAGACTAGTAGAGGTTGAATTCTGTGCTATGCTTTGAAGAAATTTTTATCTGTCATTTGGCGTGAGAGAAATCAAAGAATTTTCAATCCTGATGGTGCCAAAACTAGTGATCAATTGTTGGCGTGCACTAAATTTGAGATAAGGAATGGACTGAGGCTTTTAAACTTTACTTTTGATCCCGGAATCATGCTCAGTTTAAGGTGATTAGTAGTTGAATCAGTGTTTTGTGTTGTTTTCCAGTGTTTAATTACCGTGTATCTCCGTTTTCTTGTGTGTGTTGTATTTCTTTTTCTTTCCCCGGTACATTAATAAAAGTGGTAGGGATCCACTCAACCCCGTTTGCCTTGCAAAAAAAACACGTTATTTCTGACGGTTGAAAACCGTCGGCGGAAATAGCCGTAGCTTTTAAGAGCATCAGGGAAAGAGTTTCTGACGGCTATCGACACTGCCTGTCGTTTGAATTTCCTACAACTTAAAACAATTGACAACGGGTTCCGGCGGCCGCCGATAGCCGTCGGAAACCGTTACATACGCTATGTCAATAAACCGTTGTAAGCCGTCAGAAATAGTTGCGGATTCGTATACCTGTAAGCCATCGGAAAATATGTACATTTTTTGTATTTCAGCTGCTATTTAGCCTTCCAACACTCCATCATCTCAAACCAACAATTTATATTCCCAGCACACAAAATCATCAAAAACACAACGTATCAAACAAAAAATTATCAAAAACAAAAAACAACATAAATACATACAAAATACATCAAGACTATCACAACAAGTCTACCATCATAATACATACAAAATATCAAACCACGTCATATCTCATAGTAATAGCAACCCACAGTCATATATACATGCCAAAAAAAAACCATACGTAATAATCCATCACTGCTCATCTTCTGCGGAACCAACTGAAGAGGGGAAGAAACCATACTGATGTGCGAACTCGGCCAATCGCCAATCTAGTAGTTGAGTCATCTCAATGGCTTAGCAGTGATTCTGGTCCTTAAGCTCCGCCATCCTAGCCCTCAACTGCTCAATCTGTACAGTGTTTATAGCAGCTCTAGCCTGCTGACCTCGTCCCTGCCGACTGCTAACCTGTAACAATTATCTAAAAATCTTTTAATCATATGCGGTTATATTAATAACCTGTAACTCATAAAAGTTATTTTATTTCTAAACTAAAATTAAATTAAGGGAAAAATCGTTTACCACTTGATTTCCAAAGCCATAATGACTGTTCCGCGTAGCTGGATCCATCACTGACTAGAATATAATGTCCTCCTTGTCAGTCGTGAACTGCTTACATCCAGTCTCAGCTAGATGCTTCTGGTGCTGCTGCATAAACTTCTCCTGCAAGACCAAATAAAAATGAAGATAAAATTAATATCATGATATCTTATTTTATTATAATTTAACAATTACTACAAATACTTCTACATAAAATGAAATCTTACATGACTCTTCCTAGATTTGTCACCATGACATGTATATGTGATGTTCCCATCTGCATCGACATGCTTGGCAGCATGCGTATGAGTGAATATGTCCATATATGAAACTGGGCCCATCCCTCTGCCTCCTGAATTTGATTATTACATACAATTGATATATGTCTAAAATTATATAGCATATTAATTTTTTATAAAGTCGCATTTATAAATATATCAACTCCTGTTGATACTGCTGAAATGACTTCGATCCTCCACGATGCGTGACTGGATTTTTATTCCAATTTGCAGAGTTTCTTTCTGACTCTGCCTGCACATTCAAAATTTGATACATTACTTATTATGTAATTATTTTTGATATTTAAAAAAAATTAGTGCACTTACCTTCGCCTCATCACACTCTGAATACCTAAGAAATCCATCCCACATGGCTGCTCCCATCCAACTAGGTTTTTTCATGTTTTTCTTCATTGTTGATATGCAATCCTTACAATTCTTTCTCATTTTTTTCATGCAATAGGTTTGAACCAGCTGTAAGTCATGTGTTTGTATATCCACCTCGGCCTGTATTTCAGTTAAACAAATAGTAGCAGTAAAATATGTACAACATATCAATGGTCAAAATAAATTGAAATGGGAAAATATATATAAGAAAATACTTACAAGGATATCCTGCCAAAGGACCTCCTATATGTGAGGTGGGATCGGATCCCACTTCGGCCAACATGCCGACATCCGAGCCCAATCTGCTGCTTTCGATGCGTCTAAAATGACCTTCGAAGGTTGAAGATTAAAAACCCTGTGTTAAATATGATATACATAAGTGTATAGTAAAAAAAAACATTAACCTGCTAAATAAAGTTAATTTTTTACCCTGTACTCGTAGACATCAAGGAGACCACTGGACTTTGTGAGGGCTGCAATCCAGAACCTTTGCCTGAAGAATTCCCTCTCGATGGCATATCTGTCACATATAAATCATTTTAAACGATAATTATAACATAATATTCAAATTTATTTTATAATTAACTTAAACAAACGATATAAGCTGCTAAATAAATAACATAAAACAAAATGAGACTGTTTATACCTGTACTTGATTGGGTCCCATATTCCTAGGAGTAACATATCACATTGCAGTTTAAGATAAATAAATAGGAAAAAATGCATATGACATAAAAGATGTAAATAATGATCATAATATTCAAAAATTTAATAGAGTTACATGAATTGCAAAATATGCATCGAATACTCCATAATTACATTACAACCAGAAAGATAATACTCATCATCTACATCAGTCATTATTGTCTTCTGATCTAGAATCAGTCTCAGATTCTATGATATCTTTCTACGCACTCTCGAACGCTTCTGCCATAACATTTGATTCATCGATAAGAGGTCCAAAGTCTGCATGATCGTCTTCAATTATTATTTCATTGTTCTAATCGAGATCTTCCTGATAGGCTCATTCGTCTGGAATATTCTTTTCGTCGAACATAAATCTGGCCTTTATTTTAAAAAATTCCGATCAATCTGCTTTACCTTTTTTAGAGACGGATAATGAGCGTAACAAACTTGAAATGCTTGTTTGGCTAGTACAAAAGGGTCTTACTTGTAATAGTGCGATGTATGCTTTATTTCAATCAGATTATAATCCTTATGCACATTAATCTCAGAACCTGGAACACTGCTAAACCAATTGCATTTAAATAGAAACACCTACTCCGTATGTCGTGAGAAATATGCCAGTTGCAAAATTTGGGTAAAAACACCATAAAAATCATTTGTGTGATTTTCTGGATAGTCAGTGCCTTTAACGAATACACCTGTATTGTTTGTTAATTTCTCAGCACCGTATTCTTTGGTGTTAAATTTATATCCATTAATAAAGTATATTGGATATGTCTTGACCACTCTTTTTGGTCCGATTGCAAGATGATATACTACATTAGATTATATGCATGCAAGCATGTAGAAATGAATTAAACACTAATTGATATTTCAGATTACCTAACAAATGGTGCAACTTTAGCATAATTTAGAAGAATATAAGCGTGTGTTACATGAAAATCTTTATCATCTAGCCATACGTCTATACATTTCCCAGATGGTCGACAATGTTGTCTAAAATTAGACAACACTATTTGAGACGATTCTTGTTCGTCTCCTTCGTCATTTCGAGGTGCACTTTCAAATGATATATTTACATGATCACTGAAATAATGAGAGAAAAAGAACGAAGCTTTTTCTTCGATGTGAGATTTACATATCGAACCTTCAATTCGTGCTTTTTGTCTCACTTTTTTCTTCATATGATTCAGATATCTATGCAAAATTAATTTACATTATTTCATATTTTAAGTCCAATTAAATTATAGATAACATGTTTTTATTTACCTCTCAAATGGATACATCCATCCATATTGGACGGGACCTCAAAATCATGCTTTAGTTGGAATGTGAACAGGTAAATGCTCCATTACATTAAAAAAATCTAGCGGAAATATTTTCTCTAATTTGCAGAGCAATATAAGAATATCTACTTCAAGTTTACGTAAACGTTCCACTTTTAAAGTAGTCGAATAAAGCTCTTTGTCAAACATACTAAGCTCTGTTACTACCTTCCAAACTTTTAACGGCAGTAGTTCTTTGAACATAACAAGAAATAATTGCTCCATCACAATGTGATAGCCGTGACTTTTCATTTCGCCCAATTTGCCATTTTTGAAGTCAACACATTTACGAAGGTTAGATGAAATCCCATCAGGAAATCTTTACCCTTCAACCCATTTTAACACAACTTTAACTTGATTATTATTTAATTCGTAACATGCTTTGGATTTTTTTACTGTTATTTAGTTTCATATGAAGCTTGGGACGTTCGCATAATTCCTCTACAACGCTCCTTGATTTCAAATCATCTTTAGTCTCCCCTTTGACATTCAAAATTATGTTAAAGACATTATCAAATACATTATTCTCCTTGTGCATCACATCAATACTATGACGAAGGAAAAGAAGTTTTCAATACGGCAACTCCCAAAAAATAGAATGTTTGCACCAATTGTGAACAATCGATTTGCCTTTAATTTCTGTTTGAACTCCAGTTTTATGTATCTTTGGATAATCTTTAACCAGTTTACATGTATTCACTATACCATATCGTAGGAAATTATCTGGTTTCTACTCTATTAGCTAAAAAGTTTTTCTTGTCTACTCTGAAAGGATGATTTACATAGAGAAAACATCGATGACAGTCAAACCATGAAATTTTCTTGCCATGCAGTAAGGAAAACGCTCGTGTTTCTTCCATTAAATATGGATATGCTAGACGACCAACAATACTCCATCCAGAAAGCATTGCATAGGCAGGAAAATCACTTATAGTCCACAACAAAGAAGTAAACATATGAAATTTTTTCTTCTTTGAAACATCGTATGTTTCTACTCTTTCGTTCCACATTGTTCTTAATTCTTCAATCAACTGTTGTAAATAAACATTAACTCCTTGTGTCGGACGTTGGGGTCAGGAACAACAACAGTAAGAAACATATATTGCGTTTTCATGCACATCCATGATGGTAAATTATAAGGTGTGATGATAATGGGTCACGATGAATATTTAGCACCAAATTGAGAAAATGGTGAAGAACCATCTGTACATAATCCTAGTCTGACATTATGACTCTCTGCTGAAAAATTGGGATAAGTTTTATTGAAATACTTCCATGCATCCCCATATGCCGGACGGGTCAACTTACCTTCTTCCTCCGATCTCGCCTTATGCTATCTCATATGAGATGCAGTTACAGAAGATGCATATAATCTTTGAAGCCTTAGAGCAATGGGTAAGTAACGCATACGTTTGTATGGAACTTACTTTCCCTTCTTCTTTCTTGGTTTATATCTTTCTTGATTACATATTTTACAATTTCTTAGGTTTACATCATCTTTCCAAAACAACATGCATCCTTTTAAACATGTATCTATTTTCTGATAAGGTAAACCAAATGCCGACATAATTTTTTTTAACTTCGTAGTGATTTTCACACATTAAATTATTGGGTGGCATGTGCCTTTTTGTAGCTTGTACAGTAGCCGTAAACCCAGCTTCAGTGATGCTATATTTCGACTTCATCGTAATGTATTCTGCGATTACCGACAGCTGAGTGTCGCTTTTACAACCATCCCAAATAGGATTTTCAAAATTATCCAGTAAATCATAAATTTTATTAGCTTCATATTCGGTTCTTCAGCATTTCCATCATCCTCGTCAACTCCAACCATAGAAAACATTGATCATGCTGCCGCATCTTCGACCATATTTTCAATACGGGTCGTACTAACATTTTCATTAATAGCACTTTCTACCTCAGTCTCTACAGAAGTATTTGCTACAACTTCTCCATGATGATCCCAAAACTAATACTCAGGTACGAATCCGCTTTTGCACAAATGGACCTTCACAATATTAGTAACAAGTACTTAAATTTCTACACTTGCTACACGGACAACAAATTTCTGGATCGCTTCCGTTATTACTTAAAGCGAATTCAACAAAAACATTTATACCATTATAAAAATCTTCTTTTATCGAACCTCTCGCTCCTCTTCTTTGGTACATCCAACTCCTCCAATCAACAAAATAATCAATTATTTTTCCTATTTGAGAAATTCAGTCACAATTCAAAAATTAATATTTATTTTCAAAAATACAAATTCAAAAAGCTTTTTTTTTATGGTCGTACAACGCACGTATATATAATGGTTGAAAGCAAATAACACTTTCATAAAGTTGAAAATAATTTCAAATATGACACATTTTTTTAATGTAACTTTTTTACATGGTCAGACATTGTACTTCCCATTATAAACACAGTAAACATTTACATTTTGTATATTACTTCATCTCAAACGATTTAACAAAATTTCGGCAGCATTTCCCTTTTATTTCCTGTATTGTACACAAACGCATATACTCAAGAAACAAAAAAGAAAAATTAAGCCGAAATTTCATGCATCATTTGAAACGAAGTAGTATACAAAATATAGATGCTTACTGCGTTTATAACTTGTCCAATACAAGGACAAATCCAACAAATACTATACCAGTGAATATAAACGGTTATTTTTTAATTTGACAAAAATGCCTATTTATATAACGATCATGTACAACACTCGTTGGACGGATCTGAAAACACTCTAGGTGATATTAGCCAGTTAGATGTGCGCATTTTAACTGTGTACCTAATGCGTCTTGGAAGCTCCTCCAAAATTCACCGGTAAAAATGGGGTCACGATCGCTCACGATGCTGAAAGGTACCCCATGAAGATGAACTATCTCTCGGATATAGATTGCTGCCAACCATGGTGCCATCCTCTTACTCTTAACTGGAATAAAGTGAGCGCTCTTAGTGAGCCTATCCACCACAAGCCATATAATGGTGTTGCCTTTCTCCGATCTAGGCAAACCGTCTATGAAATCCATAGAGACGCTCTCCTGTTTCCACTGTGGAACCTCCAAAGGATGAAGTAAACCATCGGGCTTCTTTTGCTCAGTTTTGACTTGCTGGCAAACTAAACATTGAGAAACAAATTCGGCCACATTTTTCTTCATCCCAGCCCAAAAGAAAACCCTTTTCATGTCTTTGTACATATTATCATCGTCTGGATGAATAGTCATCTTAGAATGGCGGGCTTTTTCTAGGACTGCCTTTATCAAGCTTTCAGTTTGAGGAACACAAAGCCTTCCATCTCGTCGCAACCACCCCTTTTCGTCTATGGTATATCGACCGAGGTGACTAGAAATCTCCCCTTTTCGGAGCTTTTCCATGATGTCTAAAATCTGTGGGTCACCTTGTTGCGAAGCTTCTATCTGATCCATAAGAGTTAGTTGTATTTTTAATGATGCAAACAAGTCAGGCAAAATCTCAATGGAGGGTCTAAAATCAAAGGTTTATATCAACTCCAAGCTTTTCCTCTCAACAAACAGAGGACTTAAGGCTATCCTCTGCCCACTTAGTGCGTCAGCCACCACATTACTCTTGCCAGGGGTATAAGCAATCTCAAAATCATAAAAAGCTAAGAACTCCATCCACCTTTGTTGCCTTAAATTAAGATCCTTCTTTGAGAACAGATACTTGAGAGATTTATAATCAGTGTATAACTCGAACTTCTCTCCAAGTAATTAATGACGCCATGCCTTTAGCACGAATACTATGCCAGCTAGCTTTAGATCATGGGTGGGGTAGTTCTTCTCATGACCTCTCAACTGTCTACCCCCATAACACACTACTTTCCCTTCTTGCATCAGAATCGTACTAAGTCCTGTACCAAATGCATCAGTGTAAACTGTAAACATTTTGTTCCCGTCAGGCAAAGTCAAGACTGGGGTTGTTGTAAGAGCCCTCTTCAAATGTTGGAAAGCAACATCACAATCTATATCCCACGAAAATGCCAAGTTCTTCTTCGTCATCCTGGTGAGTGGGGCTGATATCTTCGCGAAGTCCTTAATGAACTTCCTATAATAACCTGCCAATCCAAGAAAGCTCCTCACCTCTGTTGAATTTTTTGGAATCTGCCAATTTTGTACCGTAACTACTTTCGTGGGATTCACAGCTATCCCTTTTTTGGAGACTACATGCCCTAAGAATCTCACATCCTTTCTCCAAAAATGGCATTTGGAGAACTTTGCCTTAAGTTGATGGTCACATAGAGTTTTCAAAACTTCTCCCAAATGTTGAGCATGCTCTTCGTCGATCTTGGAGAAGATCAAAATATCATCAACAAAGACCACGACAAATTTATTTAGGGACTCCCGGAACACCCTGCTCGTCAGATCGACAAAATAGGCGGGTGCATTCGTCAGCCCAAAAGGCATAACTAGCCATTCAAAGATACCATTTGGAGTCCTAAAAGCAGTCTTATTTATGTTGTATTCAGCCACCCTCAACTGATGAAACCCCGTGGCCAAGTCTAACTGAGAGAATACTGAGGCCCCGATAAGCTGGTCAAACAAGTCGTCTATCCTCGGAAGTGGGTGCCTATTCTTCTTTGTGAGTTTGTTCAATTCTCTATAGTCCACACACAAACGAAGCGAACCATCCGCCTTAGTTGCGAATACAACTAGAGCAACCCATTCAGATATGCTTCGTCTGATAAATCCTTTCACAAGTAGCTCCCCTAATTACTTACACAGCTCCCTCCTTTCCATTGGAGCCATATGGTGCACTGGTAATGTAACTGGCTTTGCATTGTCCACCAGATATATACGAAAGTCTATCTCGCGCCTCAGAGGTAAACCCCGTACCTCATCAAAAACATCAGAATAATCTCGGACTATTGGAACAGATTGCAGATCATCGATAGATGTGTAACAACCTGCATATTTGACGATAATATATTTAAGTATTTTATTTAAATATAACGTCGTTAATCGTTAATCGAATGCGTATCCAAAAAGTCACATTTTGCATACGGTTGAATTTCGACTCGAAACCACTTCCATTGAGTCTGGATCACCGTTTACGACCTTTTTGAGTATAAGCTTCGATATATTCAAAGCTTCGGAATTTTGACAACTTGGTTGGGTCATGAGTTAGCTAACCTAGCCCACTCATATAACCCTCCTAGCCTTCTCCCTCTTCATTCATTCTCCAACACTTAGAAGAAAATAGAAATGAGAGAGGGAAAGGGGAAATAGAAATTCCCTAAATCTATATCATCATAAAAGCTCCGATTCAGCAAGATGAAATCAAGTGGAGAAGCTTGGTAAGACTCATCTTCATCTTCTCCGTCTCATTTCCATTCGATTCATCATAATTCCTATGACCTAATTCTTAGGAGACTTGTTTTTATGATCATAGGTTATTGATTCTTGTGTTTTGGTTGAAGAGATAGTGTTCTTGCCTTGTCTAAGAGCATTTCATTCATTTTCAAGCTCAAAGATCCTTCATTTATCCATCATTAAGTCAAAGGTGAGTTCTTTGTGAACTCACATCAATGCCACAAACTTTAAGCTTGTACAAGTGTAATTGTAGGCTATTCATGATGTTCATGTTTGCTTGAATTAGTTTGATTCATGGTTTATTCTTGAATTTATGTTGATTTCAAGTGTTGTTGAAATTTGGTTTGAAAATCTTCATGTGAACATAAGTTGAATCACACTCGTCTCCGGCTTGAATGGGAGTTGTACACGTACTGGAAAGTGCCACCACAGGGCCGGAGAGGAGTGCGGAAAAAGGAAAGGTCGTGACGGAGGATCGAAACCTCCGTCCCCGGTGCCTGGGCTCACGCCCAGGAAAAACCGGTCGACCGGCCAAAGTGGGTCGGTCGACAGGTCCGGGCTGTGCCTGGGCTTATGCCTAGGAATAAGCCGGTCGACTGGCCCTCGAGGGGCCGGTCGACCGTTTGGTTCTCTGTCCCAAAACAGGCAACCGGCCCCCCTGGGCCGGTCGACCCAGTCGCCATTTTCCCCCCTTTCTTTGATGTCGCGCGTCGAGGCGCGCGACCCCGTATCCTCCCGACCTCCTTCGAACCTCCCCACGCGTATCTCGGCAATCTTGACTTTGTTCGGATCGTCGTTGTTGCTCCGTGTCGTTTGGTTTTCAATCATTTTAAAACCATGAAATATGAATTGATGTTGTATGATCTTTGGGTTCAATTCGCTACGGCGGCGTTTTCTTTATGGATAATTAAACCATAATGGATATTTGGTTTTATATTTGCCAATGGACTTCGAACCAGTGTTTATCTCAGTTTTATAAATTCAAATCCTTAAAAACAAATTCAGTTTCTAAACCAGGTTCCAATTCTATTGATTTATATACGATTCCTTATCCAATCGACCGAACGAGAAATTTAGTTTATTTACCATAGTAAAACTTAGGACTATGACCCTTTATATGTTTACTTCGGCGAATAACTCTTGGACTCGTTCGTTTGAATATATGTGGTTATTTTCATTGTTCTGAGTATGAACCGACAACGGGTTCGTAAATATTCGAGAATAGCGAGTGGTTATGGGACATTTAGCTATTTTCTTATATTAACTAGCTCAGTGTTTATACTCACCCGGATTGATGTGATCCTTTATGACTTGAGTTTTTCGGTCCTCGATCGCCTGAGAGGGATTTAAGATTCTTGGATTTCACTTCTGGGACTCCGGTCCAACTTTTATGACTTGTGTTTTGTGGTCCTCGATTGCCCGAGTGGGATTTACGATTCTTGGATTTCACCTATGGGACTTCGGTCCAACCTTCTATGATTTTCTATGATTTATGTTTTCTCTCTTCCGGGGTCACGACCCGGCTTCGTGGGGAGCTTCAGCTCAAACCAATGGGTTCGCTACCTAGAGATCGTTTCTCATCTATGAATAGACATGCCCCCTTTTTATGATGTTTTCTAGATATTTCATGATTTATATGTTTTCTCTCTTCCGGGGTCACGACCCAGCTTTGTGGGGAGCTTCGGCTCAAACCAATGAGTTCGCTACCTAGAGATCGTTTCTCATCTATGAACAGGCCTGCCCCTTTATGATGTTTTCTGGATTTCGAGCGATCTCTGGATCCTTGATTACTTTGACGCGATGCGCGTCAATTTGAGAAATGATTTATGATTTATATTTACTTTGATGCAATACGCGTCTATATGATTTATGTTTGGCATTCATTTGTCAATTGTTATTGTTGAATGTTCTCCTTCTGTCATGAGATTTATCGAGACTTTATATATGTTGACATCATGTATTTCATATTATTTATGAATCACCTTGTTTATCCTTATCATGTCATATATGTTAAATCTCTTAATATTGTCTCATGTTATGAATAAGAATGGTTTGACTGATCCGTTTATTGTTTATCTTTATGTAAATGATACTCGGTCAGACCAAGGTATTTCCGGTGGTTCTTCTTGACTCCAGCATGGACCATCCTCCACCTTTGGGCTAACTACTTTAATGTTGCACTCTGTGGGTTATATGTATATGAGACTCCTTTGTGTACATATTATTTTGAGTAGCCTCGTGCCTATTCTTTTGTTGTATAGTGGATCGACAACGACCACTATCTTGTATTTACACTCATGTGTTATATTCATATCTATTTCCGCCTTAATGATGTGAATATCTGTGTTTGACTCTGATTATTTGTTGTGTATTTTATATTGCTTTCTGAATTATATACAGCCACTGTGTAGCAGTTTTGAACTTGAATTAGATGTGTCGGATATTCCTCATGAAAATTGAAAAGTAAGACCACATTATCCGATACATTTAACACTCGTTCAAAGCTATTATACAGATGGTCGCTCCTCAACAACCTTATTCTTCGGGTTCGCTGACACCGTTGCTTGCAACGGCCTTGGCTAACGCGAGTATAGAGGTGGGGCGTTACAAGATGCATGAAGAGACTTTAGGAAATTAAGCATAACAAACCCTTGAGGGTCACAAGAAATCTCGAGGGTCCTCCCATGATAAGTCAGAAGCCTAACGATCCTCCTCTCGCAATCCAGAATGGCGCCATACGTGGTAAACCAATCCATTCCTAGAATCAACCCATGTCCCATAAACATAAGCACATACGCATCACACTCAAACTCGACGCCTAACACAGATATTTTCAAACCTCGACTAATCAAAGATAAATGAGCCGAACCACCAATGGGGTTTGAAACAACTATGGGATCCACTGCCATACTAGTAATTAAGTGCATAGATTCAACCACAGAACTAGATATAAATGAATGTGAAGCGCCTGAATCAAAAAGTGTTTTAATAGGATTTTTTGAAAGAGAAATTAAACCTTCCATAGAAATTTTCTACCTCTATCAGGAGCACTGATCGCGAGAGCATGCACCTGCCCTACAGAAGTTCCTGCCCTTTGACCTTGTCCCTGTTTCTTCCGGCACTCCCTAGCAAAGTGTTCGACTTCTCCGCAATTAAAGCAAGTGTTCTTCCTTATTTACATTCTTTGATCAAGTGACCCTCTTTCCCACAACTGTGACACTTCCTTTTCTCCTTACCCTTGTCATTATTTCCTCCTTTCTTCTGTTTCTGTTGTTGTTGTACCTTCTTGGGCCATGTCTTCTTGTTTTGCGTCGTTTCCTCGGCTTTAACCTCCTTCTTTTCCCCTTTCTCCTCCTCATACATCAAGGCCATATCAACAAATCTTTCAAAAGTGGCTCCCATTGGGATGTGAGACATGGCTAACCCATGAAGGGGTTCATTTAACCCTTTAGCAATCTGTAAAGCCTTCTTATGCGGCGTGTCTACCAGTTCCAGTCCAAATCTTGCCAGCTGGTTAAATTTGTTTACATACTCTTTAACCGTCACGTTCCCTTGTTTGAGTGCGAAGAACCTCTCCATCTGCATGCTCTTCTCAGCTTGGGAAAGGAATTTCATCTCAAACCTCTATCTAAAGTCATTTCAAGTTTCCACCGGACGGCCTGCTTGGGTTACCTCCCACCAAAATGAAGCTTCATTCTTCAATAGCCAAGCAGCTAACTAAATATTTCTTCGATCCACTACTTCAAAAATTACAAACAAGTCCTCGGTCTCCTTGAGCCAGTTCCTAGCTTAAACAAACGTCTCGATTCCATGGAACGGCTTCCCTCCCATAGCACGGAAATCATTGCAGATCTTTGAGAAGTTTTCTACACGTGGAGGTGGAGGAGGTGGAACAACATATGCAGTTGGGGGAGGAACGTTTCCTTAGCCTTCGGCAAGCGCCTGGCCTCTAGATACCTACGGAACCATCCTGGTATCATAATGCCCTCTGGAATGTTGGGTTTCCCAGACATGTTGAAAAAGAAAAGGAAAGAGATTCAGACAAGGGATCGAAAGATGTTATTTATGGCTTTTTAGGGAATATTTTTCAAAACAGACATTTCTTTTTGAGAATGCTTTCTTTTAAAACCTTTTTGAAAGTAGATTTCAAAAACTTTTATATAATCTAGTAACCTTCAGCTCTGATACGAAGTGTGACACCCCACGTCCGTTAATGTAACTCACAAAGGGAATGCATTAAGTTTCATGAAGCGTTATAGTAAACAGAACGGAAATATTATAAGACAGACATATATAATAACAGCGGAATAAAAACTTTATTTATCATAAGATACCGTGGTTCAAAAAAAAAACATCACAAGATTGAAATACAAAAGCCCATTACAACATAAAAGCTACTGTCTTGTACTTCAAAAATATCAGAGTATATAAAAGAAATAAAATTCCCTAAAAACAAGATATAGCCATAGCAACAAGGATAGGAGCTTGAGCCATACATATCAGCAGCTCCAGCAAAAGTAAGCAGAATCACGGTCAAGCCTGAGTGTTTTCCCCTGTGAACCTGGGGGGAGGGGGAACGGAAGAAAGAAGGATAAACAAAAAGGGTCAGACATAAAGCCTGGCGAGTCTAGTTACTTTTAGCAAGTAAATAAATAGAAGTAGCATGACATGCATATAAAGTGGATAAGAGAGATTACTACATGAAAGACAGGTGTGACAAGGTAGACAGGATAAGGTGTACACACTTCTAATGATTACTCTGCACTATTACTAGTATATCCAGAATGAAATGATCCTTTCCACTATAAGGTGGTAGACTTAGGCATACGTCCAAGTGTACCCTAATTACTACCCTAGTCGATCGGCTCCCTAATCCACGCAGATACTCTGTGTCGTCCCCACCATAGGATGTATCACGTCCTAAAGTGGAAACCCCTCGCTGATATGCACAACCCCATATCTACAGGTGTCACGGTCGTTTTATCCCCTCTGCCTGGCTCATGCATGCACATGGCCCAGTCGGTCTGCGCCGCCCATACCGTCCTCCATGTTTGATCTCTTACAATCAGTCCAGTAAGCATGCCCATTCTCTGACCTAGTATGGAGTACATGTTTTGATACCTACTCCGGGTTACTGGATGAAACGGGTCCCACACAATATGGTACAAGCTCTCCCCTTTGTCTTGTATCCCCCACTAGGTTTTCTTTGGCTATGTATACCACTAGGTGTCTTTAATTACATAACCCTATCATTTCTACAAGTTATGCTTACCCTAAAAGGTGTCTTTAATTACATAACTTTATTATTTCCACCGGTTATGTATACCACTAGGTGTCTTTAATTACATAACCTTATTAGGTTAAGGTTGTAGGCCTACATGTAAATATTACTCACCCCTCCAGATTTGCTTAACCCATCCATTGTGCCAATTTTACGTAACCCTAACTTTAGTTCATAATCATACAATCCCTATGGATTAGATTTGGTTAAGTAGTTCAATTTATTACCATGTCCATTTATGGTTTATAATGGGCTAGACCTCCCACATTAGGCCTACAACTTGTGGATATTGGGTATGCCGGTCGGGTCCGGACAGACTTCTTCCACAAGTTGGGCCTAACCTCGTGTCATAGCACGTCTCGTATTTGCGCACTTAGACCTCTCACATTATGTACAACATTAGTGGTTGCTGGATATGCCGGTCGGGTCTGCGCAGACTTCCATCACTAATGCAACCTAACATTGTGTCATAAGTGCAATTACAATTTCTAATTGTAATTATTAGACATTTCATTCTTATCCAATTCTTACCAATGTCTTTATAGGTGATTATGCCCCATTTTCCCCATTTTGAGTTATATGCCCAATTTATATAAACATTATTTAAATTATGCCAATTCTAACCTTTTTCCCCTGTTCCCTAACTAGCGCATTCACAGATATTTGGCGGCATCTAGGCTAGAAAGTAGCCTAGTCATGAACAATAAAAGGGAAAGGTGGTGGGAAAAAGGACAATAATGTTCATTCTAAAAATGATATAAACATATATACTGGCATAGACAAGTAATAGGCATAATAAGGTGGACACAAAAAAACAGATCTAGTGAAAAGGGTAATGATAAAAATAGATCCAAAATACTTAGAATGAACAGATCCAAATAAGAATTCATATGTCCAATAATGACAGATCTCAATTGATCACAATATGATGATCTAGATCTAAACAAAGGTTCAATTGTCCATATAATGATAATCCCAAATTAACCACAAACTTTACAAAGGTTCAGATCCACAAAGGTGACATGATAAACTAATCACTGGTAAATTAGATCTATAAAAATAGATCTAGCATAATAAAGTTTGAGATCCAAGAATAACTTGATTCATGATTCAAGACAGAACCAAATCACAGTACTATCACGTTTTACTTTTAATCATTTAAATCTAAAAGTAACCTAGAACTCACAGTGTTTGGATTAAAAGAAAAGGTAGAAAATAACTGAGGTTGGATCTACACTCGAATCTCTAAGTTTGATTTGCAAAGTTGATCGTTGTTGAAGAAAGGATCCGTCTCAGTTCAAACACCGGCAGCATTTGGCCTCCATGATTTCCAATGAAGAAAACAAAAGAAATGGACATATATTTATAGCTGCCTGCCCCACTGAAACTGACTGCCACGTCATCCCTAGGGGTGTCAACACCCCTTAAGGGTGTCGACCCCGGTGTCGACACACCTTAAGGGGGGTCGACCCGGTGTTAACACCCCTCTAAGGGGTCGACCCCCTAGAGCAGCAAATTTGCCGCCACATGAAATTTTGATTTCTGAACGATTTTGGATAAGGTTATGACTCATATCTGACTCATATGTATATATATAATTCTTCTACACGTATACAAACTTAAAATACTCATAACTTCTTTATACGGTGGCCGTTTTACGCAAACCAAATGTCTATCTTGACCAGAATTTCGAGAAGGACGCAATGGCGCAGTCCTTTTCCATTAATTCCGAATATTAAATAAATTATTATTTAATTTATCCTCTTTTTATGTTAAGAAAATTACAGGGTGTTACAGTATGCCTATCGTCATGCCACTTAGGCAGATGGCGCCTAAGGAACAACGAGAGTTAGAGATGCAAGTACTTGACCTTTTGGGAAAATGATTCATTCAGGGAAGCGTATCCGAATGGGGTGCACCAGTTGTGTTTGCAATTAAGGCTGATGGATCTTTGAGATTGTGTGTGGACTATCGTGAGCTGAATAAGGTGACCAAGAAGAACAAGTATCTGTTGCCAATGATAGATGACTTGTTCGATCAGCTTCATGATGCCAAGATGTTTTCTCAGATGGATTTGGCAACGGGATTCCACCAGTTGAGGGTGTAAAGGATAGTGTGCCGAAGACAACTTTTAGCCCAACATCTGGTTTCATCGAATGGTTGGTGATGCCATTTGGGTTGACTAACGCGCCAACGTATTTCATAGATCTTATGAATAGGGTATTCAGGGATTAGTTGAACAAGTTCGTGCTTGTGTTCATGGACGATATTCTGGTTTTCTTTCGGAATGAGGAAGAGCATAAGACGCACTTGCGAGTTGTCTTAGAAATATTGTGAACGCATCAACTGATAGCTAAATTTTCGAAGTTTCACTTCTGGAAGAGCGAAGTGAGATTCTTAGTCCATGTTGTTTCTGGAAATGGATTAGGGTTGACCTCGCTAAGGTGGCAGCAATCCAGGACTGGGATGGACCTAAGAATGCGATGGATGTTCGTAGTTTCCTTGGGTTGGCAGGATATTATCACCCGTTTATCAAGGATTTCTCCAAAATAGATGCACCATTAACTGGATTGATGAAGAAGAATCAAGTGTTCACATGGAATGCGAAAAGTATGCAAGATTTTGGAATCATGAAAGAGAGACCGACGAGTGCTCCTCTTTTGAAGATTCCAAGTGGGAATGTGGAGATGGTGGTACACACCGATGCATGTGGTATTGGATTTGGTGTAGTGCTAATGCAGAATGATAGAGTTTTGGCCTACGTGAGTCGACAGTTGAAGCCACACAAAAAGAATTATCCAACTCATGATTTGGAGTTAGCAGTGATCGTGTTTTCTCGGAAGAAGTGGAGGCATTATGAAACACCTCACCTCCGTTATGGTCACTCACAAAGGGAATGCCTTAATTTTGGTGGAGGTTTATAAGTAAAAGACACAGATAAAACACAAGACAGATATAAACACATATAAATAAGCAGCGGAAAAACCAACAGACTTTTATTATCATAAATACGTGTTCATACAGAACATTTCCAACATTGTCTCAAAACAAACTTCCAATTATTACAACCATAATACTGTCTTGATTTTAAAAGTTAAAGAAGCATGAAACATAAATAAAGCTGCATAATCCCCATAAATGATATCCAAGCAATACATTCTCTCTCTTCAAGCTGGATGAAAAACTGACTAAGCTGCGGTGTTTTCTCCCTGTGGACCTGGAGGGGGGGATGGAAGAAAAGAAGACGAAAGGAAAATGGGTCAGACATAAGTCTGGTAAGTCTAGCTATATTCCTAGAATGTTAATAATAAAAAGATCATGACTTGCATAAAGTGAGAACAGGACGATATCAGGATAATAGACTATCCTAGAACTAGATAAGGTGTCCTAAAACGAACATCCCTTCGCACCCTATTTTAAATCTCTATCTCTGCACCTACTAATTCTTATACCAACAGGCACCCCGTGATTGGGGTGAAGTGATCCCTTTCTCTTTCTTTAAAAGATCGGCTCCTACTCGTATATTCACATGTGTTCTACGGCCCTATATGGTAGATACTTATGCTGGTCCCACCATGGGGTGTATCAAGTCCCATGGTGGCGGCCCCGACACAATTCTAGCATGCATAGGGTATACTACTGATGCTCCAGTGCCCTGACTTGTCTGCTCCAGAGTGTGTGCACGCCCGCACTCTGTTAGAACCCACACTGTGCACCAACCGCCGTCGCTTTTGACCGCTTACAATCAGCCCAGTAATCGTGCCCCACCCTGCCTAGTTCAGGGTACCATGATACCTAATTGGGTTACTGCTGAAACGGGTCCCCGTTACTAGGTTTTCTAGTCAATCATGTTAAGTGGTTAAGTGTCTGAATGAACCTAACCCCCACCCATCCAAATTATTTAACATGTTGAATTTGGTTAAGTATTTATTAAATTAACTTAACCCTATCAGTCCTAACTCAGCTCTAATTGTCTTATTAGAGCACCAACCTCTCAGATTAGACATATATTGTTGTGGCTGCCTGTATGCCGGTTGGGTCCGGGCAGTCTTACGCCACAACTCAGTTTAACCTCGGGTCTTTATTGGGCCCCATGCCTTAACCTCTCACATTAGATAGCTACTGTTGTGACAACTGGACAGCCGGGCGGGTCCGGGCAGGTTTACGTCACAACTCAATCCAACCTCGAGTTATGCCTTTTTATGCCATAAATCACTTATGTGATTAATGACCAATATGTAAATTAGAAAATATTCAAATTACTGTCACATTCATTTCCAATTAATCTCATTAATTAAGGTAATTAATGCCTTTTTATGCCATAAATCACTTATGTGATTAATGACCAATTTATGGCAAGTTTTCCTAAAATTATCATTTTAACCCAAAGTTACCCCGTCCAATATTAGGCTAACCATCTCAGCCTAATTTACGTTCGCATGATTTTTGGTGTAAAGTATTAGGCTAAAAACTTAGCCTAATTTAATATACGCAAATTGGCATAAATTAGCATAAACATGACAAGGGTATAACTTTGGTATTGATGGCATAATCAATATGAACATAATAGGGTGTACTTGCAAAATAACTAACATGAACATTTTAGGGGTGAACTTGCAAAATAACTAACATGAACATTATAATGTCATAGGTACAAACTTGCAAAAAGACTAACATAAACATTATAATGCCATAGGTATGAACTTGCACTTATAGGCTAACTCAACATATATGTGTTTTTAACATAGGCCATATTAACAACATACATGAGAATTAGCAATATGAACTAATCCATATACATATGTTAATTTGCAACATAGGCAAATCAACATACGTATACGTGAGTTAGCAACATAGGCTAATCAACATACACATGCGTTAATTAGTAACATAGATTTAAACATATTTGCAAATTAATCCCAACATATGATAAGTGTGAACATGGCATAAGTTTTGCATAAACATGAACATATAGATTTGACAATTGGTCGCATAACTTCACTACATAAACTTGCATAATAAACTACACAATTCTCATAAGATGTTACAATCCAAGTCCATGCTTATACAAATAATCTAATCCAATAATCCCGAATTTAACATGATAATAGAATCAAGTCACTGGCATAGATTAATATTATAAAACATAATAAACATCATACTTAATAATTCTCAATTCAACATGATAATAGAATCAAATCACAAACGTATATTAATAACATAACGAGTATCGTACTATTATCATTTCATCGCAACACATGATATTCATATTAATTCGCATTCTAAAAATGTAGCTAAACTTACAATCGTAGACGGTCTTATTTTCTGAGTTCTGAAATTCTGAATTTGCAAAGCTTTCCTTTGGGAAGACGTTGCTTTGATTCTAATTTGTTGTTTCTTTTTAATATTTTAGTTTGTATTCGCTATGTTGTTCGTCTCTTACAAGTGGAGGCTCCCTCTAGTCCTCAGCGGACAGCATGGTGGCTCCAATTCTTATTCTTTTTTTTGTGAATTTTTAGTTTGAGACCTAGGGTCTTTTTATAGAGTTGCAAGTTAATTTGAGTCGTCGATGAAGCTAGGGTTAACCAGAGTCGTCCGTTGTAAAGAGAAGCCTATTATGTTCACCATTTCTTTCTTAATGTACATTTACTATTATTTGTCAATCCCTATAAATACGTATGCATTAGATACATCTCCCCTTTACACATTTATTATTATTTTTGTATGCACATTAGATACATCTCCCCTTTACACATTTATTCTTATTCTTGTATGCACATTAGATACATCTCCCCTTTACACATTTATTATTATTCTTGTATGCACATTAGATACATCGCCCTTTACACATTTATTTTTGTATTAGCAACTTTAGTGTTAACAGAAATACGGGGTGTTACATTCTCCCCTCCTTAAAGGATTTCGTCCCCGAAATCTCCAAGTCTAAGAGAACATATATCCTACCATCCAAATGTCCATCTACTCAATCATCATACACGAGCGTCCATTGTCCTTAAAAGACTTCTAATGCTTCATGATCATATGCATCGTGTGTGTACATGTCCTTATCTAATGCAAAAATCAGGCGGTCTACTGATTCAGTTGACCTCCTTAATGCAAATTTTGTAAGTGTCATGAATCCATTATGTATGCAAACTTTTTCCTATTCATAATTTTACATGAGTGCGCAATCATTCAAACAAATGCGACATCCATATGACAACATATTAAGCTTCAACCATATACAAACATAAACACATATATGCATATGCAATATGAAGTGACTGAGCCGATCTAAAACCCTAGATTGTGTGTGTATATGCATCCACGAGCAACCACTAGCAAACATTTGCAACCACTTGCAACCATCATCCATAACATGTTTCAATTACATGTTTACATCCAAAGGGGTTTCCACCTAAGGATAAAAGGGTAAGGTCGGGGAGATATACCTAAAAAGATAGATACTAACATGACTTTAAGGAAAAAGAGAGATCAAAAATGTACCCTCAAAAAGAAAAGGGTAGGTTGCGCGTATTCTATCTTCAGTTTCCCAAGTCGCGTCTTCCTCGGCGTCGCTCCACTGAACTTTGATGAGTTTGACTTCGCGGTTGCGTAGCTTTTTCACTTCAGTTCCTAAGATGCGAGTTGGAACTTTCCTCACAGTTGCTTCGCGTTCTACTTCAGCTTCTTCTAGAATGTTTGGCTCTACCACTTCCGCTGACTCATGTAGATACTTCCGGAGGTGAGAAACATGGAAGACGTTGTGAACTCCGGCCAGTCTCTCGGGTAACTCTAACCTGTAGGCCATCTTCCCAATCTTCTCGATGATAGGAAACGGCCCTACAAATCTTAGTGCTAGCTTCCCTGTGGATCCAAAGCGAACGACGTTCCTTAAAGGAGATACCTTAAGGAAAACCCCGTCCCCAACCTCCAATTCAAGGTCGGTCCTTCTCTTGTCTGCGTAGGATTTTTGTCTGTCTTGGGCTGTCTTCATTCTTCTCCGTATTAAGTCTACTTTCTCTGAAGTCTCTCGGATCATATCTGGTCCATGTATGAGCTTGTCAGTAGACTCCCACCAACAAGTGGGCGATCGGCACGGTCTTCCATATAAAGCTTCGAAAGGCGCCATCCCGATGGTGGCTTGGTAGCTGTTGTTGTAGGCAAATTCCACCAAAGGAAGATGGTCCTCCCAAGTCCCTCCAAAGTCAAGGACGCAAAGTCTCAAAAGGTCTTCCAAAATCCTATTAACCCTTTCCGTCTGACCATCGGTTTGGGGGTGATAGGCCGTGCTCAAACATAACTGTGTGCCTACAGCTTCTTGCAGACTCCGCCAAAACTCGCTTGTGAAGATAGGATCTCTGTCGCTAATAATGCTGGAAGGTATTCCATGGAGTCGAACTATCTCCTTAAGATAAAGAGATGCTAGAGACGAGGCAGTCCTTCTACTCTTGACAGGTAAAAAGTGGGCGCTTTTAGTAAGCCTATCCACTATTACCCAAATGCTAGTGTTGCCTCTTCTAGACCTAGGCAGCCCATCAATGAAGTCCATTGAAATGCCATCCCACTTCCACTGTGGGACCTCTAGAGGATGGAGCAGACCGCCAGGCTTCTTCTGCTCCGCCTTGACTTGTTGGAAAATCATGCACTTAGAAACAAAATCTGCCACGTCCTTCTTCATGCCACTCCAAAAGAAAACTCTCTTTAAGTCCTTGTACATTTTTTCCCCGCCTGGATGTATTGTCATCTTGCAATGATGTGTCTTCTCAAGAACTTTCTTCACCAACTCCTTTGCCTGTGGGACGTATAGTCTTCCATCTCGTCTTAACCACCCTTTGTCGTCGATGGTGTATCTATCGAGGTGACTAGAAGTCTCACCCCTAACGAGCTTATCAACCACTTCTACAAGTTGAGGGTCTTCTCGTTGTGCGGTCCCTATCGAGTCTAAGAGAGTGGGCCGCACTTCTAGCGATGCTAATAGACCGGGTACAAAATCAGAGGAGGGCCTAAAGTCAAAACTGGCTATAAACTCTAGGCTTCGCCTTTCAACAAATAGCGGGCTCAACGTTAGCTTCTTTCTACTCAAGGCATCTGCGACTACGTTGCCATTGCCAGGAGTGTAGGAAATCTCGAAATCATACGAGGCAAGAAACTCCATCCACCTTTGTTGCCTTAAGTTAAGGTCCTTCTGCGAGAAGAGATACTTCAAAGATTTATGGTCAGTATACAGTTCAAATTTCTCACCTAGGAGATAGTGGCGCCAAGACTTAAGCGCAAAGACGATGGCGGCCAACTCAAGGTCGTGGGTTGGGTAGTTCCTTTCATGAACTTTCAACTGTCTTCCGCCATAAGCTACTACCCTTCCTTCCTGCATTAGGACAGCGCCTAGTCCTGTCCCGCATGCATCCGTGTATACTGTAAACATTTTTCTTCCATCCGGCAAGGTCAGAACTGGGGCTGTTGTAAGAGCCCTTTTTAAGCGTTGGAAAGCAAACTCGCAATCCAAATCCCAAGAGAAAACTAGATTCTTCGTTGTTAGACTTGTAAGAGGAGCTGATATTTTTGCAAAATCTCTGATGAACTTCCGATAAAAGCCTGCAAGCCCGAGGAAGCTTCGGACCTCGGTTGCATTCCTTGGTGCCTTCCAATCTTGCACCGCTACTACTTTTGCGGGGTCTACAGCTAACCCCTCTTTGGACACTATATGCCCAAGAAATCTCACTTCTTCTCTCCAAAAGTGGCACTTGGAGAATTTAGCTTTTAACTGATGTGTTCTAAGAGACTCCATGATTGCCTTTAGGTGCTGAGCATGCTCTTCCTCATTTTTTTGAGAAAATCAAAATATCGTTTACGAAGACCACCATGAATTTATTGAGGAAATCTCTGAACACCCTACTCATTAGGTCCACGAAGTAAGCGGGTGCGTTTGTCAAGCCAAAAGGCATGACGAGCTACTCAAAGAATCCGTCTGGGGTTCTGAAAGCTGTCTTATCGATGCTATCATCATCTACCCTTAGCTGATGAAATCCGGTCGCCAAATCAAGTTGGGAGAAACCGACGCTCCTACAAGCTGGTCAAACAAATCATCAATTCTGGGGAGGGGGTGTCTATTCTTTTTAGTCAGCTTGTTTAGCTCCCTATAGTCAACACATAGACGGAGTGAACCATCCGCCTTTGTAGCGAACACCACTGGAGTGCCCCATTCTGAAATGCTCCGCCTAATGAACCCCTTTTCTAAAAGCTCTTTAATATGCTTACTGAGCTCTTTCCTTTCCCTAGGAGCCATGTGCCTAACAGGCAAAGCAACGGGCTTCGCATTGTCAACAAGATAGATGCGGAAGTCTATTTCCCGTTTTGGAGGTAAGCCCTTCACCTCATCAAAGACATCCGAATATTCTCGGACCACCTTAACTGACTGCAAATTCTCAACAGAAGCGTCAAGCGATTCAAGATAACTAAGCATAACCACATTCGAGGGATTACAAGTAATTTCCAGAGTGTTACCGAGTTGGGTTAAGAGCCTAACCACTCTTTTCTCACAATCAAGGATGGCACCATTACTGGATAGCCAGTCCATGCCCAAAATCAATCCATACCCCGAGAAGACCAAAACAAAGGTACTACATCTACATTCTACACTTAGAATAGAGATTTTCAAATTCATATAGATCATTGACAAATAAGCTTGGCCTCCAATTGGATTGGAGACAACCAAGGGATCCTCTACCATACTAGTTTCTAGGTGCAGAGATTCTACTAAAAGAGATGAAATAAAGGAGTGTGATGCACCAGAATCAAATAAAGTGCGAACTGGGTGATCATAAAGATAAACTACACTTTCTACAGAAGTATTTCTACCTCGTTGTTGCAGAGGAGGTGCCTCCAGTGCATGAACTTGTCCACCCGAAGTGGATGCAGCTTTCTGCGCCTGCCCTCGCCTCTTAGGGCAGTCCTTAGCTATGTGTCCTGTTTCTCCACAATGAAAGCAACCACCATTCATCTTTGCCTTCTTCTTCCTGCAGTCTTTCACCACATGTCCAACCACACCACAGAAATTACACTTTCTTGTTTCGCAAGCTTTGTTGTTTTTCTCGCCCTTCTTAAAGTCTGTTTTCTTAGGCTGTAAAGCTTCTTTCTTTCCCTGAGACCCTTCTGCCTTTGTCTCCTTCTTGCCTTTATCCTCCTCATGTATTAACGCCATTTGTACCAGCCTTTCATATGTAGCTCCCATAGGTATATGGGTCATGGCCAGGCTATGAAGCGGCTCATTCAGTCCCTTGACAAAGCGGAGAGCCTTCTTGTGTTGGGTGTTGACTAGGTCCAGTCCGAACCTAGCCAGCTGATCAAATTGGTTGACGTACTCTTTGACGGTCATACTTCATTGCTTAAGGGATAGGAACCTCTCCATTTGAAGACTTCTCTCAGCTTCTGAAAGGAACTTCAGCTCAAATCTAAATCTGAAATCTTCCCACGTTTCTACTAGTCTTTCTGCATTGGTGACTTCCCACCAGTAGGAAGCCTCTCCTTTGAGCAACCACACTGCCAGTTTTACCTTCTGCCTGTCTTCTACCTCGAAGATAACGAAAAGATCTTCGGTCTCTTTCAGACAGTTCCTGGCTGCTATGAAGGACTTAGTTCCATGAAAGTCTTTCCCACCCATAGCTTTAAAATCTCTACAAGTCTTGGCAAAAGCATTTCCTCTCGGAGGAGGAGGAGGAGGGGGAATTTCAGCAACTTGGGGAGGAGGAGGAGGAGGAATTTCTGCAGCTGGGGGAGGAAGATTCGTTGGGCCCACCTCATTGGCCCTAGCTTCCAAGTACCTTCTAAACCAACCAGGTACAGTCACACCTTCTGGAAGGTTAAATTCTCCCGACATGCTGAAATGAAAAAGGAAGGATTCAAAACGAAGGATAGATAATTCACATGGCTTTGGGGGATTATGCCTTTCTAAAACTATAAAACAATTATTTTTCTTGAAAAATGCTTCTTTAAATTTTAATTTGAATATAGTTTCAAAAACTTTTTATCTGGTCTGGTAAACCTATGCTCTGATACCTAGTGAAACACCCCAACTCCGTTAAGGTCACTCACAAAGGGAATGCCTTAATTTTGGTGGAGGTTTATAAGTAAAAGACAAAGATAAAACACAAGACAGATATAAACACATATAAATAAGCAGCGGAAAAACCAACAGACTTTTATTATCATAAATACGTGTTCATACAGAACATTTCCAACGTTGTCTCAAAACAAACTTCTAATTATTACAACCATAATACTGCCTTGATTTTAAAAGTTAAAGAAGCATGAAACATAAATAAAGCTGCATAATCCCCATAAATGATATCCAAAGCCATGGTCCAAATGAAAGAAATCCAAGCAATACATTCTCTCTCTTCAAGCTGGATGAAAAACTGACTAAGCTGCGGTGTTTCCTCCCTGTGGACCTGGGGGGGAAACGGAAGAAAAGAAGACGAAAGGAAAATGGGTCATACATAAGTCTGGTAAGTCTAGCTATATTCCTAGAATGTTAATAATAAAAAGATCATGACTTGCATAAAGTGAGAACAGGACGATATCAGGATAATAGACTATCCTAGAACTAGATAAGGTGTCCTAAAACGAACATCCATTCGCACCCTATTTTAAATCTCTATCTCTGCACCTACTAATTCTTATACCAGCAGGCACCCCGTGATTGGGGTGAAGTGATCCCTTTCTCTTTCTTTAAAAGATCGGCTCCTACTCGTATATTCACATGTGTCCTACGGCCCTATATGGTAGATACCTATGCTGGTCCCACCATGGGGTGTATCAAGTCCCATGGTGGCGGCCCCGACACAATTCTAGCATGCATAGGGTATACTACTGATGCTCCAGTGCCCTGACTTGTCTGCTCCAGAGTGTGTGCACGCCCGCACTCTGTTAGAACCCACACTGTGCACCAACCGCCGTCGCTTTTGACCGCTTACAATCAGCCCAGTAATCGTGCCCCACCCTGCCTAGTTCAGAGTACCATGATACCTAATTGGGTTACTGCTGAAACGAGTCCCCGTTACTAGGTTTTCTAGTCAATCATGTTAAGTGGTTAAGTGTCTGAATGAACCAAACCCCCACCCATCCAAATTATTTAACATGTTGAATTTGGTTAAGTATTTATTAAATTGACTTAACCCTATCAGTCCTAACTCAGCTCTAATTGTCTTATTAGAGCACCAACCTCTCAGATTAGACAGATATTGTTGTGGCTGCCTGTATGCCGGTTGGGTCCGGGCAGTCTTATGCCACAACTCAGTTTAACCTCGGGTCTTTATTGGGCCCCATGCCTTAACCTCTCACATTGGATAGCTATTGTTGTGACAACTGGACAGCCGGGCGGGTCCGGGCAGGTTTACGTCACAACTCAATCCAACCTCGGGTTAAGCGCGTTCGTATTTTCTAATTTACATTTTAATTATGTAAATTATTCAAATTCAAATTACTGTCACATTCATTTCCAATTAATCTCATTAATTAAGGTAATTAATGCCTTTTTATGCCATAAATCACTTATGTGATTAATGACCAATATGTAAATTAGAAAATATTCAAATTACTGTCACATTCATTTCCAATTAATCTCATTAATTAAGGTAATTAATGCCTTTTTATGCCATAAACCACTTATGTGATTAATGACCAATTTATGGCAAGTTTTCCTAAAATTATCATTTTAACCCAACATTACCCCGTCCAATATTAGGCTAACCATCTTAGCCTAATTTACGTTCGCATGATTTTTGGTGTAAAGTATTAGGCTAAAAACTTAGCCTAATTTAATATACGCAAATTGGCATAAATTAGCATAAACATGAAAAGGGTATAACTTTGGTATTGATGGCATAATCAATATGAACATAATAGGGTGTACTTGCAAAATAACTAACATGAACATTTTAGGGGTGAACTTGCAAAATAACTAACATGAACATTATAATGTCATAGGTACAAACTTGCAAAAAGACTAACATAAACATTATAATGTCATAGATATGAACTTTCACTTATAGGCTAACTCAACATATATGTGTTTTTAACATAGGCCATATTAACAGCATACATGAGAATTAGCAATATGAACTAATCCATATACATATGTTAATTTGCAACATAGGAAAATCAACATACGTATATGTGAGTTAGCAACATAGGCTAATCAACATACACATGCGTTAATTAGTAACATAGATTTAAACATACTTGCAAATTAATCCCAACATATGATAAGTGTGAACATGGCATAAGTTTTGCATAAACATGAACATATAGATTTGACAATTGGTCGCATAACTTCACTACATAAACTTGCATAATAAACTACACAATTCTCATAAGATGTTACAATCCAAGTCCATGCTTATACAAATAATCTAATCCAATAATACCAAATTTAACATGATAATAGAATCAAGTCACTGGCATAGATTAATATTATAGAACATAATAAACATCATACTTAATAATTCTCAATTCAACATGATAATAGAATCAAATCACAAACGTATATTAATAACATAACGAGTATCGTACTATTATCATTTCATCGCAACACATGATATTCATATTAATTTGCATTCTAAAAATGTAGCTAAACTTACAATCGTAGACGGTCTTGTTTTCTGAGTTCTGAAATTCTGAATTTGCAAAGCTTTCCTTTGGGAAGACGTTGCTTTGATTCTAATTTGTTGTTGCTTTTTAATCTTTTAGTTTGTATTCGCTATGTTGTTCGTCTCTTTCAAGTGGAGGCTCCTCTAGTTCTCAGCGGACAGCATGGTGGCTCCAATTCTTATTTTTTTTTTTTTTTTTTTTGAATTTTTAGTTTGAGACCTAGGGTCTTTTTATAGAGTTGCAAGTTAATTTGAGCCGTCGATGAAGCTCGGGTTAACCAGAGCCGTCCATTGTAAAGAGAAGCCAATTATGTTCACCATTTCTTTCGTAATGTACATTTACTATTATTTGTCAATCCCTATAAATACGTACGCATTAGATACATCTCCACTTTACACATTTATTATTATTTTTGTATGCACATTAGATACATCTCCCCTTTACACATTTATTATTATTCTTGTATGCACATTAGATACATCTCCCCTTTACACATTTATTATTATTCTTGTATGCACATTAGATACATCTCCCCTTTACACATTTATTTTTGTATTAGCAACTTTAGTGTTAACAGAAATACGGGGTGTTACACATTACCTTTTGGGAGTTCGATTCGAGTTGTTTACAGACCATAAGTCATTGAAGTATCTTTTCTCTCAAAAGGATTTGAATCTTCGGCAACAATGGTGGTTAAAGTTTCTGGCATCGTATAATTTTGGTATAGCCTATACTCCTGGTAAAGGTAACACAATGGCATATGCGTTGAGTCGAAAACACGCAAGTTTAGGAGCGATGTATTCGAAGTAGGAGAACCTTGAGTACTTGGCAGGATTTGATTTCAGATCACGGTGTGATTTAGAACCTGAAATGTTGGCAAACTTATCGATAAGATCTACTCTCATCGAAAGGATTGGCGAGAGCCAAAAGCTGATGCAAAGCTTGTCGAGATTATCCAAAAGTTGGAACCATAAAATAAGGAATTCAAGATTGATCGAGAGGGTTGGCTTCGAAAGAAAGGACGACTGGTTGTTTCTGATATCGATGGGTTGTGAGAAGATCAGAGAAACCCCGGATTGAATTGAAATCTCTTGGCAATGAATGAAGGTAGCCCAAGATCGTCAAAAGAGTTAAGCCGATAAGCATAGAAAAGACTTGGAATTCGACGTAGGCGATATGATTGTTGGAAAGATTTCGCCGTTAAAGAATTTTGTTTGATTCAGAAGTATAGGAAACTTAGCTCCAAGGTTTATTGGACCGTTTCGGATTGTCGAGCGGATTGTTTAGCTCGCCTATAGATTGGAGTTACCCGAGAAGATGTCGAGTGTGCATAATAATTTCCCTGTGCCATTTCTATGAAAGTGTGTGCACGATTTGAATGTGGTGGTACCTCAAGAACTGTACGAAGACCTAGAAGCCGAGACCATAATTACGAAACCTCGTGAGCCGCTAAGCGTTGTGGGGAATGACACAAAACAACTTAGAAGGAAGACGGTTAACCTAGTCAATGTGCAATGGTGTGAGGATAATGACATGATACATGGGAGATGGAAGAGAGTATGAAGACGACCCATCCAGAACTTTTCGCTAGTATGACCCATTAATATCGTGTCACCTTACACCATTGTAACTTATACCATCGTTGTTAGAATTCCGCGTGCTAGGATAAGGCTATGAATGCATGTCTTGATGGATGCTAGTTTGGACGATAAATTGGCTACTTCTGGATGGTTGGCATGCGGAATTTTTTCTGGTTGTTAGTGTTTGCTTGGAATTTCGGGGGCGAAATTCCTAAAAGGGGGGGGGGAATGTAATAACCCACATTTTAGCTATCGAAGTATCGTAAAATATATTTATTTATTTCCCTGAGGATTGGATCATTCTCATATTTTGATATGTTGGTTATAGGAATGTGAGACAAACCCATATTTTTTACCAATTTTATTTGTGACCATTTTGCCCCTTTCATTTTGTGCAAGGCATAACTTTTGGCTGGGATCGAATCAGGTGCTGGGATCAATTTCATTGGAAAGGAAATAATGTTTCCAATTCCATAGAGTGGTCACATTAAAGATTTGGTTAAGCGGTTTGGGAGAAATCACTATTTTAGTGCTATATAATTTCTATCCAGGCTAATTGGTAGTTGGTGGGCTGATTTGTGGGGCCCGCTAGGGCTTGGGTTGTTGGTTATAAATAGGGGTAGAGGAATGGAGAATAGTTTAGTTTCTTCATTTCTCTCATTTGGTTGATCCCATGATCCCCCTTGCTCAATCAAATACATCTTTCCTCCATTAAAATTCTAGATCTACGCTAGAAGATTTAAGATCTACATCGAATAAAGCTAAATCTACAACGATTGAAGAAAGATCGCATCAATTTGAGAGGTTTGAAGCTCATTCTTCACTGTCCGGATTGGGAATTTAGTGATTTCAAGTTATTTTGAAGAATTGGTGAGTGATAAGCATTGCCTACATGGATTCAATCAAGTATATGGGTTGTTTGATCTTATTTTCATCATTTACAAGTTGTTTTCACCCAGATCTATATCATGATAAGTATATTTTTGTTCGAATCACCATAGGATCTAATCTTGCAATTTAAATCGGTGATTCTTATGTTAATTCATAAGTTTATGCAAGTTTATCCATTATTTTGTTTATTAATTGTTTTATCATGATTTGATGAATTCTATATGGTTATTGATGAATAATTGTCATTTTAGTGTTGTTGATGATTTCATAAAGTGTTGATGGTTGGACTGGATGAGTTATTTGCATCGATGTTGTCGCTTGGTGAAGGATTGGTCGAGATTGGAGATAGATTGAGTCGGGTTGGTTTTGAATAGGTCGCATGACTTGTTGATCAAGAAATGAAGTTAGGTAGTCTAAAGTTAGGTTAGGTCATCCAGAAGTTGGGTCAACCAGAAAATTGGGTCGTTCGGTAGTTGGGTCGTCCAGAAAGTTGGGTCGGCTAGAAGTTGGGTCGACCAGAAAGTTAGGTTGTCCAGAAGTTGGGTCGTCCGAATTGCTTGGGTCGTCCGAAAGTCTTGGGTTGGTGAATCTGAAGAGAACTAAAATGATGTTATTTTAGTTCAATGATGGATGTGGCTTCGAGTTATATTCAAGCAGGAGTGTTCGAAGTGATGTGATGTGTTCTTTGATCGACGAAATGCCACAACGTGAGGACGACTCAAGGTTGTGAGTTCGTGGATAATGGTGCTCGAGAAGTCGTTTGAACTTATGAACAACCATCAGATTGGATGGCTAGAGATATCGAAGACCGATGAATTATCGTTGTCGTAGGTTATAGCGGACTCAAAGCAGGGGTATAATGGGGCCGCCCAAAAGATTAGAAGTGGTTGGTCGAGTACCCTAGGCTGCTCGACGGGACTAAATATGTTTCATTGTATGGCGTATGGAGTTTTGCAAGAATTCGGGTTTACCATTAGCCCTTGACGGACGACACGTTGTTGAGCCGGTCATACGATTAACGATGATTTCGAAGCAGGATTGGCGGTGATAGCCAGAGTCATGGATGATAATTGTTTTTCTTGTATCGTCTTGTGTAGATTATTCGACGTTGAAGGAGATATCTCTTGGGTGCTTGTTTGATGTTGGTTTAGGCCTTCAGGGCTTGTTCTTGGGAGATGTTGATATCGATTAGGATGGTCTACGCTTGATAATTGATTGCCATGAATGTACTGTTTGTTTCTATTTGGTTGTTGTAAAGGCTATCACTGTCGGACGTGGGGAAGACAGGTTTGGGTTCTTCTCTGTTGATGTTTGTAGAATAGTTGATTAATCTGCCTATTCTCATATACTCTATTGATGATGCCAGTTAGATTTTTTATCGCTCATTAAGACTGTTGTTTGACTTAAGGTTTTATGTCTCCCTCTTATTACCGTGGGCTCTTCATCCTGTTGTGGATGAGTAAACTAAGTAGTATATGACAGGTAGTAGATCTTGATGAGGACGATGCTGTTGAGTGATGACGAGCAGTGTGACCCCCCACCTCCGCCACTGCCACTCTTGCAAGCGCACTAGCATTGGAGGGGCGTTAAACGAGGTAAACATGCATGCAGATATCACAAGACAGAATATATAAGTAAAACAGAGTAAGTAAAGCAGCGGATAAAACTACTATTTCAAAACCATAGTCAAGTTACATCAAAGTATTGTCATTATTTTCCAACTACTACAAGTCTAGAAAACATAAACTGAAAACTGGAAATAACATAAAGTAACTATCCCCAAAGTAGAATAAAACCATAGCATGCTCAAGTCCAAACCATACATGAGCTATCCAGAAAAGCAGCTAAAGATCCAGCTAGGTGCTAGTGTTCCCACCCTGAGAACCTGGGGGGGGGAGGGAACGGAAGAAAAGAGACGAAAGAAAACGGGTCAGTCAAAAAGACTGGTAAGTCCTACCTACTATTAGTATAAAAACTAGTAAAGTTAACTGGACATGTAAAGCAGAGATGAAACATAGGGTGATAACTGGCATGGTGAAAAGTTAACAAGATGGATCAAGTGTGGCATCGCATATACAAGGTCAAGTTGCACCCGGTGTGTACTAGTATTCCAATCCATGTCAAGTATAAACAAGAAATGATCCCTTGGCCCAAAGCTGGCCCAATATCATGAGGTGACCTAAATCAAGGTCCAACTACTCGGTCTAGTCGATCGGCTCCCTATAAGCCTAACTCGTTGTGTATCGGTGTCATACGACTTAATCGTGGATTGTAGTTAACTGTGCAAGGTCCACCCCAAGGTGTATCCAGCCCTAAGGTGTAAACCACAGACACAATTCAAGCACGCACAGTCTAAACCTACTGGTGCCCATGTTCAACTCCGGACTTAATGTGCACGACCATGGTCCGCCTGAACAACCGGTGCACCCTTCAGCCGTCTCTTTTGGTCTCTTACAATCAGTCCAGTAATCGTGCCCCACCCTAGCCTAGTCCAGGGTACCCATGATACTTCCAAGTTGGTTACTGCTGAAAAGGTCCACATAACTAGGATTTCAAGCGGGTTAAGTGTGGTTAACCCTATCCTAACCATGTATTGAGTTGGTCAAGTGTATTCAAGCAGTTCATGACTTAACCCTATCAATACATCGGGTTTAATTGGTTAAGTATTCAAGTAATCCATGTCTTAACCCTACCAATCCATCGTGTTTAATTGGTTAAGTATATTCAAGTAGTCCATGACTTAACCCTACCAATCCATCGTGTTTAATTGGTTAAGTATATTCAAGTAGTCCATGACTTAACCCTACCAATCCATCGTGTTTAATTGGTTAAGTATATTCAAGTAGTCCATGACTTAACCCTACCATGTGGCATTAATTAACTTAATGCACCCCAACCTCTCACATTAGACTTTGTTGTGGTTACTAGTTAAGCCGGGCGGGTCCGGGTAGCTTTACACCACAACCTAGTCTAACCTCGGGTTTAAGTGCGATATGACCAACTACTCACATTGGGTCCTATTGTTTGTAGCCACTAGTTAAGCCAGTCGGTTCCGGGTAGATTTATGCTACAAACTCAACCCAACCTCGAGTTGGCCACTTTCATGTTTTCTACATGTCATGTCCACGTTCGTGTTTTCCAACATAAACACATGTCAAACTTTCATGTCATATTTTCAAGTCATGTTTTCATGTTATTTAAGTTTGCCCAACTACCCATAACGTATTCTCATCGCACGTAAGTTCGCATCAACGCAAATAGATCAAAGAGGGAACATAACAATATGACAGGGTGGGCATAAGGTGGCAAAGTCTATCACAAGTCAAACATGGTGATATTTGAGGCAAGGGTGTTCAACATACTAGCAAATGGCCTCAACATGTATGATAACATAAAAGGTGACTTGGCCTCAAACATATCAAATAGCATAAGGGTGATTTGACCACAAGCATGCATAATAGCATAAGGGTGATTTGGCCACAAGCATGCATAATAGCATAAGGGTGGTTTGGCCACAAGTTAAACATGGTGGCATATGAGGCAAATGTATTCATAAACTTGCATATTACATTATAAGCCTCAAAACATGCATGATATCAACTTTAGCATAATAGGTGAAACATGGCCATAAATGACATAGGATGATAGCTAGTGATTCGCATATAACATCATATGCAAGATAACATAAGGGTTATGAGAGTTTCTATGTTGCTTTATGCAACATTTCAAATCAAAGCTCATAGCTTTCTATGCACAAAGTCAAGGTGATAGCTTTACAAACATGCATAGAATAAATCTATGCATAACATGATAGAATCAAAGCTCGTAGCTTTCTATGCACAAAGTCAAGGTGATAGCTTTACAAACATGCATAGAATAAATCTATGCATAACATGATAGAATCAAAGCACAAATCATACTTAGGCCCAAACTCAAACTTGCAACATGTCATATTTAACTTCATAGTTAGAATCTAAGAGTAGAATAGGGCTTACAATGCTATGAAGACCTATGAAATAAAATAAGATTGAGACGAAGCCACTAGCAACTCTAAAAACCCCCAATCGCATATAAGCTCCAAGTTGTTTTGAGAAACAATAAGCTCCTTTGATTTGTATGAAGAAAGATCCTTGTTTTGATGAAGAAAGGTGGCTCTTTTACTAGCTTAGGACACTCAAATTTTCATGAAGAAGATGGAGGTCATGATATGAAGATGGAGGCCATGATCAAGAAATATTTTGGCATAGTTTAGTTGTAGGAATGATTAATGAGGGTTTAGGCTAGGTCTTAGGGTCTTTTTATAGAAGATTAGGTTAGTTTAGGCCATAGGATTAACCCTAGTTCAGATCTGGGCCATCAATTCACGTCACTAGCCTCCAAACATGTCTTGAGAAACAAGTCAGGTGCACCCAGGCCAGATTGGCCGACCACCCAAGTCGACAGGGGTGTCGACTGGGCAGTCGACACAGCCTGGGGTGTGTCGACTCCCAAGTCGACTCCCCAGTCGACTTGGGGAGTGGCGGGATCTTTTCCCGCCTACCCTGCCCAGCTGAATTTGAAATCTGTTTTTAAATTTGAATTTTCTGAAAACTTCTATGGGCCTTAACTGGGTCATACGGACTCCGATTTTCGAAAACTCGGACTCTATTTCGAGTATTTTTCCGAGACGAACGCAATGGAACAGCCCGTTTCCCTTGATTCGGATTTTATCATTTAATTCTGCCTTGGTTTATGTTATAACATGTTATTTAAAAATACGGGTTGTTACATTCTCCCCTCCTTAAAGGATTTCGTCCCCGAAATCTTCAAATTAGGAAGAACATATCCTACCATCCATCATCCATCTACTCAAAACATCATCCACAAGTAAACATTGTCCTTAAAGGATTCTAAATGTTGTATGATCATATGCAAAGGTGTGTGTATATGTACTTATCTAATGCGAAAATCAGGTGGTTACTGATTCAGTAAACCTCCTTAATGCAAAGTATGTTAGTGAAATGAGTCCATATGTATGCAAATTCCTAACATAATTCATAATCTCTATATGAGTGCACATAACATTCATCCATATGCAACATCCACGTGATAACATAACAAGTTTCATCCATGAATAAGTATAAGCACTCATGCATATGCAATATGAAAGTGTGTGAGCCGATCTTAGTGCCTAAGGGTGTATCATGCATCCACGAGTATCCACTTGCAAACACTTGCAACCACTTGCAAACATCAAGCATAACATGTTTCAAATACATGTTTCATCCAAAGGGTTTCTACCTAAGGTTCTCATGACAAGGTTAACGAGATAACAAGATAAACATGGATAGTGAAAGAAAGATATGCTGGCTAGGAAAAGAGATCGAGAGTGTACCCTCAAAAAGAAATGGGTGAAGCGCGCGCATCTTCTCCTCGGTTTCCCAAGTTGCATCCTCTTCGGCTTCACTCCACTGAACCTTTACTAACTTGACTTCTCGATTCCTCAGCTTCTTGATCTCCGTTCCCAAGATACGAATCAGAGCTCGCCTCAAGGTCGCCTCTTTCTATACCTCTGTGTCTTCAAGAATACTTGGTTCAACTACCTTGGCTGACTCATGTAGGCACTTTCGGAGATGCGAGACATGAAAAACATTGTGCCCTCCGGCCAGCTTCTCGGGCAATTCCACCTTATAAGCCATCTTCCCAATTCTCTCTATGATAGGGAAGGATCCTACGAACCTTGGTGCTATCTTTCCAACTGCTCCAAAACGAACCACGTTTCGCAAAGGAGAGACCTTCACGAAAACCATATCTCCAACTTCGAATTCCAAATCTGTCATTCGCTTGTCAACATAGGATTTCTGTCTGTCTTAGGCCGTTTTCATTCGTTTTTGAATCAACTATACCTTCTCGGATGTGTCCCTTATCATGTCGGGCCCAAGTATAAGCTTATCCGTCGTCTCCCACCAACATGTTGGTGACTTGCACGGCCTCCCATACAAAGCTTCGAATGGTGCCATTCCTATGCTTGTCTGATAGCTGTTATTATAAGCAAACTCTACAAGAGGAAGGTGGTCTTCCCAAGTACCACCAAAGTCAAGAACACAAAGTCTCAAAAGATCTTCTAGCACTCGATTCACCCTCTCGGTTTGGCCATCCGTCTAGGGGTGATAGGCTGTACTTAGATTCAATCGCGTACCCATCGCTTCTTGCAAACTATTCTAGAACTGGATGGTGAAGATTGGGTCACGACCGCTAACTATGCTGGAAGGAACTCCATGCAATCACACTATCTCTCGAAGATAAACAGATGCTAAACCTGATACAGTCCTCTTATTCTTTACTGGAATGAAATGGGTGCTCTTCGTAAGTCTATCAACTATGACCCATATCCCCTAAAGCCCAAATAGTTTGGTCATCTTAATGGACATCTTCACCCCAACTATAAATCACAAACATGCGAGTCATACTCCTTATGGGGTTTGCAACAGGACTAAGATTGAGAATAGGACCGAGAGGATATACTTAAAAGATAGCATGCGAGTAAGCTCTACAGAATAATAGGGATCAAGGATATACTCTTAGAAAGAGATATAATGCGCGTATCTAGTCTTCAATCTTCTAAGCCGCATTTTCTTGTGCTTAATCCCATCGTGCCTTGACCGTCTTTCAATTTCGTAGCTCTTAATTCTTATTTCCAAAATATGAGTTAGAACTCATTTCACCGTTGCCTCTCGTTCCACTTCCACTTATTCTTTTCCTAAAATACTTGGCTTAAACATAACTGTGTGCTCATGGTTTCATGCAAGCTTTCCAAAATTCGTTAGTGAATCCTGGATCTCGTTTACATACCATACGGTATTCCACGCAGAAGAACTATCTCTTGAAAACAAATGCCACTCCACGTTGCCAAATGTTCTTACTAGGGTGATTTCTATAACCCATGCTTAAGCGGAATAGACTATCCGCCTTAGTGGCGAATACTACTCGATTGGATTACAAATTTCCCAAAAAGTGCCAAGGGATTCTAGATAACTAATCATGACGGAACCCTAAAGGTCACACGAGATTTCGAGGGTATTACCGAGGCGAATCATGAGCCTCGCAACCCTATGTTCGAAGTCAAGAATGGCTCCATAACGGGACAACCAACCCATGCCCAACATCAACCCGTGTCCCATAAACCCGAGAACATAAGCATTACACATGAATTCTATGCTCAAGATAGAGATTCTCAAATCCATACAAATCGCAGATAGATGGGCGAAACCCTCAATTGGATTTGAAACTTCTAACGGGATCCTCAACTAGACTAGTACTTAGGTGCAAACTTTCAACAAGATCAGAAATAAAACTATGCGATGTGCCAGAATCAAACAAGGTGCGAACAGGATAATCAGAAATGTAAACAAGGTTTACTATAGAAATACTACCTCGATCAAGAACTGGAGCGATGTTGAGAGTATGCACTAGCCCTCCAGAAGGTCTTGCTCGCTGAGTTTGCCTTTTCCCTTGTCCCCGCTTTTCCGGGCAATCCTTGCTATAGTGTCCAGACTCTCCACAATGAAAGCATTTGTCCAACTTCCTCTTCTTCTTCCTACAGTCTTTGACTATGTGCCCAGTGATCCTACAGAAGTTGCACTTTCTTGTGTCTTTTGCCTTGTTGTTGTTGGCCTTGTTTCCCTTCTTGTTGTTCTTGTCTCCTTCCTCGGAATCTACCTTCTCGCCTTGAGACTCATTTGCCTTGACCTCCTTCTTGCCACCCTTATCTTCCTCTTGAAGCAGGGTCATATTCACCAAACTCTCGAAAGTCGCCCCCATGGGTATATGAGACACAGCCAAACCGCGCAATGGCTCATTCAATCCTAGAGCAAAGCGTAGGGCCTTCTTATGAGTTGTGTTAACCAAGTCTAGACCGAACCGAGCAAGTTGATTAAACGTATCCACGTATTCCCTAACTGTCATGTCCCCTTGTCTTAGAGATTGGAACCTCTCCATCCGAAGGTTCTCTTCTGTCGATGATAGAAACCTCAATCTGAACCTTCTCCTAAAGTCATCCCAAGTCTGAATTGGTCTAGTAGTGGTGGTGACTACCCACCAATATGCAGCTTCCTCTTTCAATAACCATACCGCTAACAGAACTTTCCTACGGTCTTCTATATCAAAGATAGTAAAGAGGTCTTCAGTTTCCTTTAACCAGTTTCTTGCCTCAACAAAAGTCTCCGTCCCAATAAAATTCTTGCCAGCTATCGCCTTAAAGTCCTTGCAAATCTTCGCAAAATCCGCTTGTGGATGCGGAGGAGGAGGAGGAACCTCAGCTACGGGAGGGGGAGGAATGTTAGCCACGGGGGAAGGAGGAGGAATGTCCGCGGGGCCGGCTTCATTCGCCCTTGCCTCCATGTACCTTCTAAACCAAATAGGTACTGGTACGCCCTCCCGAATGGCAAAATTATTGGCCATACTGAAACGAAGAAAAAGATAGATTGAGAACGAGGAAACAAAGGATAGTGCTAATGGCTTTTGGGGAATAGCCTTTTAAAATAAACTAGACTTTTCTTGGAAAATACTTAATTGGTTTTGAAAATAGTTTTTCAAAAGGTGAGTTTTTTAAAAAAAACTTTTGCTTAAATCTTGTAAACCTTATGCTCTGATACCAAATGGAACCCCCCACCTCCGCCACTGCCACTCTTGCAAGCGCACTAGCATTGGAGGGGCGTTAAACGAGGTAAACATGCATGCAGATATCACAAGACAGAACATATAAGTAAAACAGAGTAAGTAAAGCAGCGGATAAAACTACTATTTCAAAACCATAGTCAAGTTACATCAAAGTATTGTCATTATTTTCCAACTACTACAAGTCTAGAAAACATAAACTGAAAACTGGAAATAACATAAAGTAACTATCCCCAAAGTAGAATAAAACCATAGCATGCTCAAGTCCAAACCATACATGAGCTATCCAGAAAAGCAGCTAAAGATCCAGCTAGGTGCTAGTGTTCCCACCCTGAGAACCTGGGGGGAGGGGGGAACGGAAGAAAAGAGGCGAAAGAAAACGGGTCAGTCAAAAAGACTGGTAAGTCCTACCTACTATTAGTATAAAAACTAGTAAAGTTAACTGGACATGTAAAGCAGAGATGAAACATAGGGTGATAACTGGCATGGTGAAAAGTTAACAAGATAGATCAAGTGTGGCATCGCATATACAAGGTCAAGTTGCACCCGGTGTGTACTAGTATTCCAATCCATGTCAAGTATAAACAAGAAATGATCCCTTGGCCCAAAGCTGGCCCAATATCATGAGGTGACCTAAATCAAGGTCCAACTACTCGGTCTAGTCGCTCGGCTCCCTATAAGCCTAACTCGTTGTGTATCGGTGTCATACGGCTTAATCGTGGATTGTAGTTAAATGTGCAAGGTCCACCACAGGGTGTATCCAGCCCTAAGGTGTAAACCACAGACACAATTCAAGCACGCACAGTCTAAACCTACTGGTGCCCATGTTCAACTCCGGACTTAATGTGCACGACCATGGTCCGCCTGAACAACCGGTGCACCCTTCAGCCGTTTCTTTTGGTCTCTTACAATCAGTCCAGTAATCGTGCCCCACCCTAGCCTAGTCCAGGGTACCCATGATACTTCCAAGTTGGTTACTGCTGAAAATGACCACGTAACTAGGATTTCAAGCGGGTTAAGTGTGGTTAACCCTATCCTAACCATGTATTGAGTTGGTCAAGTGTATTCAAGCAGTTCATGACTTAACCCTATCAATACATCGGGTTTAATTGGTTAAGTATTCAAGTAATCCATGTCTTAACCCTACCAATCCATCGTGTTTAATTGGTTAAGTATATTCAAGTAGTCCATGACTTAACCCTACCAATCCATCGTGTTTAATTGGTTAAGTATATTCAAGTAGTCCATGACTTAACCCTACCAATCCATCGTGTTTAATTGGTTAAGTATATTCAAGTAGTCCATGACTTAACCCTACCATGTGGCATTAATTAACTTAATGCACCCCAACCTCTCACATTAGACTTTGTTGTGGTTACTAGTTAAGCCGGGCGGGTCCGGGTAGCTTTACACCACAACCTAGTCTAACCTCGGGTTTTAAGTGCGATATGACCAACTACTCACATTGGGTCCTATTGTTTGTAGCCACTAGTTAAGCCGGTCGGTTCCGGGTAGATTTATGCTACAAACTCAACCCAACCTCGAGTTGGCCACTTTCATGTTTTCTACATGTCATGTCCACGTTCGTGTTTTCCAGCATAAACACATGTCAAACTTTCATGTCATATTTTCAAGTCATGTTTTCATGTTATTTAAGTTTGCCCAACTACCCATAACGTATTCCCATCGCACGTAAGTTCGCATCAACGCAAATAGATCAAAGAGGGAACATAACAATATGACAAGGTGGGCATAAGGTGGCAAAGTCTATCACAAGTCAAACATGGTGATATTTGAGGCAAGGGTGTTCAACATACTAGCAAATGGCCTCAACATGTATGATAACATAAAAGGTGACTTGGCCTCAAACATATCAAATAGCATAAGGGTGATTTGGCCACAAGCATGCATAATAGCATAAGGGTGATTTGGCCACAAGCATGCATAATAGCATAAGAGTGGTTTGGCCACAAGTTAAACATGGTGGCATATGAGGCAAATGTGTTCATAAACTTGCATATTACATTATAAGCCTCAAAACATGCATGATATCAACTTTAGCATAATAAGTGAAACATGGCCATAAATGACATAGGATGATAGCTAGTGATTCGCATATAACATCATATGCAAGATAACATAAGGGTTATGAGAGTTTCTATGTTGCTTTATGCAACATTTCAAATCAAAGCTCATAGCTTTATATGCACAAAGTCAAGGTGATAGCTTTACAAACATGCATAGAATAAATCTATGCATAACATGATAGAATCAAAGCTCATAGCTTTCTATGCACAAAGTCAAGGTGATAGCTTTACAAACATGCATAGAATAAATCTATGCATAACATGATAGAATCAAAGCACAAATCATACTTAGGCCCAAACTCAAACTTGCAACATGTCATATTTAACTTCATAGTTAGAATCTAAAAGTAGAATAGGCTTACAATGCTATGAAGACCTATGAAATAAAATAAGATTGAGACGAAGCCACTGGCAACTCTAAAAACCCCCAATCGCATATAAGCTCCAAGTTGTTTTGAGAAACAATAAGCTCCTTTGATTTGTATGAAGAAAGATCCTTGTTTTGATGAAGAAAGGTGGCTCTTTTACTAGCTTAGGACACTCAAATTTTCATGAAGAAGATGGAGGCCATGATATGAAGATGGAGGCCATGATCAAGAAACATTTTGGCATAGTTTAGTTGTAGGAATGATTAATGAGGGTTTAGGCTAGGTCTTAGGGTCTTTTTATAGAAGATTAGGTTAGTTTAGGCCATAGGATTAACCCTAGTTCAGATCTGGGCCATCAATTCACGTCACTAGCCTCCAAACATGTCTTGAGAAACAAGTCAGGTGCACCCAGGCCAGATTGGCCGACCACCCAAGTCGACAGGGGTGTCGACTGGGCAGTCGACACAGCCTGGGGTGTGTCGACTCCCAAGTCGACTCCCCAGTCGACTTGGGGAGTGGCGGGATCTTTTCCCGCCTACCCTGCCCAGCTGAATTTGAAATCTGTTTTTAAATTTGAATTTTCTGAAAACTTCTATGGGCCTTAACTGGGTTATACGGACTCCGATTTTCGAAAACTCGGACTCTATTTCGCGTATTTTTCCGAGACGAACGCAATGGAACAGCCCGTTTCCCTTGATTCGGATTTTATCATTTAATTCTGCCTTGGTTTATGTTATAACATGTTATTTAAAAATACGGGTTGTTACAAGCAAGAGGCTGTCGTATTATTTTCTACTATCTACTATTTCTATTTTCCGATATTTGGTGTATTCTTTAAGTGACTTGTAGTGAGACAGTTTGTACAGGATTTGATGTTGTATCCATTTTGTTGTGTGGATAATTCATGATGATATGAAAGATTTAAAATTCTACACAATTTTGCTTCACTATTATTGCCCATTGTATATGTTCTATTATATTTTATCCTTGCGCTGTGAGTTATACGATAGGTTATGCATATACTATTCTACCCTGATGATCGTCCATAGCTGTCTAGCACGTCTTTCAGCGCTTTATTTCCCTTGTTAAGTGCGGGAGTTATAGGCGGTCATCACAGATTGGAAATCTATCTTCTTGGTGAATACTCACTTACACTCCTGAGTACGCTTAACATGTGGTGAGACTGATTTTAGGTTGGATACTTTCAACACGCGTTAGCGGGTGATGGCTTTGCCGGAGCTCGTTAACGGAGTGCAATGGGCGACGACCTTGCCGGATTGGGGATGTATTCATGCTGATTGGTTGAAAGTAGAGTTGGAGAAGTTTGGGTGCATTGGAGTTCAAAGTTTAGAGATGTTTATAGTGTCGAGGTGGAGCATTAAATCTTTTGACGACACTATATGTTAGAGTGAAGCGATCGAAGGCAGTTGGAAACTAAAGAAGGCGTGCGATTTGGAGCTATGGAGCCCAAGATAACGCAAGACGAAGCTGGATGTTGCAGGATATTATGTTGCAATGGCTGCAACATAATCCAGTTGTCTAGAATATGGATCCAGACATCTCGATATTTGAGGAATGTATTCCGAAAGAAATTCTAGACATTTAGTTCCAGATCCAAACATCTAGATTTCTAAAGCTCCGATTATGAGCCTAGATTCAGACATCTAGAATTAGAAACCACATGTCTGAATCGAGCTTTGGGCAGTTTTAGCTGTTTTTCTAAAGAATGTTTTCTAGGGTTTGGAGGGGCAAACGGTAATTAGCCTGGACAAGATCCCTACATATATACGCTATTTTCAGATTTGAAGGTTTGGAGCTTGCTTGATCAACGGTTTTTCTTGAGAGAAAGCTTAAGGTTTATAACCTAGTTTTAATTCTTCAATTCTATTCTCCACAAACTCAATTTTGTATTGATTATTGGTGATAATTGTGTCAATCTGTTATACTCTTCTAATCACGGTAATAAAATTATCTCCAAAGTGAATGTGTACAAACAAATCATTAGTGGAACCACTATAAACTCAGAGTGTGATTTATTTTCGTTGCTATAGGTTATTATTGATTGTTTGTGATTTATATTAGGAGTTTTGGATCGGTTGTTTAGCTTGCGTTCGGTTTATCATTTTTAATTTCAGATTTTTGTAAATACAAAAACACGAACGATGCACATATACGTGTAAAACGACCATTTTGAAAAACGAAGTTAACAAACAAAATAAAAAATAACTTTTTATTATTTTTCAAATTTCAAAAAATAACGGAAGAATGTTAGTAAATTCATCAATCTACCGACCTTCAAACCCCTTCAACTTTATTCCGTCCCCTTCGTCAGTCCTTACCTCTTCTCACATTTTGCAATTAACGTTGAAAACTCAAAGTTTAAAACACAAATTAAACCAAATGCACCCTTAAGCTTTGAGATATTGTGATTTGGTTGTTTTTACAAAATCTATCAACGATCCATTTTTCCGCAGCGCTTGCGGATTTGGATTTAGATTGGTGTTTGAATTTGAATTTCACAACAACGAATCTAACTCCAAATACAAATGTTATATGTAAACTTCCTTAAAATCTGAAACCTCAAAATCCAAAACTGATAGAACAAACCAAAATTCAAAACTGAAAATGTCAGTTCCAACCACATGCTAGTAAGTTCAAAATCCATAATCCAATAAAAGTCAAAAATCTTAAACAAAGTTCAGAAAACAGCAAAATGAATCGAAATCAAAACCAAATTATGTAGCAGTAGAATTCATCAGTGTTTACCTCAACCTTTGCCAACGCGAAATGCACAATCAAACTCTCCTATCAATGAATTTGAAAAGAAATCAAGAGTTACACCACAATATGATGTCTGACTCGCTAACTGATACAACAGTAACACTGATCTCATACTGCTACAACAAATAACAAAACCGTGTTCTTTCTTCTCCATTTGGCTTATTGATTGATCCTCAACAAGCTATCCTACAAAAGAGAACAAAAGCTACTAAATCAAAATCTCTCTCTTTCTTGTATGAACAGATTACTAAATCAAAATCTTGTGAAAAATGAAGCTGCTTTCCCTACAATTTACCTTCAAATAAAAACGAAGAATTCAACTTCTTGAGCTACTTGAGCACTTGTCTTCGTTTTCATCACCACCATCATCTGCATTCCATTTTGAACCTCCGTTAGAACTGGATCCAGAACCGATTCTATTCAAATTAACCTCCTTCAAGACCATATTCACCAAATTGCCACTGGATCCGCTTCTCTTCAAACCCTCCCCCATCAAATCCCTATACCCGACAGCAGGAAAGATCCGTAATTCTTCATCGATCACTTTGGACACCTTCGAAAGAAGCATGAACCCGACGTTAAGAACTCCCTGGAACCTGCCGGACGGACGTCTGATGCCTACGGCGGTGAACGTCGGGACGTCCTTGGATGCTTCGAGGAGGTGGTAGTTGTTGACGAGGAGGCGGACGGAGCCGAGGAGGGAGTCGGGGAGGAAGGCGGAGCGGTGGGAGTAGATTTTGATGATGAAGGAGGAGGAGAGGAAGAAGGAGGAGGTGAGGCGGAAGAGGAACTTGTCGTTCCACGTGGCGGAAGTCGATTTGCGGGTGCGCAGGGCTTTGGTGATTGTGGAGGTGGAGATGGTGGCGTAGGTGGAGGCCGCGGAGGAGAAGGGAATGTCTTGGGCGGAGATTAGGTTTATTTCTAGGGTTTGTTCTTCTTCTCCGCCCATTCTTTTGCTTCTTGCTTCTGCAATATTTATCGGCAAATTTGGTATTTTGAATGGACTAATTAAGCTAGGTTAGGAGACGAGTATCATTCTGCTTTGCTTCTTTAAAAAAATAAAAAAAAGGTTACCCAAGAAGGCCAGCTGGAGAGCCCCAGTTATATTTTGTTTTGAATATTATGTACGGTGAAAAAATCAATTGTTTAATTGTGTAATATTAAAAAAAAAAAAAAAAAAAAAGTATTATTCTTTGTTTCTAACCACGAATTTGGTGAAAACGAACTTTATTGTTATTGTTTATAGTAAATGATAGTAACAAGAAAAGTATAAATCTAATTAAAAGTATGGTACATGTAAGCCAATTTGATACTAAGAATCTGTTATCATTATATTGAAATTCGTGATAGGATTTTTCTTCAAGCGTAAAGAAGCTTAGATAGTGTTTTGGTTTGGATCTTGAGTTCTCAATTTTGAGTTTTCATGGCCATTTCAGTTTCTTATTTTGAATATCTTCATGATTTCTCAATTTTAAGTTTGTCCTTCTCCATACTTTCCACTTGTTGGAGGTGTGTTTCTATTTCGGCAATTCAAACAAATTTTACATTTAAAGCATGGTATGTAATGTATAATATATATACTATTCGTTTTTCATGTTCGCATGAACAACTTTAGCATGTTGTAAATCAAACAAAGAAAAAATGAAAATTTCAAATATAATGAAGTTAATTAAAAACAACTGTCATTATACCAAATTACGAATTAAAAATTGAGAATAGATAAAAGGTAATACACTAAACTCTAAACATAATGATTAAGCATTAAAGAGAAGACACTATTTTAAACTGCATGATGCCAAGTTGTATAGCAATAGAATTATAATAAAAAGATTTATAACACGGTTTCAAATATGTAATATAAGAGATACGCTAGACAAAGAGAAAGTTGAAAGAAAACAACTCAAACATCTTTCGTAATATATATATATATATATAAGAGAAATTTTGTACATGACAGTACAAAGTAAGACATCTGTTAGCATGCTTATGTTAGAGGACGTACAAATAAGGCTCATAAGAGGAATAAATAAAAGTTGAAATGAAGAGATCCCTAGCACGCTTATAGCGATCTACAAAAGCATTCATATAATCTGTTTTTTGAAATGATTATTATTTTATTGGATGATGTATCAAGTGTATAATGAATGGAGTTAACTAATTGTTTAAGCTTTAATATGTATGCACATATTCAAATACGTTAATGAAATAAAGATGGAATGAATTTTGAATTCGGAATAGAAATAAAATTGTACTTGAACTATAAATGACGAGTTGTTACGTACTCATTTCACGTTTGTATGGCTAATTGAACTCTAACATGTTACATTTGGGTCGATTGACTAACATTAAACTACACAACTTCTTGTTCATGATTTGATTCCAATATGAAATGAAATATCATATTCTAAGATGAATATCATCAAATGGAGTACCCAACACATATTCAACTTTAATGAAGTTGTGTATTGTGCAAGATATAATTGAAATTTGTCTTTATTAAAACCGAAGAATTAATCAACAACTTTAAAATGTAAAATATTGCTTTTAGAACTCCAATACAACGCTCAATAATGTCTCCATGTTACAGAATACGCAAATCATATTTTTGTCCGTCATAGTCACACAAATAATATTTTTGTCCACGTTAAGGAGAATTCAACGGGACCAAAACCATTGGAACCGTATTTAAAAACATAGTTGATTTTCAAATTTCGTACTCATCAGGATTAGTATGTGGTTGTGCAAGTAGAAAACACGTAGGTAGATTTCAAAGAGAATCGATTTAAAATGATTGAATCAATTAGTTTTGATTCAATAATTAATATTTAAAAATATAATAAAAATAATATATATTTTTCAAATGTTGTGTAAATGTTTTTAGAACATTAATTTATTTTCATAATCATTGATAAATCATTATACAACGTTTAGTACTATAATAAATTATATAAGGATTTATAGTCAATTAGAGCTCGTTTTAATTATTAAAAATAGTAAACAAAATCTATTTTAAATTTTGTTTACATATTATCGAAGAGCACGAAAAACTGGTAAACATGACCAAAATTTATATATTTAATATTGTAAGAGTTGTTGTGTTAACAAGTTGTATGAAACGTTGTATGTATATTATAAGCTAATTAGTTAAAGAATCAACATAAAACAAAGTGTTTCTTTTAAGTTGTCACCCCCTAAGCGACTGGTGCTTTCTTTGAGTTTCCATGCATCCTCCCTCCTCCTCCTAGATAGCCTGCATATCAGTGATCCAAGCCTCCTCCTTTTTCCTATAAAAGAAACCACCCCTTCTCATTTGTTCTCCTTTTCTATTTCCTCCTCCTCCTTCCTCCCTCTCCTCTCTCCCCCACTTCATCGTCGACCACCCCCAACCCCAGCCCATCGTTGTCGCCTCATCCCTTCCCCACAGCCGCTGATGCCAGCCTCCTCACCATGGGTCCCCCTCCTCCTTAAAACCCTCCTCTTCCCTTTTAAACTCCAAAACCACACACCTTCACCCATTTTCACCCAACCTGCCACCCCCTGGCCCACACCCGCTACATCAGCACCCCACCCAGCTCCCACTATGCGTAGCCCAGCCCCAGTTGGTCTCATCTCCAAAAATCCAAGCTCCGTTACCTTAAAAGCCTTCCTTATTTTCTCCTCGAACCAAATATATATATACGCCTTTATTTTATAAACCCAAATAACGTCGAACCCCTGTCTGTTTCATTTTCAGAAAACCACGGTGACACCTGCCGAAATTTTTCAGAATCATTTAGACGTAAAAATCCTACCTTTTTAAAGTTGAACATAATAGAAAACAATGGTGAGTAATTCGTTGATCACATTTAAATGCATATGTTGTATTTGTGGTAGTTGATGTTGTATGTAATTATATGCAAGTAAATATATGCTATGTATGCATGAGATTGAAGTTTGAGTATGAATTGTTAAAGTTGGTTAGAAGTTAATATAGTATCATAAGTGATTTAGTAATTGAAACCATAAACAGAAACGATTGGTTGAATTGGATAATAACTTGGTTATGATGTTGCATGAACGTTGAATGGAAAATAAATATTTGCAAGTTTTGCGTGGGTTGTTAAGTGATTAAACAGTTAACAATGGAGTTTGGGTAATTTACCGTTTCCAAAATGACATATGTATGTAGTAAAAATGGTAGCTGAAACGATCCACTTGAATAAACAAGTATATGGGATGAATAGTAAATATTTGTTTATATTGGCGCGGCTTTTGTTAATATAAACAGGATATGGGTATAAACCCTATTGGGTATTGAATGCATACGTTGATCGATAATTGTGTATTGTGGTTAATCTGTTGATTGACAAAAACATATAAGCGTTAATTGTTTAATGCTTATATGTCATGAACTATGCCACAATGTGTTAGTGGATGATTGGTAAATGTTGTTTGAATATAAATGACACTCTGAATCCATATAAGTTGACTTATATGGTAGTTAATTGAGTTTTATTCGAAATTGGGAATTAACTGAATATTTTATTAATATAATAATGGACAAAAAATAAAAGTCAAAATTTATTATCCGATTTTTCATGGACACGAGGTAAAAATTATTTTGAGTAAATTTTGCAGAAGAAAGAAATGGTTTTGGAGAAATTAAAAGCAGGTTATGACATGTCGAAGTTTTTATTTCAAAATGAATAGTAACATGAAAAAATGAAGCTCGTCAGGGTATTTGGGAAAGGTTTCAACAAGATTTCCTTTTCAAAACTTTCGTATTTATTTTTATAATGGATGTCAGGAAAATTTGGATTTAAAATAGCGAAGTTTGAAAAATAATATTATCTTTTGAAAAATAATATTATCTTAATAATAAAATAATATTATAATAACCATTTAATGGAAATATCTGAATTTAAAGTGAAATATTGAAAATATGGTTTTCAATAATTATTATATAATTAACAAACTATTTTAAAAGGAATTCGACTCAATTTTTAATAATAATTGAAGTTTGGTTTGAATAGAACTCGTCGCACATGCGGTAGTTCGCACATTTCAAACATTGACTTCAAACTGACGTACCAAGAGATCCTTCCGTCAGATTTTCCCGAAACGAAAATCGTTTGGATCAAAACGTAAAGCGCTTTCAAGTAAATACAAGATCTTTAAAATCCAATGGTTATATCTTGAGATAAGTTCAAAACAAATTTGAATAAAAAACAGTGTTAGTGCCGTTAGTGACCCGAAAACGAATTTCAATAAAAGGAGCTAGTTTTAAATTATTAAAAATATGGAAAAATTATGATAAACCATAATAAATGATTTTAATGTGATTTGGAAATTAAATATGAAGTTGTGAACTATAATTTGAACATCTGTGGTTCTTAGCCTAATTGACTATAAACGGTAAAACGACGTTTTAGGAATTGAAGTTAAATAAACTAACGATTTCCAAATATTGGTTTATTGGATTTAAAAGATGGTTTTTGATAAATCTTTTAATTAAGAACATGGATTTAGATAGAAATAATCTTCGGATATTTGGTATTGATTACCATTTTATAGACGGTTACTATTTGAGGAATTTGAAAGATATTTATATCGTTATTCCATAGCATAGTATTCATTGATTATGAGAATTAGTGTTTAATATAAGTTGATATTATTTTGCTTGA